>BSEG01000010.1:36997500-37597500 GCA_036245055.1 Diospyros kaki | reverse complement strand
TGTTAGGCCCCCGGTTTTACATACTTACTCTAGGCGTCACAAGCAGCTGAAAGGAGTTGGAAATACAGCTGGAGGAAGCTTCGACCAGCATGTGCGCGAGGGGTAGGATAGATAATTGGCTGGTTTGTGTAACAAACCAGCAGACACGCCTGCATAACCAAATACGGTTATGCAGGAGAGAGAGGGAAATAACAGCATATAAAAGGGGTAGGAAGAGAGGTAGAAGGTGTGAAGAATTTGGAATCATTGTAGGAGAGTTCTGGGCCTCTCGAACACCAAGCTGCTACTGTTCTTACCTTTGTTTTTTCTTGTAATTCCGATTCTGCAATATAATTCAATCCATTTCATCCATTAGAGCTCCTTCCTATCGGTTGGATCTCATCAAAATACAAGACAATTAGAAGGGTTTATAAAATAATACCAAAGCATAGTTGTACAGGGGGAAAAGAAAGCATCCAAGCAAACAAAGAGAAGTAGAGAGAGAAAAAGAAAACCTTTCTCACCTTTCTATTCTTTGTATCTGCTATTTTTATTTCCAATCTTTATATTATTTTTTAGGCTACCAGTTAAGAAAGCATATTTACCTTTCTCTCCTTTGCTTCAACTTTCCTTTGACCATTAAAATAAAAAGTACCAAAGTTTTCTCTGTTCTCTACTTCTCTTCATTCAGTTTTTTGCTCCTCTTAATTTTTCTTCTCCTCTGTGTTCTGCCGATTGAGTGCTAGTAACAAACTCAAGAACCAGAGTTTCTCTATATTGCCTAAAAGAGGTGGAGGGAGGTTCTTCAATTACAATGAATTAACAATTTATACAATATCAATTATACGCTTGCAGTTCTATACAACTTCTAATCTCTAGCCTTAGAGAACATGGCCTTAGATAGAGATGATTAGAGGTCTAGAATTTCATGTAGCATAGTGACCCCACCCAATAGGATGAAGGCTTGTGAATGTTGCTGGTGTCATTTCTAATCTCCTTTTTCGATAAGTAAGATTATACCACTCAAAGATCTAGTGGGAGAGTAACTGAAGCTCACAAGACTCAAACTCAGAACATCCAAGCTCACCAGTGCTACCACCTACCACTAGGCTACAACTGCAGTAGCGTGTCATTTCTAATTTCAAGCCTTCCCCATCTTATTTTCCTATACTTTGAGATACATTAACCAGTTGCATATCTCTTCTACTTCATTTCTTCCCTTGTTTTGTGGCAACAATCAATATGCCATCTATATCTCATCTTTATCTATAAAACCATATGTTTCAAGTAACAATGAGAGAATATCTTAAAATACCACCAATTTTCACCACAGTATTCCTCAACAATTGTTAGCAAAGCATCCCTTTCACAGTGAACTAATAAGCACCAACCTGCGTAACTCTCTCCTGTGATGTAGAAGTCTCTTCCCTTATATTGGGGAAAACGCTCAAACCACTTTAGCAAAAACTCCAGAGAGTCAGAAGCTGCGACAAAAAGGACAAGAAATAAATGCCCAGTAGCATGGCAATGTTAATAGATATTCGGAAGCAGGAGGGCAACAAATAGAAATGCTTAGGCACTACCGGTCCTTTTATCTCCATTGTTCAGCAAATCAGGTGAAGTGTTTGAATATGAAAAACCAACTCCAACAGGGGAATCGAGAAATATTATATTGGCAACTGCAAAATGATGAAGTAATTAAACAATTACTAAAAATCACAAGAATAAGTGTATGCAGTTATACTGCTACTGGAAAGCTAAAATTCATAATCAATATTCCGTGGATAAATTACTCAGACATGGTTCAGTCAAACACTCAAGGAAAGAAGATAAAACACAATGAAAGACATTGTAGAAAAACAAGCTTATGGAAAATAAAAAATTGCATTACCAATAACATATATAAAAAATTGCAATACCAAAACTAATGATGTGACACTGCTATATATGCTACAAGTCCTCGTCAAAGGGAAAACTAACATGTCTTATGCCTATTGGATGTGATTATGTGTGACTTCATGCAGGCCCATAATGAATTCTAAAAACACATTAGCCATTACACTTTATGATGGTCACTTTGTAATCATTTCTCATCAAACAGGAGATAACTTTTGGATTTGCAGGTGGGAAACAATGTCCCACCATAAGTTGCTAATCAGATACATGAGATTCATGATTTCCAGGCGCTTTCAGAGGAAAACAGGCAATATATTAGATATATTTTATTGCAGTAGAATGACAGAATTCCTGCAACAAAATTGCTTCTCAGCATACGATCATGAATCATAGGAGAGTGTAGAAAACAGTAGATGCTTTTGTACTAATCTTAATATAAGGAAAAATGATAATAGCTTATAATACCTTGATTCCAAGAATGAGGGTTCAGATATAGAGTCTTCCCATCTTTCTCAATGTGAAAAGGTCCAATTTCCTCAGCCATCCCATAGGCAATTGAAGAACATCCAGGCCCTAAAAGAAACAGAAACTGGCTCAGCAGACATATTTAATAATTAGATAATGACATCAACTACATGGCAGAGCCCAAAAATTATATCCTAACATATCACACGAATGAGGAGAGAAGAATTGAAATTTATAGAATTCTCATCAAACTACTCACCTATTTAACCAATCAAGTTAAGAATTGCATGCTTTATACATCATAAGTATACAAATTAATGGATGCGCACAAGTACATAGAACCCTGCAAGCAATTGCTCGCACATATAGACATGCAATACATGCATAAATACACAAAAGCAAGGATATAACCATATTTAAATACGCAGATAAATCACACATATACATACAACCTTTATTCGAATAGGCCTTTTACATAAGGTACAAGATAAGGTATAATGAATACACCGTGTTATACAAGGTTGACTTACTACCCCTAGTTTTTAGAGTAATGCTATTCATCTAGACTGGAGATCCATCTCCAGTCTCCAGTCTAGATGAATAGCATTATTCAAGTTTTTAGGCTCAAACATTTTCTATTGGTCTTAAAACAAACTAGTAGTATTTAAGGGCATGGGATAGAAAACTCGTTCAAATGTATAAAATGAAATAAACTCATGCACAAACATATCAAGAGGAACAGAGAAATAGAGAGACGAAGCAATATAGGACCTTCCAAGTTCCAAAATCCAAACAAGATAACTCAGCCATAGACATACAGAACAAAAAGAAAAGAAAAAAAGTTATATTTATAAGTGAAAGACTCACCTCCATTGAGCCAAAGAACCAGAGGCTTGGAAGAAGGATCATCAGCAGCCTCAGTGAACCAATAAAACAGGTTCCTCCCAGATTCCTCGTTGACCGTGACATACCCAGAATAGTGTGCAAATCCCACATCAAAGTTCTGGCCTGGAAGCCATATAACTCTGTCCAGCTGCTGCTGGGTGTGTGGATCTGAAGAGAAATTGGCATCACAACTGCCATTAATGATACTTTCGATGAAAATATGCAAACAAATCAGAAGACCCCATTTCAGATTGAGCATCTTAATGGGGATTTAGTGAAGGCTACAGAAGAGGTATAGGGTTTCAGGGATTGATTGGGAGGTGAAATATATGAACTTGGTGGAGATATATGCATGTATATGTATAAATTGACGGGTTCATGGAGGGGAAAATCACTTTTCTGGTCAATATTATATATGTTAAAAAATTATAACTGTTTCGTTTGCTTTGTTTGTTGTGCTGACGTTGGTGGGAAAACTTTCCTTTAGGTGGGGGCGCCCATATACTGGTTCTCTTTCTTTACAAGATCGGCCAATTTGTATTATCATTTGATAAAGATGATTATGCATCAGTTGTGAATAAAAGCCTAGATTTATGTGGATTGTAGAGCCCTGATGTGCCTATTTCTTTCTAACTAATCCACACAATCTAATCATGCATTTAACTTGTTATCAAAAATAGAAGTGAAATTAATCCCCCACCTATGCACTACAATTATAATTTTTCATCATTTTTGTCATTTTATAATTAAAATAAAAAATATATAAGGATAAATTATATTTATTACATTCTTAAAATTATCATTGTTGTGCAATTTCTCGCTGCTTATGCCCTCAATTTCGACAGAGGAGATAAATCGTAAGCAGACATTTGACCCTTACTTAAATCAAGTATCAAATTCGTAATCTACTGATACTAATCCCAGCGTATCACTTGTTCGTCACTTGACTTATGTTCTGAGAACTTTATTTATTACATTTGTGTTTGATATAAATACATGCTATCTAATTTTTTGTAATTAAATTATTCTAAATACATATCAAATTAACCTCAACTTTACATTACACCGGACATTCTAAAAATTTTATAAACTTCCTTACCAATTATATGTCTGGGAGATATTAGTATAATTTCTAAAATATAAGATTACATATTATAATTTAGTAAAATTTTAAGAATTCCAATAAATATACTCAAATTTAACACCATGCGAAAAACTTTTAATGAAAAAATATAGAGAGAAATCTCTCATCCCACTGTCATTTTAAGATATTTAATACCAGAATCAATGTTCAAGCAAAGAAAAGAACAAAATAGTTTAGAAGGGCCAAAGATACTTCCTTGTGTAACATTAAAAGTCTTTCACTTGTGAAATTTCTGTTGTCTTGTTTCCCTTTTGCTGTAGTAACCAAAAAGGGGTAAAGATTGCTTCCATCTCTCTTTCTTTTTGCTGTTTGATGATTTGTGCTGAAGCATTGTGTCCGTCAGACCCTGCATTGCATGTGAGTAGTACTTGAAGAGTTCAATTAATAATGCTTCTTCAATTGGCATCTGAATGGGCAATGATTCAGTCGTGTTGTGTTGATGGGCATGCTTGTGGACTAAGACGGCATGCTTGTGGACTAAGATAAGAGATCTCAATCCTCTAGCCCACAGGCCTGGGACAACAGAAACACCCCCTCATTGCTGGGCTTGAACAAGCATTCCCCAGACCAAGCCTCCAGCAGGATTGTGGCATTTTTTGTTCTGATAACGATATTAAAGGTGTTGATCAATCGGATTGATTTACATGTTATTATGATAATACTTATGGAGTGAAAAATGTTGCTCAAAAAACATAGGTATTTGGAAAAGGATCCAAATACCCAAATGATCGATATATTTTAAAGCTTTACATAATAATTTCTTAAGTTTAATTTTTAGTATGTGAGTATTGTCATCTTTTTATATAAATATACTTGATTTTAAAATGTTAAACTCAGAATTGAAACAATTATGAAGAAAAATCAGATTGAGATTTGATTAGGTTGAGTTTCGAGTCTAAAATCTACACAATAATATCAAAAGTTTATAATCTAAAATTTATAGAAACCAAAACACTCAAACCATAGCCAGCATAAGCAAAAAGCACCTAAATAAACTATATAAGTTTGATATTATTTAAATAACTCAATATATATGAAATTCAAAAGAAAATAAGATTATAATTGAATCATAACGAAAACAGATCGAAAAGGAAAAAACCCAAACTAAATTGATTAGATGATATTAATTTGATTCACGAGTTAATCCGAACCCTAAAACACCCCTAAATGACATGATAATTAATGGGTGTATTCGGTTGTTGGTTTTGAAAACTCATTCTTATTTCCATAACTAATTATTTCGTTGGTATAAGAATACTATAAAAATAGCATTTTTCTTCCAACTCACTTCCCTGACATCATTGCACAAGAACCTTGAAATATGAAAAGAAAGAAACCAGCAAAAAGCAAAGCAAAGTTGAGAAACAATAGCAGCCTTATCCTGTTGCTAAAAGAAAACAAACGAAACGTATGGCCATGACATGAACTTGTAGATCCACACCTCTGCTTCCATTCTGGGCCACTGGAATTCTTGGTGATGTATTATTCCCGATATGGGCAACAAGACATTAAGCCCCAAAAAAGTAACAAAACGGAGGCATGGCCAATTCGACAAGTTGCCGTTCAGGTTCGGCGGCGGCGAGTGGCGAGGCGGTGGTGGTCCTCACCGTGTGTTTGGTTGCAGCGGCGCTATCAGCAGCTTAACCACGTGGTCCAATTAGTCCGATATGATTTGACACTGCAGTCCCTGGTGGGGGCTGTTGTGGCCATAGAGGTCCGATTCAATCAATTTGTTATACTTGTTTGCACTAACATCAAGGGTGTGTTTGATTGGAGTATGCAACTTATATAGAAAGAAAATAAATTTTAGATAATTTGTAATTATTTAAAAAATATTTATATAAAAATTATTAATTAAAAGTGTTTGATTATAATTTTATTTTTTATAAAATTCTCTCCTCAAACTCACCCTGTCTCCTCCTTGCCTCCTCTCTCTCTCTATCTCTCTCCCTCCCTGTCTCCTAAATCTAGTTCTTCTTCTTGTCTCCCCCCATTGCTACCATCGTCAAAGAATAGAGAGATTCGGCAGCACGGCCAGGTAACGCAAAGCGCTGACGAGAACGAGGTCGTTATTCCCCCAAATTGGGACCTAAAGAATAAGAAGGCGTCAAAGGAATGAGAGGAGGTCGATGAGGCATTCGTCGACTAGATTTTCGACTCCAAAGAGGTGTCGCCATGGAAGGACAAACTTACTTTCAGAGCCTTCGCAGTAAGCTTCGCTACCCATCTCTCTCTCTCTCTCTCCCAAACCCATTTCTGCTCTCTGCCTTTCCCTATCGTCGCCATTGCCAGTTGCAGCAGCCATCATCGCTACTGCCCATCGTCGATGGCCGCTGTAACCGCCAATAACCGATCTTCATTACTTTCTGTTGGTGGGCAGTGGTGGAAGATGAAGCAGCTGTGTGATTCTATGGAAAATGAAATCCAAGCCCCCCTATGGAAAAATCAATTCCAACAAAAGTGGGAATTGAGGGTTAATATGGAAAATATTTTTTATGAAAAATTTGGCTAATCAAACACCCCTAAAATTAAAATTTGAGTGAAAAATGGCCATTTTTCATGAAAAAATAGTCAATCAAATAGGGCCCAAGGGCCAAACCCAAGAGAAATTTCATGGAATTCACATTTTTGTACAATATAAAAGAGTATTTTACATAACATAAAAAATATATTATCTTTTATGTTTTATATTTTTTTTTTGTCGTACATAAACATCAATTTTTGTGTTACTTAATATATCAATTACGTTATATAAAACATTATTTTGTGTTACATAAGATATTAATGTCCTTAAATACCATAAAAGTTCTCAAATAACTATAATGTGACATGTAGGAAACCAAATTTCTTATTTGTCGCCGAGAATTTTATCACTTCTTCGAAGATGACTAAGAACAATATTTGTTAGATTCGAGGTATTAATTGTTTACCATTCACAATAAATCCAAACTAGATAGAATTTATTATTATTATGCTCCCCTAGGTATAAAATGCCAAGCACCTCTAATTAAGTAGGTATGATTGTATGTCTCACCCTTACTATTGTCATATTATAATTATTCTATGCATATTTTTAACTTAATCATTTGATTCTTCTCCTATACACCTTATGATAACTTTCTATATGGTTATAAGTTCATAATTAGTGCCATCATATGTTATTAAGATAAAATCTACTAACTCAATGAATGAGTTAATGATGATACAACTTTTAAATGGACAAAATGTCTCTTGGATCAAAAACTCTTAAGATATGCCTTACTACACCCACATGAATATGATTTTTACAAGGAATAAGCTATAATATATTATTAAATTAAACATTCTCATGCTTTGTTGGCACGTTGCACCTACAAAACATTAGCTTTGTTATTTCATATTGATATTTATCATTAACTAAAATAATTAATATCTTTAGATGCATGCCTGAGACGCATTGAATTCTAATAATTGTGTTATTATTTGATCACTAAACTTTAAAATATTACTTGTTAGTCATTAATATTTCAAAACTGTTAGTACTTAATCACTAAACTTTAAAATATTATCTGCTAGTCATTAATATTTCAAAATCGTTTCTTACTTTTCACTCGTTAGTCACTAAACTTTAAGTTTACGAATGACAGATGAAAAACAGTTTTGAAATATTAGTGATTAGTAGGTAACATTTTAAAGTTCAATAACTAAACAGTAATAATTTTAAAATATTAGTGACTAATAGGTAATATTTTAAAGTTTGGTAATCAAACAATAACAGAATGCAAAATTGATTGATTATTAGTGTAATTAACCCTACACTAAATCTAATCAGAGATAGTTTATAGAGAATTATGTTAGTAGAAATGCATCTTTTTTTCCTTAGTCTAAGTATGAAATTGACTTTTTAAAAAGATTTTTATCTTAATTTTATTAAAATTTAAAAAATTATCTAACAATTTATAGAAAGAGTGTTTAACTTCATTATCAAGAACAATGAGCAATGGGTTGGTGGAAGGTGTATAATTAGTAAATATATTATTTTTTAGAGGTTTAATGCATGGTTAATAGAAAGCAAAACTCATTTACATTAATTAATATTTTTTTTAATCAAAAATACATTTAAGTAAAATTTACTGAATGAGAAGCTCAAGCTGAGGCAAAGCAAGGCAAAGACCAAAGAACTCAGTGTATTTCGAGAGACAAAGTGGCCAACTATTTATTTAGGAGAGAGTTCATCGTTGTTCAGGAGAACTCGAGTCTCTATTCGGGAGAAAGATCAATTAGTCTAAATTTCTCGAATAAGCAACTGTCGAACTTGAATAAATAGAATAGGGATTGAAGTAGGAGAGTGATGTAGTTGCCCGGGAAGAGCTTCGTTGTCCAAGACAATAATTGTGAGGAAGAAAACAATAAAAAAGCAAATAGGGATTGCTTAAATTAGATGTAATATTCATGATGCTATGCATAGATATGTGAAAAAGTATGCAGAAGCATGTCAAGTCGTCCTGGAAGAGTGTAGGGCATTATTTTGAAAGGATAAGCAAGTGACTTGTTGTGAGTGTGAGTGGAATGTAAAGGGTCAAAAGAAAAATTTAGGAGAAAAATCCCTAAAAATGTAATGTTAAGGGGGTATTTATACCTTATTGATGTTGATAAAAGGGACATGTGACACGCATGCATAAGGTGTAAGTTGTTGTCTTGAGATTAAGCATAGAATAGGCTTGGTGAGAAACTGTCTCCCCTTCCTCTCTCCCTCCCCCAAAAGGAGCATAGAATAGGCTTGGTGAGAAATTGCCTCTTCTTCCCCTCTCCATCCCCCCAAAAAAGCATAGAATAGGCTTGGTGAGAAACTGCCTCCTCTTCCCCTCTCCCTCCCCCTTGCCCAAAAGTAGTCTTTCGAGAAAAAGAATGCCTTATAGATAAGGTGTCACTCTGTGATGCAATGACAAGGTATAGGTGTTCGAGAAAAATCTCTCATATTACTCAGCGAGAGAGTGACTCGATCAGATGAATGTGATACAATGCTTGATATGATGGGTGTTTCCCCATGTGAACTTCATTGATGGGGGAGAACTTCCACGCTAGAAAGAAAAATACTTCATTTGATAGAATACACAATAACACTTTTAATTTAAGTTAAATGTTCTATTCATCGAGTCTTCTTTTAAACTTAGATAAAGTAACATTCACAATTTTTTCTTATTTATTTTATCAAAAAGATAATAATCAACGTGAGTATCAGAGTCATTAATTCAAAAGGGCTGCTTGAAATTTGGATAATTAACATATCATTTTTATTTATATATTTTAAGTTTTTCCGAATAATTTCTAAAGTTGACAATATTCAGTCCTCGTTGCTGTTTGGATTCCGAGAAAATAAAGCTGCCAAATTTTTTTTTTTTTTTTTTTGGGGGGGGGGGGGGGGGGGGGACCATGGTCTGCATGGCAGCAGCACCAAACAGAGCTTATAATAATAATAAGACAACGACCAAGGCCTTGTTTGTTGGCTTGGTAACGTTGGTTAAAATAAATAATATAAGATATTATATTTTTTAAATCAATATATAAAATAAGACAACAACCAAGGCCTTGTTTGTTTGCTTGGTAACGTTTATTAAAATAAACAATAAAAGATATTATATAAGGTTAAAATATTTTTTAAATTAATATATAAAATAATAAAGATATGATTTGAAAGTATTTTAATATTTCTATTAAATTATTTATTAATTTTTTTTAAATGTATTGAGAATTATACTTTTTATTTTCATATATTTGTTAAAATACATATCATGAATATCAAGATAAGATTTTTTTTATTAAAATATTCATATTCTCATATTCATTCAAAATTGTTTATGACAAAGGCGACAACAACAGTTGAAATAGGCTACGGCAAAGGCAACGATGGAAGGTGAAGAAGGTAAGGTTGTTAAAATTGAGATTTTAAGCGAGATCGAATTAAAGTTCATAAAATTGAATTGTAAAATCATAAAATTTTAGAAACAATTAAAAATATATTTTAATTTATATAAATATTAGTTTATAATGATATAATTTTTTTAAAAAATAATATTATTTAATATCCTAATTATTACAACCTTATATTCTTTATTATTAACTTCAATAGTAACACCTACGGCACCGAGTAATCAGAATTGTTACCAACTTATGGTAATAACGGCATCGAGCACCAACAGTGTTGCACTAGGGAGAATGGTGAGGAACGATGTTCATGTTGCACGAAAGGGAACGGTGAGGAACGATGTTCATGTTGCACGAAAGGGAATGGTGGCATTGAGCACGGATGGCGACACAATTTCACGGACTCATAGTGACACGACGTTAATTTGTGTGTGAATTGAGTTAATCAACGGTAGCGAAAAGTGAGAGTCAATCGACGATGAATAGAGTCAATCGATGGTGGAACTAAACGCCAAGCAACTGTTTGAAATTGGATTGCAAAACCTTAATAATATATAAGAACCTTTGATTTCGTCTCCAAGTTCCTGAATAAAAAAAAAAAAGAAGAAGATTTCAATGATTTTAATTATTTAAATCACGATTCACTCTAATTTTATTTCAATTCCGATTTTATAATCGTTTAGAGATCTTTGACATGTAAAATCATACATGTAGGACTGAGATTTTGACAATAACGGAAACAAGGCTACGATAGAGATGACAACAACACTTATATGAGTTATTTCTTTTATCTGTAAAATTTCAAATAAATTTATTTAGAATGGATAAAGATAAATTTATTTGTAAAATCTAAGATAAAAAGTTATGCAACTTGTTTTTAGTGGGTTGTTAGATAAATTTAACAAATACAATGAAAAATATTTTTATCTAAAATACCTTCCATACTTCATTTTTTCTAACCAATATTTTGGTTAATAAACACTACATTGGTAAAATGATCATTATGAAATTCATAATATTTGGGCCCATGGTTCTCATATAATTGTTCTTAAAATTCTATCTCGTGTATTAATGACACTTGATTTATATTGAATTAGGTTGCATTTATATAATTATATTTGGGAAATTTTATTTATAGATTAAATCTCATATAGCTATTTTTGTCAATCTTTTATGATCAAAATAAATTTTACACGAGAGATTTTACCTTAATGGTGCATGTCTTTGAGCAACACTTATCCAATTTATCATCTCACTTAAATTAGATGAGATTAGGACTATAAATGAATAATAGACTCGAAACTTAGCTTGATTGATTAAAATGCATTCAAGTTTGTTAACAATATTAGACTTGACTTTTAAGCTTGCTTAATAAATGAGTTCAACTTGAGTTTGTGAACAAGCTTAATTTTTAAGGTGTTTGGCTCATTTAGACTCGAGAACCAATTCATTAGAGGGTCATTTATAACGTTATTTATAAACATGTTTTGAGTTTATTTTAAAATATTATATATTTTTATAAGTAATAATTTTTGTTGTTATATTATTTAAGATTTAAAAATATATTGGCATATATTAATTTTATATGATCTACAAAAACAAACCTATATGTTCTACAAAAATAAGTCTAAAAATCAAGCTTATAATAACATTTAAATTAAAACACATGAAAATACTTGTGTCAAGTTTGCTTAAAACTAGTTTAATATCTATAAGTTGGGCTTGAACTGGACAAGCTTTCAAATAAATAAACCCGAGTCTAATTTTTGAGTTCAACTCAAATTTAGGTTCAATTTTGAGATGAATAAAATTATTTAACAAATAAGTTTAAAATTTTTAGTGGCTTTTCTCTCATGTGAGCTGAGACTATTATCAAAACTTATACAATTTTTTAAAATTTATAATATTTAATTTTTAAATATTTTAATACTATTAAGTGATTTGATCTGTTATTCGCGTTGAACAACAATTATGTTACTCGATACTAACAAAGGATGGGGTAATTGGGTCTCAACACTCCCATCCTTGACTGTTGTCTATCTTGGGATGACGTCTCCTTGCGGATATCTCATCACGATGTCTCTTTTTTTGACAAAAAATTTAATTTGAGTCTGATCCACCAATGGTTACGTTAAGGTAGGATTCGAATCTGAATATCCAAGTTATCCCACCTCTTCCAACTAACTGCTAGGGCAATCCCGTAGGACATTGACTATTGTCTATCTTGACATGATAGTGTCACATTAAT
Source organism: Diospyros kaki (assembly GCA_036245055.1). Lineage (NCBI taxonomy): Eukaryota > Viridiplantae > Streptophyta > Magnoliopsida > Ericales > Ebenaceae > Diospyros > Diospyros kaki. Next base: position 37,584,979 of record BSEG01000010.1, on the reverse strand, counting down.
GTCAAACAATTGATCAAACCTAATCTAATACTATTAAATTATCATGTTTTATGGTGGTAAAATGTTTTTGTTACCTTTTTTCTATTGGAGTAATGTTCTATTATGAGCGCTTTTATTTATTGACCTCATAATATGATAAAAAAATTAAATCAAAAAATTTGATAACTCTTAATTTTAATTTCAAAATAATACTCTACTCATGTCGAAATAAACTTCAAATAAGACCACTAGAATCATCGGCTGGGGGCAAATGTTTGTTAGCTTTTGATAAGATATTTCAACACAATAGTATACAAAGGGCTGGTTTTGCACGGCTTGGTTGCGTCCTAATTACCCAAACAGCTCCTGACAGATGGATGTATTATCTGTGAGCCCGCCAGCTGCCACTCTGTTCATTTGATTTCTTGACGCTTACGCCTGCAATTTAATTAAAACGTGTTGATTAAAGAAAACAAGATTTTCTCGACGACAGCGTTTGGCTGCCGAGAAAATGCTCTGTGGATCAAAGTCGCATCTGTAATGCAGGCTTTGATGTTGCCGACATGACAACTTGCCATTATTTATTACTTCTGACTTAAAAAAAAAAAATCCAAATTGATCACGTGAATTCAAGTATTAAAAAGATTAAAGAACTAAATTACCAAAAAATTACTAATCTTTTGGCATTTTTTTAATTTAGATTTTTTTTTTATTTTTCAATAGCATAGTAAAATTTTCTTATATTGTTCCAATTACGATGAATTTAAGAATTATTGTTACGACTAAATATATTATTAGATGATAACACCAGTGCTCATCACACCACGTGATAAATTTTAAAATTTAAAATAATATTTTTTATCTTTTGTTACATAAATTTATACCATCATTTTTTATGTAAAAAAATTGATGATCTTTGAGATTCAATTTAGTTGACATGTGTATATTTTGTTCGATTAATCTAACGTTATGAATTAGACTTCATTACCTTTAATATTTTATGAGAGTCTTGTTTAGTCGAATATAAAGTTTTTATAAATTTGAGAGCAACAAATCCTACTCAGGATTAAATAACTTGATTGAGCTATGATTATTCGTATTTTATTTTTACATATTAATTTTTTTAATAAAATATTTTTGATTAAGAATAATTATTTAAAATGTTATATGAAAATATTATTTTTATATAGAAATATTCAATCTTTTTTTTTTACATAATTTTTGCTTAAACAATATGTATAATATATTGTTTCTAAGAAAAATAAATTTCTTAATTTTTAAATAATGTGTATTTGTTTCTTTAGGTTTTAAAATTTAAAATATTCTTATTAATTGATAATAAATATACTTTATTTTCAGGTACGATAATAGTGTTTTAAATTACAATTAATAGATAGATAAACTTCATCTGAAGGCAAAGCGATATACTTTTTCTGATATTATCAGAAAAATACTCTTTATGTAGATAAAATATTTTATATTTTTATAAAATAAGATAAAAATATTTTGTAATTTTATTTGGTGTTGAAAAAAACTGAAAATAGTTTTATTTTAGAAAACAAAAACAAAAACAGAAACAGAAACTTCCCAAAATTCGATGTGAAGGGGCAGATGGTACTGTTTCTGTTCCTCTCATCAGAAGGTTCCTTGAGAATGACAAGGAGCGAGAGCGAGCCGTGTGTGTATGTATAGATATATATATATATATATGTACATGTATGTATAGCTGAGCTTTGCAATTATAAAGAATGAATAATGATTCTCATGCTGAGGGTTTCGTGATAAACTTGTTCTCACCCATTGCCAAGTAAATCTCTCTCAATCCTTGGCTTCACGTTTCCTTTATCGCTTCTGATTAGCTTCGCCGGCATTTTAGATTGCCCTTTGAATCCTGTTTTCGGCTTTTCGTCTTTGGTTCTTCTCGATGTTTATTCACTTGTCTGATTGCAGGAACTAATCGATTCGATTTATTTGTCGGGAGCTGCGAAGTCGGGGCCTGATCGATTGTATCGTTCGTGGGTTTGCAGGGATTGGGGGCGTCTCTGCAGATTCTAGGGTGGGTCGGCCGTAATTAGGGTTTATTCGTAGAACTCTTGGTGGTCTGCGGAAAATTGGCTGTTTTTGCTGATTTGCTAAGTGGGTCGAGATATTTGGCGTTTCACTGGGGATTCAAGTTTAAACGTAGGATTTTTTCTGAGAAATTGGGGGTTTATCAGTGCTGAGGTCTAGAATTTACCTTCTACTTGGCGGAGGGCGTATCTGGGAGGAAGTGGATTACTTGTAGTGTTCATCGTTGAATTGGTTACTTTCATGACGATTTGATATTATCTCAGAGCTATGCTTGACAATTTTAAGGCTTTGGCCTTGAAACTTTCTTGTCTGAGCAGGGCGGTGTTGGTTGCCAGACTCTGCTGATAGTGTTTTGTGGGTGTGGGAATCCATTATTTTCTAGGGGACAGAATGAGTTCGAATGTTTCTGGAACTGTGGTCCAGAGGGGCAAACTTCTGGTTCATGTTGCGGAGAATGGGCACTCATTTGAGCTGGAGTGTGATGAATATACTCTTGTTAAGGATGTCCAGCAGTTCATACAATCCGCATATGGGATTCCCTTAAATGATCAACTGCTTTTGTGCTTGGAAATGAAGCTTGAATCACACCGGCCTCTTTCGGCCTATAAATTACCATCTGATGACCAGGAGGTGTTTTTGTTCAATAAGGCCAGAATGCGATGTAGTTCAATGCCTCCTGCGCCAGAGGAAGTTGAAATCATTGACATACCCGACCCTCCATCACCATCCTCCTCCCACAACCCTCACCAGCTGGATGATGCTTCGGACCCTGCGCTTAAGGCATTGCCGTCATATGAGAGGCAATTCAGGTACCACTATCAGTGTGGGGATGCAATTTACAGCCGCACACAAGCAAAGCTTGCAATTTGTGAGAGACTCTTGAGGGAGCAGAAGGTGCAAGAGAGGGCTTTGGAGATTGCTTGGGGAAATCTGGACCATTTCTATAGGGTTCTTCACCAAAATTACATGGATTTCATTAAATGTTATACACAGCAGTATCGCAGCCATTCGAATCTTCTGTCAAATTTTGTCAGAGACGTGGAGAAATTGAGATCTTGGAAACTTCACCCTGCTTTACAAACAGCTACTCGCAAATGCTTACTTGATTTTGTGAGGGAAGAGAACTTGAGAAAGGTGAAAGAAGAATGTAGCACCTCACACGGGCAATTTGAGCATAAGGTTTCAGAATTTAAACAGGAATTTGCAGAACTAAAGCGCAGCGCTGAACATTTGTTTACTAGCAAAACTTCATTCCTTATAAGGGATTTGGAAGTTACAATTAAGAAGCACCATCGTTATGTTAGTGAACAGAAAAGTATAATGCAAGCTTTGAGGTCTCTCTCTCTCTCTCTCTCTCTCTCTCTCTCTCTCTTTCTTTATATATATATATATTCACACAGACGCACAAGATTGGTGACTTCAGAATTCCTGCTGTTTATTTGTTGGAGTGATCTTAATTTGACTATCACTTGCTTTCCAGTTTTCTTGAAATATTTACATGGTCTAAGTTCACTGGTCATTTTGAGAGCTGATATGGCTACAGTCTTTTATGTTATTCTTAGTGAGTGAGTGATTGATTTTTGGATTTTCCTTTTAATTGGTCCTCTTATCCATTTTTATGCTCATATTCACAAGGCCATGATGGTGAGACTAGATATGTGTAAAAATGCATCCTTCCTTCTTTTGCTCTTCTAGCCTTCATATTATCTCCATTGAACTTTGTTCTATGTAATAGGGTCAGTAATTCTCTGCTTTCACAAATAGTTTCCTACTGCATAATCTAGTTGGTTATGTACATGTATGGACACCGGGCCTTCAGGTTGGACTCTGTCTGGAGGTGATCTTTTTGGTCACTGTTTCCTTTTTTTTAAATATATAATGCCGTTTTATTTTTATTTATTTATTTATTATTATTATTATTTTTTTTGGGGGGGGGGGTTATTTAAGTATGCTTATATGATCTTTGTTGGGAGAGAGACCTGCTTTGATTTGATGTTCATGTCTGCATCTTGATGAGTAGTAGAGTATTGAACATACTTTTATTTGTTATGTTTGAAGTTGAGTTTATCCAACATTGTCCCTCATTTGGCGAAGGAAAAAAAGAATGGGGAAAAAATGGGAACGAAAGTTGATGCAAACACAAGCTATGTATGAAGGGTAGTTCAGCATGGTACTACTAGTATTCTTGCAAGTCTCTTAAAATTTGTTACTTTTTCTGTCCAAAATGCACATCTAGAGAATGAAGGAGACAAAAACCCCAATGAATTTTGTACAGCTTATATGCCAATATATAAACTTAGCTTAGTCCTTACGCCTTGCTGGACTTTTGTGGTTGCTTCATGGCTAGAAGCTGTTTAGAAGACTTTGAATGGAAGGAAACACAAACCCAAATAGATTTCTATGGCTTTTATATATAAACACATATGCTTAGCTTAGTCCTTACCTTTCTAGGCTTCTGTGGTCACTTCAAATGGCTAGAAGCAGTTTAGAGGACTGTTTAGTGCTTGTCTTCTTTTTATGGCAAGTAGAGACGTACATGTGGAAGGGTTGGGGGGGGGGGGTACAGTTTTATTATGTCTGCACCAAACGAGTTATCATTTCTTGTTTCCTTAGCTAGTCTATTCAGGCATGTAAAAGATATTTTAAGAAAAGCATTGTCCATGTGGGAAGGAAAGGGATACCAGAAAAACGCGTTATACTTTTACAGGAAATGTGTAAATATCCTTCATGGTTGTTTCTTTCCTTCTTTTTTTTTTTTATCATTTTGTGAGCTCATACTAAGATGCTTTATTGGTTCTTTCCCCTCCTTCGATGTTCAATTGTTGTGTTTCCATGTATAACCCTTGAGCAAACTGAGTTAGAGCTTTCTTAGTTAGTTGCCAGCCAAGCTTGAATAAGCAAGGTTGTTCAAATTCTAGGAGGGTGTCCAGACAATCTTTTGTGCTGGCTGAGTAAGTGAGTCTCAACATTCAAAATTCTGCAGGGTCTGCTCAAATATCCATATGCACGAGCAATTGAGGGATTGATGGAGTTTATCACCTAACATTTTTATAACTATAGCTCTTTATAGTTTATAAAAAGTTTGAAATTTTGGTTTTTTTTTTTTTTTTTTAAATCAATTTCTGTTTTTATATCTTCAATCTAATTTTCTTGGAAATCCTATTAGTAGGAGAATAACCAATAGAGCAGTTTTACCTTTGGAAATGTTCATTGCTAGTTAGCCTAGTTCCAGTATCAGTCATAATTAAGATTTGCCATTTTTTATTGTTAGAAGAGCATGTTACTTTGTATTACTATTATTAAGATCACTTCCTAAGAACAACGAGGGCATATCAACCCTTAAACCCACCATGTGGGTTCAGCTATGTTTGATTTTAACAAGTTTTACACTATCTTTCAGCTATGTTTCATCCTTTACTTTTACGTAGTTTAAGGTGTACAACATTCTGGTTGATGCCTATATTTTCTGTCTGATGTATATCTGGGATGTTATCCATGTTATTCATGAAATTATGTACTCAAATGCATTTTGCAGCAAGGACGTAAATACAGTGAAGAAACTTGTGGATGACTGTCTGACCAGCCAATTGTCTTCTTCCCTCCGTCCTCATGATGCAGTTTCAGCCTTGGGTCCAATGTATGATGGCCATGACAAAAGCTACCTCCCTAAGATGCATGATTGCGACCGTGCGATTTCCCTTCTGCTTGATTTCTGCAAGGATAAAAAGGAAGAAATGAACACCTTTGTGCATAATTACATGCAGAGCATTGCATATATTCAATATACTATAAAAGGCATACGGTTCAAGTTTTCTGTTTTCTCAGAAGCAATGAAGCGTCAAAATAATCAGTTTGAACTTTTGAAGGTTGTTCGTGGGATTGGCCCTGCCTACAGAGCTTGCCTTGCAGAAATAGTGAGGAGAAAGGCTTCAATGAAACTTTACATGGGTATGGCTGGACAATTGGCTGAAAAGCTTGCAATAAAGAGGGAGACTGAAGTCAGGATACGGGAGGAGTTTCTGAAAATACATGGTTCATTTATTCCTAGGGATATTTTAGCCTCCATGGGACTATATGACACTCCCAGCCAATGTGATGTTAATATAACTCCTTTTGACACTAATTTGCTAGACATAGATATGTCTGATTTAGACTGTTATGCTCCTGAATATTTATTAGGACTTTCATTGAAGCATGAAAAGCATGGTAGTTTAAAGGGATCATTTTCCATGTCAAACAATAGTTCTCTTTCAGCTGAAGTTGAAGAGAATGCTGTTGACTTCCCTGAGAAATATGATTCAGAGGAGCAAATAGATGGTTCTGACTTGGTAGAGATTGCTGGAACTAGCAAGTTGGAAGTTGAAAATGCAAAACTCAAAGCTGAACTTGCTTCTGCAGTAGCTCGCCTTTGTTCTTTCAGCACTGAGATTGAGTATGAATCACTTGATGACAGTAAAGTTGATAGTTTGTTGAAAAATGCAGCAGAAAAGACGGCTGAAGCCTTGCACCTGAAGGATGAGTATGAGAAACACCTCCAATCAATGCTAAAGGTTAAGCAAATGCAGTGCGAGTCCTATGAGAAACGGATTCAGGAATTAGAGCAGAGGTTGTCTGACCAATATAAGCAAGGAAATAGGCTTCAGATTGATAAGACATTATTGAACTTTGCCCTTTCAACTTCAAAGGCTGGTGATAGCAAATCAGAAGTTTCAGCTGATGCTGAAGCCAATATGCCTTGTGTCAGTGAACCCATGGATGAGGTTTCTTGTGCCTCTAATTCGTTACATGTCAAATTAGGAAATTTTGCTAAACAGTCAGGCAAACCTTCAGAAGGGTTGGATGAGAACATGACAGATTCCTCTTCAATGCTAAATCCTCAGTTAGATTTATCAATGCTTGAAGTACCTCGTGATGAGGTGCAGGCCAATGTCAAAGATGAGAAAGATAATTTGACTGCAGAGTTGGGTATGGGAACCAGTTGCACTGCTGAGAGCATGTCTGAGCCAATAAATAATTTCCCTGATGAAATGACAGCTGAACAGGCTTTAGATTCTAAAGATGCTTGTAGTGATCTTGTGCTGGAATTGCAGAATGCTGTTGCAGACAAGTCTCATCAGCTTAGTGAGACAGAAATCAAGCTGAAAGCTCTATCAGAACAGGTTGCAAAGCTTGAGAGGGAGCTGGAAGGAAGTCAGAAGCTTCTGGATGAATCTCAGGTATCAGATATGGAATGAAAATTACTGTTATATCTCTGGAATAATGTCTGACTGAATCTTGATTTATAAACATTTTTGCCTTTTGGGTTATTGATCAAACCTTTTCTGTTAGGTTATATGCATAGTTGTCAATACCATACTGGAGAAGGTATTGGATTTGTCATTTGTATAATAGGTACTGATAGTACATGTACCATTTTGGATATATATTGCTATAATAAATTAATAGCATATTTTATGAAAATGTATACAATTATCATAAAATTTTATGTATAAAATGGAATAGAAGTATATAAAACTATTATTCTTGTCAAAACTATATAAGCAAATAATTTAAAGTAATAATATGACAATGCACTCTAATCAGCATGCACAGTATACAAAGTTAAATATACAATTGATGATGCAGAATAAAAAAAGGCGTCCCTAATGCACTAGGCTTTCCCACTTTGTGAGGGTTGGGGGAGGATTGTACTTGCATGCTGCCTTTCCCTTGTCTTTTTGCAAAAAGGTTGTTTCCCCTATTTGAACCCGTAACATTCCGATCACAAAGGAACAACCTTGTTGCTGTCAAGGCTCACCCTTTGATGATATAGCACGTATGAATGTACTATTAAAAATTTTAAATTGTAGCAAAAAGATGTAGAAAAAGAAAATGTTATTCCTGTTTTCAATCTTTAAATACAACATAAGGAACCATTCTTTTGTTCTTGTTTTTCCATAACATATTTTTGACCACAAAATTGCAAATATATACATACATATATATATAAAGGATAAATGCCAGATTAATATACTTGTATATTATATTATATTACATAATATATATACATTACAAAATTATCTATCATATATATAATATCAAATTTGCAAGGAAAAAAAAGAAAATATACAAATGGTAATGCCTGGGTAATCTATATACTATATTATATCCCATTATATATATAATAGTTTACAAAATTATCATATATAATATATTATAATATTGTAGTATATAATATAAGTGGGGACACAAGCATTCCCATTACACTAGGGACGTGAGTGCCCCTACAATGATGTGAGTAGGGATGCTGTTTCAAGGGTCTTTCTGTTGGCTGCCATGCCATGTTAATTTTGTCTGGTACCAATTGTTGTTGTCAGTATCACTAGTACCGATCGGTATTCCAGCCAGAACAAAAAACGTAATTTAATGTATTGGATAACTCTGGTATGGTAATGTATTTGTGCCCATGTTTTATGTAAAATTTTGAGCTATTGTTGGTGGTGTTGGCTAGGGGATTGCCCACCTCCAGTGCTTAGTCTTATTTTGGAAAGTTTAACTGTGAACACAGACTTTTATGATCCTTTTACAATATCATTGTAAATGAAATTGTTGCAGTTATGCTAATCATCAAGTTCTTGTCATGTTTATTCTTCTGTTCTCACCTTCCTCAGTCTCTAACTTGATCTTTTTTTTTTCCTCCCATCTGAGGGAAAAAGAGGAGAAACGGCACTCTGTTATGAGATTCTGTGAATTTTTCTTTTTTTACCTCTAAATGTCTTTAAGCATACCCTTGTTTAAATTCTTTATAGCTTTTTTTAACAAGCAAAGATACACTACATGGAACTGAAAGGGGGGGGGGGGTTGCATATGACCAATCCTTTATCTACTAATGTACAAAAATCAGAGCTGTTTAGTTGGGGTATTTTTGGTGACCTCTAGGAGTAAAGCTTGATGAATATTTGCTTCTGAAAAGGATAATTTTAGGAATCCTGACATGTTTTTGGTGTTTGATTAAAAAATAAGAAATAAGTAATTTGAATAAGACGTCGAATGGTACTAGTCTTGCTTTTAAACCCTTCAATTGGTTTAATATGGAAAAAGTTTGGGAAGTTCTTGGTGTTTATTTGGTCCTCTTAAGGCATAGCTGGTTTGTATCATAGTATAAACCTTTTTTCCTTTAGGGTACTCATGTTAGATGAGAGTGATTTGGTTGAACTGAGTGGTGGCGTGGCATTTAAAGTGACGGTCAGGATTCATTCTGCAATGAATTCAGAGAAGAACAAAATCTTCTATGAGATTTCCTCCTGTTTTCCCTTTTATCTTTCATGTTCGAATTTCTAATTTCTGTTACTGTACTGCCAAGGGGGATATCTTAGATTCCTGTTAAGACAACCTAATCAATTTGAAACTTAAAAATAGGAGTTTTTCTGGTAACTGTTGGTCCCATTCTAAATACCGGTAGAGATTTTATATTTCTTATAGTAAAAAATTTGGAATTATAGTTACAAATTCAAAAGATTAATTGCATGTCAAAAAGTAAAATAGCACATTTATGTGTATATAGAAAGAGAGAGTATAGCATGAATCAGTCTTGATGACTGAAGGAGCCAAGGTTTTAATTATATGGTATCGATCTCATTTTGTTACAGGCAGGTATTGGAATCTATGACTGAATGCACAAGGCAGTTTAAAATATGCTGTGTGTCATTTTTAGGTGTTATGGTATGTGATGACCGAGAATGGTATTTGCTACTTTGGTTTAATATGTAGTTGTGAAAAAAGTATTGTAATTCTGAACCATTGGACATACTTGGACATTAATATGGTGCATCTAAGAGAACATTTTTTTAGCTTCACATATTTTCCAATATGAGCAGTGAGGTAATATCTAAAACCATATCATCAGGAATGAGCTGAAATCAGTTTCCAAAATTTAAATTATCTATTTTTCCTTTCTATCCAGTCACTTGGCTGGCTGCCGCTGAAAGAACATCATGGTTCTTCACTGTATTGGGCAATCATAGGATTATCCTTGCTATTAATGCTCGAGACTTGTGTTGAAAATGTATATCATGGCTTCTGAGTTGACAATTGATTATGTTATTGTTACATAATATGAAGTTACTTCTGTTACTGCTGTACTATGCTTGTCTTTTCCACATCTCACAGAAAATGGCTTGCTAGTTCAGATAAGAATGACAGGTTGCCAAGATTGTTATTAGGATGTTTTAGTGATCCATATTAGAATGGTATTTCTTAATTTATGTTACTAAAACCTAATTGTTGTTGTGAAAAATATTGGAATCTAACTGTTGATGTAATTTTTTTTTTTTTTTTGGGGGCGGGGAAAGAAATTTGGCTTATCAAATCTAACTAAAAGGGTTAACAAATTACTTTTTCATGTTTGCACCTGACATGAGGTTCATATCACATAGAGGTGAATAATGAAATAACTAGTGTAATTGTTATAAATGTGAGTCAACAGCTAATTAACTTGGTTCTCATTTTTGCAGATGAATTGTGCTCATTTAGAGAATTGTCTCCATGAAGCAAGAGAGGAAGCCCAAACAAATCTTTGTGCTGCTGATAGGAGAGCCTCAGAATATAGTGCACTGCGTGCCTCTGCTGTAAAGATGCGTAGCCTTTTTGAAAGATTAAGGACCTGTGTTTTGTCTGGTGGGGTGGCCGGGTTTGTTGAGTCACTGCGTGCTCTAGCTCACTCTTTGGCCAAGTAAGTTGATTAAAAATTTGTTCCTACCATTTACATCTTCTCACTTCCTCCTTTTTGGTATGTTTGTGGCATTCCTGGATCATGTGAGTGGTTGGTGCATCGTATCATTTCTCAAAGTTCCATTTCTTCCAATCCTTTTATGCCTCACGTGAAAGGACCTGGTATGTGTGGCCTATGCACTGGCTGGATTGTTATACGAGTGTAGACCCTGTCAATGGACCCTTTGTATCACTTATTTCTTCTAGACTACACCATTGTACACTTACATTCTCTATTTTTATTTGACATGCCATAAATAACCTTTTTATTATAGTTATCTAACAAAGTGAAAAGACTTCAGATATGTGACTTGCACGTGTTGAATATTACCTAAAATTCCTTTTTCTAATATAACAACAAAAGTTTTGCAGTGGCTTTAGTAATCCTAACATTCCTTTTTCCAAGAATATTTTGTTCAGTTAAACAAAAGAGAATGGCAGCCCTTTTCGTACCAGAAGAGCATTTTCGTTTTTTCACAATGGTTGATGATTCAATTAAAATCTCTTTTTGTTAGCTGAAGATGGCAATATAAATGTCTTCATTTGATAGTGTTTACCTGAAAGTTCATGGATCAAAATAGAATTCTTGAAAAAAAAATCATATATGGAATTAAGAGCTAGGTAGCTTCTAACCCTCAGAAGGTTATCTATGGCATTTTAAATAAAATTAAGGGCTCTAAATGTGCAATTTTTAGTTCAAGACAGTTAAGTTGTATAAATGTATAAATAAGGGGTTGTAGTTAACCATTTTGTTGAGATGACCAGAATTGTTATTTCTACATCTTTATTTAATGGCGTCCTCACCTCTTCTCTGGTACTAGGGGCAGTATAAATATACTCTTTTACTGTTCAGGGAGTTAAGTGATGCTGGTAAATAGGTGTAGAGGATTCTCTGTAATTAACCACCATTATTATTACTATCATCATATGATAAATAACTGTTATTTTAGTTTTTGACCATGGAAAATATTCATTTAGTGGCAATGGTAGAACTGTGGTCTTATCCAATAGGATCAGTGTGCTGCACTTCTAGGTTTCATTTACTGGTGAGGAGTTGGACCTTTAGTTTAGTTATCAAAGGTTCAAAGCTGACAGGAAGATTAAATTTTTGAACTCATGAACTAGGAGTTTTGTTGAAATTTTATTAGTATTAGAGTACCCTGCTATAATGCAGTTATTTTTTACCAAATAAATTCCAATTGGCGTTGACTAAATGGCATTCCCTATGACTTTCAGTTCTGTTAGTGATGCTGAAGACGATGGCACTGCCGAATTTAGAGAATGTATCCGGGTACTTGCTGATAAAGTAGGTGTCTTGTCTAGGCATCGGGCAGAGCTGCTTGAGAGGTATTCAAAGGCTGAATCTACAAAAGAGCAAATGAAAAAGGAGTTGGAAGAAAAAAAAGAGTTGGTCAACACATTGTACTTGAAGCATCAACATGAGAAGCAGGTAAGTGTCTAGTTAACATTCTTGTCATTTGCATTTATTATAGTCTCCTTGCATAACCAAAGGTGGTTAAATCTGGGCCTCTCTGAAACTCTTTGTTTTACCAATTAGATGGCTGATAAAGAGGAAATAGCTATCAGTTGATCACCTATGTCCCATATGTAGTGTGTTACTTAATGCTGTAAATATTTTACTTAATTTCATTGTCAGTTGTTGGGGAAAAGTGTGTAACTTCCCCATCTGCTATCCTGAAAACTACAACAGAGTTGTTGCATGGTTCTTTCCCACAATGCTTAATTTAGTGTAGTCAGGATAATGGCAAAAGAGAGAGAATTTTGTTACATAATTCCTAGTAAAGGCCCTTTCTTGGCCACTTCAACCACTGAAGAGCTTCTGCTTAGTTGAAATCCAAATGGTTAGAATATATCCTTTCTTAGATGACTCATGGCTCCCAAGTTATAGTTTTGACTCTCTTCCCACGGGCAACACAATTTGATAAAAGCTTTTCATGCTATTTTCCTCTTTATTTATTGCATTTTTCTTTGTCCAAACAAAGCGCCATATCATGATGTCACAGGCAAACAAGGAGAAGATATCTTTTGGCCGCCTGGAAGTCCACGAGATTGCTGCATTTGTCCTCAACTCTGCTGGGCATTACGAGGCAATAAGTCGGAATTGCTCCAACTACTACCTGTCTTCAGAATCCGTGGCCTTGTTTTTGGACCATCTCCCGAACCGCCCTAGCTATATCATTGGTCAGATAGTGCATATTGAACGGCAGACTGTAAGACTACCACAACCTTCCTCAGTTCGAGCAGACCCTAATAGAGATCAAATAGATACGGGAACCAGTCGGTTGACCTTGAATTCAGGATCAACTTTCAACCCATACAGTCTCCCCATTGGCTGTGAATACTTCATAGTGACAGTAGCCATGTTACCTGATACCGCCATTCACTTGCAGCCTCCTTCCTGATCTTGCGAAAATGAAGATGGACATGATGGAAGAAACCAAATTGTACATACATATAAAACTCAAAACCTTTAACTAATAGCTACATCCTCATGCTGCTTTCCTCCTGCAGTTGATTTGCCCTTATGTACAGCTGATGATTGATTTGGTTTAATCTCCCCTTTGTATATAAATCCAGTCATTCTCTTGACTTGTCATACAATGTGAATATTTATCCCCTGGTAGGCTATGCATGTAACATAAGACTTTTCGTTTCATTCCGGACTATTTGAAACTGTGCTCTTTGCAGGTTTGGACCAGGTTCTCTTCTGTCAGTTATGATTATGATTCTTCCACTTACCATGTTTGCTTGTTTCCTACCTGATTCTCTTTTAATCTTTGGTGTGCAATATTTGTGTTGATCTGCTGAAAACAGTAGACCAAATAGTTTATTTGACCGACTTAATCCCCCGGCAATTTACTTGGTGTTTTGTCTTTCGTCCTGCCATTTTGAAACTGTCCCCGTAGAGACCTTTTTGATTGTGAGGGCTGAGGGCTGAGCATATAATGATTAGGGCCTATTTCCATTTGGAAACCCTGTTGTTTTTAGTTTATTTTTTTTAATATTGTTTCCAAAATTTTAGTTTAAAAGGCAAAGAGAGGTTGGCTGTGTTCTTTTTGGTGTTGATGCTTCTGGTTTTTGGTTCGACCAGAGATGATCTTTTGCTTCTTTTTGCCTCGTCTCTTTTGAGCCTTTCTGATCCAAAGAAGGTTCAGCAACAGCCAATAAAGTGTTGCCTGAGCCCCCGTCTTCTTTTGTTTCTGTTTCTCTTATTCCTTTATAATTTTTATGGTAGTTAATTATGTTTTTTGAAGTTGAACAATATATATATCCTCCCCAATTTAAAAATTATTTTTTATGCAACGCATTTCCTGTATTTTATTGCCATATAAAATAAAATAAAAGATTTATTAAATAAGGGCATTGTTTATTTTAGAATTTTAAAAATAGTGGTAGGTTTTTGGTCAACTTCCACTGAGGTTTGGCTTGACATTGAGCTTACACTTGTGTGGAGTTCAGGTGAATTTGATGTCATTTATGTGGTAAATATGATGTTATACGTGGTAATAAAGTCTTGGGAAGATTATAAAATCTTTAAGTCAACTCAACTCACTAAGTGAGTGCTTTAGAGGTGAGCTTAACTGTTTTAATAAAAAATCATTATTAAAATTAAATTCAACTTAAATCAGTTTACCAAATAATTACTTCACCTCAACTAATCAAATGGGGCCTTTGTTTGAGAGAAATTTAATAATGAAATCTAATGAAATATAAATGGAACGTAAGATTAATGATGAAAAAAGTAAGTAATATAATTAAATGAAAATAATAAATAAATAAAATTATTTTTATTTAATTTAAAAGAGAAAAAAATCATTTAAAAGCGATTTCACTCCATTCAGTTACTAATAGGCTTCTCAAACATGCAAAAAAAAAAAAAAAGGTATTTCCATCCCTTGCCATTCCATTCCATGCCTTAAAGAGGCCCAGAGCTGGAGCTATAAAAAAATAAATGGATATAGGTAGGTCAAATGAATTAAATAATGTTTAAGCAGCTCCCTTTTATAACTCCTATCATCCTCACCAGGCCAGGTGCCTAAAATCAATCAATCAATCTCAAATTACTTCATGCAATAACGGTTCTAAACTGACTTTCACTGTCACTTGTACCAGTAGAGTCGCAAGCCAAATGTGATTATTACATAATTCCTGCAGCGCAAAGTAGTCATGACAAGCAGAAAACACGATTCATAATTTTTTTAACTTTAATAAATCTTGAGAATGGTCTAATGCGAAACATTAATTATTCTTCTTCTAAATAGAGCTTCCCAGGATTCTTCATCAAAAATAGAGTATTTTCCGAACCCTAGAGCTCCCCTCGTCCAAAATGTTCACTTTTACCTTACCACTACCAGCCAATAGCCATGGCCTATGGGCTCTCAGAAAAAGATCAAAGTCCCAGTCCCACCACATATGGCGAGACTGTGAGAGACAGAAATCCAACCATAAAATGCAAATATTACGCCAAGGACTTTCCGGCCCTATCTCGTTTGGTTCTCATCATCATCTTCTGATATGTCAAACAGGAATTTTGGCAGAGATGCTATTCGCGGTAGATTAAGCAGTAAATCCCCGAAGGAGTCCTTCCTCGACATAGCTGGTACCTGCTGGTTACAGCCAGGAGCATCTTTGGAGTACTCTTCCGTAACCCTAAACTCATTTCCAGCCTCGCTCTCATGCATTGACTCGGAAGCCTTGTTCCATTCAATAAGTTGACTTTTACTTTCAGCCTGAACCCCTGGTGACGTAGCAGAGTCCTGCTGCTGCAGCAGGCAGCAAAGTGAATTGACTCGGGCCATAAGTTTGTTATCATCTGAAGCTGTTGTCAGTTGTGTATCGCTCAGCAGGCTCTGCGCAACGTTCTCCAGTATGCCTTGATATTCTAATCCATCCTTAAAGCATGTCGAATTTACAGAGCCCATTCTTTCTGAAATACAATTTCCAATGCGGTTCACAAGATCACTCATGGACATGGAGGGATGGAGCCCTGAATTTTTTAACTGTTCCTGACCCTGTTGTGCCAGAGAGCGAGCTCCTGCGCGACTTTTATTCCCATCAATTCCATGCAGGTCCATCACTGACAATTACTAAGTAAAAATCAATGGCCAGTTGAAATAGATATACTTTTGCACAAACTACATATGCAATAATACAATAAGACAAATATTTCTTAATGCAAACTGCTAATGCTAATTAGCCTAGATATATAAAACAAAGGCAAGAAGGCCACAAAAACATAGATAAGTCAACATGCATATTTTAATTCTTTTTATGATTAATAATGCATAATATAATTTTCCTGATATGACTGAAAACGCATTTAAGCAATAGAACCAACACTAGTATTTAGTACTGATTCATACTTGAACAACAAAAAGAAATATGAAAAAAAAAAAAAAAACCCTAAAAACTGGCTAATTGTTGTGTGACACTTGAGGATCCTCACCAAAAGTGCTAGCAGAAGGTAACTCTGATTTGTTTACGGGACCGAGTAATATTATTATGCAACCAGAGTAGATTACCAATGTGGGATTGGGTCACTAGAAATTGTTTTATAATTTGAAGCATCCCCATTAACTGTACTGCATATATGCTATCTCAAATACCTTAATCAATCAAGCAGCAGCAAAGAACTATGTTCACAGACTTAACACCCCCCCCCCCAAGCCACCCAACCAAGAATTACAATAAAAATAACCAGAATTCCAGTTTTATTGTTGATAACTAAGACTTGTGGAGATGATGAAATGCAGAAAGGTCTGTAACTAAGACCATGCCAAGGCATAACTTTCTCTTATCTGCAAGCAAGATAACTGGTTCACAGCAGTAATTACTTGAGAATTCTGAAGAATCTAAACTCCATGCTTGCTGTGATACTTGTGCAAGTGGGAAAAGGTTCAGGAATCTTTGCATTTTTATTTTGGCTTAACAGGAACTTTTCATAAAGAAATCAGAAATTTCCAACAAAATACATGTTCTAAGACCAGCGAA
The DNA here is from genome assembly GCA_036245055.1 of Diospyros kaki. Lineage (NCBI taxonomy): Eukaryota > Viridiplantae > Streptophyta > Magnoliopsida > Ericales > Ebenaceae > Diospyros > Diospyros kaki. The sequence continues at coordinate 37,568,170 of BSEG01000010.1, read as the reverse complement.
AAAATATCAAGAGCCTCAAGGCTTATATTTAACACTAACATAGTGTCAAAAGGAACTTTGAAGAGAATAGAATTCCTTGATCTTCCATTCCGTGTGTAAGCTAAAATATAAACAAGAAATCTCCTAATAACTCTCCTAAAAACTAGGAACAGATTACAATCTTAATTAGTAGGACTAGATAACTTTATAATTTACAGATTTACACGAGATTAAAAAACTTAAAACAAATAAGGTTTTTTCTTCTCGCTTCCTTATCCTCTTCTATTTGATAGCCAATCATCCAACTTTAAACTTCATTCATTGACACTCTCCTTCAAGATTGAGAATGGATATCATCCATTCCAAGCTTACTAGTCATCTTTTGATAAATGGTTGCGGGTAACCTTTAGTTAGAATATCTGCAAACTGTTCACAAGATAATATATATGAGGTACAAATCAAGCTACTATCCAATTTTTCTTTGATAAAATGTATGTCCACTTCAACATGCTTAGTCCTGTCGTGTTGGGACTGGATTGTGAACAATACTTAATGCTGACTTGTTGTCACAATAGAGTCTCATAGGTGCTACCAAAGTGATTTTCAAGTCATCTAGTAGTATTTTCAACCAAAGTAACTCTCAAACTCCTAGAGCCATAGATCTGAATTCTGCCTCCACACTTGCCCGGGCCACTACACCTTGTTTCTTACTTCTCCGAGTCACAAGGTTACCCCCATAGGAAGGTACAATACCCAGATATAGATTTCCTATCCACCACTAACCCTATAGAATCTACATCAGTATAGGCTTCAAGTGTCATGCATAATACCTTTTCCCAGTGTTCCTTTCAAATAATGCAACATTCTACAAACTACCCTTTGGTGAGTTTCTTTTGGATTATGCATAAATTGACTAACCACCCCCACTATATATGCAATATCCAGCCAAGTATAAGCTAGGTAAATTAGTCTTCCCACTAGCCTTTGGTAGGACCCCTTATCAACTTCATTATCCTCTGGGACTTCCCCAAATTTATGATTGGCTTCAATTGGAGTTTCAGCTACCTTACAACCTAGTAGTCTGGTTTCTGTTAGCAAATCCACAATATATTTTTGTTGTGATCATAAAGATGCCTTCTTTTGAGTGAGCAACTTCTATGCCTATGAAGTATTTCAATCTTTTCAATTCTTTAATTTCAAAACTCCTTGATTAGGCATTCCCCGAGTTTATTCCTACCTTCTTCATCATTTTTTGTCACAACAATATCATCCACATACACAAGTAAAGTTGTCACTCCCTCTATGGCCGAGTGATGTATGAAGAGGGTATGGTCTCCTTGACTTTGTTTATACCCTAGAGTAAGCATTACTTTCGTAAATTGGCCAAACCAAGCCCTGGGAGATTGTTTAAGGCCGTATAAAGCCTTCTTCAATTTGCACACTACATGATCTTGAGTAGTTGGACTATATCCAAGTGGTAAATCCACGTAAACTTCCTCTTCTAGGTCTCTGTGCAAGAAGGCATTTTTTGTATCATATTGCAACAATGGCTAGCCTAGATTAGCAGCTAGAGATAGGAGTACTCGAACTGTGTTTAGCTTTGCAACAGGGGCAAATGCGTCTAAGTAATATATGCCATATACTTGAGTGTATCCCTTGGCCACTAGCCTTGCCTTATATCTATCTAATGTCCCATCAAAATTATATTTGACTGTGTAAACCCATTTACATCTCACCGGATGTTTTCTTTTAGGTAATTGAACCAGCTCCAAGTTTAGTTTTTTTTCAAGGGTTGCCATCTCGACTTCCATGGCATTCCTCCAATTCTCATCCCCTATAGCTTCAATAAAGTGCTTGGGAATAGGTATAGCATGCAGGCTGGTCAGGAAGGTTTTATGTGGGTTAGATAAATTGGAATATGACAAAACAGATGCAATGGATGCTTGGTACAAGTCCTAGCGCCTTTTCTAAGGGCAATAGGCCATTCATGATCACTTTGAGAGATTTTAGACTCACTCATAGGTTTAATAGGTTCGGTTATAGATCCAAAGGGATTAATAGGGGATTTACCTGATGAGATTTCAAGGAGACCGTCAATGCTCTTAGCAGTAGGTTCAGGAGATGAATTGGATTCTTGGATATGCATAGGGCTAGAAACCAGTTGCTTCCGTCTTGAATAGACTTGTAGAGGAGTAGTAGTTGGAGTAGGGTCCTGCTGAGTCATATTTGACGAATCCTTAAAATTAACCAGACCAAAATAAGACAAATAATAAGAAAAATCCAAATTAGGCAGAGATGAAATTAGGTCTCTGTCTGTGACTATTTGGTTGTTATGAGAATGGTTAAAATAAGGCATGTTTTCCACAAAAATCACATCAGTTGACACAATTTTTTTGAAGGGGGATGGTAACATCTATAGCCTTTTTGGGTAGATGAGTATCCAATGAAGATGCATTTTAGAGCTCAAGGGTCTAACTTGCCTCTATGAGGATTATGAATATGGACAAATGATATACACCCAAAAATGTTTGGTTTCCAGCAACCAAGGATATGAATATTAGAGAAGTGTTTGGTTAGGAGCTGCATGGGGCTGAGAGAGTCAAGAGTTTGGGAAGGCAATCGATTGATGAGGGATGTGACAGTTAGAACTACTTCTCCCCAATAGTGTTTAGGAACATTGTGGTGAAAAAGGAGTGCTCTAGTAACAACCAATAGATGCCCATTTTTTCTCTCGACTATCCCATTTTGTTTGGTTAGTATAGGAACAAGAGGACTCATGAATAATCCTTTTTTGTTGGAATAAATTTGATAGGGTTTGGTTAAAGAAATCTCTGGCATTATCAGATCTTAATCTATTGATTTTCACTCCAAATTGAGTACTAATCATGTTATAGAAGTTAGGAAAAATAGTGTTCACTTCAGATTTATTTTTCATGAATAATAACCACATCACTCGGGTGCAATCATTCACAAACGCTATAAACCACCATGCCCCAGAAATATTGGGAACGTTTGTAGGGCCCCAAATATCACTATGAATGAGAGAGAATGGAATAGAAGTTCTTTTATTCGATGAAGGATAAGTCACCCTCTTATGTTTAGCAAATTCACAAATTGAACACTGAAAATTTTTAACATCAAGACCCCCTAAATAAAGCTGGAAGCATGACCCTAAGAGTACAAAATGAGGGGTGACCAAGGCGACAGTGATGTAACCAAATCTGATCTCTACTAGATTGCACCAAACATGACACAGAATTCACCTTTGGTCCCACAAGATAGTATTGGATAGCCCTAGACTTAGCCAGCCCAATCATCTTCTTCGATTCCTGTCCCTGAATTTCACAAAAAGTAGGATAAAAGTTAGCATTGCAATTGTTGTCCAGGACCAATTTTTGAATGGAAATAAGGTTAGTGAATAATTTAGGGATGTGGAGAACATTCTTGAGTGTAAGATATTCATTGAGAATGATATCTCCTTGGCCGGCAACGGTGGTTAAAGACCCATCTGCCATGGTTATTTTCTTGGAACTTGAACAAGGGCGGTAGGTAATGAAATAATGGGAAAGAGGGGTCATATGATGTATTACCCCAGAGTTTAAGATCCAAGAGTTAGGTTGGGTCTGAAACATGTAGGTAAGAGAATGAGAGGAAATACCTGTAAGTGCAAGAGAATAGGTACCTTTTTCTTTTTTGTCAAGAGATTCTAGAAAATTCCTTAGCTTCTCGATTTCTGCCCGGTTGAGATCCAAGCCTTCTCCCTGTTCTGATCCTTTTTGTTCTGCTTCTTGTTAGCTGCTTCTTGTTGATGGTAAAATTTCATTAAAATTGAAAGGAAAATCTATAGGACAGCTATAAAACCAGTTTTGTTGTATGACTCAAAATGTCGGGCAATCAAATACCAGCATGAGCAAAATACGAGCGTAGCGGAGATGAGAATGCTAAGATAGATGTGCGGCCATACAGGAAAAGATAAAATTAGAAATGAGATTATTCGTAATAAGGTAGGAGTAGTGCCAATCGAAGAGAAGATGAAAGAGACTAGACTAAGATAGTTTGGTCATGTGAGAAGGAGACCAAGAGACGCTCCTGTGAGGAGAGTTGACAAAATGAAACAATTAGTCAAAAAAAGGGATAGAAACAAATCCAAGAAGACTTTGAGAGAGACATTAAAGTTTGATATGAAGTGTATGGTCCTAAATAAAGATACGACAAAAGACAGAAATACATGAAAGTCTAGAATTCATGCAGCCGACCCCACATAGTGGGATAAAGGCTAGATTTGCTGCTGCTGTTGTTGTTGTGGGCTTGGCTTTGGCCCCCCAACTGTCCTCCTTTGGATGGTTTTCCATGTAACTTCCAACATCTCTCTATGATATGCCTAGGTTTTTTACAGAAGGTACACCATAGAGTCTCTATCCCCAACTTTCTTCTCTTCTTTAGAACCCATGTTAGGAGTCTTTAGTGATACTAGTGTTGATCTCTCTATTAGAGAGTCGTCTAGCATCACTCCTCTTCTCCCTTCTTCAACCTAGATTATAGAGATTACTTCATTTAAAGAGGGTAAATCCTCCTTACCAAGAACTTGAACTCTTACCACATCAAACTCCATATTAAGTCTAATCAAGAAATCATAGGTTCTTTCTTTCTTTCTCCACAAACCTTTTTTATAATGCTGCATCTTCATTGCATTTCATCTTGAGGCATTGGTAATGATCCAATTCTTGCCATAAAGTTTGCGGTGTATTGGCATACTCAGTGATAGACCTTACCCCTTGTTTGGTGGCAGCAATCTTGGTCCTTACTTCGTAGATTTGTGCAGCATCTTTCACCTTGGAATAAGTGAGCTTAACTGCATCCCATATGTCTTTCGTAGTTGTTAAGAACATCACCGCATCACTTATCTCCGGTACCATTAAATTCCATAGCCATGACATCACTAAGGAATCCTCCTCATCCCATGCTGCAAACATAGGATCTTCCACCTTAGGACCAGTCCCCAAGAGATGACTTAGTTTCCCTTTTCCCTTGAGAAAAGTACGGATCAATTGGGACCACTTCAAATAATTGTTCCCATTCAATCAATAGGCTGCCTAGAGATTTTGCAACTCTCCTCCATTGCCTGTATTACCCGTTCTAGCAAACAGAACTTTCGTGATGCTGCTGGTTTCCATCATCTTTGGTGTTGGATTCGTGTTAGAGGCAATAGACATCCTATCCTATCAGGTGAAGGAATAAATGATCAAAGATCGAGTAAGAAAAAAAGAAGCCAAAGAGGGCTTATCGGGTGAAGAACAGAGGCGAAGGAGGCCTTGATTATCCACCTAAGGTGGTGGTAACAAACGCTTGAGAAAGGCACTAAAGGCCGAAAAAAGGAGCCCCTTGAAAGGTCAGCTCTGATACCATGTCAAAAGGAACTTTCAAGAGAATAGAATTCCTTGATTTTCCATTATGTGTGTAAGCTAATATATATACAAGAAATCTCCTAATAATTCTCCTAAAAACTAGGAACAGATTACAATCCCAATTACTAGGACTAGATAACTTTATAATTTACAGATTTACATAAGAGATTAAAAAACTTAAAACAAATAAGGCTTTATCTTTTCGGCTCCTTACCCTCTTCTATTTGATAGCCAATCATCCAACTTTAAACTTCAATGGTTGACACAGTTTATTCCGTGTTTGTTTAGTTTATATACTTGCCATTTTTTTTTTCTAAAAAAGTACTCATAACTTGGGTAGTTTACTCTGTGTTTGCTTAGTTTAAACAAATATCATTCAAAACTATAACCACAAGAACAATCAAATATAAATACATAGTAAAGGATAAAGAGAAGAATCAACTACTAGAATAAAATAGTCATTCAACATGCTAAAAGGAATCCCAAGTTCAATGTTTTACCTGAGCTAGGAAGAGGCGCTTCTCGAGACAAATAGTCCAGCATTACACCAACGGAATTCTGCTGTTCAAATTTTGAAGAGCAAGACAATGATATGGACGGTGATGCTACATGTTGAAAGCCAGACAAGGAAGATCCTTTAGTGGTCTCCAATTCATCAACTTTCTGAATTATGGATTCATTTGAATCCTTAGGAACAGAACCTTGTACCAAAAAATATGGCGAATCTAAACCCATTTCAGGTCGTTGGCTAACAAGATTGAGATGCATGTCACACTGGATTAATTTCTCATAGTGTTTATTTAGGAGGCCTTGTTCACACTGCAGAAAATGTTGCCTACAAAAAGCATGAAGTGCCTCATTATCAAACCTTAAGAGGCATCTGACACAAAACATGATATAAGTGTGTTGGATATGGAACTACAAAAACCATTAAGTGTATCCCTAAGTATCAAGCCTAACTAAAGGCATCTGACACAAAATTTGAGATAAGTGGGTTGCATATAGAACAAGAAAGTTATGATACAAAGAATAATACATGCCTGATATGAAACTTAAAAGGCAACCAACAGGTGTAACACACATCAAGAAGCAATAGATGCAGTTGTGTGCATTTTGTGAAGAAAGGGTCAGCATTAAGTGTGATAAGTTTGCCTCGAGTTAGTTCCTAAAAGATCAGCGAAGGCAATTGTAATAACCGGCTAATGTTTAGATAGGCAGTTTTAATTTTGTTCCAACTGTAGTTTAGTTAAATTTGGGGGTTAAACCGGTAATATCTAATTCCGGTAATTATATTGGAATGTCTGCCCTCTTAGTCTATAAAGAAGGGGGCAGGGGGTTAGTCGAGTGACATAATTCATTTTCTGTGCGAGTATTGCTTCTGTTTCGTTCTGAGAGGAAAGGTTAGAGAGAAGAGATAGTCCTTTGTAATCTTGGTGAGCGATTGAGGGTGTACTTGGGTATTACTATACTGATCTGTTTTCAATAAAGTAAGGCTGCTCTCGGGAGGAATCTAAGGTTTGATGTGGGGTTGTCCTAAGGGGCAATCTAAACCAGGATAAACCAGTGTTCAGTTCTGTGGTTTGATTTCTTGTTCCTATTTCTTATTCAATTTATCATTCTGTCGTTCAGTTTCTGTTCTGTCTTCATTAACAATCCGCGAGGGTGTATGTGGTTGAGAGAGGCAATAATTCTTCTAAAGATTCAATTCTAAAGAACCCTAGGTTAAAGACTTGGTATTAGAGCCAGTCTTTAGGATCAAGAAAAGCCAAGATTTCATTATAATTGTTTTTTCTTGTCATAGAAATAGTGTCTAAGAATGTCTGCCACTAGATATGATATTGAAAATTTTGATGGGCAAAATGACTTTGGCCTTTGGAAAATGAAAATGAGGGCTTTGCTAGGGAATTTAGGACCAGAAGAAGCATTAGATGGGGAAAAGAAAATGCTTGGAACCTATTTGGAAGATCAGAAGAAAGAAATCATTAAGAAAGCCTATAATACGTTACTCTTGAGTTTAGGGGGTAAGGTACTGCGGGAGGTGTCTAAAATGAAAACCGTAGTAGAGCTTTGGCTTAAATTAGAAAGTCTTTACATGACCAAGACCCTATCAAGCCGATTGTATTCAAATGCGAAGTTCTTTACCTTTAAAATGAATGAAGGTCAAAGTTTACAAAATCACATTGACAGTTTTAATAAATTGTCTAAATCTGGAAAATATAGATGTTAAATATGATGATGAGGATAAGGCATTAGTCTTGTCACATTCTCTCCCAAAATTATATGAGACTTTTGTAGATATATTAAAACATGGCAGGGACACCCTAACCCTAGATAATGTAATAGGGGCATTGAATTCACAGGAATTGCAACATAGGGTAGAAGGAAAGAGCTTAGTTGGGGATGTGTTATCAGTTAGGTCTATAACCAATAAGAGGGACCCTAGGCAAAGGAGAAGATCGAGGTCAAAATCCAAGAATGCTAGGAGAATTATAAAATGTTATAACTGCCACGAGAAAGGACATATTAAGAGAAATTGTCCTAAGAAAAAGAAGGATTTCCTAAATAGACCTAAGTCTGAAATTTCCTTATTCATTTGTGAATATGACTATGATAGTGCCAATGCACTTGTAGTGTCTGAAAATACAGATAAAGATGTATAGATATTAGATTCCGAGTGCTCTTTCCACATGTCACCCCATCGGAAATAGTTCTTGAATTTTAAAGAAATAGAAGGGGGTAAGGTGTTGTTAAGGAATAATCATGAATGTAGGATTAAAGGCAGAGGAGATATAAAGATCAAACGGAATGATGGGTCTATTAAAACATTGAATTTTGTAAGATATGTTCCTGATTTGAAAAGAAATTTAATTTCCCTTGGAGAGTTAGATACAAACAGCTACTCTTATAGAGGAGATGGTGGGGTCCTAAGGGTGTCTAGAGGCTCTCTAATAAGCATGAGAGCAATCCTAAATAATGAAATTTATGTGCTGTAAGCCTCCACAGTGTGTGGAGAAGCTACAGCCACCGAGGTAAAAGCCTGCGATAAGACAAGGATTTGGCACTTTAGGATAGCTCACATTAGTGAGCAAGGCCATAGGGAATTATCTAAGCAAGGAATATTAGGAGAAAGGAAACTTACAGATTTAGATAAATGTGAGTCATGCATATTTGGGAAATCAACGAAGGTAAAATTCTCCAAAACTGCCATACATTCATCTAAAGCACCTTAAAACTATATACACTAATTTGTGGGGTTCTGCCCAAACATTAACTAAACATTAACTCATGATGGAACTAAGTATTTCCTATCAATTATAGATGACTTTTCTAAGATGGTTTGGGTGTATGTTCTTAAGTCAAAAGACCACGCTTTTGAAGCCTTAAAGGGATGGAAAACCATAATAGAAAACCAGAAAGGAAACAAAATTAAAATCATTAGGATAGAAAATGGTTTAGAATTTTGTAATAAGGAATTCACTATCTATGTAAAGAAAATGGAATCCTAAGACATTTAATAGCCCCTGGAAATCCAAAGCAAAATGGGCTAGCTGAAAGGATGAATAAGAACTTGCTAGAGAGGGTTAGATGCATGATTTTTCATGCTAAATTACTCAAAACTTTTTGGGGGTAAGCTGTAAACACAGCAGCCTATATTATAAACTTATCTCCCTCAACTGCTATAGGATTTAAGATCCCATATGAAATGTGGAGTGGACATAAACCTAGCTTGGACCACTTAAGAGTGTTTGGGTGCTTGGCTTATGTTCATGTCAAGCAAGGGAAGCTTTAACCAAGGGCCAAAAGATGTCTATTTATAGGGTATCCTTCTGGTGTAAAAGGGTACAAATTCTGGATTCTACAATCAGGGTTACCTAGGACAATAATATATCTAGGGATGTGACCTTTGATGAAAACTCTACTATAAAAGACATAAATTTAGATAAATCTAAGGAAAATGAAGGGAATACTAAAGCAGTGGAAGTTGAACAACAACTAGGACCTTTAGAAAATGTCTTAGATAGCCCTATAAACCTAAATTCAGAAGAAGAGATGTCAGAAAATACAAAAGACAGTCCTATAGGTCAGGATTCAAATTATAGTAAAGACAGTGCATAGCCATCTAGCATAAAAATTGAGCAAGACCATGAGAGGTATAATGTTGCAAGAGATAGGCAAAGAAGAACCGTGAGACCTCCAGTTAGGTATGGGCATTCAAATTTAGTTTCCTAGGCACTTTGAAGTGCAATAGGAGAAGTTGGTGAGGAGCCTCTTACATTTGAAGACGCAATGCACTCTAAAGACTCCAAGAAATGGCAAGTTGCCATGCAATCCGAGATGAAGTCCCTTATAAAAAATGAGACTTGGATGTTAATAGATAAACCCTTAGGGAAGAGGGTTGTACGTTGTAAATGGCCATTCAAGATTAAGGAAGGTGATGGGAAAGAAGATAATCCTAGGTATAAGGCTAGGTTAGTGGCTAGGGGCTTCACTCAAGTGTCCAGGATAGATTTTAATGAGATATTCTCATCGATGGTGAGGCATACCTCAATTATGATCTTGTTAGCCATAACAGCACACTTAGATTTAATTCTTAATCAAATGGATGTCACCACAACCTTTTTACATGGAACAGACTAAGGGATTTGAGGTTAGAGGGAAAAGAGAGCAAGTATGCTTGCTTAGGAAGTCTCTATGGATTGAAGCAATCCCCTAGGCAATGGTATAAGAAATTTGACTCATTTATGATAGTCCAAGGGTTTAAAAGGAGTGCATATGATAGCTGTGTTTATTTCAAGCATATGTCTAGTAAGATCTCGACATAACTTCTCCTATATGTAGATGATATGCTGATTGCTAGTCAATCAGCCATAGAAATCCAAAACTTAAAGCTGAGATTGAGATCAGCCTTTGAAATGAAAGAATTAGGAGAAGCTAGAAAGATATTGGGCATATAAATTAGGAGAAATAAGTAGCATAGACAGCGTATCCTATCCCAAAAGGCATACCTTAGCAAGTTGATTAAGAAGTTTAATATGATGGATGCAAAGGAGGTTTCAATCCCCTTTGCACAACACTTTAAACTCTCTCATGAGTAGTCTCCAAGTAGTGAAGCAAACATGAAAGAAATGAGTAAGATTCCTTACTCAAATGTAGTGGGCAACCAAATGTACAACATGGTATGTACAATACCAGATTTGGCCCATGCTATGAGTGCACCTGACAGATTTATGGCCAATCCAGGTAGGGCTCACTGGGATGCTGTGAAGTGGACATTTAGGTATGTAAAAGGAACATTGGATATGGCCTTAGTTTATGGTGGAGCAAAACTAGAAGAAGAACCTTGCATTTTAGGGTTTTTAGATGCTGATTATGTAGCAGACCTAGATAGGACGAGATCCACAACTGGATATGTTTTTTAGTTATGGAATTCTACCATTAGCTAGAAGACCAACCTGCAGCCCGTGGTGGCTCTTTCCACCACTGAGGCTGAATACATTGCTGTTATGGAAGCAATCAAGGAAGGTTTTTGGTTAAAAGGTATTGTGGGCAAACTCCTGGGAAGAAATGTTAAGGTTGAGTTAAGATGTGATAACCAAAATGCAATTCACTTAGCTAAGAATCAATCCCACCATGAAAGAACCAAAGATATTAATGTTAGGTATCATTTCAATAGAGAGATCCTTGAGAAGGAGGAAGTAGACCCAATTAAAGTTGCTGGAAAAAATAATGCAGCTGATATATTTACCAAACCAATTCCTTTGTCCAAGTTACAACATTGTTTGAATATATTGAAAGTTTGTTGGGTTAAGTGATCAGGTTCAGCATGCAGTCCCAGAGGAGAGCAGGATCAGCTTTGGCAGATGGATTGAACTCAAGGCAAATGGTGGAGTATTGTGATAAGTCTGCCTCGAGTCAGTTCCTAAAAGATCAGTGAAGGCAATTGTAATAATTGGCTAATGTTTAGATGGACAGTTTTAATTTTGTTCTAACTGTAATTTAGTTAAGTTTGAGGGTTAAACAGATAATATCTAATTCCCGTAATTATATTGGGATGTCCGCTCTCTTAGTCTATAAATGATGCGGTCACCAATCAAGATTCAGCCCCAGGCCGACCTGACCAAACCAGAATAGTATCACCAGAATAATAGTGCCAGAACAATATTTTATTACTTCTTAAGTTTTAAAATTCTACTTGATTTAGGATTTTACTTCATATTTCTACTTGATTTAGGATTCTACTTCATGATTCTACTTGATTTAGGATTCTACTTCATGTTTCTACTTGAATTAGGATTTTATTTCATATTTGATTAGGGTTTTATTTTTATTAGGATTCCAGTTAATTTTTATTTATGATTTATTTCTATTAGGATTCGAGTTGGATTTTGTTTACAAATATTAGATGGATTTGGACTAGTCAAATACTATAAATAGGCCTAGAACCTAGAGTTTGTAATCAAGTTTTAATCAATCAAATTTTAACAACCTATTTGGGTTTTCTTAGCAAAACAGTCTTGTTTTTACGTCTTCTTGAAAGCCAAGCTTCGGCCATTGAAGTTTGCTCTTTCAAGAGTTTATTTTGGTGTGTTTTTTTCACACGCACGCTACACGCTGCGTCAGGTGGTATCAAAGCGGTTCATCAACCAATCAGATGGCCAATCTTGAAGGTAACGGTAGCAACCAACCTCGTGACGGTGATCAGGGGTTGCCCGCGGTTTGGAGGGCAATCGAAGAACAACGAGAAATAACTCGTACAATGGAGCAGCAATTGGAGCGAATCCGCAACCAATTGGGCGTTTTACCACGAGTTAAGGATAATCGGAACCGAACTAATGGTGTGAATCAAGCCGGCTATGTTAAATCGGGAAGACCAGCCATTAATCCTGTCCTCATTAATCCTAGAAGACCAATGATGGATGATAGCGACAATGAGGATAATCTTAATCGTATGATAGCCAACCCTAGTGGTAAAGGGGTTAAAAGGAATGCGCAACAACACAACCATTGAGGAAACGAATAGTATAAACTAAAGAATGGTTTTTCGATGAGTTTGGAGCTTGATTTTGAAGATTATGTTGTCCCAGCAACCTCAACGTTTGCAAACTCAGGTTTGATTTATGTTGCTAACATGACAAAAACTTCAAGGTTATTGACTCATACTGGGGTATTTTCCAATCCCAAGGGCTCAGGCATTGCTTCGCAACCTAAGGATGGTAGTGTTTCTTTTGATCGACTTGCGACTGTAAAGGAGATGGAGGTCATGGTAGCAAATCCTTCTACAGTTTATTCAAGCTCTGGCATGGTTGAATCAAAGGCAATAGGAACATATTCACCTTCGCGATTGCAAAAGCAAGATGGTCACATGGGTCTCTTTGTGGATAAGGGTGTTGGATCTCCCAGGCTAGTTAACTCAGCTGCTGCTATAATTGATCAAGTGCTTAGACCAGAGGAGGATTCAAGCATCAATATTTTAAGCGATTGAGAGATTGCTGGTAGTCGTGGAATAAGTCTTTATTAAAAACAGTTGCAAAAGAATGTTTCTTTAGGCAAGAAAAATCTACAAATGAATTCAGAAGCTGATGAGGAGTCAAAATCAAGAAAACTAATGAGAGGAGAAGGACCTGTGATAAGATCTACAAAATTACAGAAGCGCTCAAGATGGAATATTCAACATCCTCAATCTAACAGTAATAATACAATGGAGGTAGAGGGCAACAAACATGGCAATGGCTAGACCCATGCCAATGCAAATATGGCTAAGAAAAGGAGGAATGTCTTTACTCATGTTCCCTTAGCAGAAAAATTCAAGCGGTTTAGGAAGATGTCAAGCAAAAGTTGCACAAATAAGAAGTACAAGGCGACAACTGACAAGTATAGGAAGCACAAGGTATTTGAGGTTGGAGATAAAGTCATGATATTCTTGAAGAAGGAACAGATTCCAGCAGGAAAGCAGAACAAGTTTAAGCCAAAGAAGTATGGTCCTTACAGGACTACAAAGAAAATCAATAATAATGCTTATGTTGTGGATTTACCTAATCATATGGGTATTTCCAAACATTCAATGTAGTTAATCTCTCTTTATACTTACCGGACGTGGATTTGTCCTACTCGGATCAAAATTGGAGGTCGAATTTTTTCTCAAGTGGAGGTGAATGATGCCGTCACCAATCAAGACTCGGCCCCAGGCCGACCCGACCAAACCAGAACAGCATCACCGGAATAATAGTACCGAAACAATATTTTTATACTTCTTAAGTTTTAGAGTTCTACTTGATTTAGGATTCTACTTCATATTTCTACTTGATTTAGGATTCTACTTCATATTTCTACTTAATTTAGGATTTTACTTATGTTTGATTAGGGTTTTATTTTTATTAAGATTCCAGTTAACCTTTATTTATGATTTATTTCTATTAGGATTCTAGTTGGATTTTGTTTACAAATATTAGATGGATTTGGACTAGCCAAATACTATAAATATGCCTAGAACCTAGAGTTTGTAATCAAGTTTTAATCAATCAAATTTCAGCAACCTATTTGGGTTTTCTTAGCAAAACAGTCTTGTTTTTGCGTCTTCTTGAAAGCCAAGCTTCGACCATTGAAGTTTGCTCTTTTAAGGGTTTATTTTGGTGTGTTTTTTTCACACGCGCGCTACACATTGCATCAATAAATAAGGGGGCAAGGGGTTAGCCAAGTGACATCATTCATTTTCTGCTTCTGTTTCGTTCTAAGAGGAAAGGCTAGAGAGAAGAAATAGTCTTTTGTAATCTTGGCGAGCAATTGAGGGTGTACTCAAGTATTACTATACTGATCTGTTTTCAATAAAGTAAGGCTGCTCGGGAGGATTATAAGGCTGGATATAGGGTTGTCCTAAGGGGCAATCTGAACTGGGATAAACTGGTGTTCAATTGTGTGGTTTGATTTCTTGTTCTTATTTCTGATTCAATTTATCATTCTATTATTCAGTTTATGTTCTTTCTTCATTAACAATCCATGAGGGTGTATGCGGTTGAGAGAGGCAACAATTCATCTAAAGATTCAATTCTAAAAAACCCTAGGTTAACATTAAGCCAGACAATATTAAGAAGAGGGGAACAAAAGGATAAAAGATTAAAGCTTGAGGATGAGATGGGCACATCATTGTGTTCAGTACCAAGACAAATTCCTTCAGTCAATAGGATTAAACTTGTAAAATAAAGTTACCGATGTAAACAATAATAATAACTATAATAGTATGAATAGAAACATTTTTTTATCAAACTATGAAGCTTTCCTGTGGGCTGGGCTGGGAGAGTTGCCACATTTACTCTCCTTTAGCTGATTCAGATATAGTTTTCCAAGAGCTTATGCTTCAGGCATCCAGCCACAAACAGAAAGTAAGTTCATGGCCATGTTTGGGACAATACATTGTGTACATTATACATAGAGAGGTTACTTTTGTGGGTTTGACCAAAAGTTGCTGAGAAAGCTATTGTCAGTATCCTGGTTTTGGCCAGTCTAGGAAGTTGAAATTATAATAAGGGGTCTTAAGAAGTGGAATAGAGAGGTTTTCTGGTAAGGAGAGAGTCATTAGAAGACTTTATGTTATTGGATGAGGAAGATAAGGATTTGCTTTCTGAAAATCACATTTTGTAAGTGAATAAGAAGGAAATTGCTTTCTCAAAGAAAGCATTTGGAGAAAGCGTTGCATCAGACACCTGTCTTAGCACCTGAAGAAACACCAAGGTCAATGCCCAGTACAGAATCAAGTCAAAAGCCCAGACAAAGCATTGACTGCCTAAAGTTTCATCAGGCGATGAAAATTGGATTCTGGAGTTACTCAGTCACTACACCTTCAGCTTGAGGTAAGAGATTGAGTTAGACTTTGAATCAGTGCGATATCTGGACTCTGGAGTGAATGCCACTACACTATCCAAACAAATCAGTTTAGCTACCCTTGAAGAGAACTTTCCATCTCTTTCCACCAATCAATGTGTGTGTGTGTGTGTGTGTGTGTGTGTGTGAGAGAGAGAGAGAGAGGGGGGGGGGTATCACATGGAAGAAACATTAGGAGCACCTAAAGACAAATCACACTCTCCCAACTCTCAAGCAAATAATAAAAATTAAGCAATCTACTTAGATCATTTTCCTATTAGTCCCTTAACTCAGAATAAGAAACAGAAATTTTACCTGTGTATACTGGCTTGTCCATCAGTGAAATCTGCACATGCATCCCATAAGGTGTGCTTTCTAGGCTGCGGGTTGATCTCCTTACAAAAATGTGGAGGCCTAGCCAGCTGCAACACAAAAGATGACAAGTGTTGATGTCAACAATTTAGGGAAGAAGACAATATCAACAAAATTGGATATCCTCTGCCCTTGACAGGGACAGCACATATCAACAGCATGTAAATATAATGCATCACCGTCACAATCAAAGTTTCAGGTCCATCAGCAGGACAATTCGCCTTCAAAGCCATGATATCTGACCATTGGATCTCTATTTTACTCTTCAGGCCGCCCTCAAGGATTTCCCAGACAAGTTTATGCTTAGCAAAGTAGCATTTTGCTATCAAATCACCTTCAAATCTTGACAAAAACTGCCAGCAGATAAAGCTTTAGCTGGTAGAATAGGATTTCAGAAATTTGAAAAAGAGTGGGCACAAAATCCATGGAATACCTCCCAGTTTCCAATCCTTAAAAGCATGGCTGGAAAATTTGTGGCCTTCAGTTTTTCAGCAGTAGAAGAAGCATTGGAGCCCTTGGAATCCTTCTTGTCTCTTGATTTTTCACTTGGTGCAGAAGCAATGGAAGAGGTATTACCTTTGGAGAGCATCATTTGTACCAAGTCCAACAATGAGGGGCTTTTCTTCAGGCGCAAGCCTAAAGGACTAGGCTCATCAAGTGGATTGTAATGTGAAGGTGGGACAGGGAACTCATTGTTTCCAGTGCTCCACTGCTTGTTGGTAGACGAGGTCATGAAAAAAAAACAATCTCAAATAGTAAAATGCCGCTATATAAAAGTTAAAAAGAAAAATAAATGTTGAAAACTTTGTGAGAGTTTCAGAAAGTTGACTAAAAATATCAAAAATGAGTACACCATATAGAATGAGTTTGACACTATATTTCACTAACAAATGAACAAAAGTGTTTTTAAGTATAAACATCTTGTAGCAACATATTATGGTGCTGCAAATTCATTTAAGAAAAAGAACAAAGTGCTTAATTTTCAATATACCCTTTGGTCTCTGTGGTGGGCCAAAAATTCAGCAAACTCATCTTTGTCTTCCTCGTACAACACTACTTCACAACCCCCACCCCCACCCAAAAAAATAAAGAAAAGAAAAACCAACAGATAAAAAAAGTGCAATTTCATACATAGAACCTCCAATAAAGAGAACTCCAATGGTGAATCTCATTTCAGACCATACAACAATGCCTTTTTTCCCCTACAATGTGCTATAACCTAAATCACACCAAATTGTAAGCAAGCTTGAATACCAGTCATGGCCAAGACCCAAAAATGACAAAAGCTGTTTTCATAGAGGCAAAGTCAAAAACTTCCATGAAAAGAAAATTATTTCTTGTCTTTGTTTATCCTAAAACCAATACACAAAATGCACTCTAATGGCTGTACTGAGAAGCTTCCAAGTGCCAAACTTGACATGAAGGATTGGAACAAAAATCATAACAAGAAGGTTATAGATTATTAATTCTTCACCTAACTAAATAGTAAATTCCTGACCCTTGGTTGCCTAGTAACTGCATGCCAGACATCACAGGATTCCCCACCTCGGAATTGCTGATGCTTAATAAGAAGTTTTTAATGGATTAGATTCCCAATCCAACCAATGAATTGCAGGCTCAAAAACACAGTTAGGAAACAGATGAGAAATTAGAAATCAAAGTACTATCTCTCTAATACCGGGAAAATAAATTTATATGTTTGTTTGCCTGGTTACTTTTGTCAAACCTGCTAGCCTAATTCCTTTTTTTTTTAACCTTTATTTTTTCATTAAACCCCAACTTTAACAGCCAAAATACCAATGACATATGTTACCCATGTATCAAACTAGAAGCTGTTACAAGAAGAGTAAATTTATATAAGAATTTTTTGCTTGTCTGCTTACTTTTGTCAAACGTGCTAGCCTGCTCCTTTTGTTTACCCTTCCTTTTTTCAATAAACCACAACTCTCTCAGCCAAAATGCCAATGACACATGTTATCCATGTATCAAAAGAGAGACAATTTTTTTTTTTTAGTGCCTATGCTCTTCGTTTGCTCCGACTTTGATTTTCTTTACTGGTGTCATGAAAGTTGCCACTATGTTATTATTGTGTCCGTTTTTAAACTTGCCAGGCATGCTAATTTGAAATCTATCAATTTCTCTTTTTGTTATTTTATTTCTTTCTCTCTCCACAATTAATTCATAGCTTTGGCTAATTTAAAGAGATGGGCCCAATTCCTCTTTCTTTTTACTATAATACTTTCTCTGATGAAAGAACATGACAAGGCGCCAAAGCAATTTCATGACTAAAAAGGAGTGTGGAAACAGGAAAAAAACACAAAATGAAATTGACACACCAACACAATAATTTTCTAAAAGATTTGGACATAGCACAGCTGATGTGCGACATATAATAAGTTATATTTTTTATATATACATGAAAAAAAATTAAAAAGTACTAATATGGTTTAGAAACCTCTAATTTTTCATAAAAAGTTTTGAAGTTTAAAATTCTTAAATTAAAAAGTTCAACACCTTGTTTGAATCATAGTTACCAAGAACATGGTATGTTCCAGGAATAGGTACGTGGTACATCACTATGCTAATTCTATGGTATGAAAAGGGTAAGGCTTACTTGGTTCTTTTTTTGGTTTGTCGTAAGTTTTATAATTGCACTCAAGTCAAAATTGGTTAGATTGATACTTTGCTATTATAGAAGTTTGTTTGCTAGGTTTGAATATAATTCAAAAATGCAATAGAATATACAAGAAAGTGAGGTAGGCAAGCTTTCTTTTCTCTAATCTTCTTTGAGAATTATTCTAGCTTCAAGTTTCTTCCCTAGTTTTTAATTGTTTTAACTAAACTCATGCATTGCTTGGGAAACCCATTCTTGGGGATCCGAATTGTGTTCCTTGCAACCCCAAGACACAAAAGAACCACAATTTGGAATGCATAATCTAGATTGTGATACCAAGGGGTAGGAAGGGAATGGTTTGAATGGGAGGTAATGAAGGGGAGGGAAAGGTAGGCAAAACTTTGCACCCATGGTTAGGAGAGGTTTTTGTATTGGAAGGAAGGGGAAGAGGAGAGGAAGTATGTCTCCTTCCATACCTCATTTTTTCATACAACTTAATTTGGGGTATAGGGAGGAGGGAGGAGAATCAATGATGAAATTATATTATCCTTATTATTCTTGTAAAAAGCAAACACAATCATTAACCTTAATAAAATCCTACAATTACTTTTTTATAGTTTGGCACAAAATATCTTGTGTAAACACTAAAAAAACAATGACAATAAATATATAAGTATAAATACAATCTGTCATGACTCTAGGTGCAATAGAGGGGCAATATTATAATAGAGTTACAATAGTTTGTTAGGAGATATTTTACAATTTGTTAGGAGCACATAGGTGCTATTATGAATTCAGTTGACAGCCAGCTATGCCTATAAAAAAACACTTGTAAGAGGATGGGATATTATGTGAAATTATATTGAAATATTTTCCTTCTAATTCTCTCTATCCCTCTCTCTGTTCTCTCTTATTTCTCCCTCCTTTTCTGCTAATTTCTCTCCTTTCTTTTAGTTCTCTCATTCTGATTTCCCCCTAATTCCAGTCTCAACCCTACGTAAGTTAAGGAATGTGACAATTTGGTATCAGAGCCACCGGTTCTCTGAAGATCTTTGCCTGCCGATTTTTGGAAGTTGATCGTAGATAAGCGATCTTTGGGTTTGTAGTGAGCCAGCGATTATCGGAAGCTAGTTTCAGAGTTGTGAAGTGGAGCGAGGCATTCCCGCCTTGTCAACAGCAGTTGTGACGTTGGGGTGAAGCAATTCCGAGCAATCAGATTTATCACGATCGCTATTAGACTGTGGGTGATTGGCGATTGGTGATTCTAGTAGCAAACCCACGAACGAGCCAATTCAATAATCGACTGTGATTCAAGAAAACTTGTAAGTAGTTGGGTTCGGAGTTTTGAAGGAGAATTCCAACTGTCATCTGGACCGACAGTCCTTGGCTGCGGAATTGAGGTTGGGGTGAGGAGGAAGATGCGATCAGAAGCAAATATAGGCTCGAATGTGAACATCAACAAACACCAGGGAGTGCGATTCATTAAGGTAGTCTCGACTGTGATTGAAACACAATCAGGATTGCTGACTTCTTGTTGGTTTGCATTTCTGTCCTATTTTTCAATTCCCTTTTTCTTGTTTCTATTTCATATAATTTTTTTCTGTGTGATTGGCAAATAATCCGAGAGGATTTGTGAGGGTGTGAGAGGATTGTTCTCACCTAAATATTCTCATCTAAGTGTGTCTTGATTGGTTTTCTTATGGGATCTAGTGACTGTCAGTGTCCCTAGGTATAACAGAATCTTACTTTGTGTTGAAATTCATTAATGGTCTTAACGAAGTGTTGAGACATATTGTGAAAATGATGTGTCCTGTCACAGTAGAACAAGTGGTTGAGAGGGCGAGCCTGCATAAAACGGCACTGGAAGCTATTTCTAGAAAGCACAGGCGACAGCCTAATGGTTATACAAAGAGCAGCTAGCATATTGGAGGTATTTATAAGACTGCTAAGGCCCTAAGATTAGGGCTGGTTGCTGCAAGAAGTGAGGAAAGACTTGAAATGAAGCAGGCCATTTAGGATGACAAGGGAGGAAGGGCAAAAAAGGGCGGATATAACAAGGGAATTAAAAAAGATAAACAATACCTAAATTGCCCCTCAAATAATAGTGATTGTTAAACCACTAAGCAGTCAACTAACTGACTTGCCAAAAAGATCAACCCGGGATCTATCTCTCTTCCTTCTAGATCTCCAATACTCAATGCAAAACATAACAATTCTCCACCATTTTGCATGAGTATCATCAAGAAACTGATTTCATCAACTGCTCATCCTTTTAACTTGCAAAAACAGAAATTGATCATTCATTTACACAAGAAATCTGCAAAAGTCTTAAACAATGGAGTAATTTAGCCATAGACACTGCCTTCATGAATATATCAGCTGTATTATCCTCACCAGCCACCTTAATTAGATCCACTTCCTTTCTTTCAAGGATCTCTCTAATAAAGTGGTATCTCACATCAATATACTTAGTTCTTTCATGGTGAGCTTGATTCTTACCTAAGTGTATAGCACTTTAGCTATCACACATTAGACTAGCCTTAATATCTTTCCCTAAGAGTTCACCTACTATACCTGTTAGCATTTGCATTAGTTAGCATTCAAATCATCAGGAGAGGGTTTTAGATGTAGTTAAAAATAATTTTGTCTTTTATATTTTATGAGTTTAAAATGTAACGAAACTAACTCTTATAAGTTAGTTTCCGGTAGTCCCTTTTTTATTTCGTATATTTGCATTTATGTCCTTGATGTAACCACCTCTATATCTTATAAATAGAGGCAGATAGGTTCTCATTCATTCCTTCATTTTCAGTCATTCTTTTCTAAGTCTTGCACAGGCTCTAGAGAGAATAGAGAGAGAGCAAAGAGTTTGGTCCTTATATTCTTGAGAGGAAAGCTACGATTGATAGCCAAGTGTGTGCGAGTGAGAGTGTTGTAATTCATTGCTTTCTAGTGGATTCTGTCAGGCTTCGGCAATCTGGATGTAGGGCAATTTATGCCTGAACCAGGATAAATTTCTTGCCTCTTTTACTTTTTGTTATTATATTTTATTCACTCGAAATATCTGTTAGTCTATTTCGGTTTCTAGTAATTGTGAATTGGCTGTGAGAAGTGAGGTTTCTTGTGTGATAATCAGTCCTATAGTTAACAATACCCTTCAACCATAAGGCCTATTTTATAGCTTCAGTAACAACTATATACTCAGCCTCAGTGGTGGAGAGAGCCACTACAGTTTGTAAATTGGTTTTCCAACTAATGGTTGAGTTCCATAGCTTAAACACATATCCTGTAAAAGATCTCCTCTTATCTATATCCGCTGCATAATTAGCGTCAGTGAACCCTAAAATGTTAGGCTCTTCATCTAAACTAGCTCCACCATAAACTAATGTCATATTGATTGTTCCTTTTAAGTACCTAAATATCCACTTAATGGCTGTCCAATGGTCTTTTCCTAGATTAGCCATGAACCTACTTGTAACACTCATGCTCTCTTCATCACTTGGTGATTACATGTGGGACAACTTAAAATGTTAAGCAAAAGGAACATTGACTTCCTTTGCCTCAAGCATATGGAACTTCCTAATGAGCTTCTCAATAAGGCTTTTGCGATAACTAGACCTTCCTTAGCTGCCTATTTCTAGATATTTCAATTCCTAAAATCTTCTTAGCCTCTCCTACCTCCTTCATTTCAAATGATGATTTCAACTTCAATTTTAAATTTTGGACTTCCACGTGTGATTGGCTTGCAATCAACATGTCATCTACCAAGAGCTGCCTAATGCCTCGACGGGGCCTAGGCTGTGTTTAAAACATTGTTTGAAAGGAACACCGGGAAAAGGCATTATGTCAAAAGGGGAAAATGCATGACACTTAAAGCCTATACTGATGCAGGACAGGAGATCTACATTTGGGTATTACACCTTCCTAGGAGATAACCTTGTGACTTGGAGGAGCAAGAAACAAGGTGTAGTGGCCCGATTAAGTGCGGAGGCATAATTCAGATCTATGGCTCTAGGAGTTTGTGAGTTGCTTTGGTTGAAAATATTACTAGATGACTTGAAAATCGCTTTGGTAGCACCTATGAGACTCTATTGTAACAACAAGTCAGCAATAACCAATGTTCTAAAAGGCGCTAGGCGCTAGTCGGGCGTCAGGCTAGAGCCTAGCGTCTAGGCGGGGCCTAAGAAAACTGTTATTTTTTTTTATTTTTTAAACTTTGTGATATAATTTGATGTTATTTTCAACTAAATCAAAGTTAAAAAGCATTAATAATGCAACATAAACTAATAATATATAGAATTAAGCATGAGAAATAAATTATTGTAATTAATAACCAGCATTTTAATTAGTCATACAATCAATACTATAAGCAAGCAACTAAGTGGATTTCTTGGAAATATTATAGAATATATATAATTAATAATAAAACTAAATATAAATCTATAATTATATATAAATAGAAAAGAAAAATAAAATAAAATAAAAAAACAAAAACTAGAAACCAAAAACCAAAACGCAGAAAATGCCCCAATAACCACAGAGAGAGAGAGAGAGAGGTTACGACAGAGATGGAGCTTGCCACAGCAGAGATGGAGCTCGACGGCGAGGACGAGGAGGACGCGACGGATAAGAGGCGATAACGATGAAGCTTGGCGGCGAGGATGGAGTTGGACGCAACCACTGAGCTACTGGCAGGCCGATGAAGCTTGGCAGCGTTGAGGCGACAACATTGAGGTGGCGACAGCGTTCAGGTGAGAAGAGAGAGAGGGGGAGACGCTGAGAAGTTCGATTTAATGATTTAGCAAAAAAAAACCCTAAAAATGGCTGAGCCAACGAATTGGGTGCCAAGGCGCGCAGGCCAACTAGGCGCCGCCTAGGCCGCCTAGGCACCCAAGCCGGCCAATTACTTGGGCCGACGCCTAGGAGGCCCGACTAGGGCAATTTCGGGGCGGCCAGCGACCACCTAGGCCAATTTTTAGAACATTGGCAATAAGTACTGCTCACAATCCAATCCAACATGATAGAATTAAACATGTTGAAGTGGACAAACATTTTAGCAAAGAAAAATTGGATAGTAGCTTGATTTGTACCTCATATATACCATCTTGTGAACAGCTTGCAGATATTCTAACTAAAGGGTTACTCACAGCCGTGTATCAGAGGATGACTAAGAAGCTTGGAATGGATGATATCCATTCTCAATCTTGAGGGGGGGTATTAACCATTGAAGTTTAAAGTTTGAATAGTTGGCGATTGAATAGAAGAGGATAAGGAGCCGAGAAGATAAGAACTAAAGCTTTATTTATTTTAAGTTTTTAATCTCCTATGTAAATCTGTAAATTATAAAGTTATTGTTGTAATCTAGTCCTACTAATTAGGATTGTAATCTATTCCTAGTTTTTAGGAGAATTATTAAGAGTTCTCCTGCATATATAGATTAGCTTACACACGAAATGAAAAAAAGGAATTCCATTCTCTTCAAAGTTCCTTTTTGGCCATCGAATTTCTCAACATCATACCATGCGGCAGAGGCTATAGAAGCCATTCCTACGGGTATGTGTCAAATTCTAACGAATCTTGAAGGTTCTTGATAAGAGACCTGGCTCTAATACCTAGTGAACTAAAACTCGGCCTAGGCGGCCGCCGAGGCGCTAGGCGAACATTGGCCGCCGCGATTATGGCCTAATCGGCCCCCTTAGGTGCCGACTCAACTAATCGGTACCCAGCGACGCCTAGGCGACCGCCTAGCGGCATGAACCGCCTAGCCGATTATGGCCTAATTGGCTGCTTGGGCCACATGAATCGCCTGGGTCGCCTAATCCATTATGTATAAATTGATTATTACGGTTTTTGTTTCCCCTTACCCCTTATCTCTCTCGTCGATTCCCCCTTCTCTCTCGAATGTACCGCCGCTGACTGTCTCTTGTGGAGTCATCGGAGTTGTTGTCGTCGCCACTTGCCCATTCTGTCTCAACCTCTCTCGTTGCATGTCGTCGTCGTTTCTTACGGAGTCGCTACCGTCACTTTCCATTTCTGTTAGCCTTCTCGTCGCGTGCCACTGCCAACAGTCGTGAATGGTGGACCCGCCGCCGACCTTCATTCCACTCTGCTTTTCGGTTCTCTCTTTCGTCTTCCTCACTCCTCACCCTCCAGTAAGCAGCAAGCATTGTTGCTGCTTGTTGTTGCCTTTTTTCTTTTTATTATTTAATTTATTATTTATGTTAATATTTGATTATTTGTTAATGTGTGAATTTGTTATTTGAATATTTATTAATGTTTTGAATATTTTAATATTTGTAACTTGCAAGCAAGCAACAAACAAAGCCAACAAGTAGCATGCAGCAAGCTGCCTTTGTTTTCTCAAGCATAATTCCATTATTTCACTACTTGTTCCAACTTTTATTTACTTGAAAATAACATCAAAATGTTAAAAAAAAAAAAAACAATAACAGTTTTCCTAGGCGCCCTAGGCGCTAGACCACAATCGGGCGCTCAACTAACGCCTAGCGCGTTTTAGAACATTACTGATACCAATTTGTTTCAATTGGGAGCACTGTCGGTCTATGAATTCACCCAATAAACCAACAAATCTAACCACTGTTTATGCACTCTCGCACCGTTTCAAATATACAACAAAAACACAAAATTAAAGAAATAACAAAGATTAGAGTTAGAGCAATCAAACCACAAAATACACTGAGATTTATCTTGGTTCGAACTGGTTAAAACCAGTCCTACATCTAGCATTCACAGAGAGAGCAATCCACTAGAAACTTGATGAAATCAATACATAGGAATCACTTGCACACGCCACAATCCTCACTGAAAACCAAGAACCCTCACTGCAAGATTACAAATATATCTCTTCTATCTTTTCTCTAGCAATACAGCTCTCACAATCAATGAGTACAATCAGTATATCAAGCTCTCGACAGACTACCCCACGCCTCTTATTTATAAACATAAGAGGCGAAAGTTACAATAAGAGAATACTCAGACAAATGCCCTATCTACCCCTCACATAAATTTACATGCAATTAGCCTTTTATTTCCTAATTTGTCGCTGCCGCATATTAGCCCAATATAACCGAGTCCTTCTAAAATTTCCAGCCACTCAATGCAAAACTTGAATAACAAAGCCAAAGACTCATTTTTGAGCTCGTCCCAAGCTCAGGCTGGAGCTCAAGCATGATAAAATTCTTAACAAATAGGCCTGAGCTTTATACCTCGACTTAGATCATTCGTTACCCTAGTTATTTTGTTTTAGATACGTTACTGTTCCCTCCCCTTTCATTCTCTGTCTAAATAAAACGATAATATATCACTCTCCCATATGTCTCATTCTTCTCAAACAAGGGGAAACTAACAACTTTTATGTTGCTTCCCTTTCCCTTCCATTCAATTCCACTATTTACCTTTCCCTCCCCTACCCCACCTCTCCTAGATAAAGCATATAAAACAATCTATTTTTGTTTTATTCCATAATTAGTTTTAACTTGTTTATTTAAAATCGTAATTACTCTAATTTATTTAAAATCCCACAATGGACATGGATCTCTAAATAGTCTACAAAAGTTGCCTATAGTAGAAAGAAAAAAAAAATACGATGCAATTTGACAATGGCTATTTCCATTGAGTGTAGAGCATCCAACATGTATATATGAAACAATAGGCCACCTCTATAGAAGTAAATGTAAGTCTTAGCCTACCAATAAACCCACCACAAACCACCTTTTTCTCTCTACACGAACATCTTTCTATGTTAACCACAATGTAGCGAACTTAACATCATCCATTATCAGCATTCAGTGGAGTTCATTCCTCTCAAAATACATAAGTACTTTAGTTATATGAATTTATCATTTTGAAAATCCAACACCTTCAGCACGTTTCACTTACTGCAAAAACATGCCCAGTTACTATCACAGGGCCACAGCCAGACCCTTGCTACTACCTCTCACCATGGTCTGAACCTTCCTTGCAACCACACAGACCACAAAATGCAAAAATAAACTTCCTTGTCATATTTTCGACGGCTTCAATTCAAAAGTGCAGCAATAAATCCTATGCTCAGAAATGAACGTGGGAACAAAAGACAAGAATGTTAGAATTCACAAGTCTTATGCTTAAAATGAAATAACATAAACTCTAGCGAACTCATGCTGCTTACAATTACTGATCTGTTTCTACTATTTATCAGCAGTTGCTCAACTTCCAGCAGGCAAATAGGCCACAAAATCCAAAAAATCTCTCTCCTTGTCTCATTTCTCGAAATAGTAAGGCATCAAATTTCCAGGTTCAAGCATCAAATACATGATCATTACCGCAGTGAAAGGAAGGAAAAGAAAAATAGATCGCAGCGCTTGCGCTATAAAATATGCTGATCATCTTTGCCAAAGCCTGTCACTGGGTGCCCAGCTTTACCGATAGCTTAAGAGAACACCAAAATAATAATAATAAGGGAAAACAAAATCCAACCTCGTTCAAAGGCGTGGAGCACTTGGCTCGCTTATGGAGGGGAGCCTGTTCGCTCTCCGACAAGTCCTCAACCTGCAGTTTCACCGGAAAATTACCGCCAACGGTTGCCGCGCTTGGGTCCGGCTGAAAACTCGAAACCGATCTCCTCAACTGAACCATCAGCTTGAACACCACGGATTCGAACTCCTCCCAAACACACCGCAACGAGAAAAGAGAATGGAGTGTAGACAGAAAATTCTTTGAGCTTGTTTTGGAATTAGGAATTCGAAACCCTAGTGGATCCCTAGTCTAGGGCATCGATGACGCGTCCGGTTTTGCTCCAAGTTTCCGCACAAATAAAACCCAGAGAATCTCAAAAGTTCAAAACCCTTTCGGTAGGAGACTGAATATATAGTTCCCTAAAGAAAACGAATATTCATTATTATTTACGTAAACTATGCTAGAGATATTTTATGAGCTTCATCATATATTATATAATATATTATAAATAATAAAAATATTTTTCATGTCTTATCGTATCTCACTGTCATGTGTCATCTTATCATCTTAAATGAGAAGTATTTTATTCATATGTCTCATCGTTTCACATCACCTTACTTCATCACCTTAAATGAGAGATATTTTAATTACTTTATATAATCCATGATATAATCAATGGAGTACAATAGTATTTTTCTATTTACATCAATGTCCCAAGCATGCCATCTAAGACCTAATTTTTAAGTTTATATTAATATATGTATATTATTTTTAAAATAAAATTAAAATTTAATAATTCTAAAGATAAAATTAAACTACAATAATTATTTTATTATACAAATTAAAATACCAACAGTATAATTTACTTAAAATTCAAATATTCTCATAACTATTTTTTTTTTAGGAAACTGAATATATATGCTTATTGCTTAACAAAAAAAAAAAATGAAGATATATACGTATATTATATACTTATTCTCCCACACGTGGAATCATCATTTGCATGATTACCCCAGTTATTGGCTAATAATTTAAGAATGGCAGAATATGTATCTTTAATATTTTTGTCTATATTTATATCTATCAATAATAATAAATTTAATCTTCTATTTTTGGTCATAATTAGAGACGCAAAACAGGCAAATCGGCCTAAACTAGCCCACTCGCCTATGACCTTTTGTTTTCATGGACCAAGTCAAGTTTGACCATGTTTCAAAACAGGTCGGCTCAATTTGTATACAAAAGAATGGAATCTAGCACGATTTTTAATTTCTTAATAAAAAGATTGTGTTTGGTAGAATTGCAAACCAAAATCATGCCAGCCAAGATCGCAAGGGCCTAGGGTTTGGGCTAAATGAGTTGACCCATATTGATTTAAAAATATATATATATATATATTTTTAAAAAATATTTTACAAGTATTTTAATTAATTATGAATAAAAATATTTCAAAGACATTTTTATTTGTTTACAAAAATTTAAATAACCCTTCAACCATTTTAGTAGTTCAAATTTTGTTGGGCTTGAAATTTAAATTGCAATCTGAAAATTATTTTTGTTTATTTTATTTATTAATTTTACTCAATAAATTATCTAATTTCTTAATTTTGTATGGTCTAACCTCTGTTTAAGTTGAAGTGTCCATAAAAAGCTACTCTTAGGGTTGCCCTCAAAAGCATTCAGGTGCTTGTGATCATAAAAAAATGGACCACACTATTTCTATAGAAAGAGTTCACAGAATTTCTTTATATGGCGATAAATCGTAATAAATCACGATATTTTGACATCAAAATATTGTGATATATTACGATTTATTCACCCCCTTTTTTCTTTCTCCCATCTCTCCCCGCTCGCCTTGCCCAGTCGCCCTTGCCTGCAACTTCGCTGTCGTCTCTCACCTCCTTCGCAGCTACAACCTTGTCGCCTCTCGTCACCTTGCCTCTATGCCTTGCCGCCTCATCTCCTCACCGCTACAACCTCTAGCAACCAGCAACTACCCAAACCAACCCAAGTGCAACGGGTGGTGACGGTTGACAAGCGACAAAAGCGAGGTATAAAGGCGAGGCGAGAGAGAGAGACATATGAGAGATGGAGTGTTTTGGGTTATTTATCAAATGGGTAATTTGATCATTTCATTATTTCTATAAAACTTTCTATACATCCTCTTCTCTACAAATAACTTTATTCTAAAAAAGTATATATAATTAGGTATGAGGAAACCATGAATTAATAAATCACATAAAAGAAAATCAAATCAATCATTGCTACTGTGTGGAATGTCCATCTAATGCTAAAAGTACCTACAAAGAATACCCTTTAGGTTGTCCTTGATGATTCTTCTATACTTAAATTAGTTTATATTTAAATAAATATATATATAATTTAGGTGTGAGAAAAAAATAAACTATTAAATAATTATAAAAATAAATCGACCATTGAGTGATGTCTGATATTCTCTCTTAATACTAAAAGTGCCTACAAAATGTTGTCTTTGGGGTTACCCCCATGGGCACTTTGATATTTAAATTTGCATAGTTCAATATATATATATATATATAATTAAGTGTAAGGGAACAATAAATTATTAAATTCTATAAAAGAAAAATAAATTGATCTTTGAGTAGTGTTTAACCTCTTTCTTATACTAAAAACACCTACAAAGAATTGTTATCAAAGTTGATATTGAGAAGTTCTAATGCTTAGGTTAGTATAATTTGATGAGAGAATAATAAATTTAAGTAAAAATAAATAATTAATTATTAAATTACATAAAATAAGTTCAAACCAATATTTAGATAGTGTCTAATCTCCTTTCTAGAATGAAATATGACTATTATGTGGTTTATCTTCCAACATTATTATACTCATTAGAATCATCTATCACTTCTATCTCTTTGTGTTACCTATAAAAGTTTACTCTAATGTTACTATGAACACTAGGAAGATTGGTAGATCTTGGGGTAAGGCATGGTGACCAACACTAAATGTGTGTTGGTTTTAACATATTTGAGCAAGTGTTTAGTCTCCCATCTTGATTGAAATGCATATTTTTTACAAAATTTGCATAATATTATTTGATATTTATCGGTTGCATTAATAATCTCAAATACACTCCAAACATTATTGGTTTTCCCATACTTGGGCTTGCGCTTTAAAGTAGATGGCTCTTCAATTGGTAAGGGTTGGAGAGGTGGTGATTGCTCATTTGATGAGGGTAAGAGATTATCAAATATTAGTTGGTCTTGTGATTTTGGGAATTGTGTTATGATCAAGTGAAATTCAGTGAAGGGTGCATCCACCTCTACTATGTGCCACTTCAATCATTAAAAAAATCATGAGAGAGTGAAATAGAAACTAAAGCCGTTAGAAATTTGCATATGATGTACTAGCAACAGAGACATCTATGGAAGATATATATTTAGATTACCGAAATATTTTCATGGGTAATTCAGGATCTGTGAAGACTAAATATGGTAGTAAATAAATATTTTATAACAAAAATTATATTAATTAAATAATTAAGGGTTTTAAATTTAAGAGCCAAAAGAAAATATAAACAATGTAGAGTAAATTACACACATAATCACTACAACAAAAATAATTTGTTGAGGCATTTTTTTTAAGGCATTTTTTAGAAAATGTCATCTAAAATGCCATTTTAAGGCACAATTTAAAAAAGTATCCCAATACAATAATTTTAATGAGGTACAACAATTAAGTGTCCTATAAAATACCATTTTAAGACACAATTTAAAGAAGTGCTCCAATAAAGCAATTATAATGAGGCATGATAATGAAATACCCTAACAGACAAATATAAATAGATAAATCTAATAGGGCATAATTTTTTAAATGCCCCATTAAAATAATTCTGATAAGACGCTCTGATGAAGTGCCTTAGTAAATAAATCTTAAGTGCCCCAATAGAATAATTATAATGAAACTTAAATATACTATAAAATAAATATAGGCACATATATTAATAAGATGATGTGTAGATTAGGTGGTCATGTGTGTGCAAGAAGAAGGAAAGGTTCAGGATTTGAGCCGAGGGAGAATTAAGTTAGAATTAAGAGAAGACCTTGTGGGGGATATGAAAAATAAATTTATAGTGATTTTTGAGACATTTTTAAGTGTCGCAACAAAGTTAAATTTATAATTGTTTTTAAGGCATTTGTAAGTACTTCAATACGTTTTTGGGGCACAGTTACACGGGGTATTATTATTAGTGCCCTAATAATTAAAATGCCCCAATAAACTATCTATTAAGCTATTTTTAAATGCCTCTTAATTCAAAATTTGTTGTAGTGAATTGAAGGGAGTTCTGGAGCCCTGCAATTGAATGGTGTATTGAAGAAAGAAATGAAAGAATTGAAAAAATATTGAGAGATATGTATTATATATACATATATATGTATGTATGTATACAAGAATTAATTTTTTGTTGGTCTTCTTCACCAAAAAATACAATTTGATGCCTATAGAAACATATTATTTATTTATTTATCAAGTAAATGATAGCAAATTGACTAATGACAAACTTGAATTTAAAGAAGTTAAAAAATATTGTGTTTGAGTTATCTTTTACTTAAATTTCTCTTAATTAAATTTATAAATTTTATGAAGTAAAATCATCTAAATATTATTAAAATTCTAATTTAAACTTGTAAACTTGAACTCACATAATAGTGTTTTTAAATCCTTAAATTGGATCCATAATTGACAAAGCATAGATTAAATATTAAATTTATTATAATCAATTATAATATTACTAACCAGAGTAATACATAATACTCTAATGAGTAATGATTAAATAAATAAATATTAAATATAATATTAATTTCAAAACCTAAATTAGTGTAAAGATTCTTAATTTATTAATTTTTTTTTTTAAAAAAATCTGTCTTCAAATTGGGCAAATGGGTCATGCTAAAGTTATGGGCCATGCCGTGTCAAGCCTATCTACAAATCACAAACCCCTTTGTCTTAGCACAATCGTGTATCCTTAGATCAGCCCAGCACGACCCGTTTGCTGGCAAACGGGTCGTGCTGGGCTGGACTAGAAAGTGGACAAGCTGAGTTAACCTTTGGACTACTGGCCCGTTTGACACCTTTATAAGATAACAAATATTTATTCTCATTTGATTTAAATAAAAAAATATGTTTATTAATTATTTTATCTCAAATTCTTAATTAAAAAGAGTTAGTGAAGTTAGTACTGTTAAATACTAATTTTTTACTAAATTAATTTAAATATTATTTATAATTTATTCTATGTTTACAAGTGTGAGTCTAACAATCAACCTCTGTTTAAGGTTATATGAAAATGTAAACAAAAACAAAAAATGGATATAATGTGAAAATAGATAAATGATAAAAAATACAAAAAATGAAAATGAGAGGAAAATGCAAAAATAAAAATATAGGGATCTCTTTATAAATATAATTTTTAATATAAAAAATTATAAAAAAAAGTTATTTGATCAAGTTACTCACAAACATGCATATGTTCATACATCCATAAAAAAAATAAAAATTCAAGAAATGCAATAGCGGATAAAACATTCATCAAATTATTCACAGACATTCATAAATATACTCACATAAGTATATATATCTATACATTTACAATTATAGATTCACAGCTATATATGTATACGTTCATAACTATACATATATATACTCATAGATGGTGCTCCATGATCGTCTCAAAGAGAGAAGATAGTTGGTTGAATGAGAAAATATAGAAAAAGTTGTGGTCTCTAATTGAAGAGTTCAAAGATAATAGTTGTTACAACGGTTAATTGTTGACGAAAAAGATAAATAAACAATGAAACAACGAGAAGATGGAAGGAAAATGATGGAACAATGGATCCAAGATGAGAAGATAGGAGGACGACGATAATAGTAGAGGAAGTTAAGGATAAAAGATTTTTCAAAATAAAGAAGGAAGAACAAATTTTTGGTTAAATTTCATATCTAATGTGGTATTTGTCTCTAATGTGCTCGCCATTATAATAAATGCATTTTCAAAAAATTTCAAATATTTCAAGATAGCCTTAAAATATTTTTAAAATTACAAAAATAGTTTAAACTTTTTTGGTTGTTTTTGGATATTTGGAGACATAAAAAATTACGAAAAATTAAAATGATTCCATTTCATCATTTCTGTACATTAGAGGCATGCATAATTACTAGTGATTGTAAATAAAGGTTTGGGGTAGTCGTCCTAGCAAGGCCGACCCAAGGCATAGGCCACTAACACCTATGCCTAGGGCCCCCAAAAATTTGGGGCCCCCAGAAAATACACTCTCCCTCCTGAAAGTAAAATACAATAGTCAAAATTTAGGCTCCCAAAAAATATACCCTCCTAAAGTAAAATACAGCAGTCAAAATTTGGGCCCCCCAAAAATATAGCCCCCCCACATACACAGAGTAAAATACAGTAGTAACTTGAGATAACAAACCACCTCCCCCTAAAAAAAAATAAAAATAAATTAGGAGCCTTCAAAAAATATAGCGCCCCACCCTAAAAAAAAAAAATTATTTTCGCTTAGGGCCCAATTGGGCCTTGGGCCGGCCCTGTGTCCTAGCTTTTCAAAATTTTCGTATCATCTCCACTTACCTCGTTAAAAATAAAATTATTTTAGTTTATTTTTTTAATATTTTTTACTTACAACTTTTAAAAGAATTTATTTTATCCAGTACAACTATCATGTTAGATACCTTAGAATTTTAATATTATTTATACTTATTATATATCATTTATATATGAAGAATAATGGGTATATGTTAGTGTATATATAATCATAGTTGAAAAATTAATAAAATCATCTTATAACGTAACTCCTTATATCTAATTCCTAAATCCGTTATTATATATATATATATATTTATATATATATTTACGAGTTAAATGACGAGTTCGCTGGATGCCCATTAAATGGGAAAAAATTAGTACGCATGCGTAAATGACGAGTTTGCCCCGGGCTTTTCAGTTTATGATAGCGCAACGATAGCCACCCAACTCAACGCAGGTACGGAGGAGCTGGGAGGACTAAGGAAATGCTGATCACAGAAAGGAGCAGTGTCATCTCCAGCTACATCTTTTCTTGTTTGGTTGCGAAGAAAAATGCCAGAAAACATAGAGCCACTGCACCTGTATTGGCCGCGCAAAAGAGAGACCTGGCCGAGAATTCCGGGGAAAGTAAACAGCAACCCGGTTTTCCACTGAAAGTTTCTTCACGCAAGATTCTTTCTCAGACTGCAGTCGCAGTGCTTGGATTGGGATTCGTCGATGCCGGGTAATCATACTCACTCGCACTGATTTATAGTAATGGTATATATATACATCTAGCAGCTTATAATTATCATCTCTTTCTGCGCGTATGCAGTTACAGTGGAGACTGGTCAAGGATTGGAGTGATCTCAAGGGAGACTGAGGACTTGCTGAAGCTTGGAGCATTCTTTGTGGTTCCTTTGTGCATCTTCCTCATCTTTTATTTTTCCAAGCAAAACGAGGCTTGAAATCTCCATTCATATCTCACAGCTATGCCATTAATTTAAACAGCAATTATGATTATTTTTCTTGCTTTATGTGCCTTCTCTTTCCTTAGAAATTAGATGGCCAAGAAAATTGTTTGTTAGTACTATATATGTCAGGATCCACCCACCATCTTAGTTTAGGCATTTCTTCGTGAAAAGTTGGGAAAACGATCAGTCATCCACAATAATGTTGTTGTTAGTGTTGGGGTATAGGGTTCCAATCCTTTGTGGAGGAAAGTTTCAAGACTGGGAGAGATTAATAATAAAATAAAATGTATTATGAATGGGTAGGATGAAAATAAAGAAAATGAATAAATGAGTTTATTTTTATTCTATTTTCTCTGGTTTTAAAAAAAAAAAAAATTCCCATCTGAAGAAGATTGGATGGAAAAAGGTCCTTCTAATCTTTTTTATCCTATTATTAATTGAATTTTCAAAATAAAAATAATTATTTTTCTCCCTCCCAAACACATTTTAAAATGTTATGTTGTGAGTCCCTTTTAAGAGTATAAGAGACATTTTTTTTTTCTTTTTCATACACTATATTGTGAATCATTATCCCTTAAGTTGTTGGGATTAGGGCTTCTAAGATTCAACAATATTTCAAAAAAACAAAAAAAGCTAAATAAATCATTGTATTTTCAGATCAAGAGTTACTTTACCTATTATGATAAATATCATCTTAGTGTTTTTCAATTGTGTCAACTTTATTTTAATCAAATGGATCTTAACAGTCACAAACACTAAAATTAAACCCAAATCCAAATTGAAAGAATCATAAACAATCACAATTTAGTCATTTTTAAAATATAAGAGTCAATTTGATTCTAAATTTAAGAATACAGTGATTTATTTGATCATTTTTAAAATATAATAATTAACTTGAATTATAACACTTTACCTTAAATTTTATTTTTAATTTTTTTTCTAACACAATGAATACTCTTTCGATCATTAGATACAAATATGTAATTAACTTGCGAGTACAAACCCAAATTCAACTGGATCCAATCATCTTGATTAAATGCGCTTACCACAATAAAAATTTTTGGACAGACTTTGGAATCAAGTGAGTTTTGCCGTAACATGGATTACCAAAAATGAGGTATTGTCCATTCATAAACACAAGTTAATCACGCACTTGGATGGAAAAGAGGTCCATCTAATCTTTTTTATTCTATTATTAATTGACTTTTCAAAATAAAAATAATTATTTTAAATGCAATTTCATTATTTTTCACTCACCCAAATAGAGGTGTGCAAAATTTTGATCTAACTGAAATAACCGAACTACATCGACTGAATTTTTTGTAAAAATTCAGTTCGGTTCATTTTTTTTTTTAAAGAAATTTTAGTTTTTCGTTTCGGTTCTACATAAGTTATAAAATAATGTCATTTTTGACCCAGTAAAAAAGAAAAAAAACAAACAAAACGACGGAAGAACTGAACCAATAGTTTGGTTCTTACGCCTTCCTCTCGGCTCGGCCTTTCCCCTTCCTTTTAATCTCTTATTGTTGTCTCTAATTGATCCCATCACTCCCTTCAATGTTGATTTTGACCTTTTCTCTCAACCTTCTATGTCGACGATAGTTAGCCCTGCTCCTATCAGTCATTACTACTAACATCTATCTCTTATTTTGACGATTTCCTCCCAGTGCATGTCACTGGCTCCATCACACGATTTGCACCACCATCGTCTCAAATGCCGTCTTCGTTTCCTTCAGCAAGTTAATTATGGCATATGGGCTTTGGCCCATTCAATAAGTTTTCTAGCAATCTTCTCTTGGGTGGGTATTTTACATTAAAACTTAGATCTATTAAAATTTGACCGTTAGATCCTTTTGATTTTTGGATATGTGGGTTGCTAAGCCAAGCCTAATCTGTGGTCAATTTCTATCGTCAGAATTCGTTATGAACGGTGGCTGGCGACGTTTCTCCAGAAATTAGTTTTGAGTCGTATGACAATAAAATTCATTTTTAGATCTATACAAAGTCAATCGTTGGATTAAACTTATTTTTTTGGATATATGAACTATTGCGATTGGGGAAATCCGATGACTGGTTCCAATTATTGGAATCATCGATTGACTAGGTCGTCGGCGACAATAGCAAGGCTAAAAATTAGTTCAGTTTTATTTTATTTTATTTTTTTTGAATTTGTTCAATTTATTTTGTTCAGTTTTTAAGAATTTTGTTTGTTTTTTGGTTAGTTTGATTTTTGGGTTTACTCAATCAATTCGGTTTGATTTTGTATAGCGGCTTGTTTTTATGGATATTAAATTTCGATTGATTTGATAATCAAACCGATCGTTTGCACATCCCTACTCCCAAACACATTTTAAAATTTTATGTTATTTTACAAGTCTCTTTTAAGAGTATACGAGATTTTTTTTTTCTTATACTATATTGTGAATCATTATCCCTTTAATTGTGGGGATTAGGGTTTCTAAGATTCAACAATATTTAAAAAAAAAAAAAGAGTTGCCAAAAAAATAATTGCATTAATTTCAGGGTTACTTTACGTAAGTGTTTTTCAGTTGTGTCAATTCTATTCTAATCAAATGAATCTTACACAGTCACAAAGACTAAAATTAAAGCCAGAAAGAATCATAAACAATCACAAACACTTTACTTTAAATTTTGTTTTCTAATACAATGAATACTCTCCCCATCATTAAAGACGAAGTTCAAACCCAAATTCAGCTCCATCCAATGACCTTGATTTATTTTTGGACAGACGCTGCAATCAAGTAAGTTTTGCCACAAAGTGGATTACCAAAAATGAGGTTTTGTCCATTCATAATTAAACACAAGTTAATCACGCACTAATTTGGTGCTCACTGCAACCAAACGTCCCTTTTTACGTCCGTTTTTAACACAATGCTACAAACACGAAACACAAAGATAGACCCGGCGATGTTCACTAGACAACAACAAAGAGACCTTTTCACCCCCTTTTGAATTAGTTCCCAGACTTGGTCATGTGGACGGCACGTCGGTTGATGCCATGCCATGCCCCCTTCTCTTTTCACCCCCCTCTTGAATATATGATTAAAATATGTAACCATCTGGGAGTGCTTATGGTCTCGTGTGGATCCTACACCCAATTCAAACTCATATGATTGCTGGGTTCACTTAATTTTTTATTTTTTTTTACCAATTATTGGGTATATGAATTCATCAACTGGACTCATTAATAGAGAAGATAACCAATTAAATTACTAAAGTACAAATTAAAAAACTACAACAAATACAAATTCAATGAATCTAATAATGAGTTAAAAGAAAAATATAAAAGAACTCTGTACATGACAGGAATTAAGCTTGTGACTTAAGATTAAGGGCTTTCTACTTTATCATTGAACCGATGCTTTACTGCCACACGAACCTCTTAGCAACAAATAACAATATTATAATCACAATTACGGGCCCATATCTAAGGATGAAGTGAAGGTGTAACAATAACTCAATAAGGGAGTCGGTGTAATCATTACCAAAAAAAAAAAAAGTTGGAATGCATTTTAGAGGCCCGGGGCAGCGTCACCTTTGGGCCACCTTAAATAGCCAAATAATTGTCTAATATTAATCATAGAAAACTGCATGATAATTGGTAAACAATAATTACAGTGAAGAACGCCAGAGCATGAAACAGAGCCAAGAAATGTAGGATGAGAAGGGAACAACGTGGCCTAACCTGGCCCGTTGAATCACTATCCATGGCACTCTCACTCTTTTTGGCTAAGAGTCAACAACAAAGCTGCTCATAGCCCCACATAAAATTCTCAAATAATTAATACATATCTTAACAAAATCTTAATCTAATTCACTAAATAATTATAAATCATAAAACAAAATTGAACACTAACTAGAGTTCAACGGGAAAAAAAAACACAATGTAAATCCAATACCCTAAACTCTCTCTTATATCAATTATACAGAATCTTAATCTTTACTTAGTAAAGAGTTTAATTTTTAATTAACTTAAATCTATGAACTGACCTCCAAACCTCAATGAAATGTATGGGTGTCGTTGGATAGAGAGTTCAAATCCGTCACGATTAAAAAATATTATTAAAATAAGTGTAATTTATTTGGTATGGAAAATTTGTAGAAATAGGGAGGGAGATGAGGGGCCTGAAATTGCTGGCCTTACAATCGGCTGGGGAGGGTACGAAGAGGGAAGGAAAGGGAAGGTTTAGATTACCTTATCCTATCCAATTGCTTTCTCAATATCCGGTAACAACACCTGTACGCCCGTCTTTCTCTTTCTCTCTAAAACTCCATCTTTCTCACTTCACTTCCTTTAATAACCTCAGCCCTACAAGCTCTCTGGGTAGTTGAAGCCGCCAAGAAAAGGCAAGAAGAAGAAGAAGAAGAAGAAGAAGGAGAAGGAGAAGAAGAAGAAACAATATTCATCTTCTCTTCATTTATATCTCTTCACGCCGCCAATACATCCGTGTATATATATATACACACATATATAGAAATTAATGCCTCTCTCTGTCATGTAAAAGGTAGTAATTGAAATTCCTGCTGGGCCATGCATACAACTCATTTTCTTTCTCATCTTCCATTGCAGCGCTTCTTCTGCTCCATTTTCCTTTCTGGGTACAGCTCAATGAGCATTGGTTCTTGAGAAGCCTTTTTTGGGTTGTTTCTTGGGGTTATTTGTATTGGTTAATTGCCTGGCTCCGGAAGAGTCTCGGTCTGGGCCTGCATAATTTGTCAAGTGGGATAGTTGATTCGATAAATACTATTAATCGCATTGTTATTGCCGTCAGAATTTGATTGGATTGAAATAGCAAAGATTTTTCGGTCACAAGAGCTTGGAGGCTGAAATGGCTCCCAAGACAGGCAAGGCAAAGCCCCACAAAGCCAAAGGAGAGAAGAAGAAGAAGGAGGAGAAAGGTCAGTTTCTATCTTCTACCTTCCCGTTTGGCCGCCCAAAAACCCAAGGAAAATTAACCCACCTCCCATTCCTTACTAGTTGCTTGCTTTTTCTCACCTGTTTTTTGGGCTGCCAGACAGCCTAAAATTAATCCAGTTTTCCATCTCTGATATTACAAAGCATATATACTACTGATAATTAAGATTACTTTTCTTTCAAATAAACAAAATCCAACTACTCATACTCTATTGCTCTGTTTGATTTTCTGCTCAATTTTCTCCGCAACCAGACTGTGAAATTGACAATGCATTCATTGGGTGCAGTTTTGCCTACGGTGATTGAAATTACGGTGGAAACGCCCGACGAGTCGCAAGTGACACTTAAGGTAAGTACACTGCGGTCCCAGCGCCCCCACAGGGTTGTACTTGGCTGTGGGCGAGTGCAAGGATAGAAACAAGAGGTTACTATTCCCGTGCTCCGCGCATTTATCTCTCTTCCTACTTCCATTGATCGCAGGGCATATCGACGGACAGGATTTTAGACGTGAGGAAGCTCCTAGCCGTTCATGTCGAGACATGCCATCTCACAAATTACTCCTTGTCCCACGAGGTAAAAGTTCTGTAGCCAGTAGCCTATTTAATAACTTCGTATATTTAAATTATTATTATTATTATTATTATTTGTATAAAGGTTTTATAAAAATATCAATTTATATAAGGTCACGTGGGAATTATGATCATTGAGAACAATGCGTTTAATGCACTTATTTAAGAAACTGTTTTTTAAGCCAGCAATTAGCAAATAGCGTGTCCTTGTTCCTCTAGTGTTTTGACCTGGCCTCTTGGGGGTGGGGGTGACAATTCGTATTGGTGGGTTGTAATCGTGTCATGTCAAGACATATGTATAATACGTGTCAGACTAACCCAAATACGACCCGTTTAATAATCGTATCAAATTCATTAAACTCGAACACGACACGTTTATTAAACGTGTAACACGACACAACCTGTTTAACCCGTTTAACTAAATGTGTCATGTCATGTCGTGTCACTTGTTAACCTGTTTAACCCGTTTAATTTAAATGGATCGTGTTGTACCACTTGTTAAACGTGTTATTTAGTTTTAAACGTGTTATTTCGTGTATAATCGTGTTAACGTATTCAGATTAATCCACTAACTCTTTTAATTAAACGTGTCATTTTGTATATAATTGTGTTAATATGTTTGGGTCAACCCGTTAATACGTTTAATTAAATGTGTCATTTCATGTCTAAACGGGATAGACGAGTTGACCCGTCGAAGACACGAAAATAATAGTATCATAAACGGGTTGACCCGTTTATGACCCAAACTCAATTAATCCCAACCCTAATCCACTTAACTCGATGTCGTGTAATCGAGTCGTGTCCAAAATTATCAACTCTATCTTGGGGTAAGAATCCTCATTATCATTAACGGTGGCACGAAGGATACTAATGTGTCAATTTGGATTGGTTGGGACCTTGTCTTATTTCATTTTAGCCATATTTATTAAGTATTTTCTTAGATTTTGTTTTTTCGATTTTGGATTATAAATATAAAA
The DNA here is from genome assembly GCA_036245055.1 of Diospyros kaki. Lineage (NCBI taxonomy): Eukaryota > Viridiplantae > Streptophyta > Magnoliopsida > Ericales > Ebenaceae > Diospyros > Diospyros kaki. The sequence continues at coordinate 37,527,473 of BSEG01000010.1, read as the reverse complement.
TTTATTAATTTAAATATAAAGAAACTACGAGAGAATTTGAAGATTCTATATATCTATTCGACTCATTTTTAAATTTGGGATAAGATTAAGTAAGCTGATTTGAGTTTAATTAAATAAAATTATTTAAAAAAATTGTCAAGTTTCAATTGTAACTACTGTTTGTAACACATTTATCATATCAAAATATTCAAATTAAAATTAGATCTATAATACACTTAGCACAAGTTTAATTAAATTAAATTTACCAAATACTCTATTTGGTACATTGACAAAGAACTCGACTCAAAACAAAAATTGGATGGTGTAGGCCATTTGAACTAGGTCATGGAAGGAGCAAAATGACTCATGCTTTGTTTTGATCACTTGAAATTGTGACAGGTTCGAGGACCCATGTTGAAGGATTCCATAGAGATCATGTCTTTAAAACCATGCCACGTCACCATGGTCGAAGGTAGCTATGATTGGTTGTTTCACAATTCTACTTTTATTATAATTTGATGTTTATGTTATGTTATTTCTCAAAATCTAAATAAAAATCATGATAAATTTGATAAAACGAATTAACGACTGAAGAAGCCGAGTGCCCAAATGACATTTTTACCCCTGCATCGATGCAGGGTTAAAATGTCATATTCACGCGGCTCCAGTCGGCTACTCCCCTAGCCAAATGTAAGAAACTTATTAAGGGGCATATTTGGATTTCATCACAGAGGGCTATACGGGAGAGCGTGCGATTGCGCACGTCAGGCGACTCCTGGACATTGTCGCGTGCACTATTTCTTTCGGCAAAACCTCCGGTCGGGCCAGCCCTAAAGAGTCCGGCTCGAAAGATCCCGGTCCGAACGAGACCGATGCCGGTCCGGAAAGCGCCGGTTGCGAAGCCAATGCGAAGCCGAAAGGAGATGGCGAGAAGCGGCCCAAGGGAGGCGCTCAAGGAGCCAAGTCGCCGAGGCAAGATGGTTCCGCCGGCGGCGAGGCGGCGGAGAAAGGTGACATCGCGGCGGCGATGTGCCCGCCGCCGAGGCTCGGGCAGTTCTACGAGTTCTTCTCCTTCTCTCACCTCACTCCGCCGATTCAATGTCAGTTATTTTGTTCATCTATTGCTTGCCATTATTTGGTTAATTACACAGAGACCTGCATACGTAGATCACTTACAATTGGTAGGAGTAATACTTGTTTGTAAACTGTAAAATCTACATTTTATGCAGTCCAATTGTGATAACTCTTATGTGTCCGGTTGATGAGAAAATGGAGGAAATGTTGAGCCTAAAATGCTGTTCGGATGATAGAACATAGACATGTAAAGTCTAAGATGTTTTGTTGATAGGCGAATCCGGCAAATATGAAAAGAAAATAATACTTTTGCTAACTTTGAATTTGTAAAAGTTGAATTTATTTCTCAGAAGCATTAACGTTGAACTTAACTGAGCAGAGTAGTTGTTTGAACATTGGTAGATTGGAGAAATACTCTCATTGTCTATTTTTAGTTTTTCTTTCCCATTTTCTCTTCATTCATTTGCAACCAAACAGCTTAGGAGTGTTTTCCTTATCGCAATCTTCATTTCCAGTGGTTAAGCTTTTATTGTTTCGTAGGGCTGAGACTTAAAAGTGTGTATAAAACTTATTGTGCTAAAAGATTTGTTGTATTCATGCCACAAGTTAAACATTGATTTCCTGGGAACTTTATTGGTAAGAAAAAATAGTGAAAAAAGGGATCACAGGATATGAAACTTGCAGCGTCATGGACACAACAGGTTGTTATTTAGATGTCAAGAAAAATGGTATATTTTGTGCGTTCTGTTGATTAAGTCTAAAAAGCTGATCTTTCTTTCCTTTTATTGTATCATGTTGTTCATACACGCATTTTTGTTTTGAATAAAGTGCAAGTGTGATGCAGGTTTTTTTATATTGAATTTGTTCTCTTGTGGACAATTCTGAGATTCTTCTCATTTCCTTAACATGTTCAAATCATCAACTGACGTCAGATCTGTTTTCCATGGCTCTTCCTGTATAGTTCCTTGCTTTTCGCTGAACGTCCATCTGGAAGTTTTATTTTATGCCCGTTTGTTCTATAGATTTATTTTGTCTTTCTTGCTTTCAAAAGACTAGACTCCTTTTTCTGGGCCCATTTACTATTGCTCTCTAGAGTTACAACAGCTCTCGTGTGTAGTTTATCACTTGTGATAGTCATATAATATATTTTTTTTTTTATGTTTGTAGTGTATTTGGGGTTTTCTGTAGTTTTATTGGTTGTTTACAGTTATTGAAATTGGATTCTTTCTGGTAGATTCCTTGCAAATGATTTAGCTTACTTTGCACTTGCCATCTTCTTGTTCATTAATGGTGTTCGTAAATTGTTTTTTGGTTCTGCAGACATTAGAAAATCTACTCGCCCATTCCTTGATGATAAGACAGAAGATGATTTCTTTCAAATTGATGTGAGGATCCCCATATTAATTGCTACTAAGATATCTTTTTAAGCCAGTTTATTTTGTGCAACCAATGGTGGTGATGGTTTACTAATATATGAACTCTGTTGGGCCGGATGTACAAATGTATATGCAGGTCCGGGTTTGCAGCGGAAAGCCAACAACAATTGTTGCTTCCTATAAAGGGTTTTATCCTGCTGGAAAACGTATTCTCTTGAGTCACTCTTTGGTTGGTTTGCTGCAGCAGATAAGCCGGGTTTTTGATGCTGTGAGTGAACTGGTTATGTCATATTGCATTTGCAGTTATTTTGTGTTTTGGATCTTTAACTTGGAGGACTTAGTTTTTCTTCTAGTTTAACTTTTAACCTGGAATTTCCTCTCATTGTCTACATTATTTTATCTTTGCAGGCATACAAAGCTCTCATGAAAGCTTTCACTGAGCACAATAAGGTACTTCTACAATAATTCTTCTGATCTTAAGAAAATAATGTGAAAGAGAAATGAATATGCAGTTATTTGTTGTTTCAGTTTGGAAACCTACCTTATGGTTTTCGAGCAAACACATGGGTTGTCCCACCAGTTGTTGCTGACATCCCATCGACTTTTCCCCCACTCCCTGTGGAAGATGAAAACTGGTGGGGAAATGGGGGTGGACAAGGAAGAGATGGTAAACATGATTATAGGCAGTGGGCAAAAGAGTTCGCAATCCTAGCAACAATGCCTTGTAAGACACCTGAAGAAAGACAGGTTCGAGATAGGAAGGCTTTTCTACTTCACAGTTTATTTGTCGACGTTTCTGTCCTTAAAGCTGTTGCTGTCATAAGACATCTTGTTGACAATCACCATGACTCAACAAAAGAATTCACTCCTTCAGTTTTGTTTGAGGAACAAATTGGAGATTTAAACATTAGGGTTACAAAAGATGTGCCTGATGCAAGTACAAAGTTGGATGGTAAAAATGATGGGAGTGAGGTTCTTGGAATGTCAAGAGAAGAGCTTGCTAAGAGAAACTTACTGAAAGGGATAACTGCAGATGAGAGTGCGACTGTCCATGTGAGTAAATTATTTTGATACTTTTTTAAAATTTTTAATTATTAACTTATGACAAGTTACCGTAATTGCTCAATGCTGGTTATGTTAAAACCTTATTCATATATTGGTGTTCAGGATACCTCTACTTTAGGTGTGGTTGTTGTTAGACACTGTGGCTACACTGCTGTTGTGAAAGTTGCGTCTGAGGTAAATTGGGAGGGCAAGCCTGTGCCAGAAGACATTGAAATTGAGGACCAGCCTGAAGGAGGCGCTAATGCATTGAATGTGAATAGGTCAGTGCCCTAAGCTTGGGTTTAGTAGTAATGGGTCATTATGGATCCAAAATAGTGATGATAACCCCTCACATGGTTATTTCATTTCATCCCCCCACCCCACATACTGAGCGATTGGCAAGCATAATCACTTTCTATGCTTGTCACATGGTTAATTGTTTAAACTAGTATGACTTGCCAGTGATTTTACCGTGTTGATTAATTTTCAGCTTGAGAATGCTATTGCACAAGTCATCAACACCCCAATCATCTAGTGCAGCTCAAAAATTGCAGAGTGCAGATTTTGAAGATTTTCGTTCTGCCAGATCATTAGTGAGGAGAGTTCTTCGTGACAGTTTGGTTAAGTTGGAGGAAGAAACCAATAAACACACAAGATTTATAAGATGGGAGCTGGGAGCTTGTTGGGTTCAACACTTGCAGAATCAAGCTTCTGGAAAAACTGAGTCCAAGAAAGCTGAAGAAGCAAAGGTTGAGACAGCTGTCAAGGGTCTTGGAAAAAACGGTGGGTTGCTAAAGGAAATTAAGAGGAAAACAGATGAGCGAAGCAGCAAAACTGAGCAGGGAAAGGAAGTTTCTGTAAAAAGCCTTGATGTCAACAAAAGATCAGAAACCACTAATCAGAAAGATGTGGAGAAACAAGATGAGGAGAAGGAAATATTGTGGAAAAAGCTACTACCTGAGGGAGCATATTTGCGCCTTAAGGAATCAGAAACTGGGCTTCATCTTAAGGTTTACCTGCTACTAATGAAATATTGCTATCCTGTAGTTACTGATCCAGTAGCTAGCTTATTTGTGCACCAGATGAACCTAGGCAGTTGAATCTGTTGGAATCCATATTTCATAGAAAATGCATTTCTTTCTATCTTGATAAGCCACTAGCTTCGTTATGCATATTTTTTCTTCTATGAATTTGCAGTCACCTGATGAGTTGATTGAGATGGCACATAAATACTACGCTGATACCGCACTTCCAAAACTGGTTGGTTCATTATGAATAGGTACTTACATTTGTCCTTGGAATCCTTAGAAACTATCTGATTGCTTCAAGTTTGACTTCTAGGTGGCAGATTTTGGTTCACTTGAACTTTCACCAGTTGATGGAAGGACATTGACAGATTTTATGCATACCAGGGGTTTGCAAATTTGTTCCTTGGGCCATGTGGTAATGGCTTAATTTGATTTTGTGTTTTTCTCATCTTTTCCTGACTCCTGATTTTTCCAATTGTCATTGCTATTGACTATTGCAACTTTCTTTAACTTTGTCCTGTTGGCTCCTTAACAACCAAAATCTGTGTGCGTGAGGGGGGGGGGGATTATATGTGGACTTTTGCTTGACAGAATTGAATGTTATTTCTTCAATTGCAGGGGACATGTATCTGTAACTGACAAAACTAATAGTTTCTTTAAATACGTGATGTCATGGTACTTTGCTGCAAGGATCAAAATTTTATTTTATGTGCTTTTTCTGTTAGCTTGGAAATAAAAAGTTTCTATGAGCAAATTGAATACATAAGGCAACAAAAAAACACCAACAACAATAAGAACACAACAAGCCTTAATCCCTTTGGTTGGCTACATGAATTGTAGCTCGCCAATTATTTTTTTATATGCATAAGGCAAACACCCCCACCCCCCGGGAAAAAAAAAGGAAATGCACAGAAAAAATGTTTGAAAAGAGAAACTAGTTCCTATAAAATGATTATAAAAGCTTAATGCTTAAATAATAAATTTTTGGGTTCCCTACACCTCTTCACATAAAAGGTATACTTAAGCAATTTGCAAGTAATTCAATTTTAAATTAATGTCATATAATCCAATTTTATCAAGAAAAAGTATATACACTTGTTAACATGTATTAGGTTCAAACCAAATAAAATTTTGCTAAATTTTAAAATTGGAAGGACACTGATATGAAAGAGTAGTGAAAAACTTAAATTTCAATATTTCCAACATTCTAAACAGTAAGTTGCATGAACACCAACCAGAAACATCTAACGAGAGTCTTCTATTTACATTTTCTGTCAAAAAGATTGACATCTAACAGGAGTCATTTATATATTTGATAATACAATATTTCATAGTTATTGGAAACATTTAGAAAATATAAGGAAAAGAAAAGATATATGGAAACAGAAAATGGACATGATTAAGTCATTTTTCATTTCCTGATTGGTACCTTTTACATAGAGTTCATCATTGGTATTTTCTCATTTTCATCTATACCATTGGAATCTAAGAACTTTTTAGTTTGCACTATTCTATCTTCAGCCTTATTAATCCTAACCTTGTCCGAGAAGAAAAAAGAAAATAGAGTTTAACCATGTTTTCATAAAGGACCCACCACACCTACTAGGAACGGTTTAATCTTTCTTTATTATTAACATTTAGTTGTTACTATGGAATTCTTCAATTTTTTAGATGGAAAAGGAGCCAAATTGTGTGTCTTTCCTTGTTTCTAAAGATTCTATTAGAGTGCATACTTTTTTGATCAATTAACTTGGTGTATTAATAACTTGCTATGTTGACACAGCGTGCTGTTCCACATTCTATTCAATAAAAAAACAGCACATTAAGCCTTAATTCCACTAGGTGGGTTGGCTGTCCACATTCTATTCAATGGTGAAAATGAAAAAAGAAGTAGGCTTTTAAGTATAACAATTTTGGGTTTCTGAATTTGTAAACAAGTGCTACTAAGCCATTTAAATAATAATTGAAGTATTATACTAGTCAAGGCTCTTGCAAGTGCTCACAATTTGTGGGTTCATGCTATTGTGATTCTGGGATTCATCCTTCTCAGATATTTGACATATCTAGAGCTGGATTTTCTGTTCCATCAGGATGTTGAAGAGAGAAATGATTCCTCTTTGTAGCAACTTAAACTTAGATAATGGCAATGATTAACAATTCAATATGATATAAAAGTAGATAAAGGTCCTATATTCAATCTCATGCCTACTTATTAACCTTAATATTTGCATAGCCATTTGTGAAGGGCTATTCTGAAGTATAAATGATTAAGTTCCCTTCTTTCTAATGCCTAAAGTTTTAGATGAGTTGGCCATTCAAAAATATAACATGGGAATGGGTTTTCTTTATTGTTTTGGTTTTATAGTCAGTTTTTGCTCATTCTTTTAACACACCTAGTCACAAATAAGATCTCTAATTACTAAACTAGGTAGCTTTGCAATTTAAAACTTATTTTGATGGTACCCTCCTCATAATGGCAGGTTGAACTTGCAGACAAGCTTCCTCATGTACAGTCTCTTTGCCTACATGAGATGGTTGTCCGAGCATACAAACACATATTAAGAGCTGTTATAGCAGCAGTCAATAATGTTGCTGACTTGGCTGGATCGATAGCATCATGTTTAAATGTATTGCTTGGAAATCCATCAACTGAAACTCCTGATGCAGACATTATTAATGATGATAACTTGAAATGGAAGTGGGTGGAAATATTCCTTCTGAAGAGGTTTGGGTGGCAGTGGAAAACTGAAAGCCAACTGGATCTGAGAAAGTTTGCAATTCTTCGTGGACTATGCCATAAGGTATGAATTACCATTTCCCATTTGGGGTGTGTTGGGGAGAGGGTTAGGGGAATTGGAGATCTTACTTACTTTTAATATTTGCTTTATGTTGAGAAACTTGAAAAGGAATTATCTATCTTCAGGTTGGGCTTGAGCTTATCCCCAAAGATTATGATATGGATTCTGTGACTCCTTTCAAGAAATCAGATATTATAAGCATGGTTCCTGTATACAAGGTAAAATGCATAATAGGATTACATGTTGAATTTTAGTACATTTTTCAGTAAGTGTTAACAAATTTTAATTTTTGCTACAGCATGTTGCATGTTCATCTGCAGATGGCCGTACACTGTTGGAGTCATCCAAGACTTCACTGGACAAAGGCAAGTTGGAGGATGCTGTTAATTATGGCACTAAGGTATCATATACTCTCTATGACAGTTGTCTTATAAATTCAAATTTATCTGGACCAATATTATATGTTAAATTTTGAAGGCACTCTCAAAACTCGTGTCAGTTTGTGGGCCATATCATCGAATGACGGCAGGAGCATACAGTCTTTTGGCTGTAGTGCTCTACCATACTGGGGATTTTAATCAGGTTTGTCTTACTTTATATCTTTCATGCCCCTGCAGGAGTGGTATATCCCTGATATTTGTATGATTTGATCTAAATAAACTGAAGTGCTTAAAATATGAATTTTTGTATGCTGCCTCAAATTTGGAAAGAGTGCCCTTGATATGAGCCAAAGTGGCTTCAGGCAGCCCAAGTCTATAGAAAACTTAATCAGGTTTGACCTTTCTGTGAGTATATCTTCACTGTTTCACAAAATTCAATCAAACCAAGACTATGAGGTAAATGAAAAGAAAAGGGTGGCAAATAATCAAATATGTTTGTATTGCTGTCTCATCAGTTGTCACATCATATCATGCTGTACCCATGCCGTCCAGTATGTGATTTAGTGAAACCCATGACCAATGGGTGGTTTTTAAGGCCTACAAGGAACCACAATGTTTAACCAGCATATAGAATAGACTGAAGAAATTCTTCACTGTGGTTCAGTATGATTCTGAAAGTGTAGTTAGGTGCTGGTATTTGTAGTTTATGCATTGCATCCCTCATATAACTCCAAGAACACAATGTCCTCTCATCCAGCTCCACAGCTTTGAGGCTGTAAAAACTTACCTATATTGCATAACCTATCATATCAAGTAGGCAACATTTTTGCAAGGAACTCCTAGTGAACGGGAGGAAGTCAATTTAGGAGCTTAGATTAGATGTGTTAGAATTCTATTGTTTTTTTTCTAATTGGTTTTTTATACTGTTGTACATATATGTAGGAGATTAAAAGATTTATATAGAAAACATTGACTGGTTTCTCCCCCCATGCATCTTTTTCTCTTTTTTCTTCTACTTGTCTTCCCTGTTCTTCTACTCTTCTGTACTTCCATCACCAAGGCAACATTTGATGGCATACGATAAGGAATGGAGGACTAAAAGGAGAGTACAGGAAACAAAAATTTCAAATTTTGAACGCCAAGTTACCAGAATTTCATTTCGACTTGATAATTACTATTGTGAATATTGTACACAGTTGTCATCTTGCGATGAAGATTGACTTGTAATTGATTATACTGACCTCATTTACTTTAACTAGGCTACCATCTATCAGCAAAAAGCTTTGGATATCAATGAGAGAGAACTTGGGTTAGATCATCCTGATACAATGAAGAGTTATGGAGACCTAGCTGTTTTTTACTATCGGCTCCAGCACACAGAACTGGCATTGAAGTATGTCCCAAGAATTCTTGATATTAATGATTTTTTTTATATTGACAAGAGAATTGAAACTTGTGTTCTTTATCGTGTGTCAATTTGTGTAATTTTCTGATTGAATGCCTGTCTATTGAGTGTTATTTTGCGTCCCTGGCAAAAAACACATATGCAGTATAACCCTATTATAGAATTAACTGATGAACTACTAGAATTCCTAAAATTTAAGATTAAATTTTATCAGGAAAATGAGGGAAGCAAAGGGTCTACTTTTCTATTGGTAGATAAAATAGCAAAATGATTTTTAATTGGTTGAAACTCCATTTGTTCACTGAACTGGAGGATCCCTATCTTTCACTAAAGGCAGTAAATTGTTCTTCAAGGTCCTCTCACTTGGACGAATATCTGGCTGCCCTCCCCTACAGTTGCCTTTTCATTTAGTGTTATCAACATTATTGTAGCTGTAATTCTAGTTAGCAGGATTTTAATTCTCATGGTTCAGTATGGTTTGACTCTTAAAACTTCTGGTCTCTGTTAGTTCAATCTACCTGCGAGTGATTTTGCTGTTATCTGAAGTAGCTAATGCTTCTGATTGTATGGTACTGTAAAAAGAGAGTAAGGGGATGTGCTAAGAAGCACTGATATAGATGTGTGAATGGGCACGGGTACTGGCAAGCACATGGTCTACAGTGATGTAGAAGAGTAAGGATATGGATACAGTAGGGATACAACAAAATAATATATAATATATATATATATATATAATTAGTAGAGTTCATGAACATAATAACTAGAAAGCATTGACAATATTCAAAAGTTCCACTAGTCCGGTGTCAATGTCATAGTTTTATAATGGTGTGGAGAACTATTAGGAAAAAAAACCTAAAGATAATATTAAATCTATAATAACGACAACAAAAACATTATTCAGTATACAAGAAAAAGGAGAAAGTAGCAATTCTTCTTGGAGTTGTACATTAGGCTTAATTGTTTTTATCAGTCTTTAGCCAAGAACTTGTTGTGCTTGTAGAGTTTGACTCTATTTTGTAGAGTTTGACTCTATTAAAATTCCCTTCATCTCCTTAGATATGTCTATATTGTGTTCAATACATGAATATGTGTGTTTTCCATCTGTCCTAGACATGTACACAAATAGGAATACTTATAAAAATAGAATACGTTATTTGGCATGTCCAACATGTATCCCTAAGTGTTTGATAGGTATCCATATACAATACATGTTAGACATGGGTACAACTTTCAAAATGAAGTGTCCACACTTGTGGCCTTGGGAGAGAGAAAAATGTCTTCCCAAAGTTTTCCTCTAGCTGCTGTGTGTGTTTTGTCGAGGGCTTCAATATAAGGATGCATGACTATTACTCTCCATCTTTAGAGCTTTGGGAGCTCTAGTAGTTTCTCTGATGTAGAACAACTGATTGGAGGCTTATTTAGGGTTAGAACGCTAAGAAAAATTCTTGAAAAGGCTAGGGTTTTGATATGTAATCGGTTGGTAGTCAATTTAGAGGAAAAATATGGCTGAAAAGATGAAATTTGGGGGGCTGAAAACAGGTCTGAAAGTGGGGTTATGAAAAAAAGAATCTGTGCATGAGAGAGAGAGAGAGAGAGGGGGGGGGGGGGGAGAGAGAGAGAGATATCTTCTAGGCATCACACCTAGGAGGACATTGGCAATGCCGCAACAGCCTCATTCCTAGGGTTAGATGAAATTTAGAGGCTGTTGCGGCATTGCCAATGTCCTCCATCATTCTCTATGTATGTTGTAGTTTTAGATTTCTCTCTTGTTACCTTCTCATTTGCATTACCTCTTTGCTCATTGGTTGGCGACATCTTTCTTTCTTTCTTTTTAATGTTATTATGTGTATGGTTGGGGGAATGGTCCTGTCACGGTATAAGCACCTAGAGGGGGAATATACTGCGCAAGTGGCATGGTCCTCATGTGTAACGGTTAGGGAGTTGGGTAGTTACTTCTAGAAGGGGGTACAAGTGTAAATAAGCTTCCCTTTTGGCAGGAGTTGTAGATGCAGGATCCTCCATATAAAGGATCGGGTTACTTGTAATGAGGCATGCTGAAATTTGAATTGAAATTCACTCTGAATTCTCCCTCATTTCTATTTCTCTCCCTCTCAATTCTCTCTTTCTCTCCCTCTTTCTCTGAATTCTATCAAGTTCTCCCTTAATACTCTGGAATTCTCATGAATTCCGAGAGTAACCATCTGACAGGTCCTTAAAATGCAGGATTCAAATAATAGCACGATTTGAGAAAAAGAAAGTATGTAGTCTACCAAATCTATGCTTCTTCCCCATTCTCCTCTGAAATATATCTCTAAAAGGTGCTCCATTTAGACCATTTGCTAGTAATTATCTAATTCTTGTTGACCTCTATTAAACCTTGTTCTTGATCTTTTTGTAGAGAATAAAAGAAAGAAATATTCCATATTTGCTTGAAGGATTTCCTGAATTTTAAGAATAGCTTGATTTTGTTTCATCACTAATATCATAATTGCCATTGTTAATGATAATTTTTAAAATTTTATTTTTGTTGAAACATTATGCATATTTACAATCGTATAAACACGTGGTTGATATATTTTATTTATTTGATATCAATTTAATCTTTGCTGTTTTGCATTGAATTGCTTTCCAAATAACTATTCATACCTTTATTTAAGCAGATACTTACACCTCAACCCTTTTTGTATATTAAAGTACCTAGTTTGGACAAACATTGGACATGTTCCAGTCTTGCTCCAAACATTTTCATCTGCCTACAAGAATTTATAAGTTTTGTTGCTCTCCTCTCCAAGATAATATTCACCATCTTTACATTGGTTTGGGTGAGACACTTAACCCGATCCGCTGAATTGGGTTTGATCTTTCTGCTCCATTCAAAATCTATCAGATGATAATCTCATTGGATGTCTTTTTAATCTTCTATTGACCTCTGATAAAAATTCCTTCATTGTACTTTCTTTCTGTAATTTATATGTTTACAAAAAAAAAAATTTCCTCTATTAATGATGATAAAGAAAATTAAATGCAATGGAGAACGGTACAATGTAAATATGATCAAGGAAGAGGCTCTACAAAATCAACACTGGTGTAGCAGTTGACTATAACTATGTTTTTGGAGGCTGCATTCATCTAACTCTACATTCTTAAGACATGATGATAGCTAGTTATAATCTCCCCTTTTCCTGTTTCTGCATCCTTTAGTTTATTCATGTGTGTGTAATGTATGGTACTGCATATGATGACTTTGCTCATTCTGAAACTATTGCAACGGATGTCATACTAAATATCTTGGAAAAGTTCTAGTTGTTTGAAGTAATTTTCTACCTCCCTTTATTGGATATATAAAATGGCCATATCTGATAGTTAACATCTACAATGGACATCAGACAAATATGCAGCAGGCACATTTATTTTTGCAAAATAGACCCTCACTTCTTAGCTGTGATACTGACAACTTGTTATATATATTTATTAGGGTGATAGCACAATTTTCAACTCCAACAATTAATACCAGAAAATGTCTTAAATACTTTTTGCAAATTTCTCCAAATTCTCATTGTTGTTTGTGTGTCAATACTAACAATAAATGTTCTATACTCAAGCATTGAGCTGATGCTCATACCATGAATAATGTGTTGCTCAAATTTGCTATTTTTCTATTCTAGGTATGTAAATCGTGCATTGTATCTTTTGCACCTAACATGTGGACCATCTCATCCAAATACTGCTGCCACCTACATTAATGTAGCAATGATGGAAGAAGGTTTGGGAAATGTACATGTTGCCCTCAGATATCTTCATGAGGCTCTCAAGTGTAACCAAAGGCTACTTGGAGCTGATCACATACAAGTAAGTACCCACTTATCCAATATTGATGATGCATTAAAATTGACTATGATTTGCAGCTTCAATAATGCAAATGTTTTGGAAATGAAAAACACTGCAGAGATTTTTTTGGCTTTCATGTTAGGATTTCTTCTATCTCATTTTATGGTCGAGATTGTATTTCCAAGAGAATGTTTCAAACCCTCGTTGGAACCTGGCAGATTGCTAAAAAATATTATTTTTCTTGCAGAAGACAAAAGGACATTTGTCCTGACCATTAAATTGAAGACCTAATTGTGTTTGTTTTCTTTTTTTCATTTACATTGATTATGAGTATATTCACTGTCTTATAGACTGTTTTTGAGGTACTGGATTCCTAGAGCAAGAAAAAGACAAAAATATGTTGTATCTAAGTTGGCAAGATGTATGGGTCTGCTGGATCCAAGACCACCCAATCTGCTGGACCTTTTCTTCTGGAAAATTGTAACATCCTGAGACCAGCTTTAGAAAATGTGAAACACTTGGGAACAGTAATTGCTTAGGCTGGAGCCAAGTCCAAATATGTCTGGATCACTTGGTTCATCGGTTTTGGTTACATATTAACCTGTCAGTTGTAATCCACAGGCATATCTTTTTGGCAGAGAAGATATCACCTAAATCAATCATTGTTGGATGCATATGCTTTTCTGAGAAAGAATGTTCCTTTTTACTATTATTATATATATATATTTTTGTGCAATGAGTTGGACTTCAGATTTCAACTTCTTATCATGTTTAACCCCAAAATCTGCTTGTTCAGACTGCTGCCAGCTATCATGCAATTGCAATTGCTTTATCTTTAATGGAGGCCTACTCCTTGAGCGTTCAGCATGAACAAACAACATTGCAGATTCTTCAGGCAAAACTTGGCTCAGATGATCTACGAACACAGGTAACATATTGTTTTACATCTAGTAAGTGGCCTTCACAATTTTACATGGTAATCCTTATCCTGAGTTTTATTTGGAGCTTCTGTAGGATGCAGCTGCATGGCTTGAATACTTCGAATCCAAGGCTTTGGAGCAGCAAGAGGCTGCCCGAAATGGTACTCCAAAGCCAGATGCTTCAATCTCCAGCAAAGGCCATTTAAGGTTTGGCTTCCTCTTCTGCTTTCCCTTTTCTGGACTATTTGGCCTGAGGGAAAGAATTATGCTAACTCATTCAAATGCTTGTGCAAACACTCTGGATAGATATTCATAGGTACTGTAGTTCAAATTCTCTAATTAGATATTGTTCAAATCATGGCATGGGTGTTTTTATGATGACTTAGTTAAACCCAGTGAGCATTCAGGGTGGGATCCTCCCATGGAGGGGTCTACCCAAGTTGTCAGTTAAATCAAATAAAAGTTTTTTCTTTCTTTTTTTAAACATACTTTTCTGCAGTGGTGAGGTGGTTATATATAACAACATCACAGTTGTTTAACCATATGGGACGAAGTTGTTCCACATTGAATCTGAAATGAAGGAATATCATTTCTTCTTATCTAATAAAAAGTAAACGGGTTGATGCATTGCAGTTGTCCCACGTTGGACCCTTACTAAAATGAGAGCATGAGACTGATTTCCTCCTATATACTATAATCTCACCCTATCTCACCTTTTATTTCATCTCGCCTAGCATCGTGTTTCACTTTACATTTGTTATATGAAAAGTTTTTGTTAGTTTCTGAACATGTTTTTTACATTTTTTTGATAACTGATTATTTGGTTAGTCATACAGTTTAATATTAGTAAAAATCCATGGGACCTGACATTGGAAATGGTTGGAGATCTAGCATTCATGTAGCTGACCTCACCTAATGGGATAAAGGTTTGTGATTGTTGTTTTAACCCGATGGGACCCAGCACATGCCCTTCTTGTTATGGATATAGGATGAATTTTGATGATGGTGTTCTCATTGGGGTTGGGCTCACTGAAGGACCCCAAGCAAAGCCCCTGGTTGCTGCCCCTTTTTATCAACCATAAATAATGGGTTTCACATATTGCTTTGCTGCTATGATTCTGGAATTTGCACACCCCATGATAGACATTCTTGTATACAAATAGCTTAATATGTAGATCATTGTGTCAAATTTTCTTATTAATTATGATTAGTTGGTTGGTTTTTCTTAGTTAATTCATGATCATATTTGTGAGCTTTATTTTTGCTGTTCTGTTGCGCTTTCAATACTGTAGTTATTCCCTCTGTCTGGAGTTCTGGAATGTGTGGTGCTCTGTACTCTGCACTGAGTAATTTCCAGAAGAACCGTGAATACACAAATAACAAAGGAGACTGTTCTTGTCAATTGCCTCATATTATACTCATTTGCCACACAGCAGCGGTAGTTGGACATTTGATAATGCTTTATTTTACATCCCAATAACTCCAATAAATTCCTTTCCCTTCTTGGATCAGTGTATCGGACCTATTGGATTATATAACTCCAGATGCTGATATGAAAGCAAGAGATGCTCAAAAAAAGCAAGCTCGTGCAAAGGTCACACAATTCCTGGCTATTCTCCAGATTTTTCTCTTTTATCTTCTCCTGCCAGTTTTCTGAAAAGATCAAATTTCTACTTTAATCCTACAGGTTAAAGGCAAACTGGGACAAAACTGGGAATCTTTCACAGATGAATATCAGAAGGATGAAATATTATCACCTAGCCATCTTGCTTTGGAGAGTTCTAGTGACAAAGAAAACAAATCTGGAGAAGAGAACAAATCTGAATCTCAGTTTGCAGAATCTAGTGATAAGAAGCCTGACTTCATTCGAGGAGATATGAAGTTATTGAACCAAAATGATGACATAGCACAGGATGAAACATCTGACGAAGGATGGCAAGAAGCTTTTCCGAAAGGTCGCTCAACTGCAGGTCGCAAGTCTTCTGGGTCAAGGAGGCCCAGCTTGGCGAAACTGAATACGAACTTTACCAATGTTTCTCAGTCAGCAAGATATCGTAGCAAGACTGGTAATTTCACATCTCCAAAGATGCTGTCAAACGAGCCTGCTACTTCAGCGGGGTCTGCATCTGCTGTTCAGAAGAAGTTTGTTAAAAGTGCAAGCTTCAGTCCAAAATTAAATAATTCTACTGGTACAGAAAAATCTACAAACATAAAGTCAGCCCCTACTAGTCCAGCTCCAACTGATCAAGTTGCCAAGTCTGCTCCAGTGGCGAGTTCAATCAGTGTTCAGATGGCAGGCAAACTTTTCTCGTACAAAGAAGTTGCTTTGGCTCCTCCTGGTTCTATTGTGAAGGCAGTGGCTGAACAGTCACCAAAGGAAAATTCTGACATAGAATCTAGTCCTCAGGATAGCACAGAAATGGTTGTGCCAGAAGCAACTCTGGAGGAAGAAAAAGTTCAGAAACCCATTGATGAGGAAAAACTTTTGGTTTCTGACGAGGAAAAGAAAAATCATCCTGATGAAGAACAAGAAACAAAAGTTCAGGATGCTTTATCAGCACAACCTACAGAGGAATTAAACAGTGCAGCAGCGGAAGATGGAGTACAAGAAGACAAAGTTGCAGCGGTAAAGAGTGGGGCAGTTAGAGGCAAAGAAACAGAGTCTGAATGTGTTTCTGTTTCTGGACTTGAGGATTCTAGTTCTAATGATTCAAACTCCACTGCTTCCGGAAGCAAAGAGTTGGAAACAGTGGTCGACGGATGCACAGCAGCTTCTGAAGTTTTAAATGAAAATGCAACTTTCTTGCTAGAAAAAGATGGCTCCATTAAGAAAGAAAACATAACAAACGTTGGGGAAAGTTTGCCCGATCTACCTAACGGTAAAGGAAGTGTTAGTCCCTCGCCAATTGAAGCAGAAAATTCAGGAGACACGAGTTCCAGTCCCTTGCCAACGGAAGCAGAGAAACATGGTGAGGTGGAAGCAGGAAGAGAGACCAGCAAAAAGCTATCTGCAGCTGCACCTCCTTTTAATCCATCCACAATACCAGTGTTTGGCTCAGTTCCAATGGTTGGTTATACAGATCATGGAGGAATTCTTCCACCACCGGTGAATATTCCTCCAATTGTTCCTGTCAACCCTGTTCGTAGATCACCTCATCATTCAGCTACAGCAAGGGTCCCATATGGTCCACGGCTGTCTGGCGGATATAGCAGATCCGGAAATCGTGTTCCACGTAACAAGCCTACTTTCCACAATGGAGAGCACAATGGGGATGGAAGCCGCTACAGCCCACCAAGAATCATGAATCCGCATGCTGCTGAATTTGTACCTGGGCAGCCTTGGGTGCCAAACGGCTACCCTGTGTCTCCAAATGGTTACTTGGCTGCTTCAAATGGTATTTCTGTGTCCCCAAATGGTTACCCTTTAGCCCCAAATGGCATTCCACTGTCACCAAATGGTTGCATTCCGGTGGTGCAAAATGGATTCCCCATTTCTCCGAGTAGTCCAGTGGAATCTCCAGCAGTTTCCACTGTTGAAGTTAGTGCTGAAAACCAATGTACAGTTGTGGCAGACGACAACACAGAAGAACCTTCAGCCAAAATGGAAAATTGTAACACAGAAGAACCTTCAGCCAAAATGGAAAATTGTAACGAGTCAATTGAACAGAAAACACCGGATGTTCAATCTAGAGATGATGAAGAATCTCACCCTGAGATTGATGAAAAGCCTACAGGTAGAGCTGTGGTACCTGGAGATGTGCTCATGGTCGGGGCACATGAAAATTCTAGTAAGGAAGCAGTTGAGGAAAAGCCAACTAAATGCTGGGGAGATTATAGTGACAGTGAAGCTGAGGTTATTGAGAGTACAAGGTGAGTTAAGATTAGAAGTGGTCTGTTCATAGCTCAATAATTTCTAAGAGAGGCCAAAACGACATTTTAGACTGCGAGAAGCATTTAGCAAGTTGGAGAACCCCTATTCTGGCCAAGCCTGCCGGACCGACTGCTACAAATCCTGATGAAGCTATGACTTTCTGATGTGCTTTAGTTTTGTAATTGTGCAGCAGTTAGTGAGTTTAAAGAACTCTCTTGCAAGGCATGGTTCAACAACTGTGACAAAACCTAGTGATGAAACTTCTTCTTTGTATAATTGCCTCACAGAAAGGAGCGCATAGATGTTGAGTAAGAGTCTTTACTAGGCTGGTGCAGGGAAGATATCTACACGGCAAGGGTGCTCTCTCTGATTTGAGTTTTTTAACAAGAACAACCTCGAGGTATTTGTACTTTTTAAGACAATATTGTTTTGAGTGATGATTATGCATGGAACTCGGGAACTTGTTTACTTTCAAAGTTTCAAATTCATTTCTTGTAGCCAACTATTGATGTAATACCCATGGTTTTAGATTTTTGTTGATTTGAATCATCTAACAAGCATGCTGGTATCTGAGAAATATAGGTTGTATTGCCAATTAGATGAAATTCGTATCATTCTTGTTTCTCTTGCATCCAAGAAATTTGCACATCTAAAAGAAATAGAAGGAAAGAAAAGGGAATTACTTTCTTTGGTCGATTCATACTCTTCTTGCTATTTTAGCCCGAGTTCCTTGCGGGAATTTTGCTTGAATTGCTAATTGAAGGGAGTGCACCTAAGAATTTTCTTATCCACGAACATGAGACCTCTGAGCTGCTATGTAAAATGACCTTAATTGTGCCTAAGATGTAACTAATTAAGTCATCAACATAATCATGCACTTGAAGCTTTCATTGTAGGGTCTGACCGTGCATGGAAAATGAAATAAATGCATCTAAACGTATGAAATAATTGTCCTTAATCGAGTACATCTCTTGCAGCTCTCTCTTTGATTAATGATTAGGTCACTCTAATCTGAATTGCCTAGCTCGATCTTATGGGAAGTTGATTCCAAAACCGCTGTTATATTATCTTCTCAACTTTTAATTTGATGAAGCCAAATCTTCAATTATCTTAAACATTTATACTTTAGTAAGCTATGCCTATGCAATCTAATTGGTTGGCAGATTATCAAAAACATGTGGATCTATCTACCAAAGGGACCCACTTCATGGCGCAGAACTTCTAACAGTAGTGAGAATATTGAATCAGATTAATGAAGTGGGTGCACACTTAATTGTTTATGATTTTTTGTTTTGTTTTGATGGAATTTGTAATGAAACTTTGAGAGGGAAAAGGGAAGGAGATTATGAAGTTGGTTCTGAAAGCTGTTTGTGACGAAGGAAAATGGAAGGAAAAGTTGATCAGGTAAAAGTAGAAAGCAGGAAATATGGTATGGAGAGGTCAAAGCCAACAATAAAAAAGTTTAATACGTGTAAATCTTATGAAATCCTGTCGGTCAGGTACATTTGAGGTGGTTGTCATTAATTTCCCAGTTTTTGTTTCTAATTTTTTATAAAATAAAAATTAAGTGATAATATTGTTAGTTTTTATTTTCCAATCGATGAGTTGTTAGATTAACTCAACCCATCAAGTTATGAATTGATCTTGGTCGAGTTAAAACTAACTCGTTTGACATCTTTGATGAAAAGGAAATTGAGAGTGATTGTTGAGTGTGAGTAACATATTGAATGGAATTTGAAAAGCGAAATGAAAATAAATTTTGTGTTTAAAATTTTTAAAATAAGTAATCAAATAATTTTTCATTTATAAAATTTAAAAAGAACAAACAAACGTACAAACAAAAGGCCAAGTCTTTGGTGGAAATTAAAAGAAATAATCTTCTATATATGTCGACAATTAAATATATAGCTAGAAAACAACATTAATTAATTTCCTCAAATCTCTGAGGTTAATTAAACTATAGATGGTGTGATTGAATTTGTCAGTGCAGTTGAACTGCCCCCATCCATCCTTACGTGTTTAAACTTTCTTTTTCTTCGCAATTTTGTTAACTTAAAAAACATCCAAAATATTATTTGTAGATGGAAATTTATTCATTTTATTGAGCACTCTATTAAATTAAGAATATAAAAATGTTTATAAGCTCACAATATATAATGCAGTAAAAATTGAGGGTACAATATAATCTACAAAATAACTTCATATATAAATAATATTTTCTTTAGAAAAACTCTATATATATACAAGATTGGAAAAAACATAGTGAAGTTGGGGTCAATTACAATTACCCTCTAATTAAATGTTCCATTTCCCCCAAAAAGCACGTCCCATTAAAATCCAATTTTATAGTTTTAATTTGTGAATTTTTGTTTCAGCAACCTTTAACATAAAAAAATACTTACAGAGTCGTTATTGTAATTCATTTAACTTTACATAATACAATACTCGCTCTATTATTATTACAATATATATATAGTAGAATGTCACATTCATATCACAATAGAGAAAATATTGTCACATTGGAAACATTTTAGCACATATTATAAGGTTACTTTAATTTTTGTTTCTTGATTATAATTGTTTTCAAAACTGAGATCAATAAAAAATAATTTATAAATACTACTATTTCCTTATCGTTAGAACAGGCCCTCCTTTGATTAAAAAAAACCCACAAACTAGTTCCCTTTTATTATTTATTAAATAAGTAGAGTTTAGAAAAAATTCTTTTCCCTCTGAGAATTCATAAGCGTTATTATTTTCTTGTTTAATTCTATGTCATTACAAGAAAATATAAGATTTGAGAAGTAAATTTTTGAAAGGAAAAAAATCCGTGACAGATTTGGAGACTAAAAAAATTTATCTCAAATTTAAGATAGATAATTTTTCGTATCAAATTTGAGACGGATTTAGAGACATAAATTTTGCTATCTCAAATTTGATGTTTAAATTCTAGTTTCAAAGGACACTACAATAAATTTTTTGAACATAATCTTTTACCAACAACTCAAAATTCAATTTAATTTAAATATGTTCAAACTTATTTAGTAAATGACTTAAGCATGAATTTTAAGCTTCAATTCATCTGGGTTTATGAACAAACTTATTTATTATAAGTTCATTTATTTATAAACTCGTTTGTGACTTGTTTATAGATTTACTTTGAAACAGTATGTGGTTTTTATAATTAATATTTTTCATAATATTTATATTATTTAAAATTAAAATATATTAATTTTATATGTTAAACTTATTCATCTGCATACATTATTATTGTGCCCAAATGCCAAATAAAAGCACAATATAAGGAATAAAATTTATAATTTATAAATAAAGAAAAAAATAAATATTTATATTTTGTTGTCAATTTCATTATAATATTTGGGGTTTAATTAATTTTAATTTTTTGAATATTCTTTTCCTTTTTAAAACTTTTGATGTTACTAGTTCGAGATAATGATTATAAATTTAAAACTTATAAAAAGACTTATTTAACATAAATGAGAGAAGAGAGAAGAGTCTATAAATATTATTTAGATTCAAATGGGATAAAACCCAAAACAAACAAATAATTTTGAATAATTAAGAGTCCATAATTAGTAGGGTTGACTTTGATGCAACCTCTAGGCAGTGGGAAAACAATGTTTATGGAAAGCAATATCCAAAACTAGCTAGTTTAACAACTGATTTTCTTCAAATTTAATTAGTTTGTGATGAAATGAAGAAAGAAGAGAGAAAATCGAATTAAACACGAACACGTATGCAACAAATGAGGACAAGAGGGAAGAGAACATAACAGCCGGCTTCCAGCTGCCTCCATCGCCGGCTTCCTCCGGTTTGCCAGCGCACACTAATTAACGCTTCCGAACCCCATTAATACTCTTAATCCCTTCTTTAAATCCCCCTCTTCCTCTTCTGCTTTGGAAAACTCACTCTCTCTCTCTCTCTCTCTCTCTTTATATATATATATATATCTCTATCTTATTATTATCATCCTTCTTTCACTGTGTCCAACTCGTAACTTGTTTTCACCACCCCGCATAGCAGTTTCATGGCGAAGTTATCACAGCAAAACACCAACAGCAATAACGGCAATGCAAACAAGGCCACCACTAATCCCGGCTCCGTGATCAAGAAGGCCAAGAGAACCAGAAAGACAGTCCCCAGAGACTCGCCGCTTCAGCGTAGTTCCATTTACAGAGGGGTTACGAGGTTGACGATGATGGCTTCGTTCCTTAATAATCTTTTCTTTTGATTGTTATTTTGTTGTTGTTGTTTAGTTTGGTTTCTGGTACCATGTGGGTTGGTTCAGGCACAGATGGACGGGAAGGTATGAAGCTCATTTGTGGGATAAGAACTGCTGGAATGAGTCCCAGAACAAGAAGGGAAGACAAGGTTAATTGTTCATGATCATCGCCTCATTAATTAATCAATTAATTTTTTTTTTGGAATTTTTACTTGCATTTTGTAATTCTAGTTAATTTTTAAGAATATTCATCACGTTGATCGATTTCTTTCTTGTTGTTTTGCGCCGGTGGTCATTCGGGGGATCGGTTCGGTGGAATCTGATGAAATGTAGTCTATCTCGGTACGTAGAGTGATCAACACGATATTGATCATGAATCTGGTTTCTTTGCTTTAGTTGTGAAACGCGTAAAAATTATCATATCAACCATAAGTTTAACGGGGGAGAGAGAGTAAGAATGTCCCTAAAAACAGTTATATATATATATATGTAATCAGCAGGCATGGCTCTTCCTAAGAGGAGTCTTCGGATGCAGATAAAACCTAGAGAAACAGTTGTGTTCCAGGTCCCGGGCCATGATAATATCCCTTGAGACTGGATTCCCTTTTCATCTAGAAAAAAATAAAAAAGAAAAAAGGAAATGTATAGAGGCTCATTTTTCAAATAGGTTTTGTTCTTCAAATATAGCAATAATCTTAATTAGAACTAATGGAAACATCTTGTGGGTGTTTCATGGAATAAGAGAGTATTGGGACGATCTTTTGTTTGAAGTCAATTCATGAAATTAATTGTGCTCTTTTGCCATTACTAAGTTTTATTTAAATTAATCAGCAAAACAATTCTTAAAAAAATGTAATCAAATGAGAATTATTCGATTCAGGAAGCTTGTTCTTTCACATATTTAATGTTGTTTGTTTCTCAGGTGCCTACAACGATGAAGACGCAGCTGCTCATGCTTATGATTTAGCAGCACTGAAATATTGGGGCCAAGAAACCATTCTTAACTTTCCAGTAATTACTTATTTTCCTTCAAATAGCTGAATTTTCTTACAAAAGTTTGTTCATCTTGTTAATTAACCTGCAACAAGGAAAATTAGCAAAGGTAATGATGAACTATATTAATTAATTACTGTAGGTGTCAACGTATCAAGAAGAGCTCAAGGAAATGGAGGGTCTGTCCAGAGAGGAGTTTATTGGATCATTGAGAAGGTAATTATTAAGTTTAACTGCAGAAGGCTATAACAAAGAGAAATAGTAGTTCAGTTATTTATCTTGGTTTTAATTAATTAGTTAAATTTTTCTGTTAATATCCTGCAGGAAAAGCAGCGGTTTTTCTCGGGGAGTCTCCAAATACAGAGGAGTCGCAAAGTAATTAAATATAAAAGAGATCACTTGCTTTTTTTTTTTTTTTTGCTGATAATTGTTTTGTTCTTATTTAAATGCAATGAATTTTGAGAATTAATTTGTCTTAGTTAAAACTGTGTTATATAGTTATTGTTGAAAGTTTAAACCTTTCTAATTACATTTTTAGTGCGGAAGTAAGGTTAATTATTCTTGTTTTTCTAATTTAAGGGAAGATTATTGAATTTAATTTTAAATTGAAGATGGAAAATCTTCCTTCTTGAACTTACTTCATTTTCATGTCATGAACAGACATCATCACAATGGAAGATGGGAAGCCAGAATTGGAAGAGTGTTTGGCAACAAATACCTTTATCTGGGGACATATGGTATCTATATATATATATATATATATATGTATCCTTCACCTTTAATTATCAACATTACGTAAGTAAGCTATCATCGTCGTGTCAGAGATCAACTCGTACTAATTGCATGATTTATGTATAAGAATGGCCAAACAATTATATAGATTAATCACAATTCACACATTTATATCTTGGTCAACTGTGGGTGTCCATGCAAGCAGCTAGTTAGAACTAACCTAATTTCCCTGTTTCAATTATCAACATTACGTAAGCTATCAGTCACCATCAGTTAGTTTGGGTTGCTGCACCAACCCTAACCATTCCACAATCCTCAAAATCTTAGTAGAATTCCAACTCTCCGACAACTATTTTACGCGCTCTTTTTCTTTTATATTTATTTTACAATGAATTAAATTATCTTATGTATATTTCCTCCCTCTAAATTGTGCTTAAATGATCTTGTTCGTTATTTTTGCAGCTACTCAAGAAGAGGCTGCAATTGCATATGATGTTGCAGCCATAGAATATCGGGGGCTTAATGCTGTCACAAATTTTGACCTTGGTCGATATATAAAATGGCTAAGACCTAACAACAATAATACCAATAATCAACTAAACCCTAACATTGAGACTAACCCAGATAATACTATCATGGCCCGAAATCATGAACTTGAATTAAATGCCCACCTCCAAAACCAAGATCAGGCTGCAATCGCGGGTGCTGTCTCTGCTCCAAATCAGGCCCGGCCAGGCACTGCCACGTCAGCCCTCGGACTTCTACTTCAGTCATCAAAATTTAAGGAGATGATGGAGATGACCACGGCAGCCGAGTGTCCCTCCATAATGCCTCAAGAGTCTAATCCACAACAATGCAATGCATTTCCTGATGACATACAAAGTTACTTTGATCAGTCAGGTGTTTATGGTGAAGGAGATCATGATATTTTCTTCGGGGAGCTCAACGCACTGATGTTTGATGCTTGATTAGTGGAATAAATGAATAATCTAGCCAGAGAATGCATGCATGGTGGAAGAGCCTCTATCTTAATTAATTTCCATGACTAATTTTAGACTAAGTATCTGTATTTTGTGAGTTAGGGACCAATAATGATGATACATTGGGCTCAAATTTGAGTATTTGAGAAGTGATTTTCATGCATGGTCATGGGAAGAAGGATGGCCAGTTATATATGAATTGGCTCATTTCATGTATATATGATGAGAATAAAAGGCAAAAAATGTAATTTCTTCATGTATCTTCTCTAACAATAATTAATAGACCTTAATTTTCATCGGTCCTTTTATCAGTGTTATAGACCATGTTGATGATATTTGGGACTAATTTGTTGTTTAGGGGTCGATTTTTATTAGTGGAATAAATTAATACTTATGCTATATATATGTTAGACGCTGTTAATACTACTGTTATTTTTTATGCATCCATTTTTGAATTTTATTTTAACAATATCTTGAATGAACTGATATCATACTCTAAATACAATTTAAACTATTAACTGTTATATATTTAAGCTAGTAATTGTTGGAGGAGGAAGAATATATGGAAGAGGTTTCACTACAACAAAAATGATTCGATGGGACATCTTTTTCTGAGCATTTTTTAAAAAGTGTCATATAAAATAGTATTTTGAAGTACAATTTAAAGAAGTGTCACAATACAATAACTCTAATGAGACTGAACAAATAAGTGATCTAATAAACAAATATAAGTGTTCTAAAAGATATCATTTTAAGGCACAATTTAAAGAGTGCCTCAATAAAATAATTCTAATGAGGCACGATGATGAAGTGTCCTAATAGACAAATTAAATCTTAAGTGTCTCAATAGAATAATTCTAATGAAACTTAGATATACTATAAAATTAATATAGGCATATATATATTAATAAGATGATGTGTAGATTAGGTGGACACGCGAGTACAAGAAGAAGGAAATGTTCAGGGTTCGAACTGAGGGGAAGCGTAAGTTAGAGTTAAGAGAAGGCCTTGTGGGGGATATGAAGAATAAATTTATAATAATTTTTGAGATATTTTTAAATGTCACAACAAATTTAAATTTATAATTATTTTTGAAATATTTGTAAGTGTCTTAATACGTTTTTGGGACACAATTACATGTGACGTATTATTAATGTCCTAATAGTTAAAATGCCCAATAAACTATCTATTAAGGCATTTTTAAATGCCTTTTAATCCAAAATTTGTTATAGTGTTTGTAATCTTTTTATGCGCAAATTATATTTAATACTAAATACATGTACTATATTAAGATACGCACGTCCATTCACCTTCCACATGCACTTAATTAAAACACAGCAGAGACATGTGAATTTAGACTTCTTGAGAACACCAAAATTATTAATTCCAATAGTAATAGCTCTAAGAAAAAGCTTGGATAGGCATAGTTAAAGAAACTAAGTACATCTGTTGGAAGCAGAGAACAGAGTGTCCTTAGGATAGTTTGATTTGTTGAGTTTCCTTTCTAATTAACATTACCTCTTTCCATTGCAAAAAATCTTATATAAGACCTAAAAATATTCAGTTTTTTTTTTTTTAATTATTTGAGTGAAAGTCCATAACATTCAGGTTTCAACTCCTTAATGTTGTCATCAATGCTCATTTGTTTTCCGTTCTTGTTGTAATTCCATGCTGCAAGTTTTTTGAGGTTTTTAGATTTGGCTAGTTTGGAGTTTGTTTGTTGTCGGTTAATATTATTTTAGGTTACCATTCCACTATCTCATACTCGTTTAAAAAGTAAAAGTTAATTTATTTAACCCCGTTACTATACAATGAATTTTGTGCCCTTGCCCGTCAATCTCAAATATTTCCCAAAGTTTTTTTTATTCCCTCTTTTCGAAAATTTTGCTTATTTTTTCAATGAGCAAAAAAATAAGTACTCATTCAGTTTTGTGTTTTTGGATTTTCTTCCAATTTCTATATATTGGATTGAAGTTGAACCACCACTATGATTTTGTGGATTGACCATGGGCCAAGGGCCCAGGGCCCATGGCTTACCTTCTTCAGTGATATATATATATATATGTGTGTGTGTGGGGCATACAATGATCGAGATATTGTACCAGCTATAACATGAAGAAAAATTTGAGAGAGAATACAATGATCGGATCGTACATATATTTACAAAATGTGTCATGATTTGATAAAATTAATTAATATAATTGAATTAAAGGACTTATCAATTATCTCCAGTTGTAAGAATAATAAGGGTTTATAATTTTACCTGTATAAAAAATATTTTGAAGTGGGCTTCCATTTTTCTTCGAGTAAAAACTGGCCATCACTGATTGAATAGATTTTTTTTTTTTAATATTATGAGATTATGAGTATAGATTTATTGAGACCAACCCACATTACTTTCATATCATATAATTTTTTCTTCTAATTTTTATATACGATCCGATTGTAACACACACACACACATACATACATAATATATATATATATATATATATGTGGTCGATTCTTAAGCCAGAATGTCCCAATTCACAAATGAAGCAAGGGGAAAAAAAGAAAATGACAAAAGGAAGGAAATAGCTGAATTAATATTCTCCAGGGCTAGCTCTGGTGGGAGAATGATCAGATTATTCCAATCTTCCCTTACAATACACATGCAATATCTAATTCCATTTATTTGCTAGAGGTCCCCTGGAATGGATATTATTGGTGCCAAGAATTTGTATTAATTTCATACTTAATTTAAAATTAACTTCAATTAATACTTTTAAATTAATGATAGTTTATATTGTATAAGTGGTATTAAAGTCAAAACAAAAATTATATTAAGAAATGTACATGAACCAAAATTTTATATCTGAAATTGATTATCCAACAAAACTACACTTACAATAAATTTTTGGGCATGTAACGAGTTAACTTATTATATATGGATAAGTTGCTTTAAAGTCCATGTAAATTAACAAAACAGTACTATCTAATTATGGGTTATGTTAACATGTGTCCTCGTCAAGGCATTATATTTCATGTATTTTTAGAAAAATTGTAATAATATTGTAAGTTGTGTTTAACCTTAAAACACTTTTGATGATTACACTACAACAAATTTTGGATTAAGAGGCATTTAAAAATGTCTTAATAGATAGTTTATTGGGACATTTTAACTATTAGAGCACTAATAATAATGTCGCGTGTAATTGTGCCACAAAAATTTATTGAGGCACTTACAAATGCCTCAAAAATAACTATAAATTTAAGTTTGTTACAACACTTAAAAATGCCTCAAAAATCACTATAAATTTATTTTTCATATCCCTCACAAGACCCCTTCTCTTAATTCTAACTTACTTCTCCCCTCAGCTCGAACCTTGAACTTTTCCTTTTTCTTGCACACGCGTGACCACCTAATCTACACATCATCTTATTAATATATGTGCCTATTTTAATTTTATAGTATATCTAAGTTTAATTAGAATTATTCTATTGGGACACTTAAGATTTATCTATTAGGGCACTTCATCAGAGTATCTTGTTAGAATTATTTTAATAGAGCATTTCAAAAATTCTGCCTTATTAGATTTGTCTATTAGGACATTTCATTATCGTACCTCATTAGAATTGTTTTATTGGGGGCACTTCTTTAAATTGTGCTTTAAAATGATATTTTATAGGACACTTAATTGTTGTGCCTCATTAAAGTTATTGTATTGGGGCACTTTTTTAGATTGTGCCTTAAAATAGTATTTTAGATGACACTTTTTTAGATTGTGCCTTAAAATGATATTTTAGATGACACTTTTTAAAAATTACCTTAAAAAAGATGCCTCAACTAGACATGGCCACGGTTCATGAACCGCCGGTTCTGGTTCAAGAAATCTTTGAACCTGAACCGAACCGCCCAAGGGCGGTTTGGGACGGTTCGGTTCCGGTTCCGGTTCGTGCCGGTTCGGTCAACGGTTTGGACCGGTTCGGTCAACGGTTCCGGTTCCGGTTCAAACCGAATTTTTTTAATTTTTTTTAAATATTGTTGTATTCAATTTTGGTCCTTGTTCCGTTGTTCGGTTCGGTTTGGTTTCGATTTTTAATTGTTAAATGTAATTGTAAATATAGATATTCTCAACCATATTTTTAATAAAAAACACTACTAAAAATTGAAGAAATATAAGTAATAATTTCATTAAAAATAATTAAAACAACTAAACAAGTATGTAATACAAGTAATTAATTTTTACAAATGTGAAAAATAAAAAATAAAAAATAGAATTAGACTTAATTTCATAAAACCACCGGTTTCGGTTCTGGTTCCGGTTCCGGTTCCGCGGAACCTCGAACCGGAACCGGACCGAATTTCGTCGGTTCGGTCCGGTTTCGGTTCCGGTTTCGGTTCGGTCGGTTCCGGCCGGTCCGGTTCCGGTTCGAACCGCCGGTTCGGTTCAATTTTGGCCATGTCTAGCCTCAACAAATCATTTTTGTTAAATTAAATGCACCTTAACAAATATTTTAAGTTAACATAACCATTTAATAATTATCAATTTTTTTTAGTTATAAGTAAAAACTGGCAGTCATAATATCGCTGAGGTGCATACTGAATATAATAAATATCTCGACTATTTATTAACGGCAATCACCTCATGGTGTATCCTCATCACATGCATACGTAAATGATCCAACCAATTTGGATCAACCAATTGTGATGACACATCAAGTCCATTTCAAGCTCTTCATTTTGAATCAATTCCTATACCACCTTTAGTAGCAGGCCTGCATGTTGTGGCATATTCCATCAATCTGGTTTATGAACTTGAAGGATTATTGATTGATTGTAAGTTAAACAACATGAATTAATTATTTATGAGGAGAAAGGGATTGAATATATTGCATTTTTTTGCCTTCTTTGTACGTGCTAATTATAAAACCCTTCTAGGGATACTAAGTCCCTGTTTTCTTTTATGTTTTTATGTCGTTTTTAATTTTTAGTTTTTTAAATAGTGAAATCGTGTATATTTTTATATTTTTAAAAACAAAGAAAAATGTTGTAAAAAAAATTTAAAACAATAGAAAATCGTTTTGGTTGTTTTCATCATAAATACGTTTAAAATTTTTAAAATACAAAAAATGTTACAAACAAAAGGAATGCATTTTTAATAATCTTAAAATAAATATTTAAAATATAAAATTAAAAATAAATTTAAAATAAAAAATTAAAAATTAAAACACGAAAGGAAACACAAGACTTTATTAGCAACAAACAACAGTAATTGAAGAAAAAGAGAATATGCATATGTATGTATGTATAGGTATATGGCTTGTGTTTATGTGCCCTTGAGAAACTTCTTGCAGATCCTTTCCCAGCATTTCCTGTCTGGTTCAGCTGTCTCCAATTTGGACTTGGCGTCTTGGGCGAATCCTTTCTGTTACCGTATAAAAAATTGATTGATTGATTAATTAATTGAAGAATGAATTAATCAGTGATATATATATATATATATATATTTATATATGAACTTTGGGTTATGATGATGACGACCTCAATGCAGTCATTAGTGAGGAGACGATCGATGAGATGATGAAGAATGTCCTTGGTGTACTCAGGATGGCCTTGAATCCCCAGAATATGGTCTGCAATGCTGAACATCTCCACTCCTGTTTTGTCTGAATATGCTCTTACTTCTGCCCCCACTGGAACCTCCCAAACCTGCACTTCGCGTCTTAATTATTTATTTATATATATATATATATATATTCTTCAAAACGATACCTACCCTACCCTTAAAAACTATTCCTAATATATATTCTTATACCCAAAAGAGGTATTCCTAAAATTAATCATGACTATATAATAAGCGGAATTAATCATATTAATAGTCCTCTCTATTTTGATTTTTTATGTGTTTACTTAACAATTAATGTAAGAGAGAGCGGGAAATTAAGAGACCTCATCTTGGTGGCACTCAATGATGGAAAGGGCAGGAGGGGTTTCATCCAGGCCTTCAAAAAAGGCACAGGGGGAGAAACTCTTCACTATTTTCACACTTCTCAACCCAATGTCCCAACCACTGTAAGCCCTTCTCACTTTTCCACCCAGTGCTCTACTTAGGACCTGCACACAAGCATGTTTAAAAAATCATTAATTTTAGTCTTTCTCCAGAAAAATGCAAATGCAAATACAAATACAATTCTCCATCGATCTTTGTGTAATTAATTATATAGTTACGTACCTGGTGGCCAAAGCAAATGCCAAGAACTTTCTTTCTCATGGAATCCAGGGTTTGCAGGAGAAAGCAAAGCTTGAGAATCCAGCAGTCATTGCCGTTGGCATCATGAGGGCTGCCACTCACCACAAAGCCGTGATAGCTTTCGAGCTCATTCATGTCTGGGAACTCTCCATTAACAACCATAAACAAGTCCCATCTCTCCCCACCTCCTCCTTCTCCCAAGGCTGCCATAAACACGTTGAAGTAGCCGCCATACACGTTCTTCACATACTCTGAGTCCTGGCATGCCTGCAACAGCCCGTATCTCTTCTCTTCTTTGATCCCCATGATCACCATGAAACTCTGGGAATAAGCTTCAACTGTATGGATGAATGCTTGAGAGGAATATTAACCAGTTGTTTGGAGCATGGAAAGGTTGGATATGTCGTATTTATAGGCCAGACACTACATGTAAACGCAAAGGCATCCGTCACAATTATATATGATTAAATATTAATTACAAAGCGGAGATAAATAATCTTTTCGGTTCTCCTTAAAATGACGATATATCTCATTAACCTAGCTAGTTCATAAGAGGACCTAAATTCCATTGGAGTGCTTGTCCTCCACTAGAGAGATTCTGCAAAACAAAGACCACATTAAAGTCAAAATACAAATGGATGGGGGCTGAAAGGCTATATGGTGTTACTCCCATCACCTTGTTTTCCGTCCAAATTCATGAGAAAATAAATAAATTTAATCTAAAATAGATACTGTTAAACAAAAACACTACGTATAATTTATAGTATAGTCTAGAGGATAATCGTTACAGGATAATCGGGTTATATGTATATATAAATTAAAAATAAAAAGACTGTGAATGTGACATTTGTTAATCCTAGTTTAATTTTTGTTTTTTAAATAAAAATAAATATTAACACAATATATATAGTAAGATTAATCTTTCTCTCTATTTTAACTTAAAAAAGATAATACTTTCAACTCATGAAACAAAAAGGTCAATATTTATGACGACTTTCCATTACCTTACAACAGAAAAAGGAAAGTCACATATTTTAATTTATTTTTTTCTTGCTACCTTAGACTAATTCCGAAAGACAAACACAAACAAAACAAGTAGAGGGTGGGTTAGATTCGTATTGATGGAAGCCATCCGACATAGATAAAAACTATGAGTTTGAGCCACATAAAAGCATGCATGAAGGAATAGCAATAAATAGAAGACAAGCATCTAACCCACCGTCTATAATCCTATCCCAATTTGCCATTTTGACACATATTCCACTGCATATATACTTACTTTAAAATGATCTTTTAAGACAATTTAATGTTACAATTTCATTTTAAAGTAATTAAGAAATCATTTTACTAGCTTAATTACTTAGAAAAGAATACATAAGACTAGACTGGACGGGATGGGATTAATTAGACTGGATCAGCCCGTTTTAATTTATTTCAAATTTTATGATTTTATGTGGTTAAGGTTAGTCCTGTCTAATTTTGACCAAATAAACAATCCTAGCAGCAGGTAGAGAAGCATATATAGAAGCAGATGGTCAGTCAAAACTCTTTTACAGTTTTGACTGACCATCTGCTGGAGAGAGAAAGAGAGGGAGAGCAGGTGAGGGGAAAAATGGAGAGACAAATTTTCATCCTTCAAATGAAAATATCGCAATATTTTCATTGTCAATTTATCGCGATATTTTGCTGTGCGTCAACCTGTGCGTTATTGGGTACGTACAAGTAGCAAAACTGTTCCTTTTACCTAACCATCTGCTTCTATATATGCTTCTCTACCTGCTGCTAGGATTGTTTATTTGGTCAAAATTAGACAGGACTAACCTTAACCACATAAAATCAGAAAATTTGAAATAAATTAAAACGGGCTGATCCAGTCTAATTAATCCCATCCCGTCCAGTCTAGTCTTATGTATTCTTTTCTAAGTAATTAAGCTAGTAAAATGATTTCTTAATTACTTTAAAATGAAATTGTAACATTAAATTGTCTTAAAAGATCATTTTAAAGTAAGTATATATGCAGTGGAATATGTGTCAAAATGGCAAATTGGGATAGGATTATAGACGGTGGGTTAGATGCTTGTCTTCTATTTATTGCTATTCCTTCATGCATGCTTTTATGTGGCTCAAACTCATAGTTTTTATCTATGTCGGATGGCTTCCATCAATACGAATCTAACCCACCCTCTACTTGTTTTGTTTGTGTTTGTCTTTCGGAATTAGTCTAAGGTAGCAAGAAAAAAATAAATTAAAATATGTGACTTTCCTTTTTCTGTTGTAAGGTAATGGAAAGTCGTCATAAATATTGACCTTTTTGTTTCATGAGTTGAAAGTATTATCTTTTTTAAGTTAAAATAGAGAGAAAGATTAATCTTACTATATATATTGTGTTAATATTTATTTTTATTTAAAAAACAAAAATTAAACTAGGATTAACAAATGTCACATTCACAGTCTTTTTATTTTTAATTTATATATACATATAACCCGATTATCCTGTAACGATTATCCTCTAGACTATACTATAAATTATACGTAGTGTTTTTGTTTAACAGTATCTATTTTAGATTAAATTTATTTATTTTCTCATGAATTTGGACGGAAAACAAGGTGATGGGAGTAACACCATATAGCCTTTCAGCCCCCATCCATTTGTATTTTGACTTTAATGTGGTCTTGGTTTTGCAGAATCTCTCTAGTGGAGGACAAGCACTCCAATGGAATTTAGGTTCTCTTATGAACTAGCTAGGTTAATGAGATATATCGTCATTTTAAGGAGAACCGAAAAGATTATTTATCTCCGCTTTGTAATTAATATTTAATCATATATAATTGTGACGGATGCCTTTGCGTTTACATGTAGTGTCTGGCCTATAAATACGACATATCCAACCTTTCCATGCTCCAAACAACTGGTTAATATTCCTCTCAAGCATTCATCCATACAGTTGAAGCTTATTCCCAGAGTTTCATGGTGATCATGGGGATCAAAGAAGAGAAGAGATACGGGCTGTTGCAGGCATGCCAGGACTCAGAGTATGTGAAGAACGTGTATGGCGGCTACTTCAACGTGTTTATGGCAGCCTTGGGAGAAGGAGGAGGTGGGGAGAGATGGGACTTGTTTATGGTTGTTAATGGAGAGTTCCCAGACATGAATGAGCTCGAAAGCTATCACGGCTTTGTGGTGAGTGGCAGCCCTCATGATGCCAACGGCAATGACTGCTGGATTCTCAAGCTTTGCTTTCTCCTGCAAACCCTGGATTCCATGAGAAAGAAAGTTCTTGGCATTTGCTTTGGCCACCAGGTACGTAACTATATAATTAATTACACAAAGATCGATGGAGAATTGTATTTGTATTTGCATTTGCATTTTTCTGGAGAAAGACTAAAATTAATGATTTTTTAAACATGCTTGTGTGCAGGTCCTAAGTAGAGCACTGGGTGGAAAAGTGAGAAGGGCTTACAGTGGTTGGGACATTGGGTTGAGAAGTGTGAAAATAGTGAAGAGTTTCTCCCCCTGTGCCTTTTTTGAAGGCCTGGATGAAACCCCTCCTGCCCTTTCCATCATTGAGTGCCACCAAGATGAGGTCTCTTAATTTCCCGCTCTCTCTTACATTAATTGTTAAGTAAACACATAAAAAATCAAAATAGAGAGGACTATTAATATGATTAATTCCGCTTATTATATAGTCATGATTAATTTTAGGAATACCTCTTTTGGGTATAAGAATATATATTAGGAATAGTTTTTAAGGGTAGGGTAGGTATCGTTTTGAAGAATATATATATATATATATAAATAAATAATTAAGACGCGAAGTGCAGGTTTGGGAGGTTCCAGTGGGGGCAGAAGTAAGAGCATATTCAGACAAAACAGGAGTGGAGATGTTCAGCATTGCAGACCATATTCTGGGGATTCAAGGCCATCCTGAGTACACCAAGGACATTCTTCATCATCTCATCGATCGTCTCCTCACTAATGACTGCATTGAGGTCGTCATCATCATAATCCAAAGTTCATATATAAATATATATATATATATATATATCACTGATTAATTCATTCTTCAATTAATTAATCAATCAATCAATTCTTTATACGGTAACAGAAAGGATTCGCCCAAGACGCCAAGTCCAAATTGGAGACAGCTGAACCAGACAGGAAATGCTGGGAAAGGATCTGCAAGAAGTTTCTCAAGGGCACATAAACACAAGTCTTGTGTTTTCTTAGTGCTGTTCCCTTCATGTTTTAATTTTTAGTTTTTAATTTTGAATTTATTTTTAGTTTGTGTTTTAAATGTATGTTTTGAATTTGTTAAAAATGCATTCATTTTATTTGTAGCGTTTTCTATATGTTGAAAATTTTGAGCGTGTTTGTGATGAAAATAATCAGAAGGACTTTTTGTTGTTTTGAGTTTTCTTTACTAAATTTTTCTTTGTTTTCAGAAATATATTTTTAAAAATATGAAAATAAATAAATTTTTACTATTTTAAAAAATTAAAAACTGAAAATAACATAAAACTAGTAAAGAAAATAAGGTCTTAGTATCCGTAGAAGGCGGCAAAAATTGCACTTTACATTCAATCCCTATCTCCTCTGATGATGAACAAATAATTAATTCTTGTTGTTTAACTTACAATCAATCAATAATTCTTTGAGTCGTTTTTAGCGTATAGATTAAGTAGTTGAACTATGATAACGTGAGATTCACATTAGTAAGTTGTGGTTTCGATTCTTTGTCTTATGTAATGAGGTAAAGTCTCTATTTATGATTTATCTCATGTGTCAAAATCAAAAACACGAACGATAAGAAATCGCATAAAAACAATAATCCCAATAATTCTTGAGTTCATAAACCAGATTGATGGAATATGCCACCACATGCAGGCCTGGTACTAAAGGTGGCCTAGGAATTGATTCAAAATGAAGAGCTTGAAATGGACTTGATGTGTCATCACAATTGGTTGATCCAAATTGGTTGGATCATTTACGTATGCATGTGATGAGGATACACCCATAAGGTGATTGCCATTAATAAATAGTCGAGATATTTAATTATTATATCCAGTATGCACCTCAGCGATATTATGACTGCCAGTTTTTACTTATAACTAAAAAAAAATTGATAATTATTAAAGGGTTATGTTAACTTAAAATATTTGTTAAGGTGCATTTAATTTATTTTATTTTTTGATAAGTTACAATAATTACACATTAATTTTAATGTTCAAACACTTTTTTTTATTAGTGATAAATATATAATATTGTGAAATATTTTACTAATCAACAAAACTAGTGTTTGAAGGTTAAACACAACTTACAATATCATTACAATTTGTCTAAAAGTAAATACATGAAATATACCTCAACTAATGCGCCTTGAAGAGGACACATGTTAACATAACCCATAATTAGAGATAGTACTGTTTTGTTAATTTACATGGACTTTAAAGCAACTTATCCATATATAATAAGTTAACTCGTTACACGCCCAAAAATTTATTGTTTTGTTGGATAATCAATTTCAGATATAAAATTTTGGTTCATTTACATTTCTTAATATAATTTTTGTTTTGACTTTAATACCACTTATACAATATAAACTATCATTAATTAATTTAAAATTTAAAATTATTAATTGAAGTTAATTTTAAATTAAGTATGAAATTAATACAAATTCTTGGCACCAATAATATCCATTCCAGGGGACCTCTATCAAATAAATGGAATTAGATATTGCATGTGTATTATAAAGGAAGATTGGAATAATCTAATCAATTCTCCCACCAGAGCTAGCCTTGGAGAATATTAATTCAGCTATTTCCTGCCTTTTGTCATTTTCTTCTTTTCCCCTTGCTTCATTTGTGAATTGGGACATACTGGCTTAAGAATCTACCATATATATACAGCGGCGGAGCTACGCCCAGCCGAGGGTGAGCAATTCAATTTCAAAAATCCTTTCAGTATATATGTATTTTATTATTTTTTTAATTTTTTCTGAATACCGAGCCACCAGGGGCTATAATTGCCCACCCTTTAATTTGAAAAATTACTACTGTATATATATAATTTATTTATTTTTAATTTTTTTCCTCAGCACCGACTGTAATTGCCCGCCCTTCTTGTTGCTTGACGCTAAGTTGTGCCCTACAAATTCACACCTGACGCGTGTCCCATCTTTTCACACGTGGCTCCATCTCCCCTCCCTCCCGCCCACCAGCCTGCTACATGAATCCAACTGGTACTCCCATAAATGTTGAAACCAAAAAAATTAAAAATAAATAAATAAAATAAAGTGCAAGTGGGCTTTATGTGGTGGCCCCAAAGACAGGGAACTTTTTCCTGTGAATTCGGGTTAAACATTCAAATTTGTGTCCAAATATTATTTTGAATAAAAATATTATTTAAACATTTAAATTTGTGTCTAAATATTTTTTTAAATAAAAATATTATTTAAATATTTAAACTTTCGTCCAAATAATATTTCCCTAATTCGAAAAGCAAATCATGATCAATTGAAGGGTAGGGCGTCTCTGTGTTTTTTTCAGCATGTCTCCGAATTTGCGTTGTTCGAGTAGTGGCATTGGATCGTTAGAAAATGTCTGTTGTGGTGGTCGGCGGCGATTCTTTCAAACATGATCGTTGAATAGAAACCTGATTGATTGTACATACAGTGAGTTCACGAGCAAGTCATGAATTGATTGGGGGTTGTTGTGATGGTTTAGGGTTTTGCATAGAAACTCAATTAATTGTATTTCATGAATAATTTCTCGAAATTTTGGTAAAATGGGTTTATAACCCAAAGGAGATCACGAATCACCTCAATATTTCAAAGGAATATTGTTAGGGTAGGAATTGAGAAAATTTGGAGATTGGAATGAGTTTGGGGGTTTTCGGTTTGTCTGTGTGCATTTCTAGGTTCCAGGAGTTCTTCAGCTTATCATTTCTTATTTTTTTTAGAAACAACTAAAAGATCATGTCAAGATTGGGTTTTTCATGCGGTGCCTACAAGTACTTGAGAAGAAGATGTATCCAATAGTGCATCTTTGTCCCTTATTTCTATAATGAAACAGGAACTACTGATTTTGAAGCTATTCACAAGGTTTTTTACGCTAGAAATGCCTTCAATCTCCTTACCCATCTTTCAGTAAGAGACCGTAATGAAGTTGTCGCTACAATCTTGTATGAAGCTCAAGTTAGAATTCAAGATCTGATTTACGGTTGTGTATCTGAAATTTTTTCTCTCCAACAGTAGGTATATATATGATGAACCCTAAATCCTTAATCTTTTTAAATTTCTGAACTTAATTTGTTAATTATGTGTGATTTTTAGATTAACAATCTGCAAGTTTATCTAATTTTTTTAAATGAGTTTGCAGACTCTTGTGCAAACTAGACATGGCCACGGTTCATGAACCGCCGGTTCCGGTTCATGAACCGCCGGTTCCGGTTCAAGAAATCTTTGAACCTGAACCGAACCGCCCAAGGGCGGTTTGGGACGGTTCGGTTCCGGTTCCGGTTCGTGCCGGTTCGGTCAACGGTTTGGACCGGTTCGGTCAACGGTTTGAGCCGGTTCGGTCAACGGTTCCGGTTCCGGTTCAAACCGAATTTTTTTAATTTTTTTTAAATATTGTTGTATTCAATTTTGGTCCTTGTTCCGTTGTTCGGTTCGGTTTGGTTTCGATTTTTAATTGTTAAATGTAATTGTAAATATAGATATTCTCAACCATATTTTTAATAAAAAACACTACTAAAAATTGAAGAAATATAAGTAATAATTTCATTAAAAATAATTAAAACAACTAAACAAGTATGTAATACAATACAAATAATTAATTTTTACAAATGTGAAAAATAAAAAATAAAAAATAGAATTAGACTTAATTTCATTAAAAAATAATTACAACAAAAATGTAATACAAGTAATTAATTTTTACAAATGTGAAAAAAAATAAAAAATGGACTTGGATCCTACGCATCTTCATTGGAGTCGGAAGTCGCCGTTGTTGAACCATCATCAACCCATTCGTCAGATGATGATGAATGGATAAGTTCTTCTTGACGTCGCATGTTAGCTCTTTCCCAATCATCGAGGCAAACTTGAGCTGCATTTGTCCACCTCCCTTTTGTTGAGTTTCACTCTCTTGTGTTTGAAAATTTTGAGTTTCAAACTCAACATTTTCAAAATTTCTACCTTCACTTGCCATTTTTTTGAAAAAAGTATGATAATAAAAAAATATAATAATGATAAAATAATATAGTAAAAAATTGACAAATATAATGAAAATATTAGTAATAATATAATATAGTAACAAGTAATAAATAATTAACAATATAATTGAATAAATTGATAAATAATAAAATGA
Organism: Diospyros kaki; assembly: GCA_036245055.1. NCBI lineage: Eukaryota > Viridiplantae > Streptophyta > Magnoliopsida > Ericales > Ebenaceae > Diospyros > Diospyros kaki. The sequence continues at coordinate 37,488,225 of BSEG01000010.1, read as the reverse complement.
GAAGATTGAAGAAATTGAAATTGAAATATTAAATGAGAGACAAAATTGAGAGAATAATAGCTTAAGACTTGAGAGAGAGAGAGAGAGAGAGAGAGAGAGAGAGTGTGAAAAATGAGTGGGGGAGGGAGGGGTATATATAGATAAAATTATAGGATTAAAAAAAAAAAAAAAAAAAAAAAAAAGAATTGGGCTGCTGCCCGTTGGCAGCAGCCAACGGTCCAAAATTGGACCGTTGCAACGGTCCAATTTTGGACCGTTGGGGGGTGGGGGGGGGGGGGAGGGGGGGTGGGGGGGGGGGGGGGGGAGTGGGGCGCGGAACCGCGTGGGGGGGGGGGGGGGGGTGGGGGGGGGGGGGGCGGTTCCGCGCCCGCGGAACCGCGTGGGCGTGGGGGGGGGGGGGGGTGGGGGGGGGGGGGGCGGTTCCGCGGGCGCGGAACCGCGTGGGGGGTGGGGGGTGGGGGGGGGGGGGGGGGTGGAACCGGCGGTTCCGGTTCCGCGGAACCGCCGGTTCCGGTTCCGGTTCAGGAACCGGCGGTTCGAGTTCCGCGGAACCGGCGGTTCCGGTTCCGCGGAACCTCGAACCGGAACCGGACCGAATTTCGCCGGTTCGGTCCGGTTCCGGTTCGGCCGGTTCCGGGTCCGGTTCCGGCCGGTTCGGTTCCGGTTTGAACCGCCGGTCCGGTTCAATTTTGGCCATGTCTAGTGCAAACCTTCAAAATATTCAAAATCAATTTCACCTAGAAACCAACCATATTCCAGAATTGGATCCGACCATTGCCGGTGATTTTGTTCATATCCTAGAAGAAAATGTCGATGAACTTAGACTAGTCGTGTTCAGCAAACATCAGCATTGAGTGGGTGAATTAATTTTATTTTTTTACTGTGTGTATAATTTATTAAGCTGTATTAATGAGAAATAGGTTTCGAGAAATGAATGCCTTTTTCAAGATGTTTTCATCAATTAAATATATTTATTTAAATTCTAAATATATAAAATAATTTAAATGAGTGAAAAATAAAATTAAATTAACATTTACGGCGGCTAACAATGGTCGCAAAATTCATTAATTTAATAATTAAAAAATAATTTTTTTGATAATTTTTGAAAAAAATATCGTAAAATTTTAAAAATATTTTAATAATTAAAAATAAAATTAAATAATTTAATTTCTTTTAATTTTTTATAATATTATTTTATTTTTGCCCGCCTACTCAAAATTCTTAGCTCGCCCCTGTATATACATATATATATATATATGTATGTATGTGTGTGTTACAATCGGATCGTATATAAAAATTAGAAGAAAAAATTATAATGTGAAAGTAATGTGGGTTGGTCTCAATAAATCTATACTCATAATCTGACAATATTAAAAAAAAAAAAATCTATTAATCAGTGATGGTCAGTTTTTACTCGAAGAAAAATGGAAACCCACGTCAAAATATTTTTTATAGAGGTAAAATTATAAACCCTTATAATTCTTACAACTGGAGATAATTGATAAGTCCTTTTAAGTCAATAATATTAATTAATTTTATCAAATCATGACACATTTTGTAAATATATGTACAATATATCCTAATAATAACTCCATTATATTCTCTCTCAAATTGGTTCTTCACGTTATAGCTGGTACAATATCTCGATCATTGTATGGCCCCACTCTCCTCTTTAAGGCGACGCGGCAACGGAGGCGAGACGGATCCGACAGCTGCTGGAGAAGGCGACGCGTCGGTGGAGGCGAGAAGGGTTCCGGCGGCTGCTGGAGAGAGAAAGAGAGGGAGAGCAGGTGAGGGGAAAAATGGAGAGACAAATTTTCATCCTTCAAATGAAAATATCGCAATATTTTCATTGTCAATTTATCGCGATATTTTGCTGTTCGTCAACCTGTGCGTTATTGGGTACGTACAAGTAGCAAAACTCAACTGTAAAAGAGATTATTCCGTGCGCTCCAGATTGCTTCTAAATCTCTGCATGCTATTAGATTATATATATATATATATGGCTTAGGGTGCACTTCCATTTGTTAAATAATATTCATGCTACTTCAATTGTCTTCACGTGAATGACTTCAACTTCAATTGCCAAAACTCCACTAATTGTCTAATTAATTTAATATTTCAATTGTCAAGCCTCATATCATCTTGATTTTCTGTTTGGCCGTGGCTTTTCGTGGGTGACTTGGAATTAATAGGTGTATATTCCAATCAAATTTTTTGTAAGGCATATCAGTTATGATGAAAGAAACCAGGGAATGGATTAAAATTTAAAATTTTGAGGTAGGAAATATATAATTTGGATGGCTCTATCTCGCTTATACTTCTTATGGATGATGGCATGATGCCTTGTTTTTATGTTTTTCAAGGGGTATCTTTTTTATTTTGATCTGTAAAGCACGAAAATGGCTCGAAGAAGCCGTTTCGATGTTTTTGAATAATTTCTCGTTTCAAAAATGAAAAAATGGCCCGAAACATTTTTCGGGCCGTTTGTGTAATTTTTGTAAAATTTCAGACCGTTTCGAAATTTAAAAAACTTGGCCAGAAACGCGTTTCTAGCTAAAAACACGTTTCCAACGAGTACTGTTCCCCAAGTAGGCTGCAATCTTCCTCATTTTCTTTTTTCTTCTTTTCTTTTTTTTATTCTTCTTCTAGCGATTTCTTCTTATTCAATCGCTCTTGTCGCGCCACCGTCTGCTTCCAGTCCTTCAATCACCCTCGTTGTCAGTCCTTCTCAGCCCTCTGTCATCTGCTTCAATGCTCCATCGTCCTTCTTAGTCCTTCAATGTTTTCTAGCCGCCGATTGTTCCTTCTTGGCCCTCTTTCTGCTGGTGCCGATCATCCATTCCATTCTTAGTAAGTAACTCCTTTCTTTCTTTCTGTCTCTCGAGATATATATATATATATATATATATATATTTCTATTGTATGCAAAGATAACAGTATATATATTTTATTTTACTTTATATTAAAAATTACATTTATAAAAAATTCTTATATTTTTTAAAATTACAGTTTATTCTGTATTTTCGTTTATTATTTTTTTAGAAAAATGTCGTTTCCGCGTTTCCTATCAGAAACGTCTCCTGTTTCTGTTTTCATGCAACTTAAGTTTTGATGACTTAAAGGAAAATAATTAGTTAAATATATTTTATTTTTAGTATATGAATTTGTCACTAAAAATGTATTTTTTTTCCTTTTTTAGTATATGTATATTTAATGTCACACCGATGCAGCAAAATCTAGAAAGAATATAGAAGACTTAGCCTAACCACGTGAAAATTGAGCTGGTCGGGAAAGCGGAAGTTTCAAATAAATAAACGCGACAAAGTCAAAAGACAGTACTAAATATTTCATTAATATTTTTTATCGACTTTTTAAACAGATGTGATCTCAAAGAAGCCTCTTAAATAAATTAATTACGAATTGATATCTATCTATCTTCCCCTTTTTTCACTTTTTCTTATTTTACATTATTTTATTATTATAAATTCCTTGTCTTGATAATTAACACAATAAGGGTACAGCTTGAATACTTTAATATTTGATGAGGGAATAACGTGAAATTACTCATTTATTTTTGAGAAAGACTAGTCTTAGCTCGACAAGGACTTTATAAGAAGATAGCAGCAGGGAGGGAATACGTGCCTTGTATTCTGTCTCCAGAAAGTTAATGGATCCAAATCATTGAGGTTTAGGATTAACCCAACAGATCTGTTATTATCCTGTAAAATGGGTCGTGTCTCAGAAATGTAGGCCATGATACTGAGTATCCTGTTTAACCAAGCTTCAACCTAACTTATATAAATATCTCCGTTCTAAATAAAGGTATCTAATTATCCTCATAACATAAGTTAAAATGGTTGGATTACGATAAATTAAGATTCGCATTAGTAGATCGTGAGTTCGATTTCTTACCATGTATAGTGAGGTAAAGATTCTACCTATAATTTACCTTCTCTTTCAAAATCGAGAACACGATTAGTGAGAGACCTCGTAAAGACAATAATCCCAAAAATATCTAATTCATTTTATATTCCACATGCCCAGAGATTCTAGTGCTGTCTCTTCTTATATAGGTATGTGACTTGAGGTAAACTTGTGATGATTGGTCCCAAGCATAATCAATTAGCACCCGAAGTGAGCTCGATTGTTTATTTGTTAAAATAATATTTGTTAAAATGAGTAAAATAAGAGAGTATTAAGATAAAATTAGAATACTTTTCAGACCAATATATAGAATAGTCAAGATAAAATTATGAAGCATTCTAAAATTTTTATCAATCTGTTTGTTAAATTTTTTAAAATATACTAGAGGATAAAAGTGTTATTTTTTTTCTTATCTGTAAAGATCAAAATATGCTTATCTTGAGATAAGGGAGATACAAACATATATTAAAAAATCAAAATAAAAAGTCACGACTTCTTTTTTCAAAAATTATCAAATAAATTTAACAAACACATTAAAAATGACAAATATTTAGAATGTTTTCCATATTTGATATTTTTCATCTTATATCTTAATTAACAAATACTATTTAAGACGTCAATTTTGTCTTATTGTGAGCTTGTGATTTTTTAAATAAATTATTTAAAAATATTTATAATTAGTTTCTGAATCAAACATCATTTAAATTATCTCAGCTATTTGTCAAATGCTTGCTTGAAGTGTCATGATTTGAAGCTTGTTTAAATGCAAGCCTTTCTTTGTTCTTGAGCAATAATTATAATTAAGTCTTGATGTTAAAAGTCATTATTACTTATTCTGAGGGGGAGCATGCCCTCTATTTGATTGTAAGGTTTTATTCCTCCCATATGCTTTTTAAAGAGGTACTCTCCTTCTTGGAAAAAAAATTAGAGTTTATGGTAGTATTCTCTTGGTATCTTAGTTTTGAATTTTGAGTTTTAAATTTATTTTTAGTTTTGTGTTTTAAAATTTTTGAAAATGAGTTTTTTTTGTCATTTTAAAAAATTATTTCTTAAAATAAAAAATTAGAAAATGTGTTTACTTTATAATTTCAAAAAACTATTTCTTTTTTGTCATTATGATATTTTATTTAATGAATTTAATTATTAAATAATAAAATTAACTATTTTTAATGAAATTCTACTATTAAAATTCATATTAAATTATACATTTAATAATATACTATATGTTATCCTATATTTTTAATTATAATATAGATATACTACATTTTTTAAATTTTAAATAAAGATATAATTTTATTTTCAAAATTTAATAATAAAATTTTCTTTTTTCTCTTTTTTTCCTTTTCTTTTTTTTATCTTTTCTTTTTCTTGGGTGCCCTGCATCTTCTCCGTTGCCAGCAATCACCGCTGACTAGAGATTCACACAATTAGAGCCCACCATTAGAAAGTACTCTAAGGCAAGGGGGTTAACATACACAAAAATAAGCCAAATTTAATGGTTGAATTTTTGTAAATCTAATTTTTAATTTTTAGTCACAAGTGAAAAACGCACTGTCAGTCGCCACCAGCCACCATGGCTGGTGGTTTCTAGAGATTAGAGGCTACCACCAAACACCCAAGGGCCTATCAACCAACATACCCAAAAACTAGCAAGATCTAATGGCCAAATCTCTTTAGATCTAACTTTAAACGTTTGACCCATTCTCTTATATACGTACTGTTAGTCGCTATTGGCCACTGTGGCCGATGGTTTCCGACAATTAGAGGCAAGCACCCGACATCCAAGGGCTCATCGACCAACATACCAAAAAACCAGTAAGAGAAAGAAAAGAAGAGAGGAAAGATGAGACAAAAACAACAAGAAATTGACGGGGTGTGGTCGATAGTAGCTCGCATCGCTAGTCGCAAGCGCAGTTAACAACGGTGGCGGCGGCGAGTGTGCGTGATCGACTGCAGTGGCGGTGACGATTGAGGGCCGAAGGAAGAGAAGAAAAGAGGAAGAGAAGAGAGGAGATAGATGAGAGATACTAGGTCTGTACAATATTGGTAGAGGGTTGGCTGGGTGTTTTCTATGTTTTTAGCGTTTTGAGTGTTTTCAGTGTGTTTTGGCTAAAAACATCCAACAACATTTGTTATTTTGAGTTTTCTTTACAATTTTTTTTTTTTCGAAAATGCGATTTTGAAAATAGTAAAATAAATGCGTTTTTAGTGTTTTAAAAAACTAAAAACTTAAAACGGGTTGAAAAAAAAGCAAAGAGAATCCAATCTATATTTTCTAAAAGATGAATTCTGTGTCTCTCACTTATAAGAAAGGAGAACACTATTTAAATAAGGAGGGGAATCCAAGCTTGTCTATTCTTCTATATAATTTTCAATTGGGCTCCCTCTTATATATCTTTCTATTAATATTTTTCCATGCTCAAGTGATATCTATCTTAAAGATTCATTAAGCATTAGGCATAAACTTAGGAGAAGTGTTGTCTCTTGATGCCTTACTCAAAGAAATGAAAATTTCAAAAAGGGGAAGAAGGTTTTTTCTTTCTATTAGTATCATATGATTCATGTGGTATCAAACTTTTTATCCTTTTTGCTAATGACCAAAAAGGGGGAAAAGGTTTAGTGGAACATTTGTGATAAATGTTACCTTAAATATTAAAGTTTTATTATCATAAAAAAAGGAGATATTATTTAGTTTGTTCTTTAATTTTTGATGATGATTATTTTATGCAAACCTTTAATGTAAGTCGTGTTCTATGTTAAGCATGCTTTGAGAATAAACGCAAAGAATCTTGATATGTTATGTTCTCATAGGCCTATTAATATGTTTTATATATGTGGAAATGACACTACAAAAAAATTGATTTTTCATGGCAATCTTTTTGCGACGGTTTCTTTAACTTTTAGTGGCAGTTTTCAAAATAACCGCAAAAATCATTAAAAACTTAGGTTGCATTCTCTTTGTTGTTTTCAAGTCATTTTTAGTTTTTAATTTTCTAAAATAATGAAAACTCGTTCTCTTTGTTATTTTTAAAACTGCATTTTAAAAAAAAAAAAATTATAAAGAAAACTCAAAACTACAAAAAGTTGTTTTTAGTGTTTTCATTCAAAATAAACTCTAAATTCAAAACACATTTATTTATGTATTTATTCATATTTTACTATTATAATGGGAAAAAATATTACAAAATTCATTAACTTCAAAATGTATATATTTTTTAATAATATATTGATATTAAATATTTCTAATTTACTAAATAATCAAATTTTTTGTATAAAATATTATTAAAAAATTATTTTCAAAATTTCAAAGCGAACGCGTTTTCTAATTTTCTATTTTGAGAAATAGTTTTTCAAAATGACAAAGAGAACGTGTTTTCAATTTTCTAAAAATAAACTACCAAAATAAAAACTGAAAATGAATTCAAAATTTAAAATTAAAAATTAAAAAGCAAAAAGAAGGCAACCTTAATTTTACGACGGTTTTCAAAAAACTGCCGTTAAATCTAGAAAATAAATAAATAATTAAAAAATAAAATTAAATTTTGCAAAAATTGTTGCTAAATTCAAATAATCTTAAATAATTAACTAAAATTTAATTAATATTTGCGACGATTTTGAAAAATCGTCGCAAATATTTAAAAAATATTAAATAATTAAATAATTAAATTTAGCGACAGTTTTAGAAACTGTCTCTAAATTTTAAAAATAATTAAATAATTAAATAAAATTAAATTAATATTCAAAAAATAAATTTTTAATCAATTTAGCAGCAATTTTTAGAAATTGTTGCTATATTAAAAAATAATTGAATAATTAAAAATAAAAATTCATTAAAAAATTTAATTTTAAAAAAATAAAAAAACATGCAGCAAAAATTTTAATAATTTTAAAATGAAATTTTAAAAAATATCTAAAATCTTCATTTTATTTTTTAATCAATTAATTTATTTAATTTAGTCTAATTAATTTATTTAAAATTTATTCCATTATCCTTTTTAAAAATAATCCATTAATTTATGTTTTTCAATTTATTTTTAATTTATATTAAAAAAATATAGAATATAATTCTGAAAAATGAGATTGGTTTAGTATATAATTTATATGTGTGAATAATTAATTCACAGATCAGCTGGTTTCGCGCACACACGCGTATACGAGAGGTTGCGAGTTCGAAACCGGGGAAAAGAGAGATTGGAAAATTAAATTTCGAGCATGGCCTCGTGGCAAGCGAGAGGGGCCAAGCGCAGGCGTGCGACCCAGCGCTCGCGAGCGAGGCAAAGTGCGGGTCCTCGATCGTGCTCGGCCTTGCCGCTGATACATAGGTGCGGTAAATAGCGGTGATTTTAAAACTGTCACCAAAATTAAAAAATTTTGAATTTTTTTGAAAATTCAATATTTTGTAATTTTTTTGTGGCGATTTTGAAACCGTTGCTAAATCACTTAGTTTACGACAGTTTACAAACTGCCACAAAAAATAGCATTTAGCCGTTGTTATTCCAGCGGTTGCTAAAACCTCCACCAAATGCTACGCGACGCCTGATATTGTGGTGATTTTCAAGAAAACTATTGCTAAATTATGTTAACCGCCTCAAAATGTAAAAAAATCGTCGCAAAAAGTAAAAAAAAATTGCTGCTAAATGCTGATTTTTTTGTAGTGTGATTGTATCCTTTAAGATATGTTAAATCCTTATATTTCCTAAGAATGTATTAAGGTTGTGTTAATAAACTTAAGGTGTTTTATTTGTGATTAAGCTTGTTTTGTTCCTTAATTATCTATTAATATGCTTAATATATTAATAGGTTATTTAGGATTTCAAGGGATATTCTTAATATCCATATTGCAAAAGTATCTTATGGATCTTATGGAGTTTATGGTTCTTAGGATAGACCTAGGATTAAACTTGTTGTCCTAAGTGATCAATATTTATGTTGTGATTCAAAGAGTGTTGGTCACATCAAGTTCTTGTTGTAAATGATCATATACTCATAAAATAGTTCTTGAATTTTGATCCAATGATCTTATATTGCCTATTTGATATTTAATATCAAATTCCTAAGCTTCTCAATGTTCTGATAATTTTAAGAAAAAACACTTGAAGAACTTGTCATTTGAATGGTTGTTGCTTGATAAGTAAAATCATTCAAGTATTTAAAAGAATTTAGAGCTTATTGATTTCAACAGTATTTGATCAAGCTGTTGTAATTTGATGATTAAGTAAAGTAAAATGAATTTTATTTGATTATGGAAAATGAAATCTTTTAATTGAGTAACATATATTATGCTCAACATATTTACAATCTTTTTATATGTTTTGTCTTAGTGAAGCAGCAAGTAAGCCATTTGTGTGTTTCCTATGTGTATGTATTTAATAAGGTATATGTGAATGAATAGTTATTCAGGTTAATTGTATTTCTATGAAATGTGTCATGTTGTATGCTTAGTAGAAAAATCTTTCTTTGATCAAGGAATGAATATTCTTTGTTGAGTAGCAATCTATGTACTCAATTTATTATTTCTTGAAAATCTAGTAAAATTCCATGATAATATCTCATTATCTTGGTCCATTAAAACTTCCTATATAACTGAATGAATGTGATTGGAAAGTTAGTTTTAACCAACTCTCACAAACAACACACGTGTTTTAAATGTTTTGGCTTAATATGTTATATTAAGTCATATATTAGGTGTTGATGCTGATAAGAAGAGTTAGAGATGAAAATTAATTAAATTTTAATCGAGTAAGACTCAGAATGAATCATGTATATCAAAATATTAATCGAGTAAAAATTGTTACTTGAGTAAAGTGTTGATCTAAGAAAATAACTCTTTGCACTCATCATATTAATCGAGTATAATTTTATTATAATCGAGTAAGTCAATTTTGTATAGCATACAATCGATTACAAATTATATTGTATTTGAGTATGTATGGATTTTTTACTTGATTAAATATATTTTTGTAATCAAGTAGTTATTGCAAGTTTTTGTTGTAGTATTGTAATCAATTATAAATGTTTTGTAATTGAGTAAGAGTTTAAGTTTAATCAATTACAATTTTAATTCACTTGAATAAGTGCTAAAAATAATCGAGTATTATTCTTTTGTAATTGAGTATTTTTCCTTTGTAATCGAGTAAAAGTTGATGTATAATTGATTAAATTTGATTTGTAATCGAGTAATTAATTCACGTTTCTGCAGCATATTTGTAATCAATTACAAAAGTTTTGTAATAGAGTAAACTTCAAAATTAGTTGATTACAAATTGTTTGTACCTGAGTACGGACAAAATTTAGTCGATTACAAACTTTGTTTACTTGAATAAAGATAAAAAATACTTAATTACAAACTCTTTGTACTCGAGTAACAATGTGCTAAAACTTAAAATTATAGCCATTGAATTAGCTGTTGCAAGTGTATTTAATGCACAGTTTTGATCGTTAAGACACATATTTTGCTATAATTTTTCTCTCACTTTGTAACAGCCTGCTCCCACCTACGGGTGCTACTAGTGAATAATCGCCCGGATTACTCACGCACAACACTAACTAATGAAGAGATGGACTATGTTTTATCGGGAAACGTCCTAGGTGGGGACTAGGTTTCATCATTCTCTTCGCTCCACTCGAGGAGTCAGTCTCAAAACAATTAAAGAACCTCAACGAAACGGGACCCGAAATCTGAGTGAGCTTCACCTTTCTTCAGCTCGTCTCACTATAGGCCAAAGGTGACCCAAGCGCAAAACTAGCACATTAAATATCTACTAAGTAATGGGGATTTATGGAAAGTATCTCTTTGATCCTTACCTGATTCTAAAACTTGGCTCCACCAAATAAGCCACTAACAACCTGAAGTCTATACAATCATATATTACATTATACTGATTACAAAAAACTAGATACCATTCAGTGCCCAACAACATACACATTCACACACAAGGATATATATACATACCACCACATGAATACATACAGGAGATAATACAGTTTACAATGCGGCAACAACGCTAGTCGCCACTTCAACCTCCTGATATAATCCTTGCTTGCATCTAAACTCGCAACATCTACAACACGAGGTAAAACCTCATGAGTCACAATGACTTAGTAAGGGTGCAAATGAATGTAAACAAGATAATATATGAGATGCAATGATAAGTAAGTATGCATGAATGACGAGACATCATTGCCCTTTGAACCCACTTGTTTGAGGCATTAACCTCCCAAATTACCCCTAGCATATATCTAGTCTCTCCCATGGCCATAGGACTTCACTAGACTACCTATTGAGCATGCACAACATACTATTGCACACAACATATATTTAACCATATTACCAAACATTCGCATGGCTGCCACCATTGAGGCCGTCCCTTACCTAGCTCAAAGTTTCATCTCTGCCTCGGCACGAACTCCAGCCAGAGTCTCGTACTCTTCTAGGACCACCGCTTCCCTGGTCGACTCTAGATGCAACCACACAAAACCCAACTCCATTAATATCAGACATTAAACCAATGCCTTCAACTTCGCCATTGTCTCAAGTGAGAAAACACATATTTTCGAATCCAATGCCACTGGTCCCAAGCCATAATTATATATACTTATACATATTACACACAATATACACATTTAATTATACCATAAAACACATAACGTAATACCCTAAGACATCATGAATAATAATCACAATTTTGGCATTTAGACCCTAGAGAAATTACTGGAATTTTAAGTGTTAGCGGTAAGTTTAATAGGATAAGATATATTTATTTGTACTATAATTAAATTTATTTAGTTTAATCATAGTTAAATACAGTGCATAAAATATATAGTTTAAAAATGTTTAAAAATAAATACTAGAAATTATTGGGATTTGCTTTACTGATATATGTATATTATATATAATATAGTTGTACGTATGTATATATGTATATATGGATATTAAAAAAAATCAAAAAAATCAGAAAATCTGGAAAAAAATCAGAGCAGGCGTGCGACCATGCTCTGGTCGTGCCTGCAATTGAGTACAGAGGAGAGGGGGTGCTTTAATGAAGAAATGGCTGTCGGAATGGCCTTCCAGGACGCGTGGCGCTCGTGATGGGACAACTCGTTGCAAGTTTCAGCTATAAATAGTCGTGTTTGAGCAGCCTCCTTCATCAGAATTTTTTACGTCATAGATCTGGCATTTGGGGCAATGTTTGAGAGTTTTGGGAGTGGGGTTTTGGTCCTTGCATCGTGGGAAAGGTTTCTGGAGCGTTTGGTGGCCATCGGAGCAGCAGAGAAGGAGAATCAAGCCTCACCAAAAAATTGCAACTTTGCCGGAGCCAAGACTTCAAACGCGAAATCGAGCTATTTTTTTCTCAATTCTAAGGTTGTAATTGGGTTCGGGAGGTCGAAAATAGGGGGGAAAGAGAGCTTTTTCGAAGCTTGGAGAAGCCGGGGGGTTGCCGGAGGTGAGACAGTCGCCGGAGAAGACAACCCAGTCGGGCGGGTGACTACACGCGCTCGCGAGTAGGAAGAAGGCGCGTTGCTTGCACGTGCCTGCCAGAAAAAAAATAAAGAAAATAAAAGAAAAGAAAAGAAGAAAAATAAAAAGAAAATAGATAAAATTTTGAAAAAATTTCCAAAAAATCTAGAATTTTGTTTATGTCTTATTTGGTGAAAATTTTTCTAGAAAATGCTAAAATAATTACTTATTTAAATAGTTTTACTATTATGGAAATAAGGAAAAAATAGGAATTTAATTTGAAAAATTTCAAAAAAATTCTAGAAGGTTAGAAATGTAATTTTAAAAATATTAGTGATGGAAAATTAGGTTAAAAGAAGGTTTAGATATTTATCATGAATTTTTGAGGAAATAAAACTTAGAAAATAAGGAGAAATTTTGGAAATTATGAAAATTATGAGAAAAATAGTAAATTGACATTTTGGAAATAAATTTCATATTTTAGGGACCCATAAGGCTCGAGGTTTTGGAAATAGCTCGTCTAGCACGTCTTTCGAGGTCGACATGCTTTTCGAGACAACTTAATTGTGAAAAGTAAGTGTACTATTACAAGTTTAGTACGGTTATAAATATTTGTCTTCGAGAATGCTTTCATTATATTGACATGCTCTGATACATGACGTAGACTGCATGCATGACATGATTATGAAATGCATAAATACACGTTGATATCATTGATCACGCGCATAAAGGTCATAGGGAGTACAAACTGGCACCGTTACTTTACCAAGGGTGCACCCATTACCTCGGCTTCGAAAGAGGTGGTCGTAAAAAAGATAGGTAGCATGTAAAGTGCAATTGACACTTACAATGAGTAAGACATTGCATACACACATGATAAAACATTTGTACCTTTACTTAGATGGTTCATCATTTAATCTGGGTTTTTGCCCCTGGAATATTCAACGTTCCAGTCGGAACTTGCAGCGATGGTACAGAAGTCGAAGATGTGTAGTGACACGAGTCGTCGAGGAATAAGCAAGTGTACTATGTTATGTTGTAGTATGTATATTTCGAGTATTATGTACATTTTAAGTTATCATTAGAAGCTTTTGTATCAACTTTATAATAAATGCCATGTTCAGTTATTTATGAAATGCTATGATCAGGTTTGATTTTCAGCTTCTACTTATATGATTCAGTTAAATCTAGTGTATGTATTGTTTCGCCTAGCACTAAATAAGCCTAAGGGAATTTCGGGAATATTGTAATTAAAAAAAAAAATAAGTCCCAAATTTCCTAGGTTATAACACGCCCTGAGTAAGTGGGGTGTTACAGTTGGTATCAGAGCTCAACTGAGTAGCTAAAAAGGAGAACTTAGACTGAACATTAGTACTTACATCAAGAATCCAAGAGGTTGAAAAGTACCAACTCGATGCCGATTAAGGGTATTAACGGGGGTTATGATGAGAGGATGGCAGGAAACTTCTCAGAATAGGTATTAGTTGATTATTGGGCACATCGTCTCTACACTCGGATCTCGGAACCGAATGAAGGCATCATGGAACATCTGGTCCAAATGGAAGAAATCATCGACGATGTACCCCTGAGTTACCGACTTTGGCCTGACTTACTCCAGTTCTAGATAAATATGCTGGTTGGTGTTTTGGAAGGCGATCTGCAAGACTTCACCGACTGGGTCTGGCAGGATGAGCAATTCCCCGAATTCCATCTTTATTGCCAACGGATTCGCAAACAACTGGTGGAGCTATATGAGTTGGTGTTGGCGGAGAAATCTGACAAAGAAATGGGGGACTTGATCGAGGCAGAAGAAGAAATGGGAGACCTGATCGAGGCAGAGGAGGAAGATGATGAACCCATACTCTCGGTCGAGAATAAGCCTCTTGAGTTTGAGGACACAAACTCCGAGGACGAGGAAGAAATCGAAGAAGTTAGAGACGATATTGAGGGACCACCATATGAGTCCGAAGATGAAAAGAACGCTTGGATATGGAGGTTGTCTGGACCAAAGTAGATATAACTAGAAATGCTGTAACTATCTCCATGACTTATGTAATGTGTTGCCTATCACATTTTGTAATTGGATGTATAATATCTGTAAAAATGAATGAAGGTTGAACTTTTGGTAAGCCTTGTGAGCTAATCGAGAATGTTATTTTCTTCCAAATGGTGAACGCTCAAAGGGAGATAGTAGGGCCTAGGACGCCCAATCAGCGAGTTAGCAACGTAGAACGAAATACAAGTGACCACTTGGGAGGCGGCTTTAGCTAGGAGTAGGGGAGTAGTCGCCTTGATCAAATGGAGCAAATAATGGGGAGCATGATAAGATTTATGCAAGAAAATCACTCCCGGGATGGCAATGCAGTCAACATGCTCGACCTCTACCGTCAACAGAATCCTCTCGTTTTTCAAGGAAAACTTGGTGTAGACCCCAGTGAAGGGGAATTCTAGATTTAACAAACGGAGAAGCTGTTAGACCACTTGTACTATGGAGAAGAAGAGAAAGTCAACTGTGCCACCTTCATGGTTTAAGATGAGGCAGACAGATGGTGGAAAGGAGTTAAGCGAGCAATGACCCCACGAGCTAGGGCACCATACGTCATCTAGGAGCGGTTCAAAGAACTCTTTGACGATAAGTACTTTCCTCTAAATTTGAGAATGAAAAAGGAGAGAGAATTTATGGAGTTAAAACAAACCGGGGATATGACCGTAGCCCAATATGAAAATGCCTTCAATCGATTTATCAGGTACATGCCTATTTATGAAGGGGATGAAAGGATCAAAACCCAAAAGTTCTTGGGGGGGCTAAATCTGAGGCTTCAGAGGACCTTGAGCAGTATAAGTACTCAGTCTTATGCAGAAGTGGTATTGCAAGCCGTTACCACTAAGGCTAATCTGAGCTGGATCGAGGCTATTCAGGGAGAAAGTCAACAAACAAGAAGTAATAAAGGGTGCAAGAAGTTGGATCTCAAGAGGCCTAAATTCAAGCCTAGTATTCTGTGCACGAGATGCCAGAAGCAACACCCCAGAAGACCGTGTCGATTAGGAACGTAGGGTTGCTTCAACTACGGAGAGGAAGGGCATATCAATCTGAACTGCCCCAAGAAAGGAATCACCTATTTTAACTGCCAGCAGATGGGACATTTTACAAGGGACTACCCCAAGTCGCGGCTGATGAGTCAACCCCAAGGGTCGTCAGGAAATGCCAGAGTGCAGCATGGAAGGGTATTTTATCTGACTCGACAAGATACGACAGAAGACCTAGCCGTAATTGAAGGTACCATGTTATTATCTGGTATTCCTATGCATGTCTTAATTGATTCAGGGGCAAGTCATTCATCATTTAGCATGCATTTGCTGAAGTACTAGGGGAAAAATCAGAAAACTTGAACTTTCGTATGATCGTAGCAACCCCGATGGGGAAGTCTCTAAAAACCTCCCTGAGATATAAAAATAGGAAGATCCAGATAAGAGAAGTTGAGTTCCTAGTGAATTTAATCATTCTAGAATTTCAGGATTTTGATGTGATTCTAGGAATGAATTTCCTAACCAAAAACAATGCCTCATTGGAATGTAAAGCTAAGACAATCAGTCTCAAGATCGGAGACTCAAATGTCAAGTTTCGAGGGTAAAAGAAGGTAAGTGAAAAGAAATGGATCTCGACATTCAAGACTGAGAAACTATTACGAAAAGGGGCTCAGGAGTACTTGGCGTTTGTCCAAGGGAAAAATGAGAAACCATTGAAAATTGAAGAAGTGCGAATCGTTAGAGAGTTCGGGGATGTGTTTCCCGAAGAATTTCCTAGATTGCCGCCACAAAGAGAGATCGAGTTTTTAATAGAAATTGTACCGGGGTCAAGTCCGATTTTCATGCCCCCGTACAAAATGGCTCCTGCAGAATTAAAAGAATTGAAGTCCCAACTTCAAGATCTGTTGGACAAGGGGTTCATTAGACCAAACATGTCGCCATGGGGCCCACCAGTACTCTTTGTTAAGAAAAACGATGGGAGTTTGAGGATGTGCATAGATTATCGGCAGTTGAACAAGATAATTGTCAAGAATAAGTACCCATTCCCCAGAATAGAGGAGCTATTTGACCAATTACAAGGAGCCAAGGTCTTCTTGAAGAATGACCTAAAATCAGAATACTACCAATTGAGGATCAAGGCAGAGGATGTGCCTAAGACAACTTTTCGTTCTCGATATGGGTACTACGAATTTATGATGATGCCATTCGGGCTGACTAATGCCCCAGCAGCTTTTATGGATACCATGAATTGAGTATTCAGATCATTCTTGGACAAGTTCGTGATCATGTTTATAGACGACATACTGATATACTCTCCATCTAAGGAAGAGTACAAGTCGCATTTAAGAGTGATATTGTAAACATTGCAATAACATAAGCTGTATGCCAAATTCTCGAAATGTGAATTTTGGTTAAGTTAAGTGGCATTTTTAGGATATGTCATATCGGCCGAAGGAATATCGATCGACCTAGCAAAGATAGCGGCTGTGAAGAGTTGGAAACAACCTCAGTCTGTTACAGAAGTTAAGAGCTTCCTGGGTTTAGCTGGTTATTATAAAAAATTCGTGAAAGGATTCTCTAGAATCGCAACGCCCCTTACCAAGTTAACCCAGAAGGGGGTGAAGTTCGAATCGAACCAGCGGTGTGAAGAAAGTTTTCAGACGCTTAAGGATAAACTCATAACCGCTCCAGTGCTGGCTATGCCAAATGGATCAGGTGGATTTATGGTGTATACTGATTCCTCAAGAAATGGTTTGGGATGTGTGTGAATGCAGCACGGTGAGATCATTGCCTATGGGTCCCGACAGCTTAAGAACCATGAGCGAAATTACCCGACCCATGACCTAGAGTTGGCTGTAATGGTATTCGCCTTAAAGATTTAGAGACATTATTTATATGGTGAGAAGTTCAAAATTTTTATGGATCACAAAAGCCTACAATACTTATTCTCGCAGAAAGAATTAAACATGAGGCAACGGAGATGGATGGAGCTGTTAAAAGATTACGATTGCACTATCCAATACTATCTCAGTAAAGCTAACGTTGTGGTGGATGCCCTAAGAAGAAAAGAAACCACTTGTGTGATTAGAATGATGGTGTTTGAGTGGAAGCTTTTAGTCTAATGACAGAGGGAGTAGTTTCTTGAGGTAACTTTGCCTACGCAGCTAGTCTCACTCTATAACCAGAATTAATGGATCAAATTCGACAGGCTTATTCAGAAGATCCTTAGATTAAGTTATGGATTGACGAACATGGACGAGCAGGGAGACCAGAATTTGAGGTGTGAGAAAACATTCTTTGGTTTCAAGGAAGGATATACGTGTCGCACGTGAAGGAGCTACGACAAGTAATTTTGGGAGAAACCCATCGATCCAAATACTTGATACTCCCCGGTGTCACTAAGATGTACAAAGATTTGAAGGCTGTGTATTGGTAGTTCGGAATGAAGAAAAGTGTGGCAAGGTACGTTAGTTAATGTGACACGTGCCAGAGAATTAAGATTGAGCATAAAAAACTGAGTGGAAGTTTAAAGCCATTAGAAATTTCGGAATGGAAATGGGAGCATATTACGATGGATTTCATGACAGGGTTGCCAAGGAGTCCCAAAGGGAATGATGCTATGTAGGTGATCGTTGATAGACTGTCTGTAACACCCGGTGTTACAGGTATTAAAAGAATAAGAAAGAAAATGAGAAAATTTTAAAATATACCCTTGAGAAAGTGAAGTATCGTTTAGAATAATGGTGCCCTATGAAAGGGGCATTTTGGTAATTTGGATAGTGAAGTCCAATAAAGGGTAATTTGGTACATTGGAGATAATTCCAAGGTTGAATTAAGTATGGAAGTGAATTAGTTCCCATTTTGCATTATGTGGAGATAAATGGGATTGAAAATTCACAAAGGGTGTTTTGGTAATTTTGGAGAGAAATTCCATAAAGGAATTAATTATGAGAAAAAGAGGAAATTAATTATGGGAGTGAAAATAATTAATTTTTCCTAAATTGGTGTATTTATATGGAGGTGCCACATGGATGGTTTAGATTTAGTCTTGGAAGCCAATGTTGGTGGCATGGAGTGACATTTGGCAAAGTGGTGTCCAAGATAAATGGAAGATTAAATTAATTGCAAAAGAAATTGGAATATGGTCATTCTTGCAATTAATGGGAGACATGATTATGTTGCATAAAAAAGAAAATGCAAAAGAAATGGAAAATGGTCAAGCATTAATGATGGAAAATGGTCCCATTAAATTAAATGGGAAATAAATTATATATGTCTCTCAAGTGGTCACTCATGTGATGGGGTGAAATTAGTCAAATTAAATATATGAGAAATGACTAATTTTGGTATTGGAAGACTACATGATCCAATGGTTGGGATCAAATCTTGAAAATATGGGGATTTAATAAATTGGAAAAGTCTTGAATTATGTCTTTCAAGGTTGATGGCATGAAAATTTATCAAATTAAATAAATAGAAAAGAAAATCTATTTATGGAATGGAAGACTTGATCCAAGGGTGGAGATTAAGTCTTGAAAATCTAATGGTTGAGATGATTCAAGAGAAGTGGCATGGATTGCCACATGTAAAGGGATTTGAATGGTTGAGATCTAGTCTTCAAAAGTAAAAAAAATCTAATGGTGGAGATTAAAGAAGACAAGAGCACATGGATTGTGGTTTATTTGGATGGCTAGGATGGGTTCTTCCAACTCACATTAAATCCAAGGGCTAGGATTTATTCTTGCCATAGAATTAAATCAAAATGAATAAAGGAAATAATTGCCTATAAAAGAAGAAGGAGAGCCTTTCTCTCAAACTTTTCCCCATTTGAAGAGAAAGAAGAAAGAAAGTAATGAAGAAGTCTTCCATTGAGAAGAAAGAATAAAGAAGAAAGAAAGGTAAGAAAGTATGTGTCTTGGCCAATTTAAGGCTAAATTTCCTTTCTTGAAATTTCTTTAATACTTTGTGATCCATTATATGGCTAGATTCTTTCAATGGGAAGAGTTAGAAGTGAAGCTAGGAAATTCTTAAAGCTTCAAAAGAAATGGAAAAAGGTAAGGGATAGTCCCATGGGATGGTGGCTAGCAAGGGATGTAAGTATGGTTCATGAATTTCTATGTGTGCATTGGCATGTTGTTGTGTTCTAGGACCTATGGCCATGAGGTTGAGTGGGGTAGGGTAGATTAAAGCCTCAAACCAAGGTGGTTGTGAGGATGTGGAAGCCCTAACCATGTTGCATACATGCATTGGCATCACATTTATTTATTCATGTTCATACTATACGTCATTGCACCCTTATTGAGCTTAATAGCTCATGAGGTTTTTATCCTCACATGTAGGTTGTGAAAGCATGGTAAAGCCAAGACAAAGTGAAATGGCATGGAAGAAGATTCAAGTGTATATTTTGGCTTATGGAAGCTTATGTATTTGATTTGTGTAATGTAAATTTGTTGTTAGTTGAAGTGTATGTTGTATTTATACAATGAGATAGTGGCTTATGGCACGTTGGTGCCTAGGTTGAGTGAGGTCTCATTTGGTGTGTATGATGGGAAGCACTAAGAAGTTAAATCCTATGATTTATGGTTGGAAAATAGTGGGTGTTTGATGTAAGTTGTGGATATATCAAGTATATTGTTTAGGCCTTAATTATGGAGAATTAAAGGCAAAATTTGGATGAAAGTGAGACATTTTATTTAATTTATTTTTCTGGAAAGTTTGGGTTTAAATGCCCAAGAAAAAAAAAATGCAAAAGCATGTAAAAAGGGGTAGCCAGCAGCAGCAGGCTGCTGGGCGTGCGCGGGCAAGGGTGGCCGCGTCGGGAGGCCGCGAGCGCGCGGGCGGCCGCACGGCCAGCGCCAGCAGGGCCCCGAGCGGGCCCCGTCGGCCAAATTTTTTTTAAAAAATTGGATTTTTAGGAATTCTGGGCCATTGATAAATTGAATTTGGGCCCTGGGGGAGTTTTCAAAAATAAAGGGATTTTTGGGCATTTTTGGAGAAAATGCCGAAATTTTTGGAAAAATTAAAAATTTGAGTTTTTCCTTCAAAAGTGGTAAACAATCAATGGATTGGTTTTAAATGGTGATTTATGGAGCCCGATAAATTCTTGAATGGGAAAAGAATTAAATATAAATAAGAAATAGCGGTTGGGCATTTTCATGAGTTTTCTTTTTAGCTAATGTGGTGTGGTTAAAGCCCAATTTCGCTAGTGAATCCTGGGAATGAGGGAAGAGAAGGACTAGCCTAGTTCTCACCTAGGGCGTTTCATCTTGAAACATGGTCCACCCTTCACCTAAGGCCGGGCAGGTGGGCAATTCGGGTAATTGTTCACGAGTAACACCCATAAGTGGGAGTGGGGCGTTACACTGTCTAAGTCTACTCATTTTCTGGCTATGAAAGTAAGCTAACCGATCAACAAACTTGCTCAGCAGTATCTTAATGAGACTGTCAGATTGCATGGAGTGCCTATGAGTATTGTGTCAGATCGCGACCCAAGGTTCACTTTTAGGTTATGGGGAAGCCTACAGAAATGTTTAGGTACTTAGCTTAGGCTAAGTACAGCTTACCATCCCTAGACTAATGGTTAATCGAAAAAGACCATTCAGACCCTAAAAGATATGTTGCGAGCATGTGCTATCGATTTTCTAGGGAGTTGGGGGGAACATTTACAATGATGGAGTTCGCTTACAACAATAGCTATCATAACAGTATTGGAATGGCTCCATATGAAGCTTTATACGGACGAAAATGTAGGTCCCCGCTATGATGGACCAAGGTAGGTGAACGACAAATTTTGGGACCCGAGATAGTTCAGGAGACGACAGAAAAGATAAAGCTTATTCGAGAGAGAATTAAGGAAGCTCAGAATCGTCAAAAGTCCTACGCGGATACTAGAAGAAGGAATTTGGAGTTCTAAGTTGGTGACAAAGTGTATCTAAAGATATCTCCACTAAAAATGGTAACTCGAAGCAACAAGAAAAAGGACAAGTTAAGTCCTAGGTATATAGGACCATATGATATAGTGGAAAGAATTGGACCAGTCGCTTATCGACTCGCTCTACCCATGGCTTTATCAAATCTCCACGATGTATTTCATGTATCGCAACTCAGTAAGCATGAGCCAGATCCCTCCCAAGTAATGCCAGCCGAAGCTATCGAGATTCAAGAAAATCTTTCGTACTTTGAGAAATCGGTCAAAATTTTGGATTGTAGAGATCAAGTTCTGAGGAACAAGTCAATTCCCCTTGTGCAAGTTTTATGGAGAAGCCCGATAAGTGAAGAGATAACTTGGCAGTAGGAAGAAGACATGAAACTTAATTTTTCATACCTTTTTGAAGACCCTATAGTCAGAATGAGCAAAAAATGATCAAATTTCGAGGACAAAATTTTTGTAAAGAGGGGAGAATGTAATACCCTAAGACATTATGAATAATAATCACAATTTTGGTATTTAGACCCTAGAAAAATTACTGAAATTTTAAGTGTTAGAGGTAAGTTTAATAGGGTAAGATATATTTATTTGTACTATAATTAAATTTATTTAGTTTAATCATAGTTAAATACATTGCATAAAATATATAGTTTAAAAATGGTTAAAAATAAATACCAGAAATTATTCGGATTTGTTTTACTGGTATAGGTATATTATATATAATATAGTTGTACGTATGTATATATGTATATTTTATATGTATATGTATGTATACATGGATATTAAAAAAAATTTTCAAAAAAATCAGAAAATTTGGAAAAAATCAGAGTAGGCGCGTGACTATGCTCTGGTTGCGCTTGCAATCGAGTACAGAGGATAGAGGGGGCTTTAATGAAGAAATGGCCATCGGAGTGGCCTTCCAGGACACATGGCGCTCATGATGGGACAACTCGCGGTGAGTTTTAGCTATAAATAGCCGCATTCGAGCAACCTCCTTCATCAAAATTTTTTACTTCATAGATCGGGCATTTGGGGTAGCGTTTGAGAGTTTTGGGAGTGAGGTTTTGGTCCTTGCATTGTGGGAAAGTTTTCTGGAACGTTTGGTGGCCATCAGAGCAGCGGAGAAGGAGAATCAAGTCTCGCTGAAAAATCGCGACTTCGCTAGAGCCGAGACTTCAAACGCAAAATCGAGGTATTTTTACTATTTTTTTCTCGATTCTAATGTTGTAATCGGGTTCGGGAGGTCGAAAATAGGAGGGAGAGAGAGCTTTTTCGAAGCTCGGAGAAGCCGGGGGGTCGCCGATGGCGAGGCAGCCGCCAAAAAAGACAACCTAGTCGGGCGCGTGACTGCACGCGCTCGGGAGTAGGAAGAAGGCGCAGAAAACAAGAAAAGAAAAGAAAAGAAAAGAAGACAAATAAAAAGAAAATAGATAAAATTTTACAAAAATTTCCAGAAAATCTAGAATTTTGTTTATGTCTTATTTTGTGAAAAATTTTATGGAAAATGCTAAATTAATTATTTATTTAAGTAGTTTTACTATTATGTAAATAAGGAAAAAATAGAAATTTAATTTGAAAAATTTTAAAAAAATTCCAAAAGGCTAGAAATGTAATTTTAAAAATATTAGTGAAGGAAAATTAGGTTCAAAGAAGGTTTAGATATTTATCATGAATTTTTGAGGAAATAAAACTTAGAATATAAGGAGAAATTTTGGAAATTATGAAAATTATGAGAAAAATAGTAAATTGACATTTTGGAAATAAATTTAATGTTTTAGGGACCCTTGAGGTTCGAGGATTTGGAAATAGCTCGTCTAACACGTCTTTCGAGGTCGACATGTTTTTCGAGATAGCTTAAATTGTGAAAAGTAAGTGTACTATTATAAGTTTAGTACAGTTATAAATGTTTATCTTCGGGAATGTTTTCATCATATTGACATACTCTGATATGTATCCATCACATAGACTGCATGCATGACATGATTATGAAATGCATAAATACACGTTGATATCATTGATCACGCGTATAAAGGTCGTATGGAGTACGAACTGACACCGTTACTTTACCAAGGGTGCACCCATACACCCCGGCTTCGAAAGAGGTGGCCGTAAAAATGGTAGGTTACATGTAGGGTGTAATTGACACATACGATGAGTAAAACATTGCATACACATGATAAAACATTTATACTCTTACTTAGATGGTTCATCATCTAATCTGGGTTTTTGTCCCTGAAATATTCAACGTTCCAGTCGGGACTTACAGCGATGGCAGGGAAGTCGAAGATGTGTAGTGACATTAGTCGTCGAGGAATAAGCAAGTGTACCATGTTATGTTGTCATATGGATATTTCGAGTATTATGTACATTTTAAGTTATCATTAAAAGCTTATGTATAAACTTTATAATAAATGTCATGTTCAGTTATCTATGAAATGCTATGATCAGGTTCGATTTTCAGTTTTTGCTTATATGATTCAGTTAAATCTAGTGTATGGATTGTTTCACCTAGTACTAGATAGGCCTAAGGGAATTTCAGGAATACTGTGATTTAAAAAAAAAATAAGTCCCAAATTTCTTTGGTTATAACACGCCCTGAGTAAGTGCGGTATGACACATAATTATTTAATAATTACGCATCAACCCCACTAATACTTCAGAATCCTTCTTGAGATTTTAATAATTACACTTGGACCTTCCAGGGTCTTAAATAATTACCCTCAAGACACCCAAAAATCTTGATTTACATAAAGATAATAATCGGCCATTACTTGATAAAATCGATCTCATCCCTGTGCTTTCATAGGGCCTTTTCTCGACTTAAAAACGCTGCAGCGCTAACTTATTCACAAAACCAAGCCACCATTCGGGCCTCTCTGTCTTACTGGTGACTTCCCGGCTGCCCCTTACGAACATTCGGTTTAGCCAACACTACAAACTTATACTGAAGCTGCTCCGAAAACTATTCCCAATCTAATTTCTTTTAGAGTCATTAGACTCATCTCGAGACACTCGTCAATCTCATGCCTTCTTCCCTGAACGTCCAAGTCCCGGGCCTTTCCCTATCATTGATTCAGCAATTTGTTACTTTACTTCTCAAAACTACCCTTAGGGCCCATCAGACTACTCAGTATCCAAATTACCAAAATACCTCTACCCTAGAGCACCATCATTTCATGTCCCACCTCTCTCTTGAAGGCACTCTTGGAATTTTTATCTTATTTTCTAACACCAGTAACACAGGGTGTTACACACTTTTAGTATGATATTTGAATATTCTTGTAACGACCTGTTATAGGGTCTAAAAAATATTTTGGCGTCAATTTATGTGTTGTGAAAAATGTGCTACTATTTGATGAAGGTGATGGTAATATTTTATATGAAATTAAATAAATAATATAAAAATAAAAATAAATAAAAAAGAGGGGGAAATCAAAATTATAAAAGTGAGATTATGTGTATATATATATTTGATAATTGCTGTGAGTGGATTAAATTAAAAAGGGAAAAGAAAAATAAAAAAGAAAGTAAAATGACATAAAAGGGTATGAAAATATATGCGTGTGTGTAAGTGGGAGGGGCAAAATTAGGAAAGTATGGGGAGGGGGGTTGGTAGACATCCCCCAAATCCCTCCTTAGTTTCCTCCTACTTTGTTCCCTTGTCCTCTTCTCTCTCTCTCTCTTTCTCTCTCTCTCGCCTTCTCTTATTCCTGATTGAATTTTTCTTCTTCTTTCTCCTACTTCTCTAGTTGGAGCTTTAAAAAGTGAAATTTGCAGCAATTAAGAGGTTACTTCTTCTCCAATTTTGATCATCCATCAAGGCAAGTTCCATTTTCCTACTCTTGATGAAGCAAGTTAATTTTTTTCCTTCTAATTTCTTTTAATGCAAGTTCTTCTTATTCTTGCCTTTCTTTCTGTTGATGTAAATTATAATTCTCTTATTTCAGCTTCAAAGGCAAGTTATATACTTCATTATCTCTTTGGTTTGTGCTAAAACTCCATTTCTCGGTTTAGTGAGTTTTTCTCCCATTTTCACTAAATCTTGTGGATTTTCTTGAAATTAATTGTTGAGTTTTGTTGGGAGTTTCAATGGGGTTTATTTCACTCCATATTCTTTCAAGGAACGATGTTTTTCTTGGATTGAATTAAAACAAGAATATTTTTTGTTTTGGTTGCATTCTGTTTGTTGCCAAATTTTTGCATCTGACATTTCAAAAGTCGACTTTCAGTCCTTCAAGAGTCGACTTACTAACTTATAAAAGTGGACTTTTCATGTCTAGAATTGCCCAATTTACCTAGAATTGTAGAAAATTAAATTATAAATGAATCCTAAGTAGATTATGCATCCCGCTTGATTATTAATAAATCTAAATTATGGGTGAAATAAAATAATGTGTTTATGGATACAAAATGGGCAAGACTTAAATGTTGTGAGATGTTATGGAATTTTATTGGAGTTGCCTAAGTATGGTTGATTAGGAAAAGTATTAAATTATTCTTATATGCATGTGATGAGAATTTCGCCATGTGTATGAAATTATGTTGGAAATGTCTAAGTGTTGTGTGATATGTATATTTGCATACCTATTATTTTGTGCGACAACTATGTTTCGTACGGGGGAAAAGGATATCCAAAAATGATGTGGAAAAACACTCGACGTGGGCGAGCTACCACTATGAGCCTGGTTAGTGGATCTTGGGCCACAATTTGATGAATGTATTGAGGCTATGATTGTTTATGTATTTTCAGGCCTTAGGGGTTGATATGATATATGTGGGCCAAAGGTCGTATATGAATAATGAAGTGGGTGCATGATTGATACATATATTGTTGTGAGGCATGTTATTAATTATTGTAATTGTTGTGTGTAGCTCTAATCTATTCAGATTTCGATTATTCATGCCTCGATTCAAATGTTCTCACTTGCTTCATATATTATATTTGCTGAGCCTTGTGACTCACATTGCTTCTTTGCGTCATTTCAGGTAAGGGGAAAGAGATAATTGGGGAGCGAGTCCAATGGAGCCAAAGTCACTAAGTATATGTACAGAGATATCCCAACCAAAAAAGTCCTTGGGCAGTTGTGTTGAGAGCGTGTTGGAGTAATTTTATTTTGTGTTTAAATTTGTGATTTTTTTTTTTTTAAATTTTGGGTTGTATGGGTCGTTAAACCAAATAGAACGTTAATTGAAGGATAGTAATCTCTATTTTGGGCTGTTGTTAGTAAGTAAATTAGGGTTGTAACCATGTTGAGATATATTTGTATCAATTTTATAGGGACCCCCTTTCAGATTCCTATACTAGTGGGATATCTAAAAGTGGGCCCGTGCAATTCTAATCATTTGTTGGATAGAAAAAAAAGTTTTTTCTACAGATGTCCATCAATAAGTTTAAAAAGGAAAAAAAACCAAAGAAAAAGTAGTAGTTGTAATTCTTTGTACTCCGGTCTTAATCCAAAGAAGCCTACTCAAGGTTTCGTTTTCAATTGGCTGTGAAAACAAATAGAGTGATCTTTCTTCATAAGCTTCTCTTGTATCATTTTCACCATTACTTCTTGTGAGCTTTTGTGGTTCCGCCTGATCCCTACAAGTCAAGAGGTTTCACCAAATCCTTTAGAAAAACATGGGTTTCAGTTGAGTTTTAAAAAATTGTTGTAAATGGTTTGTAGCGGATTCTATTTTAAAAGCTACCTAGCTAGTGAGTTGATTAAAATCCTTGGTAAGGAGCCAAGAGAATAGAGTAAATTGGTTGAACCGAATCTCTATAAATCTTGTTGTGTACTACTCTATTTATTTTCTTTTCTTTTCATCACTTACATTTTACATCTTATATCTTTATACTTTTTTTATGAAAGTCAAGATAGTTAAAATCGAGATTTTAAGCGGGATTGAAATATGGTCCATAAAATTAAATCGTAAGATTTTAGAAATAATTAAAAATACTCTTTAATTTTTGTAAATATATGTTCATAATAACATAATTTTATAAAAAAAATTAATATTATTTAATAACCTGATTATTCCTTATTATAAATAAAATGCATGTACCTACTTCAAAATTACTTCATCTATCAATTTCAAAAACAATAAATAATATGAAATTTTTAAATATTAAGTTCATCATTTATCATCATTCATCCATCCATAATCAAAACATGGTTAAACTTATCACAAATCAATTATTAGTTTGCATAATTTATGTGATTTTAAAATTATTACAAATCAATTGTTAGTTTGCATCAAAACATGGTGTTCAAAATTTAAAACATAAATAAAATCCTGATTTTTTGCGATATTACCCATGCGATTTTATAATTTTACCCATTAAAATCTTGATTTTATCCCAATTCCAATTTTGCATGTGATTTGAATCATTTCAGGGTCTTTGACACGTAAAATCGTAAAATTGTACACGTTGAATCGAGATTTTAACAATGATGAAAGTTGTAAAAATTTATATATAAGTCTCTTGCATATACATACATACATACATACATACATACATACATACATACATATATATATATATATATATATAACTCACAACGGACATATTCAAAAGCAAGTTTAAATTCTACTATCAGGAAGTATTATTTTTTAGTAAGTTTGTTATCAATTTTAATACTCACAACAATAATTTTATAAAACTTTAAAACGATCAATTTTCTTATATTAAATTTATTTTACACTAATTATATATCATTTTTTGATAATATTATATTTAATGTATCGATGTTTATGGTTTGAAAAAGTTCATCAACCTGTTTTATACAAGATTATTTGAAATCAAGAAAAATTTAAAAACACTTAATTCAACCATCCCTCTTGGGTGTATAGTATTTTTAACAACCTTATTAATCAAAGAGACTTAGAACATTTTTAGGAAGAATAAAACATCGAGGAGAACACCTCGACAATGATTGATGAAGGAAATCAAATTCCTCCAGTCATTCGGGCTGAGTTGCACAAGGCACATACTGAACAATGTTGATTTTATTTTTAAATTCTTTGAAAAATAACTTTTTTATCCTTAGGGCACAAGTCAAGTGATTGGACAACGATAAGTTAGGATTTGTACCAGTAGATTGTGGGTTTGATTCCTTATCCTGCGCAGTAAGACAAAACATTTATCTGTGATTTATCTTATTTGTCAAAATCAAAAACACTAACGATTGGAGACCGCACAAAGATAGTAATTCCAAAGAAAAGACCTTTGGTATAAGCCCAGCTTAGGCAAAATATTGGAGGCCTACCTTGAGTGCATGCTCGTACACCATCAAGCTACTTGCAGGGTCTTGGTGAGCACTCAACCCCTTGGGAATACTATATGCATGGTTGTTAAACTCTCGATTTTATAAATACGATTTTATGATTTTTTGTATCGAAAACCCTTACGATTTTACGATTTTAACAACCTTGACTATATAAATGGCCCTTCTAAGGAAGATGGAACCTTTTGCCTAAGGCCCAAATGTCTTCAACACTAAGTTGGTACTTTGGAAGCACCTCGAATTCAATTTCTGTATCTTCCTCCTTGGAAGCTCACTTGGATTCCTTGAGCCTGGAAGTCATGGCCTCGTGCTCAATAGGAAGGGAAGACAACTCCACCTGTCTCCCACCTGTGGTCCTTTTAAGGGTTTATCAGAAAGACATCTACCATTAGAAGTCAAGCTAGGCCTCGTATTTTGGGAGTCACTAGAAAACATGCTCAAGGGTTGACCAAGCTACAAAATGTTAAAAGGAAAAAAGGGAAACTGGCTGAGATAAGCGAATAAGGCTGACTGAAGATGAAAATGGGGGAGTTGAGCTCAAAAGGAAGACATGCCTTGCGACCTGAGCAGACCAAGCTATCCAAGCACTCCTCAAAGTTCTTTGAGATACAATTAAACTACACTAAAGGCAAGGTAGGGTAGGTTATAAAGAATAGGAAAAGCAGCCCCCAGGGCATAGCTCAGTTGGTAAGGAGCGGGTAGAATTGCTCCAAAGTGCAAGGATCGAGTCGGGCAAGCCGCAGTGTGGGATTTCCTGCTCCTCAGGGGTCCTTGTGGGCGGCTCGCACTGGTCCTCTCCGTCACTTGCCAGCTGAGTTCCTGATTTAACCCTCTCACGTGGCGTGGAGCAGTTCGTGGGGGGCCTCCGGGGTGTGGGTCGACACCTTTTTGCTCCAAAGAATAGGAAAAGCAACTGCCATGCTCTAAACCTCGAGCACACCCTCTCATGAGTCGATGAGAGCTAAAATGACACGTGAAAGAACATGAGCCGCCAAAATGCAATTCCCATAACTCTAAATGTGGGGGACTGCCACCAGGAGAGGAAGAGTTGGACCATTAAATGTAACTTAGCTACTCCCTAAATCAAACGTGCAGCTCAGCTTGAGGAGTAAGGACAAGTGATAAGGGAATACTCTTTAAGGATGTGAAATTATCCACTTACCCTCAAGGAAGACCAATCTTAACCTGACATGTGTCTTTATGGAAGCCAACAAGAAGAGGGCATGTGCCCCCTATCCAGTCTCATCAAGGACAGCTAATGGATCCAAATCGCTGGGGATTTAAGATTGAGCCGAGAGATATGCCATCACATCCCGTAAAAGAGGTCGACCCCCAAAAATCTCAACAATACCACTAGATATTTTGCCTAATCAAGATTTAACCTAGTCTATATAAACGTCTTAGTTCTTTATACAGTAAAAGTAATCTTAGACTTGAGTGTTGAACACTATACCAAGATATTTAACTCTACCCCTTCTGATAGGTATTTGATCTGAGACAGATTCATAGTACTCAATCCCAAGCATCATTAATGTTTTTAATAAAAACACATCGATGAAAGCCAAACAAAGAGCATATAAAAAAATATTCAAGCTTGCAATATAGGAGGGGAGATATAGAGTTAATTTAATTAAAATGGCATAAACTCACATATTTAGAAAAAAAAAAAAAGAACATGTATATAAAAATTAATGTTATACAAGAAGCATCTACGTTAAGAAACACCTAACTATCTCAATGAAGTATAAACTCAACTCAAACAATAAGAGCTTTATACAAAATTGATGCTTTATACAATAAGAGCTTTTGGGTTAACCGAAATATATAAAAACAAGGTGGTGTGCAGCAAGAACGTATACACATTTGCGCGCGCATGCACGCGTACGATGTCACACCATCAAACTAATTAAATTGATTAAAATAAAAAATAATTTTACGACAAATTTTTGTGGAAGATGCACACTACACGACTATGTCGAATTTAGGCCGATCGAGTTGTAGGAGATGCAGCAGCACAATTAACAGGATCCCTTTGGGAATATTGGGTTAGATATATATGCCGAAGCCCATTTGTTTTGTTGAACTTCGAAAACAATTAATATTGGCCAAGCAGGCTGCCTATTAATTGACATAAATGTTCTATATATATTCTCATTCATCCATTCTCTTTGCAATAAATAGCTATGGCTACAAACGTCATGCATGATTTCTATTTTAAGGCAACGATGGAAAATTCTACAATTAATATTATTTTTGAGTGTATACTGAATAAATTTACATGTATATATATTAAGTAAATATAATATGTAAAAAATTATATTTAGTTGTAATCCCCTATATATGTAAAAAAGACAATTGTAATCTCTTGCGTCTATATTTAGTTGAGAGTACAATTATGGGTTTCTATGGTTGGCAGCATTTCCATGGGGGACCCATGCATCTAATTGGCTGGCACCACAATGTTCCAATATTCTTCGAATCTCCACATATATATATATGTATATAGCGATGAGTCGATGACTATGTACGTGCAAGGTCCCATAATATTCAAAGATGGCATATAGGGTTTAGGAATACGATTCTGAAGCATGAGCATGCAGCGGCTTCTAGATTTATATATCTACTTTGATTTGAACAATACCAACCTCACTTCTTGTTGATGATAATGATGATGATCCTAATATTAATTTATATATGCATGCATATATATATATATATAAAACATTTGAGACTACCACTAATTAATTTAAAAAAAGAAAATAATTGGTCAGGAGTTAATTAAAAATTTAAATTAACATCCACAATTTTGATAATTGATGATGAGAAATTAAGGAGACATGCCTAATAAAAGGCATCTGATCTAGCTGTAATTAATTATCTTTAATTTTCTCAAAAGCGGAAATTCCAGGGAATAATTGGCAATTGGAACCTATGCCGGCGGCTCATGCATGTATCAACTACCAACATTTAGGTGTAAAGTAACATCCTGCTTAACTATCTAAACAACGGCAGGTAATGTAATGTACCATTAATTCATATTAATTATAATCACATCAATATTATTTAAAAACACGAAGATGAAGATAATAATAATAATAATAATAATAATAATAATAATAATATGACTAGAGGTGCAAACTGGACCTAGATTGGGCTGTGTTCACCAAGGGCCCTTGGGCCCAATGGCACTACTCTTTGGGCCATTAATTAAAAAATATATATTTTTAAATAAATATGTTAACATATAAATTTAGCATGTACAATATTATGTTAGCATATTATTTGCAATTTATCACATTATATGTACCTTATAACTTTTTATTGGTCAATATTCAATACAATAAAAATGATTCAAGGTATTATTCAATACCAAAAAAAGTGTATTATATGATCTTATTTTTTTTTTGCTAAAATAATAAAAAAATCAAGACAACCTTGTAATTGTATTATTAAACGAAATATTTTAATTTTTAAAAAATAATGGGCTTGCTTGTGTGCATGGCTCTCTTGCCCCACCAAAGTCTTAAACCAAGCTGGGTGGGTTCTGCTCAATATGCCAATAACGAATTTAAATTTTAATATAATAATAATAAAATTAACAGTAATAATAATAAATGATGACTTACTCATAACTGTTGATACCATTCAAAGAATGGACTGCAAGCAAGCAAGCAAACAGGCAAAACCTGACAAGTATATCTCACCCACAAACAGCCCATTTGCAATTGGTAAAGTTAGGTGGGTGACTAATAATTAATTTGAAAGCATATAGTAATAATTCATTCACAAAAGCAAATGG
The DNA here is from genome assembly GCA_036245055.1 of Diospyros kaki. Lineage (NCBI taxonomy): Eukaryota > Viridiplantae > Streptophyta > Magnoliopsida > Ericales > Ebenaceae > Diospyros > Diospyros kaki. The sequence goes on along the minus strand of BSEG01000010.1, from coordinate 37,455,814 downwards.
ACTGTTTCAGTTTGTGGGTGATTTATATATTTAATTTAAATTTGAAAGCAAAAAAAAATCTGTCGCAATACTTTATATATAGTTTTCAAATTATCACTATCACATTATCTAAATAAAAAAAATTATATATAAAGATGTTATACTTGTCAAATACCCCCAAAAAATGATTTAATATGAACCTTTATATTAAACCATAAGGTGGTCCAATTTGGACAGAGAGAGAGAGAGAGAGAGCAGACGCTTCTTCTTCTTGTTCTTCGTCTTCTTCTTCATGCTTTGGCAACTGGCAAAGCAAAATCATCTTTTTGAGATGCCAACTTGGGCTTTTATTTCTTTTGTTAATTTATTTCAACTTTTTACCTCCGACATCAAGATTGAAAGAGAAGCGGCAGCTAGCTTTTCCAATTTCGGCAAAATTTTGATGTGAAATTGTGATAATGTTAAAATAATGGGATTGTGAATCGAAATATTAATTATTTTATCAAAAAAATTGGGATATATCATCTGATCTTGTGCCCCAATGGCTTCCCCCTAATTAATAATAGCTGCCTTTTTGCTCTATTTTGTGACTTTCTAATCCACATGCAGTGCCCGAATGGCTGAATGGTCCTCTCTCTCTTTATCTTTCTCTTTCTCTATCCCCAAGAGATAAATAAAATAAATTCTCACTCTATTATCTTTTTCTTTTTTCTTTTTTCTTTTTTAACCCTTCCCCCTTTCCTATTCCTACTTTTTCTTCCTCTTTCTGTGAACCATAAGAGGTGGCATTGCAATTTAATTTATCTTCAAATTGTCTGTCCCATGCAAAACCTTCATACAAATGGCAAGAAAATTATTTGTTCATTAGTAGTAGAAATGATGTATTTGCCAAAAAAACTAAATGGCAAGAACTGCTTGAAGAATTTCCTAACCATGGGAGATATTTTAGCCAATAATTGAAATTACAAGGGTATGTGTAAGTACATTTTACCCCATCCATTGACATGGGACTTTATCCAGTAAATGATGAATACAAGCAATAGCAACTTGATGGAGCATAATCCATCATCAGTTCTATGTCTTGGTTTTTTAATTTTAGTTTATATCAAGTGTCACACTTTATAATATAAGAAACTTTCTTATTGTTAGGTATAAATTCACATAAGATTACTCTTATTAGGTTGGTAGCTCCATGAAGTTTGTTAGCATTAGTGAATTTAGGATTTTGATTTTGAATTTTGGGGGTCTTTATTTAAATTTTGTGAAATGTCTGTTATTACTAGTTCAATTTAATTAGAAATAAAATAATTAATAACAATGACGCTAAAATCTAATAAAAAATATTTTTATTACTCAAGATAACTTTAGGTGTAATGTGGAGCTTAACCTCTTGAATAAAATAAAGGATTAGCCTTGCTCTTGTTTTTTCTTTTTGCTAGAACGAGCTTGTTCTTTCTATAAAATAATTGAAGGGTTGTATTGAATTGAATGTATTGATTGTATTAGTAGTTTGGTTTGCATACAAAAATAGTTAGGGTTAATTATTAAAGAATAAGTAAAATCAGTTTGGATTGTAAATGAAGTTGCAGTCTAGAGTATCATAACATCGCCATCTTGGCCCCTTTTGCCCTCACATCTCTTTTCTTTCTCTTTTTTATTTTTTTCTCTCTAAAACCCTTTCAAACATTCAGCGGTATCCATCTCTTCTTTTTCTTTTCTCTTAGCTTCGACCATTCCTCATCTTATTTTGTCTTTCTTTTCTTCTCTTTTGTTCCTTCTCATAGAAACCCTTTTAAGTATGTTGTTCCAAAATTGGATTCGATCATTTCTCTGACTTTGACAAGTTGTCGAAAGTGTTTTGGAGTTGAAACGGTGAGCTTGGGAAAGAAGCTGGAATGGCAGGTGGACCGTACTAGCCAAATCAGGCTTGGCCCAATTCAGAAGGCCCAAAGATCGCTCGGCCCATGACTTGATCTCAGCCCAATTTCAGCCTCTAATGACCATCATCATCACTGTCGCATTCTGAAACTCTCGCGTCTACTGCCAATCCCATCAGCATTTACTGTAGGTCCTATCAGCACCACGCCTCTGTTAGGGAGCCTCGCCGATGTCAGACTTTTCAGTCCCATTACCTTACAACACTCGACGCAAACATGCATACAAGATGATATCTCCTTCTTTTATATAAACTAGCTCTATTAAGAGTCAATGTATGTTCTTTTCGAACCTACTAATACTTTGTCATTTTAATCTCTTACTTAGTTGAGCATCAAAGTGCTTATGGGTGTCAGTCACACCCCGCCGTGCCGATCCCTGAAGTCTATTCCTTGTCGTTGCAAGCTCATGTCTGACCACCCTTTTAGGTTGGAAAGAACATTTGGCGACTACTGTGGGGCTCGATAAAACTTACATACCTCATACTCTCACCAGAGCCTTTCAAAGTAATCCCACCACCATGGTGCGAACAAGAAACATCCCTAACCAATAACCAAATGCCAACAACCACAACCAAAAAATTCAACCACCATGGAAGTTCTCTTCCAGACCATCCAACAACTTCAAAACTAAGTTGTTGAATTAACCCAAAATCAACAGCGTGACCAACACAATGAACGGGTTGACAATAATGCAGAGAGTAGTTGCCACTAACACCACCAGGAAACCCGTACCCCTATTCCCCCACTTGACATCCCTGTATTCTTTGGGCCATCTCTTCTCGGAGTTCATTATAGATGTACCTCTACCGGATGGTTTCCGCCTCCCCAGTACCTTGGAGCCATATGATGGAACTACTGACCCTTAGGAGCACCTCACCATGTTTAATGCTGCGATGCTATTGAACGGAGGCACGAACCCTATCATGTGTCGGGCCTTTCCCAGCACATTGAAGAAGTCAATTATGTTGTGGTTCTCCTCCCTGGATCCAAATTCTATTTATGACTTCTCTAACTTGGCCACCCATTTCCTCACTTATTTTTCCGCTAGCTGAGCTCACCGCAAGACGTCGGCCAGCCTCATCAATTTGAAACAAGGCAAGCATGAGCCATTCCAAGCATTCCCGAACAGATTCAATTAGGAGGCCATTCAAATCAGGGATCTACACTCAGTGGTTTTCCTACATGCTATTATGGCCGGGTTTAAACCTGGGTCTTTCGCCGACTCGCTAGCTTGGAAGACTCTCGTGAGCCTAGACGACCACAAGAGCTAGGTAACATGTTACATCACCATAGAGGAGGTCTTGGTTGCCAAGAACAACTACCCGACTAGAGAATGAAGGAATAGTAAGGTGATAGCTCAAAGTCGGAGAAGGAAAGCTCGACTCTAACCGAGAAGGCCCTTACCGAGTCACCTATAAACTTGATAATTGAGCATACCACCTGATCGAGCCCTCAAGATAGCTCTAATGCAAGCACAGAATGCGGCCAGGCCGTGGTAATACTATAGCTAAGTGGCCTTAAATTTGTTTACCTATATTATTTATTCATGCTGACACGGGCCTAAGCCCAAATTTGGTCTCATTCTTTTCCAGCATTTGGTATTCTCACATCAGGCCTTTGCACTATGTATTATGTGATTACACATTGTCAAATAAAATTGGAAATTGTTCAACTCGAATTATTTTTATCTTGAAGACCAGCTACTCTTAATTTCTCTAGATTTCTCTTTCTCGTCGTGCTCTGGGATCAGACCGACGCGGTCAGTCAGCCCCTAAGCGCTTGGGTTTACTTTGATGGGCGAACCTCAAGTCCATCCCACTATTTCTCTATTTTGTCATACTTTGGGTTCAAACTGATGAGGTTAGTTTGCCTCCTGAGTCTACCTCGGCAGACAAACCTAGGTTCATCCCGCTATTTCTCTCTCTCACCTTGCTTTGGGTTCAGACTAACACTGTCAGTCTACCCTCAAGTGCCCGGGTCTATCTCGGTTGGCGAACCTTAGTTCCATCCTTCTTTTCTCTCATTGTGCCGTCTACCATTCCTTGGATCAAACATGGACAGGGGTCAGTTTGGCACGGTCGGACCTTAAGTCACCTCAGTCCCGTGCAAACCATGCCTTGTATCAAACATGCATGGTTGGATCTTGAGTAATTTTGGTCCCGTTTAAACCATGTCTTGTATCAAATAGGCACAGTCAGACCTTGAGTCATCTCGGTCCCATTCAATCCATACTTTGTATCAAACAGGCATGCTAGGACCTCGAGTTACCTCAGTCCCGTTCAAACCATGCCTTGTATCAAACAGGTATGTCCGAATCTTGAGTCACCTCGGTCCTGTTCAAACCATGCTTTGTATCAAACAGGCATATCCGAACCTTGACTCACCTCGGTCTCGTTCAAACCATGCCTTGTATCAAATAGGTATGTCAAGACCTTGAGTCACCTCGGTCCCGTTCAAACCATGACTTGTATCAAACAAGCATGTCAAGACCTCGAGTTACCTCGATCCCGTTCAAACCATGCCTTGTATCAAACAGGCACGGTCGAACCTCAAGTCACCTCGATTCCCTTCAAACCATGCATTGTATCAAATAGGCATGTCCAGACCTCGAGTTACCTTTATCCCGTTCAAACCATGCCTTGTATTAAACAGTCATGTCCGAACCTCAAGTTACCTCTGTCCTGTTCAAACCATTCCTTGTATCAAACAGGCATGTCCGAACCTTGAGTCACCTTGGTCCCATTCAAACCATGCCTTGTACCAAACATGTATGGTCAGACCTCGAGTTACCTCGGTCCCATTCAAAACATGCCTTATATCAAACAAGCATGGCCAAGCCTCGAGTCACCTCAGTCTCACTCAAGTCATGACTTGTATCAAGCAGGCCAGCCACCTCATCTCAGTTGGCGCCTTATGCTAAGCGCCAGAATCTTTTCTGGCAGGCGGATCTTCGGTTCATCTCGGTCTTTCTCTCTTGGCATGCCCCCTAAGGATAAAAGGACAAACTCAATAGCAGAAACAAAGGTACTTACCCAATCTTGAGTTAATATTTTTAAACATGTAACAGGACAAAAAGACGACCTCTATCGTTCGATCCGAGTCAAGTTCAAGCACACCAAAAGGCACACACTATTCAGATTGCAACCCTACCTTGGTCATACATCTCAGTCATGCCCGAATGCCATCTTGGTCATACATCTCAGTCATCGCCTCTCAAACATCTGACCTGGGGGATTGTGGACCATACCGGCCAAATTAGGCCTGTCCCAGTTCAGAAGACCCAAAGACTGCTCGGCCCATGGCATGATCTTGGCCCAATTTCAGCCTGCAGCAACCATCATCATCATTGTTGTGCTTTGACACTTTCGCGCCTACTACCAGTCCCATCGGCATTTACTGTAGGTCTCGTCAGCACCACACCTCCGTCAGGGAGTCTTGCCGGCGTCAGACTTTTCAATCTCATCACCCCATGCAAACATGCATGTAGGAAAACCTCTCTTTCTTCTATATAGATAAGCTCTATCAAAAGTCAAGGTATGTTCTTTTCGAGGTTACTGATATTCTGTCACTTTAATCTTTTACTTACTTGAGTATCGAAGTGCTTGCAAGTGACAACCACCTCTTGCCGTACTGATCCCCAGAGTCCATTCTCTATCGTTGCATGCTCACGTCCGACCATCCCTTTGGGCTTGAAGGAACAACAGGCTTAAAAGAATTTTAGAGAAGAGAGGGAGAAGAGAAAAAATGAGAAAAAATAGAAGATGAGGAATGGTTGGACTTGGGATAGCAGCTTATTGGATAGGAAGAGAAGAAAAAAAAGAATAGGAAGAGAAGAAAAAAAAAGAAGAGAAAAGGAGATATGGTTAGCGTTGGTTGGTCTAAATGGATTTGGAGAGGAAGAAGAGAGGAGGTGGCAGAAGGGACCAAAATGGCGCTATTTTGATTGATTGGAATGGTATTGTTTTGGCAATTTGGACTACAATTTCATTTACAATCCAAACAGATTTTAACTATTCTCTAATTATTAAAAAAAATTCAAATTTTGATTAGTGCATTAATTTTACAACAAACTTTAAAAATTGTTAATTTTAAATCTGAATTTTCAATTTTGTATCAATTTTATAGTGTTATAAAAATTTAAATAATTAGTAATCTTTTGATATATTAATTATTAATTTATTTATGTTTTTAAATTTCCCAACATTTATAATGATTAACTTTAATTATCGGCATGGTGAAGCTTAAAAATAGGAAGAAAGGTCAATAATTAATCCATGAAATAGTATTAACTATTTAAGTTTAACAACATTTGTAGAATTTATAAAAAAAATAAAATTTTGATATAACATTAATATAGTAATCAAAATTTTGATATTTTTTTAGTAATTAACCCAAATATTTATACACTATACAAGATACGCCCAATCAAAAAATAAAGAATTCAAAAAAATATAATATAATCTAATATCCTATTTAATTTGATCATATGAAGAATCATCTAAACCATATTTTAATTACACTTAGTCAATTACATTAATATTTTACCAATAAAAACAAATCACATTAGATAGATGGTCTTTTAGGTGTAAAGTTTATAATGTAAAAACGTACCCTTTCATGAAGCTCCCATCTCACAAGTAGATTTTACCACTATTTAAAAAATTGAACTAGAGTATCTAAACTCAGTTTAGATAATAAAACGTAATATATTTAAAAATGCATTAAGTAACATTAATCATGCTACAATTAAAAAATTTTAAGTAATAATATTAATATAAATATATATATGATAAAAGTAAAATAAGAATTATGATGTCATTTTTAAATTGCAAATGAAAAAATTAAACGAAATTATGCATGTGTTAGTAGAATGATAAATGATGTACAAATATAGATGTCATATCTCAAATTAATATTAAAATTTTTTAATATTTAAAATAAAATAATAGATTAAAGGAAAAAAAAGACCTTTACTAGTTGGACTGATGAACGAATCGAATGATGATATTTGTAAAACATGAATCTGTTTTTGTTACATAATTTTTATATAAATTAAATTAATTTTGTTGACGAGTTATATCATGAATTCAATTAGGGGACTTGTGAATGTAATTAACAGCAATGGTTACGAATATTTTCCGGAATTTGATAACCCGGATGTGGCTGTGGGTGACTGACTGACTGACTGCGAAAAGTCTGAAGCTTTTGCTTTTTATTGCTATAACGCTAATTTAATAAGATTCACTGTTTTATTATTTCCATTTTAAATTAATTAATTAATTATATTATGCTCCCCCATATCTCTCTCTCTCTCTGTCTCAACCCAGTTTTTAAAATTAGAAATTCATTCTCTCCACAACGAGAGAGAGAGAGAGAGAGAGAGAGAGCAAAGCTGGCTGCTTGGTGGTGCCTCAGTTTCCCAGAAGAAGAAGATGATGAATACATACAGGGTACTCTCTCTCTCTCTCTCTAACTCAGCTTTCATTGCTCTTCCTGGTGTCTGAAAAGGTAAGCTCTCACCTCTTTCTCTCTCTCTAACTCAGCTTTCATTGCTCTTCCTGGTGGCTGAAAAGGTAAGCTCTCACCTCTCTCTCTCTCTCTCTCTCTCTCTCTCTAACTCAGCTTTCATTGCTCTTCCTGGTAGTGGTAGCTGAAAAGGTAAGGTCTCACCTCTCTCTCTCTCGATGTGTATAATATACATACATGTAATGTGAATGCAATATTGGTTTGAAAAAATAGAAAGAAACTGGCAACGGGGTTGATACATATAGTACAGCAGCTAGCCATGTGTGGTGTCTGGCAAGGTTTACAGAGAAGAAAGCAGTGTGATTAATTGATCTTTGGAGATCTGTGGTGAAAACGATTGATATCTTTTCACTTTTATTGTTCCCTCTCTGTTCAGATCTCGGACAGAAACCCCTTTCTTCTCCCCTCCCCTCACTGGTTTTTAGGCCCTTTCTTTCTTTCTTTCTTGGTCTGCTTAACAAAGCTGCTTCAGTGAATTGAATCCCCTGCGCGAGAGCCCTCGGCTGCTGCATACGATCATAATGCGCCTGATTGAATCTTGACCGTCTCATTGGAGAGATTGGTGATCATGATGATTTTGGGTTCTGAGCAATGCGTTGTTGTTGTTGTTGCTGCTGGTGCTGTTGTTGTTTTGCGAGGATTTCTTCTGACTTTTGTATTCTGAGACATTCTGTCTTTTGCTGTTCGCTAATGTGTGATGATATTTGGGGGGCCTTTGGACATGGGTTTTTGAGAAGGGGGAGGAAATAATTACGTGTGATGTGGAAGCCCATGGTGGGTGATGGATCCTTATATCTGACCGTACACGTGTCCCATCGTGGTTCCACAGCCGTCAATGCAAGCAAGAAGGGCACTGCACGGCAGCAATCATCTGCCTGCAATGCTCATCTCGTTTGAACCCAACCATGCAAGTGAGTGAGGGGCAGTGTGGTCATTTCAGGCTTCAAGTCTCTTAAACTTTTTAGCCGTTGCAGGAACCAAACACGGTATTGTCAATCATCGAAGGTGCGGTTTGGGCCCCTGCGAAACCCAGATTGGGTTAGGGCCCAACAACCCATGGGCGGAAATAGCAGACCCAAATTGGGAAATTCACCTCCAAACCCCTCCCCCACCCCACGCCGGAAATTGCAATGGCTACGCAAAGTCCGCGATAGTTTCGGCCACGTGCTCAAATGACCGAAATACCCATAATGACCTCTCAACACTTTTTACATGTATGGGTCCCTCGTTACCTTCTATCAGTGGTTCCCATTTGTTTGACTTCCACACGTTATTCAATGCAATTATGATGTTATATAGTTGATAAAGATAAATTTTATTTTGATTTTGATTTTTTATTTTATATTACATATATGTACAATATAAAATCAAAAATAAAATTATCATAATTATATAGAATGTTTTATAGAGGGAGTGGTCAAACCAAATTTGTTGAGCAGGGTTAGCTACACAGTAATAGCTGCTAGGCAGCTATCAGTCTCCCTCGGAACCCATGAAAACGAATGTTAGGCCTTTGGAGACTAATGGGTAGGGTTTGGTTTGGCCATTGGTGGCTGTCTCGAAAAGAAAAAAGACTTGAGATTGGCGCCTGTTTGGTCAGAGAGAAGGAGAAAAGGAGAGGCAATGCGAGTGGGGGGCATAGGAGGGATTTGGTAGATTGTGAAGGGTAGACAGGGAAACAAGAAAGAGGACAGGGGTTGCTTGCGCAAATCTAGCAAAACTGGGCCTCTGAACCAGAGTTAAGGTGGAGAAGAAAATTAAAAAAAAAAAGAAAAGAAAAAAATAGCGTTGGTAGCACTCAGTGTTTGTGAGAAAGGGTTCCAAAATCAATGGAGAGGCCATACATATCCCCCAAACGTACGTAAGCGTTTGTGGTTTCAGGATCTAAGAGTTGGATTTTGAAGTTTTTATTTGCTTATCACCAGAAGTTATCCATTTAAAGAGGTGGAAGAATTATGGCGATGTAAATGTTGTTTTTATCTTAAATTAGTTCTTTGCGAATTGACAGACATGTAAAGTATCTTTAATTTAAAATTAATTTTATACCTTTGCAATACAAAAAATATGTAATATTTAAATGCCATATTAAATCCAACTCTCGAAAATGAAGAATATTGAATTCTCAAAAGCAAAAACAGTCTCAGTCGACACTGAGAGCCTTTGAGTGTTTCATTCTCATTTACTTGGCCTGTTGATGTTGTGGATAGACAGGCACTGGGGGTCACCGTGGACACATCCACAGAGAAGGCAAGTGTGGCTCATTGCCCAAACACCACTCCCAAGGCCGTGTTTGGTGTCTTCTTGTGACTTTCAATACGGGACAAGAATACCCATCAAGCGGCCTTGGAGAGATCAAGAAACCAAGGAGAAATGTTCCGCATAGGGTCTCTCCCACCCCCATTGTTTTTGCTGCTGCTGCTTATTGCTTTTTTTCATTCTTGTTTTGACCAGATTCATCAGCCCTTTGAGCTTCTTTGAGCTCTCTTTCAAGATGGAAGCAAGAAAGGCTCCAGCTTTGTCTCATCCTCTGCGTTTACCCAATCTTAGGACTGTCTCGCGGCGGCGGCGGCGGCGGAGGCGGCGGCGGACGGTGAACCTCTCATGAGGGTTTTCTTCAGCTTGTCCGGCGGGTTGTTTGGCCGGAAAACGCCCAGTTCCCAAGTCTTCTGTTTCATTCGCTTGTAATGAAGGATTTGCAGCGCCGGTGGCGGAGGCGCCGGGGGTGGTAGTGGTGGTGGTGTGATATTGGCGGGACGGCTCAATCTATATACTTTGATATGTTTACCTTTTTCTTCCGACTCTTCATCTTGCTTCTTTGGTATATGCAAATGGCTTTTCCACAACAGGTTCGCCCCCTTTCTCTGTAACTGTTTCTGATTTTGTGCCTTTTGCATTCATTTCTTGACAAAGGAAGTCAATTACATTCTTCTCATTTATACAAGCTTCAACATTCAGCACCATTGATGTAATCAGAGCCCACTTTTCAAGTTCAAATGGAGCACTCACTCTGTTCATCGTGAAGTTTACCCAGAAAAAAAAACAGAAAAAAAAAAGAGAAAATAATGACTTCTTTCTATCTACTCATTCTCTTTCCTCTGGGTTATCTGTTAAATCTTGTCCCTTTTTCCTCCACCAGTGTCTTGTTTGGTGCTGTCAATGTGATTAACCTATTTTGTTCTGAGCAAGGACAAAAACTAGGTTAGTAGGTGACATATAAAAGGTAATGACAAACCAACAAAAAGTTTTACACCAAATTTCGTGACGAATTTATGAAATATTATTTTGAAGATATATTTTTGTAAAAAAAAAAATATATATTGCTTTTGCTTGGAAAGTGTTAAGTTATGTGGTGGAGCACCATGAAAAGTTGCTCGTAAATGTGCAAAGAAACAAGAGGAGGAACAGAGGGAAAGACAAAGGGAAGGTTGAGCAACAAGGACTGATGAATTCCATGGAAGTGTCCTATTAATTAATTATGCACTGAATAAACATTTTGTTTGGTGATTTTGGATTTTCATTTTCATTTTTCTGCCATTGCACGTGAAGTTGTTGAAACCTGGTTTTGTTGCTTGTTTTCATGGGTTATTTTCTCTGTTAGCTGGTGGGGGGGCCTATAATTTCTTGGGAAGGGGCCCCTAAGATAAGGGTTTTGGAATTTTTGATAGCTATTGAAATGTTAAAGGGTCCAACATTTGCTCGTCTTATTATGGGCGTTGGGAAATGATGCGTAATATGTGTGTTTTGCCACCACTTGAATATATATATATATACTTGTTTTGCTTTAAAATTTACAAAAAAAAAAAATCTTCTCTTATTATGAAGTTCAGTAGAAAAAGGGAAATTATACTAAAGAGACTACTTTTTAAAGCTGTGATTAATTTTCATTTTGGAAACAATGAATATGTGAAGAAGGCAGACTTATGAATTGCAGCTAATTAACATAGATCATGCGCGTTGTTCATTGTCTTTACATTATTTTCTCTCGTGTCAAATTCTTATCAAATCATACAAATTTTCTGTTCCTGAATTCGATATTGTTTGCTCAAAAACAAACTATGAAATCCTGTGGCTGTGAACAAGAGACTGTAGAAACTTTTGAAATTGGCATTTATCTACATCATCATCATTTCATCATCAGAAGCATTGAATGACTTTGAGTTGGGCTGCAAAGCCAGCAGGGCCAGTTTTTATTAGGGTAATAAAGATTGGATCTGGCAATAGTACACCATTGAAAGGACCTCTCATGGCAGATGATGCCACTTCTACTTGTGGAGTGTGAATCCTTCCATTGTTTTTCCTCAACTTTCTACTGTAACATTGTCCTTTTAGGTCTCCCGACCTTCAACAAGCCCTTCGTTTGCCGCTCTTTGTCTATTCTGAGAAAAGTTTTTTCATCCTCCATCTGTATTTGGATCGATGTAGCTACCTCCCAATCATGTGAGGTTTGATTTTTGTTTTCATTTATGTATACATATTCTTGGAAACAACTTTTTTTTTTTTCTTTTTTCATAAGAACCTGCTATTTGGTCCAAAGTGAATATTAATTAATGCAGACGTCAAATAAACTTTTTGCTCATTCTCTTCACTAGTTACGGCTCAAAAATTAACCTTATCCTTTTCATAGTTCTCCTCCAAATATATATCGACAAACCCAGCAATTCTGCGTCTTGTCTTGACTTGAATTCTCAAGCATGATGAAGCAAGCAATATTTTTGCTTTATGCCTTAAAAATGGGAATAGACTTGCGTTGTTGTTAACAACATCACGTAAAACACTGCAACTCTTTAAGTAAGTTGAATCAAAAACACCCACATAGAGTTGGATTTAGATGGTCCAAAACCAAGATTGGGCTTCCGAATTACTTGTGTTGTTTCATTGTAAACAAACCCATTTTAGATTTTCTTGTTTCTTCAACTTTTGTTCCTCTGGGGGAGCTAGTAACGGTTAATTTCAGTTGCAAAAATAGTCTTTTGTGAAGAAAACAAAAATAAGGAGAAGGGTTATGTTGTGTTGTGTACAAATATATATAATATTCTCTCCATCTTCGTTTCGGCAGTTATGGGAGGTTGAATAGCTGAGTCTGTGGTGGGGCTGAAGGAGTTAAATTTTAACCAATAACCATAACCGGCCGGGTTGGGGTTGCTTAATTAGATAGATATTACTATATATTATAATAATAATAATCAGTGACAGGATATATGGTATGTTTAAATGGGCTACAATTGCAGTGAATATTTAACGACACATTTGAGTTGCCCGATTAATTGAAACAAAACATTGATCAATGAATGGTGATGATTCCCAGCTCGCATCCGACGCAAAAGTTTCGGTGTGATTAGAATAATTAAGATGATGAGAAGGCCATAGCCCATAGCTTTAGACTGAAAAGCCAAATCAAAAGCAAATTCCATGTAATTAAAAAAACAAGTTGGCTTTGCGGCCCCTTATTACGCTAATTAACCTTTCGGTTAGATAGGAAGAATCAATCATTAATCCATCTCCCCCCCAACTCTGCCTAATTCTCACCTCTTCCTCTTCCTCCACTTACACTATTTGGTCCCATCGACCTTTTTTTTGTAACATTAAGTAAAATGATTTTTTCTCAAAAATAGTTTACTATTAAAACATTCTTTAACTCACAACACTGCTGACAGTTCTATCTATCTTTGTTTTGTATTAAATATTTTTATAAAAAAAATTCCGTAAAAATCGTTTTCTGTAATATATAAAGTGAATATATTGTGAAATTTTAAATATATATTTTAAGTTTTTGTAGTTATTTTTATTTTTATTATATATAGAGACTCTCTTTAAAATCTAAATAATGTTTTAACTATATATAAAATAGTCTAATAAAGCAGGTCAAACTGTACTATTTTTTTCCCATCAATTACATTCAATCAAATTCCATGATATGTTGGAGTCGATCATCCTTAAATCATTAGATCGGTTCTAGAGTTATACTTTTGGGTTAGATTTCTTTGACCATGGGTTGTTTCTGATTAGATTCAATCTCGAGTTTATCTCAGACTCGTTTAACCTGTAAAAAAGATAAAGTTCTCTTATTTAGTAAATTCTATAATGATAAAGTCAATCACAAATTTTTAATTTAATGTGACACAATAATAATATAATTAGTCAAAGATGCCCCATCATCGAAGACTAAAGATGGAATCAATCCTGCTGGGTGGATTTATTTTTCTTTGACCTTATCTAAGCAATGATGGTGGAATGAGATGAAACCTAATGGAATCCATGTCAAAATTTGGTTCCCTCAGGTTTATGGGCTCGGTTGGGGTTCTGTTCGGCTTTTGTTTTTAATTTTTTTATTTTTGAACCTGAAAAATAACTTAATTAACATATTTAATAAACATGAGTTATTCTTAATTATAAACTTACCAAACAGCCATTTATCAAATATTTAAAAATGGGTTTAGTAGTGAGTAATATGTCTTAAAAACATAAAGTTGTGGGCTGTTCCCTGCATGCATGAAGTAACGAATTAAAAGGCAAACATTGAATACATATATTATATGCAACCAAAATATTATTTGGATATAAATGTGATACTAAATTTTAATCTATTGTGCATTCATTTGCACAATGAATATATATAACTTTGCATAAGATAATTGTTATCAAAATTAAGTAAGTGTCTAAACAATGCAACCGATGAAGTCAACACATGTCAATTCTTTATTTTTTATTCTTTTGCATGCAATCCATGCTAGCTATAGCCTATTGCACTGTGGTACGTAGATGCTTAATTATTTCATACATATAAATATTTCAAAATAATATATCCTTAGTTGAGAGTCAAATAGACGACTAAATTTTATAAACGATAGGAGCTCTTCCAGGACCCACCCTTTGTTTATGATAAAGAGATCACCAGAATTTGTATTGGTGTAGCATGGATACAATAATAAAATTATTTGAATATAAACATTATCGTCAAATTGACTGAGTCTATAAAAAAAAAATACAATTAGAGGGCGTGAAAGTCCCTGCATAAACACTCCGATACTTAAGTCAAATATTAAATATGATGAAAAAACTATATTAAAATTAGTATTAAAGATGTTGTTCCTTTACAAGAATGAATGTTTACTTATTTATAGAAAAATATAGAGTGATCTAAAATGTAAAAGAATTAGAATTCTTGTAAATAATACTTATCTTAATTAATCTTAATTTGTTTGAAACTATAATTGTTATAAATAGTGTTTACCTTTTATGGATGATATTTATCCTAATATTTCAAAATTATTTTAGAATTAAATTTTTTTTATGAATAATTAATTATCTTCTCGAAGAAATTTCAATATATCGAAGTTATCTAGTTTGCACGTTTGTGTGAGACTCCTCTGTATATAGAAAATTTATGACTTTCAATCCAAAATATCATTTTGAGCTCTTAAATTTTTAATAATTTTTTGTTTATGACACAATAATTTTATTTAATTATTGGGTGTTTCTAAGTCCTAGTCATCACGTAACGCAAATTAGGCATCCATCCATGATGTGGTACTTTTAGCTGAAAATAATTATTAACATCCACTTCAACACTTGTACATTAATCAACCTTCACTAGCCAGAGCATCTTACTTGAATAATTTTCGAATCATTTAAAGTTTGGTGGGCTTTGAGAAACAACTCAAGAAAAGATAGCATTAACAACTATTTAAATAAAATTAGTATATTTAAGCTTAATTGGTATTTGAGTGTATTAAAATTGTTGCAAATTTCATAGAAATCCACCAACATAATTAATTAAGAGTCACAAGATATGCAAACAATAATAGAGAAGAATTACGCATAAAATCAAAACGTTGTTTGTACTGTTTATTGTTATCATCATATATGTTTTAGAAAAACATTACTTGTACAAATAACTGAATTACCGAGAAAATGACTGAATACGTCAAATGATAAAAATATCCTCACCCAATTTGCAGATTCACTACTCTTGTCCTTGGCCGCCTCTTCTCTGCTCTATCATGATCATCTCCAGCAAGCTTTGCCTTATGTCACCTTATCGTTGCTTTCGCCTCGTCGACCCCCGATGAATCATCTCGTTGCCCCACTGCAACACCTTGCGCGATCATCGTTGCATCTTGTTGTCGCCTTGCTACAACACCTCGAGCAATCACCGCTACATCTTGCCGTCACCTCATTACAACGCATCTCCCTGACCGCTGCAACACCATTTTATCGCCTCGCTGCAGCCATCTCTAGATTATGCCCAAGCTTCTCCCTCCGTGGTAATTTCATGATCGATGATGAAATCCAATTCAATTATCGGACCTATCATCCCGTCGGTAGATCCGATCCTATATTTTATTAGGCTTTTAAGTCAAGCATCTATTTATAACAACAATGTTATGTTGTCCACTGGCGAGCAACATAACATTTGCCCTCCAGTAAGGAAGGCGTGGACCCCATGCACGTGGAGTTCGCCTCAACACATGAACCCCATGTATATAGGACCTACGCCTCCATCACTAGCAGACAGATACTATGTTGCCTGTTACTAGTAGACAGATGCTATGTTGTCCACCAATGGACAACATAGCATCGTTGCTATTTATAATCACATCTATAATTTAATTATTAATCAAATCAAAATAGATGTCATGTCATTAATAAACAGATGCCTAGTTCAAATACATTAATTAGTTATTTCCTTCATACAAAGAAAAATAATAATTATAAAAATGTAAGCACCGCACGACCATGGACTTGATTTGACTTCAATATTTCCCCGCAGCATGCTCGTGCTCATGCTCATCCACCAACTTCAACTCTTCATCCTCTCACATCGATATTCATTTTTTTTAAAATTTAATTTAAAAAGTCAATTATATGGGTTAAATTTTTATTTAATTTTTTTATACACAACCACTCCAATCTAGTGTTCTGATTTTCTAAATTCATATATATAATTAGGAGAGCATGCAGAAGAGTGAGCTAAGCAAAAATGAAACATGCCTGTGCACACCTCACAAACATCCATCCGCATGTGTAATTAATATATATATATATATATATGAGTTGACTCCAATTAGGCGAATACCCACACACACCCATATATATATATATAAATATCATATATGAACCCCAAGAATAAGATTTTATAGTAGCGTTGTCTGATCAGTTTAAAAATAAAGACAAATATAATTTGGGCTTGACAGATAGATAGATAGAGAGCACATCTCTAATAAATAAATTTACACAACATTGCCTTGGAAGACAAATTACTCATATTTTCTCGTTAATAGCACAAAAGAACATCAACATCATTCAAATTTAACATTAAACCAAAAAAAGCAACAATATATATATATATATATATATATAGTTCTTAGAGACTACCCAACAATTAGCTCATTTGATTTAACCTAGAAACTGAGAGCGAGAGAGAGAGAGAGAGAGAAACAATAAGCTTATTTGAAAATTGAAATTGAGCTAAATAAATCCACCCTTATTCCGCAAACAAAGTGGAGAAAAAGAGCCACAAAGAGAGAGAGAGAGAGAGAGAGAGTTCTAGGAACCTAAATCGGGAAAGCCAGTTTTGCCCATTCCGCACCAACCAAATTACCAAAATACAAAAATATACCATTCCCACTACGCCGACGACACACACTGGCGAGCCACCACGGCGCCGCCTTCCTCCGCCACCTCCTTCCAGCAATGCGTCACGGACTTTGCACTGGAGCCGCCGCCCCCCTCCCCCTCCCCCTTGGCAGCAAAGCACCGGTACACAATGCACCCGCCGCGTGGCAGCTCCTGCTTCACCCCAGATTCACACGTGTACCCTTCCAAGTCACCTCCGGCCCACTCCACGCTGGCCCCGCCCGCGCACGTCACTGCCACCGTGAACTCCGCCGGGTTGAAGCACTTCAGGACCCTCCTGACGAGCGGCTCGAACCCGATCGACTCGTGGTCGAACCCCATCGCTTCGTAGCTGGCGTAGCTGAAGCCATCCTCTGGTGTCACGTGCACCGTAGAGTATGCCGACCCTTCAACCCCATTCATCGAATATCCACACGGGTCGAACTCGAAGTCGCAAATCAGGTGATCCGGAATTATATCGGATACTCCGGAAACTTCCGTCATTTTGGTCATTTCACATCCCGGTATCGAGTTTTTGAAAAACAAGGCGGCTTTGCTTCTGTCCAGCCCAGTCATGCACATTTCCAGAGTGATAACGGCTGTCAGATGTTGTTTGATCAACGGTTGTGATTTCACTGATGCCGAGTAGATGTGCCAGAGCCGTTTCGGCGCCGCCGGATCGCCGAGTACAAACGCGTAGCCGTTCTCGAAGAAGCCGTTAAGGAAAGAGACTTCTTCCGCAAAGCTCCGGTGAGGGGCAGGCTGGGAATTTTGGAAAATGAAGGTACCCCGAGAGTACTTCACCGAGTCGACTTGGAGTGAGAGCGAGCCGGCCCGTTTGAGGATTTGGGGGATGGATAAGAGCAGCTTCGTGGTGCCACAGGTTTTGAGAATGATCTTGAGAGGGTAGACGAAAAGGCTCGACTCGGAGAGCACGTATGAGTCGAACTCGGCGGTGGAGAGCTGAGCCACGATGGTGCAACAAGCGGGCTCGAGGATCGAATCGAGGTGGGACCGGGTCAGGGCCCGGAGCCCCAGGCCCTGCGGGTCGGAGAAGAAGGGTGGATCCGAAAAGGTGATCTCGAGGCGCTTTTCGAAGCCCTCGAATCCAATTGCTGAAGCCGCCATGGCTGAGAGAGAAACGCAGTCTTGGTTTCGACTCTGTTTCTGGTTCTGTTTCTATCTGTTGAGAAGAAGAGCTAAAACTCCAGAAATTCTGCTTATTCTTGTCAATAAAACTGAAGAGAAAGCTGAGAAAATTTGGTATCCTACTCTACAGAGAACGCCATTGTCATGCGGGAACGTATCAGGATGGTTTCCTCACGCACTGTAATTGAAAACAGAGACAAATGCTTCAGAAAAGAATGGATTAAAAACAACGTAGGAATGGATCCAAGAGATTTTATGCTTACGTTGGAGTATGCAGCAGATCGGAACTTCTCAATTCCACCGTTGGGGCGAACGTCTTCGATGCTGTAACCGAGAGGAGCTTCGTATTGTAGAGTGCTATGGCGACTACTACTACTACTACTACTAGACTTCTTCTTGCCACCTTTGGTCTCCATTACAACATCAACCCGCTCTGCATCAATACCCACTTCACTTTCAAGATTACAACTTACAATCCCGAATAAGAATCTAATGATTCCAAACCTCAACACATGTAAATCTATCATAAGCATGAATTTCGAGCCTATACTGCAAAGAGTTGATTTCTACACAACGAATTTAAACTCGAATCGAACAAAGATAATAGCCGTTAATACCCGAATCAAAATCTAGACAGATATATACACACACAAATATAGATACATACGACAAGACCCAGGTGTAATCTTACGAACTACAATCGGGAACAGGAATCTTTATACAGAAAAGGTCTCTATTTTCACTTATAAACGACACATCAGACGGCATATTCGTTTCTGCTTAGTGGTAACATTTCATAAAATTGCACTATTTCCAGTCAAAATCCAAATCTAGAACCCAGGATCAAAGACACCCAAGAATCACCAATACTCCGATCAAAATCTAGTCATATTAACAGACCCAAAAGACCAGATATATTCAGCAACCCAGAAATCCAAAACCAGCAAGAAAGAGAATAAAGATAGATAATAAACATGACACTAACATACGCATAAGCCACGTAGAAACCCAGAAATTAACGTACGTAGACGTACCGATTTAAAAGGGAGAGAAAAGCAAGAAACTTGCGTTTCTTTCGGGAGGACGCAACAATGGCGATTATGGCGGAACGTATAGAAAAGAAATAGAAGCTTGGAAGCGTTTTGCTTAGAACAAGGAGAACTTATTACAAGGGGAAAAGGCTAGAGAGAGAAAGGTGGTAGGGGCGTGCCGATTTCTTGTGTGAGGGAGAGGAGAGAGCGGAAAGAGAGTATATATAGAAGGGGCGGAGAGACAATCCAAATTCACAGCTGGACTAGCTAGGGCATGCGGGCCGGGGCCGGGGCCGAGGCCGAGGCTTTGGGCAATTTTTATTTTTTTAATACGAGGTCTGCTCCTAGTCAAATTCGGAGTAGTGTCAATAGCGGAATTTGTCTCTTGCTAGGTAGGTCCTCGGGTTTTCTTGGGTGAGCGACTGTTATGGAACTTGGGCGACGGACCAGTCATAGAAAAATCTATATAGACGTTTTGTCGTTTTTGTTAACTTAACCGAAAATTGATTTTGACTAAATTACACTCATGTTTTTGAGGGTTCCACACCCCCCCCCCCCCAAAAAAAAAAATTTTGTACGTACTAGAAAACAGCAATGCTGATCTTTGATTTATCATAATCCTTATCAACAAACCCTCCTCATTATAATAAAAGAAT
The DNA here is from genome assembly GCA_036245055.1 of Diospyros kaki. NCBI lineage: Eukaryota > Viridiplantae > Streptophyta > Magnoliopsida > Ericales > Ebenaceae > Diospyros > Diospyros kaki. The sequence continues at coordinate 37,435,921 of BSEG01000010.1, read as the reverse complement.
TTTACAAAATTGTCGTCAAAGTATAGATTAAGCGATCGTTTAAACAATATAACGGATTCGTACCAATGGATCGTGAATTCGATTTTCATCTTATACAATAAGACAAAGCCTTAAATCTGTGAATTTATCTCTTCTATCAAAATAAAAAACACGAGTAGTGAGAGTCACAAAAAAACGATCATCCCAAGAATTTCACAAAATTAAAAATCAAATTCACAAACACAAATTTAGAAAATAATGTAGTTTTACCATATGATATCTCATCCATTCCCATGTTTCATTTGGAAGCTTATTAGGAGTTCAAATGTAGGGGTGAGCATAACTTCAGTTAAACCGAAGTAATTGAATCGAACTGACAAGTTCGATCGGTTCAATTTGGTTAATTTTTTTGAAAAATTCGATTTTCAGTATTTGATTCGATTTTTTGCTTGAAATAACCGAAATTATCGAATCGAACTGAATTTACAAAAATGACACAATTTTGGGTTTACAAAGCAAAGTGAAAATATCCCCACTTAAGTCAAACAGAAGTCGCACAGAGGCAAATGAGAGAAGGTCCAGAAGGCGGAAGGATTGAATCGATCCTTTCGTTCGTTCGGAGCGAATCGCTCCGCTCTCTCCCTTCCATTGTCTCCGACGCTTTGGCACGACAGCACCATCGCCTCCTCTGATACTGATGTCAACGTCGTGACACCCGAGGTAGAGACTCTCACTCACGTGGAACTGGAAGATTGGACGCGAGATGCCGAGAGACCTTTTGAGTCCGTCACCATCGATGTCGCCTCCACTTTTGACACATTTCCTTTTGCCGTCAGCAATCGGCCGCCACCCTCATTTCCCTTCGTCGATCGTCATCCCCTTCATCAAACCCAGACGCCTTTCTCTTCGCCGATCGCATAAGACTTCGTCTCCTTATTTCTTCCCTCCCTTGTGCTTGGACGATCAACCCATACCAAGTACCAATGATGAGCGACCATCAGACAGAGATTAGTATTAGGTTAGGGTTTTAATTTTTCAATTTTTTTGACTCAGTAAGGTTAGTTTCTTGATATTTCTTCCTTTGCTAGGTTTTTCGTTTGTATTTCTTTCTTTTACACAAATTGATTTGTTTTTATATCAATCTCTAAATGATTTTGTATTTTTCTGTATCAATGGATGTTCTTGTTTGTTGTATTTTATTTCTGCAAATTGGTTTATTCTTTTACTAATTTTGCCCAATCCATTATCGATTCGATTAATTTAGTTTAGATTTCGATTAGTTCGGTTTCGATTAGTTAGAATAAATCGATCAATTTGATTTTATTATTACATACAATTTAATTTAATTCGATTAGTATTTTTTAATCAATCCGATACTATTATAATCAAATGTGCAACCCTATTCAAATGAGCACCAAAGTTGTGGTAGTGGAGCCAGCAAGTAGGCAGGAGACACAACCTATGCATGTTTTCACTGCTCATTTTGTCCCACTTGTTTATAGAGATTTGTTTTGCAATCTTTTGATACTTTTTGTCTGTTAGTGAATAGTGAGAGGTCCACCCGCCACCAGCCAACAGCCCCATGCCAATGCCCCTCTCCCTACCCCTACTACATCCACTACTGAAAAAAAGTTAAAACATTGATGCCCACACCCCAAGGCCACCATAGTGGATATATTTTTTTATATAGATAACATTTATTAAAATAAACAAAAATAAAATTATATCAAAAAATATTAAAATATTTTTTAAATCAAAATATACAATAATCAAGAAAATGTTAAAAAATATTTTAAAATTTTTATTAAACTGTTTGTTAAATTTTTTAAAATATACTAATAATATATATTATTTTTTTATCTATAAATTTTAAAATATGTTTATCTAGAAAGGAAGGAAGATAAATAAATTTAAAAAATGTCATATAAAAACTCAAGTGATTTTTTTTAAAAAAATTATCAAATAAATTTAATAAATATAATAAAAAAATATTTTTATGTGAAATATTTTTTATATCTTACTTTTTATGGTTTATATCTTAATTAATAAATACTATCATAAAAAATACTATTTAGACATCAAATTTTAACATTAATAATTAAAAAAATTAAATAATAATGGGGGCATCATTGATTTTTTGATAATTAATCTGAAATGTTAAAATTCTGTGTCTAAATACAATTATATGTATATATGAATATGTACAAGGGGTTGGAAAGGTTCCTGAATCATTGGCATAATCAAGAATTAAAGGTAGTGGGAATTTACCCAGAGACCCCAATTATTTTTCTCTGTCACCCTCGTTTAGGAGGGTAGAATTGTCAAACCAGCCAGCCCAACGTGAATCAGTTCATAAAGTTGCCTTTTCTTATAGGGTGGTTAATTACGTTCCCAAAAGTCACTAGAAGCCTAAATCATGGGGGGGAATTGAGGAATATGGTGACCAAATTGTTGAGGCATCTCATCATGATTCCAAATTTGAGGTTGCTATCAATTAGTATAAAATAAATTACATTAAGGTTTTATTAAATTAAAATGTAAAAATTATATTAACTTGTTAAAAATTTAATTTTGTCTCAGCATGGATAGATACCCTACGTAAAAATAAATTAACAATAAAAGTAAATATTTTTAAACAAAAATAATATAACATGATTAGTACGGTAAATAAATAAATAAAATCATCACAATAATTTATGATTTAATATAATGTCATATTTTGATTAGTTTAGGGGAGATGGTCATCATGTTGTCATTAGATCTGCAGCTTTTGTGGAGTAGACGGAAGAGTCTTAATAATCCCCAAACGCTGCAATCAATTTAAGCCACGAAAGGAAAAAGATGAGGAGAAGGAGAGATGGGAAGATTAAGATGAAATCATAATAAGATGGGGCAAGGGTGGTGGGGGAGTGTTGTTCCCTCACATACGTAGTACGAATGGTTCACAAGATAGCATATTACACTTAAGATGAGAGGTGTTATTTGTCCAAAATCATTGACCGAGTCGTAGGACCCTCACAAGAGAGGGCATTCCAAGAAGGGTTTACTCCCTTCTCTAGAGTGCTCGAGTAGTTTCTGGGGGTGGGAAAGCCCAGAAATTCAAGTTCGAATCCTATTGGAATCACTTGCTCAAGTATGCTAGGGTATACTTTCTTTCTATATAACTGAGGTCTCGGTGGGGGGACCCTCACAAACGAATGCATCCAAGATAAAAGGAGGGTTTCACACTGTCAAGCAATATGTGGGAAATCGTATTAGATTAATTACAAATCCTGAGGTGTTCAGTCTTGTAGCTAGCTTGCTTATTTTAGTGAAGGATTTGGATTTACGTGAATATAAATTGTAGGTGCCACTCAGATTCAATCCATCTTACTTCATTAGTAGCATGCGTATTATCCTAAATATCGTATTGATTTAGATGGGTCGTCGGATGGAATCCCATAATATAATACTAATAATGATTCACACAAATACAAATTATATACAAAATTTTCCTACATAATATTAATTAGTATGGGTTATTAAAGATGGTATATTTTTATAACCACAATATATTGACCAAAACTTCTTATGCCTGCCTACATATTCACACACTCTCTCTCTCTCTCTCTCTCTCTCTTCCCGTCGTGTGACAATGCCACAATGCTAGGCAAAGTTAAGTTAGCTTTATTGTAACATATTTACACAGACAGTTAATCTCATAATTATCACTCAAAATTTAAATTTATTTAATATTAGAATTCTTAATTTAATTATAATTAAAATTTAAATTTAATTGTGATTAAGACAATAAATTTGACTATGATTCGAATTTATCTCAAATCGAAAACTTATCTTCTTGGTTCATCTTATCAGAATATAATTTTTTGTATACATTTATAGATAAGTGTTAAATATATAAATAGGTGGCCAATACATTAGAATTATGATAGTAATATCACTTTTGTAGTACTAATATCATCATAGCAATATTTTGTTATTTTTGTCTATAGTTTTTTTCAATTTGGGTTTTCCACGTTAAAATTTTGTATTCGTTTGTGTGTTTGATGGTTTGATTATAATTGATTTTTGATCTAAAATCCTAACAAATTGATATTAGAGTCGATGGATCAAACCATCAACTTTTAACATATCTCAACTGTTGGATCTGGAACTCTTCATCATTTTTTTGTGATAACGGTTCAAGTTGTTTAACCGTCAACCACCACTGTTGAAGGAAATCAGGTATATGGCGATATGGGTAGAAACAAAATTTTTATTATGTATCAGATACACGCAGCTAAATAAAACATATGCATCATATATTGCTTGGATATTTAAGCAACATGCATATTCATCACATGAATATAAATAAATTCATACCTATTGTTCGATGTAAGGATGGAGTACAAAAATTGTTTCTGTACTGAGACTAATTTCACCTCAAGTTGTTGCGGCCTTAGTTTGCTCACACCTAGTATACAGTTTAATACCATTGCGGTCACCTCTTCCCGTGCTAGACACAGAGTTTCCCTGTATCACTAGTGTCCGCGTCTCAAAATTTTACATGTGACCTTCACGCATATTAATTTCTAGCAGCAACATAATTTTACAGAGGAAGAAGAAAAAAAAGAAGACATAAACATTAATTAATGCAGAAGACCCTTTCCCTTAATAATTAATGTCTTTCTCCTCCAATTTAATCTTCCTTCAAATCTGCCGCCCACCCCCACCAACCATTTCAAATATTTCGCAACATGGCGCTCAATTGGGCTGGTAACTTGGACCAAGAATCGACTTTCCAAGCAGCAAGAGAGTCAACTTTTAGTGCCCCTAAGAGTTGACTCTCCTGAAAGAAAGAGTTGACTTTCAAGGCCACCAGGTCAACTTTTGACTTGGAATCTCCTAAGACACTTTGGGCACACGATGTTGATACCCAAACGCAATATTATATGATGTATGACTTTTTAGATTCATTACCCACTAACAATCAAATAACACTAAAACCTTTTTGAAACCAATCAACCCCTTGACCCACCACCAAAATTTCTCCATATCCCAATGATGATCCGAGTGTTCCTGAATAGCTCCTAGTAGCAGTTCAAGAGAGTATAGGTGGAAGTGAAGTCTCACTTCAAGTAAACCTATTACAGTTAACAATTACCATGTACTATAATCCTTTCATCACCTAACGTTCCGACTAAGGGACAACCATAGAATGATAAACTCACTAACTATGTGTCTGACCTCATCAATGTGACTAGATAACACCTCAAGAAACTTCTTTCCTGACATTTAATCTGCCTTGGCCAAGGCTATCTCATCACACTAACAATATATCACATAAGACGTTCACCCAATAATTATTGACAAGAGTCACTAATTCTATCCCCAACACTTGTCTCTATATACCACCAATATAAAATCACATAGATGAACGTTCTCACCTTTTAATTGGATGATTCGGTTCATTAAAAAATCCCACACACCAATACATAAAACAATTGTATCGGTTCAAATTCAAGGATCAACAACACCATCGCAACTTGATAACCTAACCATTATCTCTCATGCCATGTAGTCAGTCATCGACGTCACATTCGATTGATTGTTCCTTAACGACCACCCACAGGTCTACTAGCAACATCTTATGTCATATGGCGAGTGACACACCATTATCTCATCAGTATTTCATACTAAATGAGGTAGTAACCCATGTGTTAGTTCATATTCAACTAATCGGAGTCCTCATCCAAAGAATCTGAGGACTAAGAATAGTGTGAGAAGTTTTGTTACTAAAGAATCTTGTCACACAACTCAACACCTTGAAAATACAATTCTCAAACAGAAGATCCAATGACTTATTTATATAATTGATTGGAGAGAATATAAATAAAGAAAACTTTACATTTTATTAATATATACAAAGATACAATAAATGTATTAATTACAAGCTTGCTAGATGTCATCCAAATCTAGCATTAGAGTACACAACATTAATAGTTGTTGCCACTGCCATTGACCACATCGTGGCCTACTATCATCGTCGCCATAAGCCTTGTTCCTAGTTGACATTTTTGACTGCATCACAACCATTTTAGAATCTTCCTTGATGATCTTTCACGACGATTATATAATAGGTTCCACCATCGCCTCGCGACTGTTTGCCTTCCCTCATCATCAGCCTCGTCATTGCCATTGATCATTAGCCCCCTCAACTTTTTCATTGCCAGTTATTGCATTCTTTGATCACCACCACCATCGACCTCCTCTACCATAACCATCAGCCTTTAACAAGCTTCTGTCGTATTCAACCGTCGTTGGCTTCCTGGCTCAACCTTGTTGTTGATCCTTTCCGATTGCTTCGTCATCGGTAGCCTTGATTTTCGTCGTTGTCATCGACTTCTTCCATTATCGACAACCACTACCTTAATCTTGGCCCAAATCTAGTCCAGAGCAGACCTGCAAAGATTTAATTTGCTTCAAATCTATTTAGGTCAAATCTAACCCATCAGACTAGATTTGACTCGCTATATTAGATGTGCCCAGATTTGTTGCCCATATCCACTATCTTAGTATGATTTCTATTGGGGTTTTATTTATTTAACGTTTGAAATTATTTGGAGTTATTTGATTTTTGTAATGGCTGTCTTAAAGTATGATATTCTATTGTTAGATTAGAAAATTAGACGTTCATTATGGTAGGTTAAGATGCGCGTAATTTTGGCTTATTTGATATTCCGATCGCTTCGTCGTTGGTCGCCATGATTTTCGTCATTGTTGTCGACTTCCTCCATTGTCAACAACCATTACCTTAATCTTAGCCCATATTTGGTCCAAACCAGACCCACCAAGATTCAATCTGCTTCAAATTTATTCAGGTTAAATCTGACCCATCAAACTAGATTTGACTCGCCAGATCAGATTTGCCCAAATTTGCTGCCCATATCCACTATCTTAGGATGATTTATATTGGGGTTTTATTTATTAAACTATTATATATATTTCTCGTACCATTCCTTATGGGTTAGACTCAGTCTAGTAGGCCGGCCCAATCGCCTAAAGCTTGGAAGGTCCAAGGGAGCTCATCAAAGCAAGTTCATACACTGTTGAAATCTGAGCTCATATCGCGGAACCAATCAAGCTCCCAGCGATATATTCAACGAGCTTCCAATGATGCTTCTAGTTTGCTAGCCTAACCGTTCAGTTCGCTGGTCTAAATCCTCCAGCTCGCATAGACAACAAAACTGCTGAACAGCCGGAGGCGGGGACCCACTCATTTTATTTAAGGCGAACTATACCCCTCGTAATGAGGATCCCACTCCCAGTTTTATGCAGATGATAAGGACTGTTTGTCCCCCAATATATCATTTTTATATTTTTATATCTTATACAAATTGTAAACACCCTTCTATATAAAGAGGGGTCAGAAATATCGTAAAAAAGAGGAAAAAATGAAATAAGAAGAATAATGAAAGACTGTCACTCTGAAAGAATAATCAGGGTACAATCATGGAGTAGGCATCGTTCTGGCCGAATCACATGAAAATTCTTTGTGTTCTTTTTATTTTGTCCTTCCTCTTTGTATCTGACACTTACTCATTCACTGTGGGTCTAACGAATCACGGTCGGCTAAAATTGAACGTCGACATAAACATTTGACATTATTTGGAGTTATTTGATCTTTGTAATAACTCCCTTAAAGTATGATATTCCATTGTTAGACTAGAATATTAGACGTTTACTATGGTAGGTTAAGATGGTCACAATTTTGGTACAAATGAATTTAAATGATATACTTTTGGGTTTTGATAAAATGCCACAATCATGGAGTACAAAGGAAAAACAATGCAAGGATCATAAAGCCTTATCTCAGATACATTTTCATTTATCAAATCAAATTTTGTAAGATAATTTGAAAGAAAAAATTGCTACTACTTTATGGTTGAAATTAAAACAGTTTGTGTATAACTAAAATCTTAACCAGTAAATTGCATCTCAAAGATATGTTATATTTTTATCAAATGGTAGAATGTACAACTATTGAAAGCCATTTCCTAGCTTTTAAGGAAATTTTTTTTATTTGGAAAGCACGAAAGTTAAATATGATGATGAAAATTTGAGATTAATTTTGTTATGTTCTTTACAAGTCTCATATTCAAGTTTTAGAGACACCATACTCTATAGTCATGACACTCTCACCTTAGATGAAGTTTATGATGCTTTGTTTTCAAAAGAGAAAATTAATAATCAATTATTGAAAAATTCTGAAAATCAAGGAAATGATCTATTGATTAGAGAAAAAATACATGATAAAAATTCTGATGGTAAAGGAAAAAGTAGATCCATGTCTAGAAATAAAGACAAAACTTGTAATTATGGTAAGAAAAAATGATACATCAAAAACATGTATTTTAAACTACAGAACAAACTTAAGAGACGATAATTTGATCTGAAAGGGAAACAACCAAAAACTTCAGGTGAAACCAATATTGTTAAAGATAATAGTAGTGACGGGAAACTTATGGTGATAACTAATAAAATTACCCAATCTTGTGAAAATTGGATCATTAAGAGAGCATGCACGTTTCATATGTTTCCTAGGAAGGATTGGTTTTCGACATATAAAACTTTGACTACTGGTGTTGATGAGAAATAATTCTTCTTATAAAATTGTTGGCATTGATATAGTTAAAATTAAAATGTTTGATAGTATTGTTAGAACTTTAACTGATATCAAACATGTTTCTGATTTTAAGAGAAATCTTATTTTCTTGATTTAAATGAGTATAAGTTCATTGGAGACGATGGAGTCATTAAGGTTAGTAAAGGTGCTCTTGTTGTAATGAAAGATAAAAAGTAATATGGTAAATTATATGTTCTGTAGGGTTCTACTGTTATAGATGATACTGTTGTTTCTATTTCCTCTTTGTCAGATACTAATATCATTCAATTGTGGTATATGCATCTTGGAGATATGAGTGAACTATGTATGACTAAATTAAGCAAAAGATGACTTCTAAAAGGCTAGAATACTGAAAAACTGGAGTTCTGTGAGCATTGTGTCTTTAGTAAGCAAAAACGAGTTAGATTTAATAAAGGTATTCACAATACGAAAGAGACATTAGACTATGTCCATTTTTATTTTTGGGGTCCTGTCAGAGTTCCCAAGATAGTGTCAGATATATGTTAACTTTCATTGATGATTTTTTTAGGATACTTTGGATATTATTTTGAAAACAAGATAATGATATTTTTGCTACATTCAAACATTGGAAGACTATGATTGAGAAATAAAATGAAAGACATTAAATCTCTCTACACAAATAATAGTTTATAATTTTGTTCAAATGAATTTAATAATTTCTGTAAGAGATAAGGAGTTCTAAGGTATTTATCAGTTCCAAATACGCCACAGTAAAATGGCGTAGTCAAGCGAATGAACAAAATTTTGATAGAAAAGGTACATTGTATGATGTATAACTCTAGTTTATCTAAGTTATTTTGGGCTAAGGCTGCAAGCATGTCATGCTTTTTGGTTAATCAATCTCTTTCTTATGTAGGGATGGATCTGGAACATAATATATATCTATATGAATACAAACAAAGGAGGCGACAGCAGCAATTGGAGGCAGTGGTAGATCTTGGTGGAAGAAAGGGGATTGAATGGGAGAAAAACTGATGGAGGAAGCAAAATCAAAGAAAAAGCCAAGCCGTCGCAATTGAAGAAGTAGGGACACCAACAACAAAGAGAGATGGTGGCCAGAGGTGAACGACTAGAAGCACAAATAAGCAGAGAAGGCGGCAACGGTAGTGGCAATGGAGACAACGATGGCTACAATGACAATGGGTCTTGGTGGAAAAGAGGGATAGAAGATGAAACCATGGCAACAGGAAGGGAGAGAAAGAAAAAAGAGAGAGACCCATTTATTGCTCACTCTCCTCAACCTAACGTGATTTCACTTGTAGTGCTGAGGGGGCTAATGGGTCTTTAAATTCAAAGTTGAGGTGTTTATAGGCCGTAATTGAAAGGTAAAAGGGTTAATAGGTCTCCCTAAGTTAAGGGGCCAATTAGTTAAATAGGCCAAGGTCAAGCCGTTGAATATGTCTTTAACCTATTATTATATATATGCGAATGGACATAGCCCTAACCCAAGTCTTCCTTCAATTCACGCCACTGTTATAATAAATAATGTAATATAATATATAATATTTAATATATTATCAATTATAGTAACTTTAATTATATTATAAAATTAATTACTTAAAATATTTATTTTTATTTATATTATAATATTTTTTTCTTATTTCATTTTTTTATACCCAAATCTTTAAATTTATTTTTTTCCTGGATTCCTACCAAAAAAAAGATTAAAATAATATAAAATTTATATAAACAAACATTTTATGTAGGAAAATAGTACAAAGTTAAAATAAAAATTAGATAAAAATATGCATTCAATTAAACCCTATCATGTATTGCAAAAAAAAATCTAGAAGAAATATCAGACCTCCTCAAAGTTATGCTGAAACTAATCTTGTTGCCTATTCATTGAGTGTAGCTAAAGATATTCATTGCAAGAAGTATTGTGTGGATTTGGTTGATATTCTCCGTTGTGTGGATTTGATTGGTATTCGTTAAAGAGATTAATTTTTCGTGATTTTATTGGAAGAAAGAATTATAGATAATTCTATATTTGAATTTTGTATGAAGATGGAGATTGTGATAATTATGACTTAAAATTCAATTTCATTTGAGATTGACACTCTTAATTTGATCGTGATTAAAACTTTAAATTTAACTGTGACTAGGACATCAAATTTAATTGTGATTGAGATTTATCTCAAATCAAAAACTTATCTTCTAGACTCATCTTCTGATCAGAATATATTTTTTTGTGTGTATCTACAGATGAGTGTTAGGTTTATAAATAAATGTCTAATACCCTGAAATTATGGTAGCAATATCACTTTTATGTTATCAATATCATTATAGTGATATTTTATTTTTTTATTTATAATTTTTCTCAATTTAAATTTTTCACATTAAAATTTTATGTTCATTTATATATTTAATAGTTTGATAGTAGTTTCTTATCAATTCAAAAACCTAATATTTAAAATTATCACTCAACTAATAAAACAATAAATACTAAACTGATACCACCCTCAGTGTACGGTCACCTCTTCCAATATATAATTGGTGACCACTACATACTACCGTCTGTCACATTACATTGAACTATTGAAGAGTGGGGGGCTGTGACATTATACATTCACTGTAATTTTTCTTTTTTTTCGTATATAGATATAGATATAGATATATATAAAAAAATCTATGCTTGAGTTAAATATGCGTGTACATTACATCTTACTCATGCAGTCCTCCTAGGTGCAGACTCAGCATCCACTCGCAGGATAAAGGGTTTGGACTTCCTGGAAAATCAAATCTGTCTCTGTCTCCTGCGTATTCTAAAGCTGGCTTGCAGATCAAATCCAGAATTATGTATGGACTTAAAAAAAAGATTGATAATTATTTGCACAAAGAAAGGGTACTGATGCTTACTTTGCTATTTTCCACTTTGAGATGGCGATTTAGATGATATAAATTAGTAGATCTTTTCATCAATTGCATTACTTTCGGAGTATGGGTACGAATATATTATTATTATAACCACCAAAAACACATTCATTCGCATAATTTGTCTTTTAGAGCCAAAAGCATTGAATATTTTCTCAAGGTATCGATTTTTTAATAGACAAAAGTAAAGCCTATCTTTTCCTTATTTCTTCAAATTTGATAAATTGAAATGATTTTTTCTTTTGAAAATTAGTTTTCTCAATCTATTCTATTAAGTCTTAAGAGGAAAATTCTATTTACACTCACCTCTTTTGCTCTTTACACTCACCTTTTACAATTGCTCTTCACAATTACCCATAATTACTCATTGCAACAATTATTTTTCAAAAGTACCCTTTAATGTAGAGAGCCATCCCACTTCCTCTTCACATACACCATCATCGCACCCAACCATCATCGCTGACGACCACATTCCCTCATTGCAAAGCTCTCACTGACTGTCGCGACGAACGCGACTGCCTATCATCGCACTCAAACCCCGGGGTTCGAGGAGCTCCACATTTGTCGTTGTTGCCAATGAGAGCTTTGCGATGATGGGCAACTGTGAGGAATGCAACCGTTGGCTGGTGCGAGGATGGGGCCATCGATCTTCTCTCCTCCTTCTTAAACTCTGTCATTCGTCGTCTCCATGGTTGTCGATATTCTTCTCTATTTCTTGCTTGACAACCAACAGCCTTTGTTGCCACTATTAAGGAAATAAGTCAACGATGATGATGAACAAAGAAGAGGAAGGGCGACTGGCGATGAAATAAGATAGGCGAATCCAAGATCTGTGGCTGTAGAGAGCAAACATGGGTTTTTGTTGAAGGTTAATTTAGTCATATTAAAATATGACTGTGGAGAGCAAAATACCAGAGTATAAATAAAATTTCCCTAAGGGAAACTCTATATGCAGTCACCTGTACCCACATTGAAACACCTAAAAGAAAAAGTCATTTTTACTTTTACTTGTAGCCACCCATTATCGCTAACGACCACCCATCAACGCGGCTGCCATTAGCTCCCACCTCTTACCTATCATCGCATCCATTTCTCTCTCTCTCTCTCTCTCTCTCTCTCATCAACATCGCTCTCATCGACGATCGCGATTAACGTGACCACCAGCGATGATAGGTGATGGGACTACTAGTGGGAGCTTTCACTACAAAAAATCTGTAATTTAGTGACGAATTTAGGGACAGAATTTTTCCGTCACTAATTAGAGACGGAAATTTGGATTTATGACGGAATATTCTGTCGCTAAATTTTTTATTTTTTTTAAAAATTTAGCGACGAAAATAGCGACAGGATATTTTGTTGCTAAATAATTAAAATATTTTATTTTATTTTTTATTTTTTCGCGACGGGGGTTACCTCATCGCTAAATTTTTTATTTTTATTTCTTTTATGTTTTGTTTTTTAGTGATGGGCGTGACCTTATCGCTAATTTTTCATTTTTTATTTATTTATTTTTTATTTTTTAGCGACGGGAGTTGCCCTGTAGCTGAAATTTTGATTTTGATTTATTTTTTATTTTTTAGCGACGGGTGTGACCCCATCACTAAATTTTTATTTTTTATTTATTTTATTTTTATTTTTTAGCGCTGGGGGTTGTCCCGTAGCTGAATTTTTAATTTTTATTTTTTTGATTTTTTATTTTTTAGTGACGAGTTGGACCTCGTCGTTGAATTTTTTATTTTTTATTTAATTTATTTCTATTTTTTAGCAACGAGGTTATCTCGTCGCTAAATTTTATATTTTTTATTTAATTAAATTAAATATATTTAATGACGAAATATTTCGTTGCTAATTAATAAAAAAATTAAATAAATAATAAAAAATTAAATTTAAATTAAATATAAAATCGCTAAATAATTAAAAAAATAAATTAATAATTAAAAAATTTAGCCAGTCGTTAAAAATGAAAAAATAAATTAAAAAAATAAAATTTATTAATTATGTATTAAACAAAGATTAAATAAATATTAAAATGTATTAATTGCATATTTTGTGTATTTTATTTACAAACCAAAAATATGTAAATTGATATGATATTGTAAAATTTATAATAACAAATATGTATTAAACTAATTTTTAATCAAATAAAACTTAAATATTTTAGAGATAAATTAATTACAACATTTAAGTGGTATATTAGTTGAGTTAAAATTTACAACATTTATTGTTTTAAGTATTAATTTATGAATTTAAAATTTAAAAACTTAATTTAAAATAAAATTAAAATAGCTGGCAGCTGGGTATAGTATATAGTTAATATGTATAGTGTATATCATAAGAAAGCTCGCAGCTCGGATAGTTGTGCGCATGCGTGCGCGCCTCGGTGACCAGGGATCAAAACTGAGGAAGAAAAGAAAGAATGCACTGAGAAATTATCCCAGCGCTACACGTGACGCTTAAAGCGGCGCCATGTGGCGCTTCAAGGCAACGCCATCGCATCTTTTCGACGCAAGCTATTATTATTATCTTTTAAATTAAAGTCAGCAACGGAAACAGTTCCGTCGCTGATTAGCGACGGAATTGTTTTTGTCGCTAATTATAGTTTATTTTAATTTTTTAAATATTCTAATTTTATTTGTGTTTTAGCGACGAAACGATTTCTGTCGCTAAAATAATATTTAATTTTTTAAATAAATTTTATTTTTTATTTTTTAATCAGTGACGAAAATTTTCGTCGCTGATTTTCCCCATCACTGATCCCGTCGCTAAATTTCAACAATGCCATTTTTAGTGACGAGAAGATGCACGTCGCTAAATTTTTTAGCGACAGATTTTGATGGTTTAGCGACGAATTTTTCTGTCTCTAAATTCTATTTTTCTTGTAGTGTTTATGATGATGGGCGAACGTCGACGATGATGGGTGATGCTGCTGTCAGTGGGAGTTTTGCAATTATGAGTAACCACATTAATCATGGCTGTTGGCGAGTGAAATGATGGGTGGCCACATGTCTTGCGGCTGCCAACGATGATTGGCGATGATGGTCGGGTGTGATAATAGGTAATGGAAGTGGGATGGTTGTGTTTAAGGGTATTTTTGAAAAATAATTATGCAAGTGTAGAAGATGGCTATGGAAAACAAAAGATCTGGGTGCAAATAGAATTTTCCATTCCCCAAGTCCTATCTTATTTCATTTCCTCAAGAATACCTAAAGACGCATTGTCATCTTCCCTCAACGCAGCCTCAACCTCGGAAACACCAAGGATGTCACCAGCGCCCTTCACCTCCTTCTCAACAGTAGCAGCCTCGGCATTCGATGCAGTAGCCTCGCGTGTAATGCTAATCTTCGAGCGCATGAGCTCTCCAACGCTAGGCATAGGCTCAGATGCTCTAATAAAACAAACAATTGCCTCATCAGTTTCTCATTGCAACTGAGCAACCAAGTCCCCAGTCACACGCTCATCTTCCGACTCACCCTCAGACAAGACGACATGATCTTTGGCTAGGACCAGACCGCGTGAAGTTTGCACCAGGGAAACCTCTGTTGAATATTTTCTATAAATGGATTCCAGTAATTACTTTTATATTTGTAAAACTAAATCAAATTATGAATTGGTAAAACACAAAATTAATTATGTGATCATAAAGTTGGACCTAAATTCATCTCTTATTTTATATTGAAAGTGTGGTACAAAGAGATATAGGGCCGACATACATAAAGTTGGGTTCATTAATGGGACA
Organism: Diospyros kaki; assembly: GCA_036245055.1. Taxonomy (NCBI): domain Eukaryota; kingdom Viridiplantae; phylum Streptophyta; class Magnoliopsida; order Ericales; family Ebenaceae; genus Diospyros; species Diospyros kaki. The sequence goes on along the minus strand of BSEG01000010.1, from coordinate 37,420,646 downwards.
GTCCAAATTTTAAACAATTGTAGGTCAAGTCCTCTCCCATCTAAAAAACCCTATTGTACGTATATTATAAAAGGGGTTGTGGCAGTTATCCATTGACAACCACTTTGAAAGTTAAGAGGAGGAAAGAAATCGCCACATAATAAACTACCTACAAGATCTCACAAGGATTGTACACTGATTCAAGAAGAAATCAAAAATGGAATTCCAAAGCAGTACTCGATTTTGATTCATTGTTTACTTCGTGTTCATTTTAAGTGTGTTTTGATTCCTAAGTCAAATCAAGGGAGTTTTGCTCAAAACCTTTGGTTCTTCTTTTTCACCCTAGTTAGACATTATAGCTTGTTTCCTTTGGGTGTAAGTCTTGGTGAGAAGAGCATCAAGCACTCTCTCAATCCTGAAGCCACAACGAACATGTTGGCGTCTGCCTTTACAACCTACCTCCCTTGTTTCCACCTCTTCAGTAGAGCCTTGGGCGACAGGTCTAAAAGGCTTGCATCAGAGGGGCATTTCCGAAATGTTTTCCTCAAACTATATATCTAAGGGAGACAACCCATCAAAATCCGAAAAGTATAGTATCTCCTCAAATAGGTATGCCTACAATATAATGCGAATGAAATTGTTGCATCGTGGGAGGCATTTACGAAGGGTGGTTTTCCCCAAACTATCTAGGAGAGATGACCCATCAAAAACTAAAGAGACTAGTATCTCCCCCGATTAGTTCGATCCCCAAGATAATGCGAATGAAATCTTTGCCCACAAAAGAGAGAGTAAAGTATAATGTTAAAGGAAGAGACATGAAAATAAATAAAGGTAAGAGAAAGAATCACATACGTTTCTTACTGAAGAGTGCATAGTTTATATATCAAGAAGGGTTTGGTAAAGATATCATTCTTGAACTCCTTGAAGGTGCTTTAGGTGCTGAATAACTTTGTCACTACCTCCCAAATGTCTTTGTCAAAAGATGGAAGGCTCTTCCTCAACGCCATCCAACCATTTCGAGCTAGCCAAATGCCCTCCGATGGATTGGTGACTTGCGAATGAATAAAGATGTAGGCATCTTTTCTATTCTTAAAAACACTTGGGAGTCCCCACTCAGAATGAGCTCTTCTGTTGTCGAGGGTGTTTTAGATGACGATATCTTTTAGGAGAAAAGTAAATCTAACCATCGAAATCTTGGAACTGTGCTGAACTAATATCAGAAGAAGGTCAGGATTGCTCAACCTCAAAAACATAACACCATTTGAAAGGTCGTCAGGTATCTCCAAGCATAGGGATATAACTGCGTGGTCACGATATTGAGCTAGTAGAGGAAATCCCAAATATGACAACATATGGTTGTTCATGGAATTCGAAGCTAAAGACATGGATGGGACACAATTTTTCTCAATAACAAGATGAGAAGCTTGAAGGCTGGTGTTGAACTCAATAATCTAGCTGTTAGGGATGTCATACTTTCACAAAAATCTTATTGTTTCTCAGAAGTCATCCATTGGATTTTTATGTCATTGGCATGATGTTTTTCCCAATTGATGAGTTCCAAAACTTTAACATTGACAGTGCTGAAAGAAGCCATTGGAAGTTAGGAGGAGGAGATGTAAAGTTCCTTGATTAATTATGGCCCAACGTTTCCAATATGTGACAGCTATGTTGATTGAGTTGTAAATGTAGTTCCTTGATTGATTATGGTTTAAACATTTCCAACTATGTTAGTTCATTGATTGAGTTGTAAAGTGGCAATGGATGCATGTTCTTAATGGAAGGACATACATACATATATATATATACATGGTTTGATCCCTAGGCTTATCATCTCTTCTCTCTTCATCATACACCATCATTCGAGGTGTTTTGAGAGTTTAGAAGTACCAAAGCTGACAAAAAACGTGAAAGAACGACAATGGTAGGAGGTAATCCATGATCCAATTTCTGCATTAATATAGATGTTGTTAATGTTTATAGCATGTCAAATCGGTTTATTTGTCTAACAGTTGGTACCAGAGCCATTATTTGTCTCTGCCTTGACCTTTTTAAAATTCTAGAAAAAAAAATTGAAAACAAATTTCTTTGAAGTTTTTATTTGACTTCAGTTTTCTAGAGTATTTTGATGATTTGAGTTTAGGAATCTTTAAGAAATTATTTTTTGAATATTTTATAATTTAAATCATCCAATTTAATGGTTGAAATCATGAGATTTAATCAGATCTACTTGATGGGTTGAAACTGAGTCGAAACAACCTGGGGATTGAAGACAACACTGTTCAGCTGGTGTTTCAATTTGGCCATTCAGTGGGCTAGTTTTTCATGGGTTGATCCTTCAATTTGGCTATTCATTGGACTAGTTTTCATGGGCTTTTAAGTGGGATAGGCCTTGCATGTTTTAATTTATTATTGGGTTTGAAAATTGTTGGTGTTTTCATAGGCATAAGTAGGATGGACCTTACACGTTTTAATTCATTATTGGGCTTACATATTTTAACACACTATTGAACTTGTATATTTTTTTACTTTGGGCTTACATGTTTTAATCCATTATTGGCTTGCAAAATTAAGTATAATTGCTGGCTCAATTATGTTAAAAAAAACGAAGAATTTTGTGATTATTTGCTTCAACTTATTTGCATGAATTAATTTATTTTGTCCATATTAATTTATGCAATATGTTGAATGAGTTCATTTGCATAAATTAATAATATGTGAATAATATTATGATTTAATTATGTAATATTATATTTATGTATATTGTATGATATATGAGAATATTTTTTGTACATAATATAATATATATTGTGAATAGTTAAATTATGCAATACAAATTATTCGCATAAAACTTAATTTTATGCATAATATTTAAATGTCTAGTGATTCATATAATTTTAATTAATTAAAGATTAGCCATCACGTAAAGAATTATAAACATTAATTATACTTAATATAATAATTTTTTTCCACATAAACTTTTATCATATTTATATAATTAATTAGAATAAAATATCAAATTATTTCATAATATTCCTGTAGGAATTATGAATTAGTACATAATTTGATAGTTTTATCATAAAAAAATTTTTAATAGAATTATTCTTATAATGTACCCATAAATCATGAATTAAGTACATAATTTGATAATTCTATAATAAAAAACACATGAATCTACTTGAATTACAATTTAAGCCCACGTGCAATTTTTATGACATTGGATTCATTTATGTATGATTTACATTGATAAAACATAAAATTTATTTAATTAGACCTCAAAATTTTGACATAAGCATTTATAATATTTATGTAACTTTACAGCCTATTAATTTCTCTAATATTTGTTGCGATATTCCTCAATTAACGGATGATAACTTTAAGATATGGAATGAGAGAATTCTTCTCCATCTAGAGTGGATAGACATTGACTACACTATTAGGAAAGACTAGCCACCAACAATCACTAATACTAACACTGCAGCGGACATTGCACTTTATGAACGCTGAGAGCGATTTAATCACCTCAACATGATGTTCATTAAGACTAAAATTTTTGCTGGTATACGTGGTTCTGTCGATCAACATGAAAAGGTCTGGAACTTGCTGAAAGCGATTGATGATCAATTTATCACTTCGTAAAAGGCGCTGGCAAGCATCCTAATTATGAAATTCTTATCCTTAAGGCTTACCAGTGTGAAAGGTGTGGGAGAACACATCATACAGATGAGGGACATTACAACTCAACTTAAGAAACTCGAGGTTACAATGTCCGATTTCTTTTTGTTGCACTATATCTTGAACACTCTCCCACCACAATACACATAAGGATAAATGGTCAATCAATGAATTAATGACCATGCGTATTCAAGAGGAAGGAAGGCTTGTGATGGAGCATGGTAAAAGTGTAATACTGACTACAACACGAGAAAAAGGAAAATCTCAGGCTAATCAGAAAAGGGAGGGTAAAATACCACCCCAGACTGAAGAAATCCATATGCGGCCTAAAATAAGCATTCCATCAATGATATTTTAAATTCCATGAAGTAATTTCTTCATTCGAATTTGTTGAGAACCCCACAGATTAATGTATATACCAAAAGGTCAAGGGAGTAAGATTTGTTTTCTTGTTTTATATGTGGATGACATTTTGCTTGCAACCAAGATAAGGGTTTGCTACATGAGATAAAATAGTTCATTTCTAAAAATTTTGATATGAAGGATATGGATGAGACATCTTATGTCATTGGCATTAAGATCCATAGAGACAAATTTTGAGCCATCTTGAGTCTGTCTCAGGAAACTTATATAAATAAAGTTTTAGAGAGATTTCGGATGAAGGATTGTTCACCAAGTGTAGTTCAAATTGTGAAGAGTGATAGGTTCAATTTGAACCAATGCTCAAAGAACGATTTTGAAAGGGAAAAAATGAACAACATTTCATATGCTTATGTTATCGGAAGCCTGATGTATGCTCAAGTCTGCACAAGGCCTGACATTGCATTTGTTGTAGGAATGTTAGGACAATATCAAAGTAATCCAGATATGAACCACTGGAGAGCTGCAAAGAAAGTAATGAGATACCTTCAAAGGACCAAGAACTACATGCTTATATATAAATGGACGGATAATCTAGGAATGATTGGCTACTCAGATTCTAAATTTTTTGGTTGTGTTGATTCATGTATATCAATATCAAGATATATTTTTATGATGGTCAGTGGAACTATATCATGGAAGAGTGTCAAGCAGACCTTAACTGCTACTTCCACTATAGAATTCGAGTTTGTCTCTTGTCTTGAGGCTACTTCACACGGTGTATGGATCAAGAGTTTCATATATGGGCTTAATGTTATAGATTCTATTTTTAAGCCATTGAGAATTTTCTACAACAATTCAGCTGATGTCTTTATGGCTAAGAACAATAAAAGTGGAAGTCAAAGTAAACACATCAGCATTAAGTACTTAGCTATAAGGGAACGTGTTAAAGAAAACAAAGTGGTCATTGAGCACATCAGTATTGAGTTGATGACTCTTGATCCTTTGACTAAAGGCATGCCACCATTGAAATTCAAGGATCGTGTAGAAAAAATGGGACTTGGTTTCACTATGTAATTGTATACATTTGATATTTGAATGGAACTCTTATTTATTGTGATGTTTTCTTATATTCACATGTACCTTAATTTATTTGAAAAAAACACATCAATATAGGAGCAAGAATAAACATATGGTTTATTCATTAAGTAATGTTGCCACATGAAGTATAATTCTTGAGAAACTGAATATATTGTAATACATAGAAGGTAATACTCGTTGTTAGAGGACTCATCGCCATGATTCATGTATTTATTTCTTGAGAAATGACAATCAATGAGATTAAGTTAATGCATCAGGTTAAACGTATGGATTAAGTAGGAGAATGTAAAGTTCCTTGATTAATTATGGCCCAACGTTTTCATTATATGTCAGCTATGTTGATTAAGCTGTAAATTTAGTTCCTTGATTGATTATGGTGCAAACATTTCCTGCTATATTAGCTCATTGATTTAATTGTAAAGTGGTAATGGATGCATGTTCTTGACGAAATGATATACATATATATACATGGTTTGGTCCCTAGGCCCATCATCCCTTCTCTCTTCATCATACACCATCATTTGAGCTATTTTGAGAGTTTAGAAGTACCAAAGCCAACAAAAAACATGAAAGAATGACAATGGCGAGAGATAATCCATAATCCAATTTCTACATTGATCTAAATGTTGTTAATGTTTATAGCATGTTAGATCGGTTTATTTCTCTAACAGGAGAACGAAAACATGAAACTCCAACATGCCAATAGCATATTTAAAATAAGAAAGATGAAAAATGAAGAAATGACCAAAGTTTATAAGAAAGATGAAGGCGACGATGAGAATTCCTGAGGGAGAGCCAACTAAACGAACTCCCTAAGAATGTTGGTGACAAGGGTTAAGGTGCACGTGGTTTTCACAACCAAACCAAGAGAATGGAACCCAACTAGTAGAAAGTGCGCACACCGTCATTTATGGTGTGACAATTGCTGTTTTTTTTCCAACTTTCATGATTCATTTCAAAGGTCACCCTTAGCCTGACATTGGACGGCCAAATCGAGCCCTAACCCACTTAAACCCCTACACATATAAAATCAATTCTAGTTGCAGATAATTGATGTTACTCTTAACTCTCTCACTTCAATTGCATTGAACTGAGAAAGGTGGGGGACTTTCTGATGATACCTTAGAATTGCCTACTGGGTTGAGTTTTGCTCATCCTGGCTCATAAGCCAAGCCTTGCTCAACTTCATCTTATAGAATAGGCCATTTGTCCTAGGTACCTTCTAAAGGGCCTTTTGCGGCCTAAATGGAGAGGTTTTCACAAGCTCACTAGTAAGCATGTCCTGCTCAAAGTCAAATTCCTAAAATTTGCACTACAAAAGATTCGTCATTTAGCGACGAAATTAGCAATGAAATCTTTTCGTCACTAATTAGAGACGTCTCAAAGACGGATATTCCGTCACAAAATTTTTATTTTTTTTTTAAATTTACCGTAAGAATATTTCGTCACTAGATATTTTTAATATTTTTTTATTAAAATTTTAAATTTAGTGACAAAATATTCCATCGCTAAATAATTAAAAAATTAATTTGTATTTAATTTTTACACTCGTCACTAAATTTTAGTTTTTGATTAATTTTATTTTTATATTTTAGCGACTAAGGATAACCCGTCGCTAAGTTTTTATTTTTTATTTAATTTTATTTTTATTTTTTAGCGACGGGCGTTATCTCATTGCTAAGTTTTCATTTTTTTAATTTTATTTTTATTTTTTAGCACGAGAGTTATCCCATCGCTAAATTTTGATTTTATTTTTTAGCGAAGAGTGTTATCCTGTCACTAAGTTTTCATTTTTTTTGTTAAATTAAAATTATTTAGCGATGGAATATTCAGTCGTTAAATAATTAAAAATTAGAAACTTTAGTGATGGGATAACCTTGTGTTAAAAAAGAAAAAATTAATAAAAAAATAAAATTTATTAATTATGTATTAAAAATAGACTAAATGAAAATTAAAATTCTTTAGTATGCATTTTTTATTTATTTTATTTACAAACCAAAATATGTAAATTGACAAGATATTGTAAAATTTATTAATTACAATATTTTAATTGACAAGATATTGTAAAATTGACAAGATATTTTAATCAAACAAAACTTAAATATTTAAGAGATTAATTAATTATAACATTTAAGTGGTACATTAGTTGAGTTAAAAATTTACAATATTTATTTTTTTAAGTATTACAAAAAAAAGAATAAAATAAAAAAATTTAAATCTTTAGCGACGGAATAAATCTGTCGCTAAAAGGAAGAAAAAAATTTTAAAGTTTAGCGACGGAATGAATCCGTCGCTAATAAAAATAAATTAAAAAATTGATAATTTCATACTTTAATTTTTATACTTTAAAAAATATGTAAAAATTTGTAAAAAAATTTTAAAATGTGAAATTGAGACATTATTTTACATTTTAGTAACTAAATTTATATTTTTGACCCAATTTAATTAAATATACTTTTTTTATATATGATAACTGAAACGGTTTGTTTTTATTGATTATATCTATATACTTATATTTATTTTTTCTTAACATTAAAGTAAAGTGGTTAAATTGAATTAAAAATACAGACATAAAATTTAATTTAACCTAGAAATATAAATAAATAAATGTAATTAAAAAAAAAAAAATTCAAATCATTGTACAAGAAAAACGTAATAATACATAAATAAAAATATAGATATGCCCCATATACGCATATATTTTTTAAAGATATTGATCTTTATTGTTGAGTAATATGTTATTCTTTAGCAGATACGCATATTTTTAATTGAATAATATGAGATAGAATAAAAATAATATTCATGATATGTTTTACTTATTTTAAATTTCATCATTAATTATATGATGTCATGTTATATAATTCAGGAGTTTACACAGAAACTTAACAAAGTTACTTAAATGAACTTTAACAAAATATTTATAAAAATTTAATATGAAATTCATAAAATATTTCAATTAAATTTAAAATTTGATTTGAAAATGAAAATTTTTATAGTTAAATATAGAATTTATTAAAATTTAAATTTAATTAAAAATTAGTGACTAAATATTCTATTTTTAAGTTGTTAATTAATAAAATATGAAATTATAAAATAAATTCAAAATGAGTTTTTAAAGTAATTTTGAAAAGTTTAAAAAAATATATAATAAAAATATTTTATGCACATAATAAATTAAGAAGACATTTAGATCAGCTGGTCGCGCATTCGCGTGCAAATTTTGGGAGGCTGAGAAGTCCAGGATTCAATCATTGGGAAAGGTAATAATGACTCGCTCGCTAGGAAAGTAATTCCCGATAGTAGGTACATATTTTTATTAATGGTGGAGGAAGTGTCCATTAGCAGATACATATTTTTAATTGTAATATCATACTCAAAATTATATATTTAATTAGCTAACTAATGTTTTTACTATGTTACACTCCAATTAATTGTATAATTCAGATAAATAATAATTTTTGATAATATTTTCAGTATTTTTAGTGAAAAATTTAAAAGCAAGACTACAAAGTCTTTTTTACTACTATATTATATCTATATCGTTTTATTCATTTGAACAATATTCCTAAAATTTTATTCTTTAATCAATGAGTTCGATCTTCAACTTTATCTCAAATAACACTTTTAAATAAATGATTATTGATTTTCTAGGAAGAATGTTGTAACGACTCGTAAATCGTAGTTTAATTTAATTAGTAGTTAATGTGTTAATTTGGTGTGAAGATTAATAAGTTGCTAATAATCATAATAGTAAGTATAAGAATAACTTTATTATCAAATATCATAATAATAAATTAAATTGAGATTTTCAGAAATTTGGGGATGTTAGTGTAAATATTAAGGGGGTGGGTGTATGTGAATTTCTAAAGTTTCTGGGTGCTGGTGCAAATTCGGATAAAGGGTGAGGCTTCTTCTTAAAATTAATTTGGGGCAATATATGGTTAAGGGTGATGGTAGCGCGGACGGTCGCGCGTGAGGGCAGTCGTGGGCTAGGCACGGGTTCGAGCGAGGGAAGGCACATACGAGAGAAGAAAAGGCTAATTTTATTCAGCCAGTGAGGGCCAAAGCGACGTCATTTCAGCCCAAGGCGGTGGCAGCGTGCACAGCTGCTAGTTGCGCCATGTGACGCGTCCTCAGCCACCCATTTCCCTTGCTCAAATAGCCTTCGTTTTTGCTCCATTTTAAGGCCAATTTTGGCCATTTCTGAAGTAGAGAACAGCAAGGAAATTTGGTGAAGAAGGAGCAACATGCAGGGGGCTATTTTGTGGTGAAAATAAAGATTAATCAAGGTTAATTAAGGTTTAAATTAGCCGGGTAAGAAAAGAAATACGTATTAATTATTCTGTACAATTGGAATTTCATTATGAGCCCAATTTTATTAATTTTGGCAAATTATACGATGATACAGTTTGTATAATCTTTGGCGCGTTTGGACAGAAAAAGCTTAAGGATCTCTTCTACGAGGCAAGTTCCCTACTCCCTCTTCGAAGTTCCTTCCATTGTGAATTTATTTACCCTCCCTTCGTTCGTTTCGGTCTGTTTATTAATTATGGAATTATGAGCCTATTGGTGTAAATTAAATTTAATAAGGTAGCTTCAATGATTTTATTTGTTAGTTGCCTACAGGGGTTTGTGCCACCCTCATGCCTGTGGGAATGATGTCGTACTCACTCGAGAATTAGGTTATTAGATGTTCGGGTATAATTATAGATTCTTGACTGTTAATAGGCTAGAGTTGTTGGGCAGTGAGGGCAAGGGTCGGCTATTCGGTGACTTTGGAGTGACTATTGTACGGTCTTCCTCAGGTCGTCAGCCGAACACTCTTAGCCACTGATCGTCGATCGATGCCAGACACTACTGACTAGCTCTGTCGTTATGTGGTTACTGCATAACTTGATATATTCTATTTCTGTACATGGTTTGATATGCACATGGGTACGGGCTGCATATATAGGGTTTTCATGTTCAGTTTATGCTTGGACACGGACATCCTAGTATTGTTAGTTGCATTTGGCACGGGCATATGCATCGCATATGGTTTACTAGGTGGGCAAAGCATCTGCCGTATGCCTGGATGTATGGGCGCCAATGTATCTAGTTGATGCTTACTACGCCTTGCATCTTATATGCTCATTATATGGTTACTATATGTTCAGTGGTCTCGGACTGGAGTATCCTTCCGAGAGAGCCTAGGCCTCGGGTATTCAGAGGCTCGGGTGTCGAAAGCACTGACTCAAGGAGTGCGCACAAGTTTGTTTAAAGACTTCTATTGCCTTTCAAGGCAACGACAGATTGATATGAGACTTGGGTGCCAGGTGTCTTGTGTGGGCCCCAAGGACCAGTATGTGCTTTCATTATGCTATACTATTGTATGATAGCATCTCATGGCTTGTGTATATGTGTGAGACTATGTGTGGGGAGTTCGTTTCTTTTATTTTATTTATAACCTTTCCTTTCTTACAAACTTGCTAAGTCTTGCAACTCACCTTGCTTTCCATGATTCCAAGTATGGGTAAAGCTAAAGTCGATGGTGAGGATTGCAGTACCTAGTAGCTGTGTCGGTATGGTGTACAGTCAGCTTCCCCCCGTTGTCTCTGATGTTTTGATAGAATTTTGTCCCTTTATTTTTGACTGTGTCAGGTCGTTCCTTGTATTTACTATTTGTTGGCACAAGTGTCTATATGTATTTATACTCCATGGGATCACTGTTCCAGCAGGGTACTCGCGTGCATACATATAAATAGCTTTGCTTTCGTTGTTTTATTTCTTATGTTTGCATGTCAGGGTAATTCATGTCTTATGTTTCATTCTTTTCCCTTCCGTAAGCACTCCCGTTCGGGTAGTCCGAGTGATTGGGATATCCGGGCAGGGTGTTTACAAATGTTAAATGATACAACCTCCTACAATACGTGTATGACCTTTAACACTTGCTAAGTAATACCACAAAAAAAAGTAATCTATCAAAAGAGAGAATATGAGAATTAAGCTTGTCAGTTACAATATCTCTCAATTGATACAAGGCTTAGAAAATAAATAATAACAATGAATGTAACAATAGTCTTGAGTAAAATTATTTCAATTTAAAGCATGAGAGATAAAATATGAATACTTGTAATTTAGAACACTTGGACACTTGTTGTAAATGTTATCTAACTCCATAAATGTTGTACTAACCAAGTATTTATAGTTCAGCCCTATCGATGCCAAAAATTGAGTCGTTGAGGATAGTTGACTTGCATTAAATAATGGACTTGTTAAAAATAATTTTTAGTTTAAAGAATATATATAAGTTTAAACTAAAAATTAATTAGTCAAATAATTTATATAATTATTATTATTTATAACATTAAAACTATTGATCATTTATAAAATAAAAGATTAATATTAACCTCTCATTCTATAATTAAGAATAAATTGGCATAGTATTGAAAAATATTTTAATAAATAAATAGTTTATTTCATTATTCAGTCATTGTTCTTCAAGTACTCTTAATGTTTTAAAATGTATTACATAAGTTTTTTAATTTTTTTCTCTCTTTCTTTATCTCTTATACTTATGTTTTCTAATTGATTATTGATTTTGCTTTTCTGTTAAGGGATTTGTAATTTTTAGCTTAAAGAATATATATAATTTAAAATTATAAATTAATTAGTAAAATATTTTATATAATTATTATTTTTATAACATAATTATTTTTAATCATTTTAATACTTTTAGTAATTTATTTATTTTTATTTTTCCTCTTTATTTCTTAATTTTTTTTTTGATTAGTTTAATATCGTAAAATTAAATATTTATAAATCAATTATATTTTAAAATAGTTGATAAATATATATTTATGTAAACAAATTATATATGAATTTAAAAAATTTATATATATTTGTTTAATATCAGCGATTGGAAATTGCCCATCTCTGACCCTCCCCAATGTGCATTGGGGAGGGGGGGCAGGTGCCTTAGTCAGCGACGGGCATCTACTCGTCGCTGCCTACTCCCCTATCGCCCTCCCAATGCGCATTGGGGAGGGGGCGAGTGCCACCCCCTCTCCCTCTCGTGCCACGTGCCCCTTACACACCCCCAAGCAACCCCCACCTCCCCTCCCCTCCCCTCCCCTCCCCTCCCCTCCCCTCATCTTTCCTATTTAAATGCTCTCACTCACATCCCTTTTCCTCCACTCTTATGAAATTTTGTGATTCTCATTGTTCTCTATTTTTCAATCTCATTTGATAGTAACAAAGATGAGCCTCAAGTGAAGGTATTTAATTTTTTGTATATTATATGTTTAGTTGTTAATCAGTTTAGGTCTAAAATGCAATATTGAATGTTATTATTATATTTTTAATTGTTAATCATTTTAATTTTAAAATGCAATATTGGATGTTATTAAGTGATAAATAATTGTTTATTACTTCATTAATATATCTATTTATTGATTAACTATTAATCTAATATTTCTGTTATTTATATTTATTGCATGTTATTATTGTTTATTTTATATATATTGTTATTATTATTATACAGAGATAAATAATAGGCGAGAAGCTTTCAGTGGGGTTGTTCAAACCTCACAATTAAATTTAAATTTTTATTTAATTTTAATTAAAAAATTAAATTAAATAACAAAGGAGGAGGAGGGGGTTGTTTGGGGAGGTGTTTTAATAATATTTATTTTAATTAAATTAAATAACATTCTGTTATTTATGTTTTTGTAGGTAAAAAATAAAATTATTTTGCACCAAATGAGATATTTTATATTTAAATTTAATTAAAATAAATTGGCATAAAATTAGATAATTTCATATATAATTAAAACAAAATTAATAATATTGAGATTCACATAAGCGGCGCGACCGGGGGGGAAGGGGGGTTTGTTTGGGTGGGGAGGGGGGTGGTTAGTAAAATTTTAAATTAAATTTAAAATTTTTGTTTATTTTTAATTATAAAATATTAAAATTAAATAACAAGGGGAGAGGGCCGCGGTTCAAGGGGGTTGTTTGGGGTGTTTTATTAATAAATTTTAAATAAAATTTATTTTTTTTATTTAAATTTAATTTATAAATTAATAATATGTTATTAATATTAATAATATAGTTGTAGGTAAAAATAAAATTTTTATACATCAAATGAGATATTTTAATTTTAAATTAAATTAAAATAAATCTTAACAAAATTAGATAATTTAATATATAATTAAAACAAAATTGGTAATATAATTTGGGATTCACAAAGGAGGGGGTGACCGTGGGGGAGGGGGGGTTTGTTTGGGTGGGGGGTTAAATAATAATTTATTAATAAATTTTAAATAAAATTTATATTTTTTATTTAGATTTAATTTATAAATTAATAATATGTTATTAATTTTAATAATATAGTTGTTAAATAATTTTTGTAGGTAAAAATAAATTTCTTTTGCACTAAATGAGATATTTTGATTTTAAATTTAATTAAAATAAATCTTAACAAAATTAGATAATAATATATAATTGAAATAAATAGAAACTTGTGAATTAAATTTATTGTTAAGATTATTTTCTAATTAGTTAACTTAATTTTTTATTAAATCTATTATTAGAAATTAAAAAAACTTAATTGGGATATTTTTAAATTATATACTATAAATTAAAAATATTAAATATATGGTTTCTAATTTTTTAATAATGAATGGGTGAGTATAAAAACTTGTGATCTAGTATAGTGAAAGATGACTTTGTGCAATTAAAAAGTACGTTAGTCTGTAGTACTAAATAATGACCTTGTGAATTTTCAGGAAAGTTTTTTTTCGTCATATATATTATTCTCAGTTAAAATGGAAATCACATCGCATCATAAGTGAATTGATAATAGGTGTAACCCAAGAAGGGGCGGGATTACTATAAATTTTATCAAGGTGTTGATGAGTTTATTTAATTTACGCCTATCCAAGAAAGTTTCATAAAACTAGAAGGAAAGTTAAAGTGTTCTTGTATGAAATGCGAATGTCTGAGGTTCAAATCAATTAATAAGGTGAAAAGAGATATTTGCAAACATGAATTCATGAAAGGTACGATTATTATTACTGGATGCATCATGGTGACGAAGTTCTCATAGTGACTCCTTCACTTGTTGAAAATGAATATTATAGAGAAAATGATTTTAGGAAGCAGTTTAATTCCTGTGAACAAATGGTAATGGATACGGGCAGACCATTGAATGCATCATATGTAATGCAATATCCTAGTAGTGGAAATGGTTATCAGACTTACAATGTAGATGAAGCACTGAATGAAGATGCACAAACATTTTATGACATGTTATCTGCTGCATAAGTTCCATTGTATCCCAATTACGAAGTAAAAAGTGAACTTTCTGCTACAGTTAGAATGTTGAGTATTAAGTCTGATTACAACATTCCCGAATGTGGGTATAATGAAATCATGCAGTTTATACATCAAACAATGTCAACTAGTAATCGTGTGCCCACTAACTTTTATCATACCAACAAAATTAGTTTCTCACCATGGCTTCGATTATTAGAAGATTGATTGTTGTTCAAATGGATGTATGTTGTATTATAAGAACAATGAATCTGAGATAAGTTGTAAGTTTTGCGGTCATCCTCGTTTCAAACCTGTAAGAAGTGAGAAGGAAAAATTTAAACAAATTTCTTATAAAAAAATGTAGTATTTGCCTCTCATACCAAGACTGTAAAGAATATATCCTTCTACGGTTACAGTTGTGAGCATGAGATGGCATCATGAAAGTCGAAGGAAGCCGGGTGTATTGTCTCACCCGTCAGACGAGGAAGCATGGAAATATTTTCATCAAAAATATCCTAATTTCTCCGCTGATCCTAAAAATGTGAGGCTAGGTCTTTGTGCAGATGGGTTCACTCCGTATGGCAAATCGAGTTACCCATATTCTAGTTGGTCGATCATTGTGACGCCATATAACTTGCCTCCTACATTGTTTTTGAAAAGAGAGTTTCTTTTTCTGACTGTTATTATTCCAAGTCCATAAAATTCAAAAAATAAAATAAATGTGTTCTTACAGTCTCTAATTGATGAACTTAAATTGCTGTGATACGAATGTGTCACTACAAAAATTTTAGGTTTTAATGACGAAATAAATCCAAAAATCCATCGCTAAATCAATTTAGTGAAGGAGTAGTGACGAACTTTTTCCGTTGCTGAAGTCATCGTCGCTAATTTTTTTTGTGACAAAGCCGTCACCAATTTAGCGATGGATCAGCGACGAAAAATTTTCGTCGCTAAATGTATTTTTTTAAAATTTTGCGAAGGAAATTTTCATCACTATTTTTTTAAAATTTTTTTTATAAAGTATATTTTTTATTTTTTAATATAAAATAAAAAATTAAAAATTAAAAAATATTTAACAACAGAAATATTCTGTTGTTAAAACATATTAAAAATAAAAAATTAAAATAATAATAATTAAAAAATTAAAAAATATTTTCACTACGTTAGAAAAAAAACACTATAATCCTAACTATTATGCCTGCTAAAGTCCAAGAAAAAAAAGCACATGGTAGACCATTATGTAGCTAGCTACCTTCTCCATGTAGCCCAACTAGCTGCTTCATGGAGTTAAGGGGGCATCTCACGTATGGTTGCTTCACGCGGCCAAAAGGGGGGCCCCCCAGGTTGCACGAAAGCGGCCACACAATCTGGCCACTTCCCCTTCTGCCACACTGCCACGCAGCATCAAGGCTAAGGATATGGGGGGGCCTCCACCCCTCTCACCCCCAAGAGACCTCTCTCGGGGGTATTCTGCCACGTTGCCACGCAATAGTGTGGCTAAGGAAAATGGGGGGGCTTCCACCCCCCCATCCCCAAGAGACTTCTCTCAGGGGTATTCTGCAACACTGCCATGCAGCAGCGTGGCTAAGGAAAATGGCGGGCTCTACCCCCGACCCTCGAGAAACCTCTATCAGGGGTACTTCACACCTATGAGGGAGGTCCCTCGGGGGTGCCTAACTCGAGCCTCTACATGCACGTCCACATACGTTTGTGTAGGCGCTCGGCCATGCACTCTTGCGCCAATAACCCCGCAAGACTCACGAAAATTAAGTCATTTGACACATGGATGCCCCTCCCATCGCTATAAATAGGGGGTTTTTCCTCTCATTCGGTATGCAACCTCTTACTCTCATATTTACTCTTTGTTTTCAAGCATTTCACTTCTACGAATGACTGACTTAAGTATCGGAGGGTCCACGCTAGGATTCTCACCGCGCCCCTAATCGATTTTCTTTCTAGCGGGTCATCTATCGCTTTCAACCTATCCAAGGGACTCATCCATCGCTGTTGTGACCCCCGGGAGACTCATCCATCGCTATTGCTACCCCCAGAAGACTCATCCATCGATGTCGCTCCACCCTGAGAGACTTACCTATCTCTCCTGATAATTACTCATCATTTGGACGGGAGACTCATTTATCATTGTCGCTCCACCTCGAGAGAGTCACCCATCTCTCCTGATAATTACCTATCGTTTGGACAATCCACACGTCACCCATCGCCCGAATGAGTCATCCATCCCCCGAGTGAGTCATCCATCGCTTAAATACCCCACACGAGAGTCATCCATCGCTTGGATCAGCCACACATGAGTCATCCATCAGCAGTTTCCCCTTTTACAAATTTATTGTTGTAACCGTGTAACAACACTAACAAACATAAAATTATTAAAAAAGAAGATAATTAATTAATATTAAAAATTAATACTTAAATATTTGAACTTTAAATATAACCAAAAATAAAATAAAATTACAATCCTGACAAACATTTCTAATAGTTTACTGAAAATAAACAAAACATATAAACAAATAAAATAACACAAAAAAAGAGAAAGAAACATAAAAAAATATATAAGCAGCAAACAATGCAATAAATAAATTTTTAATAAAATAATATAAAAGAAAAAAGAACATGTAAAAGAAAGAAAAGAACATTTCTAATAATTCATTGAAAAGATCAAGGTTACAACAAGCAAAAAAGAAAGAAAGAAAAATAAAAAATAAATAAATAGAAAAAAATAAACTAGTACTGAAAACACTACAAATTTACTAAAGTTAACATGAGTAGCAAACAAATTTTTAAAATAAAAATCCAAAAAATAAAAAAAATAATTTAATCACAGTGAGAGAACCTTGGCTAGGGCTAGGGGCTGCAAGTGAGCGAGGGTTAGGCAACGAGCGACGGCGAGCCGCGAGCGAGAGCGATAAAGCGAGTAAGCGAGAGACTAGGACAAGCAAGCAAGAGATAAGGGCGAGCAACCGAGAGGCGAGGGCAAGCCACGAGAGGCGAGGGCGAGGGCGATGTAGCAAGCGAGAGGAAAGAGCGAGGGAGAGCTGCAAGCGAGAGATAGCTGCAAGTGAGGGCGCGACACCGAGGGCGAGCTGCGAGCGAGATGAGAGAGCGAGGGCGAGAGGTGACGGCGAGAGACTTGGGAAGAAAGGGGACTTAGGAATTTGGGGGCAGGTTTTGGAGATTTTTGGGCGGAAAGGGACAGATTTGGCCTGGAAAGAGGTGAGGAGATTCCAGCCTCTTGAATTTATTTATTTTTTAATATTTAATAATTAAATAAAAATAATATTATTTATAAAAATAATATTAATAATTATTTAATTGATAAAAATAATGTAATTTAAATAAAATCCTAATGTAATTATCTAAAATGTGATAATAAAATAATTTAAATTATTGTATTTCAAATTAATATTTGTTTGAAAATTTAATTATATTATAAATTTAATAATTATAATAAATTAATTTGATATATTAAATTATTTATTAATAGTTTGTTATCCTAAAAAATTAATTTTTTTCTATAAATAAAAATTCTATTAAATGAAACCTACACAACATCTATAAATTACTAGGATAAATTTCTAGTTCCACAAAAAAAATTTAAAAAATAAAAATAAAAAACTTCCACAACACTTAGGATTCCCAATTACAGAGTAGAGCAATGCTAATGGCAGAACCCATCTGATCAACACAGTAGATTCTAGATTGCTGAATTTCATCTATAATTCAAAGAAAAAATTAGAGAGAACAAATAATAAAGAGATATATTTATTTTTTTCTTGGTTAACATTAATGTTTTATACATAACACTTAAGCTTCAAAAATAAAAATTAACCCCTATAGTTTTTTTATAGTATAACTATTAAGGGGAAAACCATTCCATATCTTCGTCCAAAAACCATTTCGGATTTATCTTGATACTCTCTTATCCTGCTTATTTTAACAAACGCTACCTGAATATATTAAATAAATATATATATATATATATTTTATTTTTTAACAAGAATAACACATGTCACGTCTCTAGTTGTTTATTATGAATGACTAATTGTACATTTAATTGTGTTACAATACCTATATATTAAATAATGACATATGATATTGTTATCAAGTATAAGACACAATGTCATCCATATATTATGGTTTTTAAACTTTTTAGCTTTATAGAGAGAGATTGATAAGATAGCTCCTAAACTCCTTTCTATATAATGTAATCTCTATATATTGTTTTATTTTTATGATTTCTAAAATTTAAAATAAAGAAAATTTCAACAATATTATGGTTTTTAAACTTTTTATTTATTTTTCTAATGTAGTATTTGTTTACATTTTGTACACATTTAATAAATATTACAAATAATTAATTATTATATATTTAATATATTTTTTATTTTATGCACATAAAATATATTAATTGATATAGTTAGAATTTAGCAATATTTTGATTTTTAATATTAATATATTTATGTAAATTTTATAAATTAATTTTTTTATATTCATCTCATGTTTAAATGTATATTTAATTATTTTATAAAATTTAAATATTTATTCATCCCAAATTTAACTATTTATAAATTAATTGAATAAAAATAAAAAAATTAAAATTAAAAAATTAACATTAGCGACGGATTTCCATCGCTAAAATTAGCGACGGAAAACTATTTCTGTCCCTAAATGTTAATAACAAAAAATTTAAAATTAAAATTTTATTTTAATTATTTAAACTAATATTAAAATTAATTTTTTATTTTAAAATTTTGTGATGAAATTTATTTTTTGTCGCTATATAAAAATCTAATTTTTAATTTTTTTATTATTGAAATTTAGAGATGGAAATAATGTTCTGTCGCTAATTTTAGCGATGGATTATTGTTTCCGTCGCTAAAAATTATTTTTTTATTTTTTTAGCGACGGAATTTTTTTCTGTTGCTAAAATCCATTGGTAATCCTCACAAAAAAAAAAATTCGTAATTCGTTGCAATTTCGTCGTTTTGTCCCAAAATAGAGAAGAAAATGTTTGTCTCTAAATTCCGAATTTCTTGTAGTGTGTTCTGATTTATGATATATCAACAAAGAATAATTTTTTATGAAGGCCGTTCTATTGTGAACCATCAATGATTTTCCTGCATATGGAATATTATCTAGCTGAATAACATCAAGTAGATTAGCTTGTCCATACTGTATGGAGAATACTAAAGCTTTCAACCTCAAGTATGGTGGAAAGACATTTTTTTACTGTCACAAGCAATTCTTGCCAATGGATCATGCCTTTCGGAGAAATACAAGTGCATTTAGAAAAAATAGAGTTGAGAATACTTTTCTAGCACCATGATTAACTAGAGATAACGTTTTTCAAAGAGTCTATAATTTTTCATCTATCTTGCAGTTACAGGACTATGCGATGCCTGAGTATGGTGTGGAACACAATTGGACGAAATGGAGCATTCTTTGAGAACTGTCATACTGGACAGATAATATGATCTAGCACAACTTGGATGTCATACATATTGAGAAAAATATTTTTGACAATTTTTTCAATACAATAATAGATTTGAAGGGTAAAAGTAAAGATAACACCAAGGATAGAATGGACCTTAAAGAATATTGTAGGCGGAAAGAACTTAAACTAATAGACTGCGGCAGTGGTAAGTATTGAAAACCCAAGGCTCAATACATGTTCACAAGGGAATAAAAGTTAAGTGTTTTGACGTGGATAAAAGAACTTAAACTCCTTGATGGATATGATTCAAGATTGGGTAAATACGTTGATATGAGAAACGCAAAGTTATTTGGGTTGAAAAGTCATGATTGTCATATTCTCATGGAATGATTACTTCCAACGGCATTTGCAGCATTACCAAATCGAATTTGGAATCCAGTGACTAAATTATGCTAATATTTTAAAGACATTTGCTCAACAATATTGAGGCTTGAACACCTAGATGCCATGGAACAAAACATACCCATCATTTTATGCAAATTCGAATGTGTATTTCCTCTGGGATGGTTTAACCTAATAGAGCATCTTCCAATACACTTAGTTTACGAAGCAAATGTGGGAGGACTAGTACAATACAGATGGATGTATCCCTTCGAACGGTACATCTAATATAATTTGAATTGTTTAATTTTTAAAAAATAAAATTTTCTTATATTAAGGAGATTTTCGAATGATTTAGGTTCCTCAACACTTTAAAGAAAAAAGTTCGCAATAAAACTTGTGTAGAAGGATCTATATGCGAGGCATATTTTGTAATACCCTAAAGCATTGTGAAATAATAATCGTAATTTGGTATTTAAGACCTTAAAGAAATTATTAGAATTTTAAGTGTTTATCAGGGTAAGTATAAATTTATAAATTTAGTTGTATGTAATTAATTTATATAGTTAATCATAGTTGTATTCATTTATATAAATATATAGTATAATTATAGTTAAATATACCAATGTACCAAAAATTAATTATTGGGATTTTCTTACTAATATAGGTATAATATATAGTGTACGTAGTAAGTATGTATATATGTATATTATGTATATGTATGTATATATGTAAAAAAAACAATCAAAAAATCAAACAAATCTTAGAAAATCGGAGCAGGTGCGCGGCCATGCTCTAGCCGCGTCTGCAACTATGTACCAAGGAGAGGGGGCCATTTAAGAAGAAATGGCCGTCGGGAATAACCTCTAGGACGCGTGGCGCCCTTGATAAGACGGTTCACGACGAATTTTTGGCTATAAATAGCCGTGTTCAAAGCAGCTCTTGGTATAAAAAATCTTACTTCTTAGATCAAGCATTTGGGGTAGCATTTGAGAGTTTTGGGAGCGGGGTCTTGGTCCTTGCATCGTGGGCAAGCTTTCTGGAGCGTTTGGTGGCCAACGGAACAGCGGAGAAGGAGAATCGAGCTCACCGAAAAATCGCGCAAGTTGTCAGAGTCGAGACTTCATTGCACAAATCGAGATGTTTTTAATATGTTTTTCTCAAATCTAAAATTATAATCGGGTTCGGGAGGTCGAGATTAAGGGGGAGAGAAGCTTCGTTTGAAGCTTGGAGGCCGGCGACATCATCGGCAGCATGGCAGCTGCCGGAGATGGTGAACCAGTCGGGCGCATGTAGTCATGCGCCCGCGAGTAGGAAACAGGTGCATGGCTGGTACACGCCCGAAAGGAAAAATAGAAAAAAAAGAAAAAAATAAATAAAAAGAAAATAGATAAAATTTTGCAAAAATTTTCAAAAAATCTAGAATATTGTTTATGTCTTATTTTGTGAAAAATTTTCTAGAAAATGCAAAATTAATTATTTATTTAAGTAGCTTTGCTATTATGGAAATAAGGAAAAAAATAGGAATTTAACTTGAAAAATTTCAAAAAAATTCCAGAAGGCTAGAAATGTAATTTTAAAAATATTAGTGAAGGAAAATTAGGTTAAATGAAGGTTTAGATATTTATCATAAATTTTTGAGGAAATAAAACTTAGAAAATAAAGAAAAATCATAGAACGTATGAGAAAATAGTGAATTAATATTCTGAAAATAAATTTAATTTTTTAGGAAGCCTTGAGGCTCGAGAATTTACAAATAGCTCGTCTAGCACGTCTGTCGAGGTCGACACGCTTTTTTGATAGCTTAAATTGTGAAAAGTAAGTGTACAATTACAAGTTTAGTACAGTTATGAATGTTTATCTTCGGGAATGCTTTCATCATATTGACATGCTCTGATATGTATCCATCACGTAAACTGCATGCATGACACGACTATGAAATGCATAAATACACGTTGATATCATTGATCACACGCATAAAGGCCGTAAGGAGTATGAATTGGCATCGTTACTTTACCAAGGGTGCACCCATACACCCCAACTTCGAAAGAGGTGGCCGCAAAAATAATAGGTAGCATGTAGGGTGCAGTTGACACCTACGATGGATAAAACATTCCATAAGCATGATAAAACATTTGTACCCTTACTTAGATGGTTCATCATCTAATATAAGTTTTTCCCTAGAATATTCAACGTTCTAGTCGGGACTTGCAGTGATGGTACAGAAGCCGAAGATGAGTAGTGACACGATTCGTCGAGGAATAAGCAAGTGTACCATGTTATGTTGTAGTATGGATATTTCGAGTATTATGTACGTTTTAAATTATCTTTAGAAACTTATGTATCAACTTTGTAACAAGTGCCATGTTCAGTTATCTATGTATTAAATGCATTGATCAAGTTCGATTTCTAGCTTCCGCTTACATGAGTCAGTTAAATCTAGTGTATGTATTGTTACGCTTAGCATTAGATAGGCCTAAAGGAGTTTCGGGAATATTGTAATTTAGAATAAAAAAAAAAATAAGTCCCAAATTTCCTAGGTTATAACACGTCCTGAGCAAGTGGAGTGTTACATATTTAATTGAGAAGATGTCCACATTTGGCTCATATTATTTTGCACCAAATTTTCCATCAAGAAGGACGAGAGTCCCTCGAAATGATGATGGGGGAGATAAATCCATAAATTTTCGTCTTCAATTATTTAGGTCGTGCGGCTAGAGCAATGAAAATCAGGTGGATGGATGTAAAAGAGTTTGAAGCCGTCAAATTATATGTATTGTTGAATACTCCGGAGGTCGAACCTTATATCGAGTAAGAATTAAAATTTAAATAAATATATTTATAAATTCATATTTGCTTTATATTATTTGGTTTATATATCATTTTAATTTTTTAGCATATACACCAATCTATTGAGTCAGTTATCTTCAAACATCACAAACACAGAAATAGACAAACAAATCAAGGAATATTTTCCTAAGTGGTTCCATCATCAAGTATGTTATTTCATACTAAATTATTTTTAAATTGAATTTTAGTTATACATTAAGTGATTCAAAAGTTTTATCAGGTTTATTCGAGTACTCAAGTTGTTACAGATTCATTAATACAGAACATAGGATGGGGACTAACTCCAAACGTGCAGTATTGGCCAACGTATTTCGTGAACAGATATAAATTTTATACCATCAAATGTAGTAATAGTAGATCTACCAAAAATTTTGGTGTTTGCATACTTGGGACAGGGGTTGGATCTTCAGAAACCAATTATTACAAAAAAATTATAGACATTATTGAGTTAGAATATGCAAGCCTACCAATCAAAAGGGTAGTTCTGTTCAAATATGAATGGTATGATCCAAGTTCTCGGAGAACCAAAATACACGATAAAAAGGGTATTGTGAAGATTCGATCGTCAAGAAGGTATAAGAGATATGATCCTTTCATATTTTCCTAACAAGTTGAACAAGTGTATTACATGTCGTACCCCGACACTTGTCGTAATAAACATGATTGGATGGTTGTTATTAAAACAAAGGCACGATCTACAATTACTGCTCTAGAAACTAACATGGAAGAACCTTTCCAAGAGGATGAGATACCAAAACTCCCACAAATTGATTAAAATGATGACCTTATAGGTAGTTTACAAAATTTAGATGGGATAGTCGAGGAAATAGATGTTTCAAATGTTATTCAACAAGAAGAAGATAATGATGCAGAGGAAGAATCTATATCAGAAGACGACGAGAAAGAGTTATTGTCTGATAACATAGATAGTGATGAATATATAGAAGAAGATTGATTTATTTTTGAATATGTTAATTCACTTATATATGCTATGATATAATATTTTTTATATTATTTAATGTCTGTGACCTTGTACGTTATACCATATTTTTATTTTTTATGTAATTCTCAAAAACATATGTCAGGACATTCATCTCCTGAACCAAGCAGGGATAGGGGTAGTAGCGGTAGAAAAAGACACTGATCCTATAGGGACAGACCTTTCCCAGATTCTAGTAGTGCTGGATCACAGTCTTCTCTTTCTGTCTCCGCACATGCTATCCCGTCTACTCCTTTATATCCTTAGTTATCGCACCCACATTCTTTTGTTCCAATGACTCAATTCCAACAACCATATGTTGGGATGCCATATGCTACAGGTTATACTACAGTCCTACCCACATCCTACCCATTTGAGACTACACCACAATCTACCCCATCTCATAGGCTGACTTTTCATCTCCCAAGAGGTCCATACCCATACTCATTTATGCCGACACCACATGCACCTCATGTGTCATCTTTTCCTATGCAGAATGTTGAACCGTCTCTTTCTCAGCCAGTGGATACCGACCGAGTTGATCACCGAGTAAAATTATCCTACAATCAGAACTGTGATCAGTGAATATCTTATATATTAATTTTAATTGATTGTTTGTTATTATTATACACAGAAATGCATATTCTTATTTGATCAATATTGGTTTTACAGTTTTTTCCCTGAGATTGGCCCACCAAATGTACAATAAAAAATTTGGAAAAGACGGTATATTGAAGTTTGGCTTCATTGAGATGACATGCCAAAATTAACACAACGGATGTGGTTGGAAAAATTTAGCATTAGTATAATTATAATTCTTAATCATGGAAAGTTTTAATTTAAAATTTTATACATATTTATTCATTTTTAACTTTTTGTAAAAGGAGTTCAAGTGGCAACTCGACGAGAGTGATCGTATATGGATCACTTGGAATAAATCTAGTCGAAGAAGTTTTAGAAATAATTTGAACAAAATTAAAGGAAGTGATGATAAAGGTGAGTGAATGGATCCGATGGTACAACGGGCATTGCAGTCAAAGTGGGATGAAGATGAATACAAGAAGAAATCTAAACAAAACAAAAAGAATCGCGTCTTCGAGACTTGTGGGTCAGTCCACACAGGTAGATCCATTCCTTTCACTGAGAACCGAAAAATGATGATAATTAGTTTTTTTATTTAAATGTAAATTTTATAAACTTATATAGTGGTTTATATTTTATTTTATTTACTTTATACATTTGTCATGCAGGCAACAGAATTAAACTACGAGCCCAATGAATTTGAGATTTTCAAGAAAACCCACACTCAGAAGGATGATCAAGAACAAAAAGTGTGGGTTGATAATAGATCAAAGGTCGTCGCGGTGATTGTATTTATGTATAATTTAATTAACAATATAATTTAATAATTTTTTTATTAATTAATAAGTCAATATTTTAATTTATATAGGAGGCGTTCGAGAGATTAAGTGCAGAGGCATCTTCAGCATCAATGGGCGGTAGCGAGTCGTCATCTCTACCTACAGTCGACGAGCGTCACATCTTTTATCAGGCTGTCTTTAATAGGAACAAGAAGGGTTGTGTCTATGGTCTCGACTCTCAAGCTAGGCAATCTTACCTGGTTGGATCCGATAGCAACTCTAGTGGTTCATATGGGTTGTCGTCAGAATTAGAACAAATGAGATTGAGGGTCACCCAGATGAACAAATAGCTGCATGTCGCTCGGATCCAGGTCACTGAGGTGCAAAATGAGTTGCATTCCACGCAGACCCATATGAACAAGGAGTTGCATGCATCTCGGACCCAAGTGACAAAGATGCAAAATGAGAATGTACAGTTGTGTCAGTGGTAGCAACAGATGATAGCATGGCAAGAGTAGATGAACTGACAGATGATAGCGTTAAGCAACTTGGACCATCGTCTCAACCTGGATCGTCTACTCAACTTGGATCGAGAGATCTCAGTTTTATAATGAGGAACAAAATGATGATTGTAATGATGATGATTATAATTGAATATTTATGAATGTTAATTTTGTATAAATATATGAATGTTAATTTTTTTTAAATTAATTATTTTAATTATTTAAAATAAATTATTAATTTTTTAAAATATTATTTATATATATAAATATTTATTTCTAAATAAATATAAAATATAAACAAATTTTTGAATATTTATTAAATAATTTTTTTATATAATTATATTTTTAAAATATTTTTTATTTTATTTTTTTAATATTTTTTAATGTTTTCTCTATTTAGCGACGGGTGTTGTTCTCATCGCTAAATTCAGTGACAGGTGCGGCACCCGTCGCTAATTCCGTCATTGATTTTTCCTGTCGTTAAAATCGTCACTAAATTTTAGCAACGTCATTTTAGCAATGGAGAGTTGTTCGTCACTAAATTCGTTGTTAAAAAATTAGTGACAGATTTTAAGGTTTTAGCGATGAAATTTTTTATCGCTAAAACTTTAATTTTTTGTAGTGTTGGTGATCAATCCAAGTCTCAATAAACTTAGAATAAACCTCTTATAAATCTTAGAGGAGCATTCTTTAAGGATTATCCTAATCCTCTTTATTTGTTTAGGATAATGATTCCTAAGTACCACCAAACTAAAAGATATAACCCTAAACTAAGGATGGTCTCCACATATATAGCTATAAAAAGATGAGGTTTTACCTTTTCGGATAAACATTTAGCTTATTGCTAATATTACTATATCTCTAGCCAACTAGTCCCTCTTTTTAACTCCTCTTTTAATTGAGCATTTCAGTGATTTTCCCGGTCAGCCTCGAAACAATCTTATTGTATCTTTTTTTATAGTTTGTCAAATAATTAAGTAAATGCAAATGACATCTTTTGATCCCAAATCCTATTTGGTTCTTGAAAATCAAACCTAGGCCATCTAACGTGACTCCTCTGATGAAATTAATTATTAACAAAATTACTTGCAACATTTATGCATTTTATCATGGAAAGTGATTATTTCGTAGAAAACATGGGTCGGGAAAGTATCTAGAGAGATGAAATTATAATTTTATTTCTGTTTATTTTTAAATAATTTAGAAATAATAAAGGTGAAATTATAACTTCACTCACAGAATATTTTTTCTCTCTTTTATAATTTTAAACCTAAATAAATAAAAGGAAAAGGTTGCACAAATTAATAGACAACTAACATAAAAACTAACAGATGTTCTCAACATAATTTCTAGACAAAATATTTACATTTATATACATAAAATTCCAGACTGTTGATGATAACGCATTTTTTAAACCAAAATTCTAACATTTTCATACACTTTGGAACGGTTTCTTTTTTTTTATTATTTTTTATTTTTTTTCGAACCTGCGACAACTGAATTAGACTACTACTTCTCTTTGGCTTTAAATGAGTCATTTCAAATTAATCATTAAATTAAACACACTGATTTCCAAATTCTTGCAATCTAATTAAACTCGTCAATTTGCTAAACAATCAACTCAAACACGTAAGCAAGCACATGGTCATCATAACTCATAAGCAAGTCCAAATCAATAATAATATAATATAATATAATATAATACAATATACTACCATCCAACTCAACTAATATATATGTCTCAGAGACATAAAATAATTTCTCCTGGCAAAGTTTCTATCTATCCATATAACATGCAAATGGCAACTTAGAAAGGACACCCACTTCACCGAAGCCTTTCGTACCAAAACATCAGCTGCCCCATAACATAGAATTCAGCATATGACTTCAGGAGTTGGGTTACATAGACAAACTGTAGTAGAACGCAAACGCCCACAATCCCAAGAACTGCTTTGAGAAACATCCGAGTATCCTCCATTCTGTCTCTGACTTTGCTTGCATACAGTTCACCACTATCGTATCTCGGATACAGTAGGGTCTGGAAAGAAGGATCGAACAAGTCCTCCACCCCATGAACAGTAATATT
Organism: Diospyros kaki; assembly: GCA_036245055.1. NCBI lineage: Eukaryota > Viridiplantae > Streptophyta > Magnoliopsida > Ericales > Ebenaceae > Diospyros > Diospyros kaki. Next base: position 37,392,625 of record BSEG01000010.1, on the reverse strand, counting down.
TTCATCACTGTAGATGTTCCAATCGGTGATCTTGACTCCATTAATGGAAGCTTTACCGCCATGGGGTTGTGTAGTGACCACGAGGGGGTGGCCGGAAAGGAGGGTGTCGATCTTCGACTCAAACCGGGCATATGATTCGAGGGCCTCTCTGTCGATCTTCGATGGCGCAATGTGGTACTGAAGGAGCGTTAATGGAGGCTGAAGGTATTTGGAAGAGAAGATGGCCTTGTTGGAAGGGCAGAAGATGGTGACTGTGGCATGATCGGGGATTAATAGACGTTGAGAATTAGGTATCAACGGAGAGAGAGCCTGTTCAAGGATTAGAGCCATGGCTGTGTAGCCTTTGCTGGATAGGTGGCTTGAGATCTTTATATTTCTAAGGTTGTTTTTGTGGCTTGTTTCTTGGGCTGCTGCCGGAATACCGACAAAAACCAGAGTTGGGAAGAGGAGGAGGAAGATGATCGTTAAAAGCTTGGAGGCCATATGTAATGATGGGCAAACCCTAAAAAGTTAGAGCGAGCGAGAGCGAGCGAAGAAAAACACAGGTGCTGTGATGAGTAGAACGCCAATCCCCAGAGGCTTTTATGGAGTGACTGTGAAAACAAAACATTGTTCATTTAGGTTTCGATTTGAAAACCTTGTCCATTTGAGTTTGGGAAACCTAATTGACCTGGGTTTCCACCAATCTGCTGGAAAATAAATTTTCCCGGTAGATCTTGTCCTTTTGGATTGCATTGTCCGTCATACTACACACAAAATTTCAATCCCATTTTGAATGTTACCTTTAATATCCACCGCGACAATTTTTTGAAACCCAGATGAGGTGGGTTTTCGAAACCTAAATGTAAAAGGTTTCTACCTTAATATACGTGTGCATACATACATACATAAATACATATATATGTGTATATACATATAGTTTTCATAAAGCTCAAAGATATGGGAGTGCTAACCAGGAGCAACTCTTAATCCATCCATTTCACAAGTCGACCATCCATCTCCTCCTTAGCCCAGGGGCGGGGGGTTTAAAAAATAGATTTTGCGATTTAAAAAAATAATTATTATTTTTCCAAACACCCCCCCCCCCCCTCTCCGTGCTTGAAAGCCTAGAGGTGAAATGACTTTTGTTCATCTTTTAAGTATGCATATGCCATATAGTTATTCGTTATCTTGCATTCAAGTATGTTGTGTGGCATTATGTTCATATTAAAATAATGTTTTTAAAATTCTTATTAAGCTTCATTGCTCATGTTAACATATTGAATGTGTAAAGTAATGAAGTTTGTACTTCTAAGAAAAATACTAAGTTTGCTCTAAGGAAAATACTAAATTTGTTGAATGATCATTTGTGCTATATTGATAAAAGTAAAAAAAATAAAATAAAAATAATAATGTCTTTCTTAAAATTAAAGAGTGTTTGGCCATATTTCTTCAAGGAAGTTTGTGTTTTGTGATTGTGAGAAATTAAAATTTGTATGTAATCAAATACATTTTTGCAAGCAAGTTGTGTAAACACTGTTCGAATTTTATGTTATGAGTGTTTTAATAATAACTGCATTTATGTTAAAATTTTAATATTCTCTTATATTATATTTTATTAAGCTTATTAATATGTTTTGTATTCTTATTTAGAATATTGATTAAAAATATATTAAATCTATCTTAATAAGATATAAGAATGTTGTTTTAATTAAAGAACATTGGTAAAATTATCTTTTAGTATGTCTTATTTATTAATATTATAATATGTATTCAAATAATTTTAACCATATACTTTATTGATACATCTTCTTATATCTCTCCTTGGAATCATCCGAAGAATAATACACGAGCAATGAGCAAGTTACAACTTTAATTAATTTTGTAAGGTATTTACATTGCACATTTTTAATTTTTTATTTTTTATTTTTAAATTAATAAATTATGTTAAAGCTCTTACATTCCCATTTTTGCCTTTTTATTTTTCTCTTATTGGTGAAGTTCACGGTTAGAAAAAAAAAATTTGAAGCCTAGGTCCGCCCCTATCCTTGCCCTCGCAATTTTGGCTCCTGAAATTTCATCTTTTTACGATCCTTTCCATATTCTCATCATCTTCAGGTCCCTGTGAAACATTATTTGGATACTGGTGAGATCAACTTATCATAACAAGTATTCTAAATTAGGACACTTCCTTACGAAGATGGAAAGTTTGAACTCTGGGTGGAAGCCTATCTCTAAACCAAGTGATAAAAGTCCTTTCCCCAAAGCAAAAGGCAAAAGCAGGGATCTGGAAAGCAGCAGAAGACAATCCAGTTTAGCATCTTGCCTCAAATTTTTGGTTCTTCCACTAAAATTGAACCTAGTAATCACCATAATACATAAGCAGTGCCATGATCGGTTTACAATGCAAACACTTGTCAGATTAGTAATAATCTGTATATATCTATCAATGTAAAAGTTTGCACTCATATCATGTGAAAACATCAAGAAAATTGATATGAAAACGTCAAGAAAGCTATTAAGACAATGTGAAGGCCCTAGGAACATCTATAAAGTGGCAAACATATTCAACGGTACTTTCCAGCATAACTCATTTGTACTAACAGATTCTAATACAAATAAGCGATATTTTACTCCTACACTACGGGAGAAAACGATCAGCAATCTTTTTGCTATCTTCTTCAAGCAGATGACATCTTCACCAAAAGTAATTGAACAGTTTCCCTATTTTCATGGTAATGCATACTTGACCATGCATCTGTATCTATCCTGAATTCAAAGCAGGCAATATGCTGTATTGATCTGAGAACTTAAAAACAAGCTCCTTAATCTCTTATCTAGCAACAAAAAAAAGACAAGCTCCTTTAGTTCTCTTACAATTGGCTCAAACTAAGGCTCCATTTTTTTTTATGTAAAACATTTTCCAGGAAAACATTTTATATGTTTTCTGATGTTTGAATGAAAAAAATGTGAAAAATATTTTTATAGGAAAAATGTTCTATATCAAAAAGGAAAATGACTTGCCAAATGAACTTTAGTAAGTCATTCTTCTTTCACACAAAACGGTTACATTCCCTCTTCCATCAAAACACCTTACACAAATGTATATACATTGCTATATAAATGCATATGCATATAGATAGACTTACATAATATACGTGTATGTACATATAGCTAATTTTTGAAAAACATTTTCTTTACATGCAAATCAGACACTGGAAAATAAGATAAAAGTAATTTTATGTGTAAATATTTTCTAATGTTAATTACTTTTCAATGTAAAATATTTTATGTCAAAAGAAACGGAGCCTAGGTATCAATAACACCATAGATGCTGTTGAATCGCAATAAGAAACATACTCTAGATGCTCGAGTCATAAAGTAGTATATTTCAAACCAACAACATAGGGCTGCAGCATCACAACCAATATCCAAACTATCTTGACCACCACCATCTCAGCTGAGAATGAAAATTGCCAATCTGTAATTCACATGGCAGCCTCAGCTTTGAGCTTCTGAAAATAAAAGAAAACAAACACAAAAATTTCCCACAACTTGGCAGGTTTTTGAACCAGCTCAAACTGTGTTGTTCTTCCTAAAACTTTTCAACCAAATGCTTCAATTAATGTGATTTTTCAAAAAAAAAAAAAAAAAAAAATTGTAGAAAAAGGCCAAGCAACTACACCATCCATCTTGCATTGTCTCCAAAGATTCTTAGTGCAGTTATTCCTCACCAGCTTCCAGTAGATTTATTCATTAAAAACTCGTGAAATTTCAGTAGCAGCAGCCAGTGGAAACAGAACAAGCAAGCCAATTTAAGTCCTTCCACAAAACAAAAGCAATAATAACTAAAATTATGTTTAGTAAATAGGGCATAAAAGAGCTGGAGATGCAACATAGTGAGTAGATGAAAAATGTAGCTTAATTCATTGATCCCTTCCCTCTGCAGTTGAGATGCCGCCAGTTGCATTAAACAATCCAAACCTTAACTTGCATGCCTAGTGTGAAGAGCAAAAGTAATAATATAAAGATAATGCTTTATCCAATGGCTTAAACTTTTAGTTAAGATGGTGATTAACAATTCAACACTTATATTTATAAACACAATCATGTGGCTTCCATACCCAATCACAATTAAGTTGCCTCTTTACTAATCAATAATGCATGATCTTGAAAATAATATGGGAAGTAGCATTAGCAGATGAATTCAGAAACATGAACTTACCACTACATGCATGTGTAAAAATTTTCCAGATATGATAGACCCAAGTTGCACACTGTAATACAGATTATATCATGCAAAGATCTGGAAGGCAAAACCATTGATAGCAAGGCTCTATCTCTCTGGCATATTTTGTAAAATAACCAGTACATGCAATTATAGCTCAAAGGCATTTTAAGAACCATGACAACAAGAATGACAAGGAACATATTTATAAGACCAGAGGATGTTGCATATACAGAATGTCAACAAGGTCAAATGGCAGAGACTACCCCCCTCCTCCCCCCATTTTCAAAATGGTAGTGACCTCCCATGCTGTTGATGGTGTTCAACAACTGGTTGAACCCTATTGGGGAACGCTAGCAATTGGCGTTCCCCAGCTTGGGATTGCCGGGGTTCAGCTAAACCCCAGCATCGGGGTCAATGGTTGAACCCAACAATGGCTTTTGGACTGAAATTAAAAATAACCAAAAAGAAAAAAATTGTTGGTCCATTGCCACAGAGAGACGTGGCTGTCTGTGGACCCAGCCATGAGAATTAAAAAAAAAAAAGACAACAGGGAGATAAAAGAAGATAGAGAAAGAACCCAGCAATAGTCATCCCTGCGATTCCCTTTTATCCAGAGAACTCAAATGTTGGGTACTTGGAAACCAAGCATTTGCTGGATTGGAACCCAGTGATGGTTGATTTGACATCCAATAAATTAATAAGGATTGGAAGAGGGTCCCAATTAGTGACTTCAAACAGGTAATGAGTTACTCTTCATAATTTGTTGAGCCAAAAATGTGCAAAGTGGCATCCAAGATTGCTGAAGCAGGCAAAACCTCATCTAAACATCTGAATCTAAAATCAGTTTTTGAGGGACTAAATGATGAGATAATTATCTGCATGTTTAATATCTTATTATGTTGGGTCATAAACCCAGTCATGGGCCTGTGGGGGGAGAGACAGAGATAGGCTTTCTGTACTTTACAGATGAGGCAACAATAGCTTGCTCACCAGTCTCCTACCTACTGGTCGCCTTCTTTTGTCAGTGGGGAGCCAGCTTCAATCTCTCCTTCCTCTTCAACACACTGGCAAAGGAATGAGGCAGCCTGGGTCTCAAACCAGAGGCTTTTGTGGGTTGCTTTCAAGGTTTCGTGGGTTGCAGCGTGTCATGAACCTAGGTTTGACCCAGGGTTTTTAAAGGAATTTGGAAGAAACAGAGGGAGAGATAACAGAAATGGAGGAAGAAATCAGAAGAACCGGGGGGAAATCAGACAGAACAGGGAGAAACCAGAGAGAATCAGGACAGAGATCAGAAAAGTTGAGATAGAAACAGATTTCTATTATCATTCAACAATGCTCCATTCTCTAACTGATCTAACCTATTTATAGGCTTTACTATCCTTTCAATTACAATACAACTGAAAGGTACAATTGCTATAGCAGCCTAAAGTACAACAAGAACAACAAGAAAGAAACACATATAATCCATAATTACTATTATATCCTTGGGGTCGTAACAATTCCTCCCTCCTTGAGAGATTCCTTGTCCCCAAGAAATTATACCAACAGCCACTATTTTCTTCATCTGATTCTTTCTTTCTCTTTCTAAGCCTTTTCCTCTTTTCTGTTCCGTTCTCTTTATTTTGCTTTTCCTACAAATATAAAATGTAGTCCTCAAAGATCACCATGTCAAAACTCTCTTCTCCAATTGATTTGTAAGTTCCAGTAATTTCCTTGACCTTCAGGCAGAAATTACACCAGTGAGTTGTAGCAATAAGTATTCCGGCAGCAACCTGCTCTTCCATCATCCTCCGAGCCGAATAACAGTTCTTCTGTTCTATTCGCTTCACTTGCTCTTCTCTACTAAAACCAGCACCAAAAACTGGTCTACACCATTTGAAATGGCAGCAAGACAGTCATATTGTTCAGGATTAAAAACATTCAAAACAGCACTAAGACATTCACCTTTTGGAATTATCTTAAACTTTTTGATGCCTGATTCATCCACAGCTATGGACTCCTCATCCTTCGCCGGAGTAGGTAAAGGAACAATATTCCTAGGACCTTCTTTCTCGGAACCATGCCTCTCAAGGTTCCAGTCCTGGACATTAGTCGTCCTTCAGACAATGGACTAGGCACCAGGGGTGATGCAATGGACTTTGCTTTCACTGGCAGTCCATCGAGCAGTTCCTTATTTTTCTCCTGCAACCTCTCAATATGCACATCATGACTTCTTAGCTCAAGAGAATCTCTGTTAATCTATGCCTGACACCATTTCACATTCAACATCCTCCAAACATCCAGTTAGTGTCAATCTCTTCCCGGCCATCTCAAAAGTTACTTCCAACTTATTAAAATTGAGTATCAAAGGGCTTACTGTTCTCAAGTCTACCCCTAACACAATGCAGTAGCCACCTAGATGTAAAATTCGTAGGTTCGTGGTGAACTCATGACCCTACATCAACCATGTAAAGTTTGGACATTTGTATCTACTTACCATCTTGCTGCCATCAGCAACAGTGACCGGCAGGGGAAGAGTGGCAGTGGCCTGCAAGGGACATTGCAAGTTTTTGGTCATACCCTCATCTAGGAAGTTGTGTGTGCTCCCACTATCAATGAGGATTATCACCTTTTTCCCCACTAAACCCCTTACCTTAATTATCTTTTCCGACGGATAGCCTTCTAGTGCATGCAAGGAGAATTGCCCGCCTTCTTCTCTAGCAACTCCATTTCCAACATCCTCCAATTCCCTAGCACTCCCTTCTTCTTCTTCCCCTTCTTCCCCTTCTTGTCCCTCCATTGCATCAATTGTTTTCTACATTGATGTCCCGGTGCATATTTCTCTCCACATTGAAAGCATAACCCCATTTGCCGTTTATGTTCCATGGCAAGGGACTTGAACGGAACAGGATTGGGGATTGCCCTAGAAACTAAGTTCCCTTTTTGCTACATGTTGGCTGTAGTTTTGAAATTTCCACCCCCACTGTTCTGTAAATTACTCCCCGTATACCCCTTGGAAGATATCCTATGTTTCTTAACAAACACCTCAAGGGATAATTCATGTAGGCAGTCTTTCTTGGCAGCCTGTCTTACTAAGGCTAGTTGTAACATCTTAACCATCAGTCTTAGTTCATCACTCAAACCACTGATGAAATTACTATTCATCCAAGTCAGATGAGAAAGACTCAATACGGACTTTAGTTCTTCAAACCTAATCTGAAATTCTTCCACCACTCCTTCATGCTTCAATTTGTTGAACTCCTCTACCACATCTATCATTATTCCTTTCCCTGAAGTGAGCACAGAAGTCCTCTAGGAACTCAGGCTAACTCCACTCTATTCTCCTTTCACTCCATCCCTAAAACCATGCATCTGCCACATCATTCAGGTAAGCGGCAACTATGTTAACCTTCTAACCTTCGGTTACCCTGTAATGGTAGAAGAAACGCTCATAGCGTCGAATCCACCACCTTGATTTGTCTCCTTCGAACACCGGAATTTCTAGTATCAGCATCGAAGTATTGGATTGGTTCCCAAAGGTTCCCCTAATGGAAGTTTCTAGAACATACTCCATCTGTTCCTCTGTCTCCGGTATGTTCCTCAATCTTGTGAGAATGGGTGCTACCGTGGAATGCAAAGGAAAGTCCATCGGCAGACTCGCATTAGGCTGCTTGGAGAACATGTTCAGTGCAACACTCAGCTGCAGACTCACTCTAGAGAATTCTTCTCTAAGGTGTGAGAAGTCTTCCCTCAGGTTTCTCTCGATCATCAACATGTTGGCTCGGCCACAACTAACCTCCTCCTGAGTGTGGTGGATTCCAACTTCTACTGTTTCCAACCTCTTGTCCACTTGCTCCTAGTTTTGTCGGAGGCCTATCTCCAAGGCATCCAATAGAGTCTCTAGTTGTTTCATTCGGGTTCCTTCCTCCATTGTCAATTCCACTGCCCGCTGGTCTTTTACTCAACTCTAGTATGATTGGTAGATGTATCCAACCTTCACTACGCAAGTTAGGGAGAAGACAGGGAGAAGATTCGAGAAAAAGAAAGAGAAGGGGGGAGGAAGAGAGAATAACAGAAATGGGAGAGAAATATAAGATTCTTTTCATTGCATAATCATCTGTTGGCTGAGGTCTTGGTACATATATAGCCTGCAGCTGAAATATCCTGGAATGTACTCCAAGAGATGCATTGTTGTACTGACCAACTTGGTACACCACTATTTAGCATACAAAAATTATAATGACAACTCTACCCCTAGGAATGTGACACCTTGTAGTAAGTTGCTCTTACTCCTGAGTGGCCTCCCAAAGGTGAGATATGTAATGTTTTTAAGATTCTTCCCTTCAGCAGCTTGTTATCTCCCACTACCAACCTTTCCTTGAACCTGATTAGCCCATTTGAGAGTGTATATCTAGGGTTCCCAACTGGCTGAACAGTTAATTGAGTTAATAAGTCCCTCAACCAACCTATCTTCTGATAGCTTTCAGCGATATCCTTCACCCAATCTGGCACAACAGCAGTGATGGCTGTTGGGTGTGCAAACTTAAGTCCCACATTAGCTAGATATGGGGAGGATCAAGGGTATATAAGTGTGGACAATATCTCCATTGGTATGAGGCCCTTTGGGTAAAATCCAAAAGCAAATCCATGAGGGCTTAAGTCCAAAATGGACAATATCATACCAATGTGGAGATTTGGAAGGTCCATAGTCCCAACAATGGCCTAGCAGTTTCCCTTTTCTTCCCTTCTTGAGAGAGCATCAACTACTACATTCTCCTTCCCCCTCCGGTAGTGAATGGTATAATCCAACCCCAATAGCTTTGAAACTCCATTCCTCTATAATTGAGTGTGTAACCTTTGTTGTAATAAGAATAGGAAGCTTTCATGATCTGCATTAGTCACAAAGGGGTTCCCTTCCAAGTAGTGTCTTCACTTATCGACTGCCACCAACACAACAATAAGTTCCTTGTCATATACACTTAGCCCTAAGTGTTTTGGGGCCAAAGCCTGGCTGATATAAGCCAATGGCTTCCCCTCTTGCATTAGTACAACCCCCACACCATTGTCACAAGCATCTATCTCTACTACAAAGGGTTTAGAGAAATTTGTTAGCAATAAAACTGGGGCTTGGGTCGTTGCCCTCTTTAGTGCCAAGAAAGTGGCTTCAACCTTAGGGTTTCAATGGAAAATGTCTTTCTTGAGCAGCTTTGTTAGGGGTTTGCTGATCACACCATAGTGCTGTATAAATTTTCTGTAATACCTTGTTAGCTCTAAAAATCCCCTTAACTTCTTGATTATTGCAGGTCTAAGCCACTCCACCATAGCTGCGATCCTTTTAGGATCAGTGTTGACACCCTTACCCGATATTACATGGCCCAAATATTCCACCTCCCCCTTAGCAAAAGTACATTTCGATAACTTAACATACAGATGATTAGATTTAAGGATCTCAAAGGTTGTTCTTAGGTGGGATAGGTGTTGACCAAAATTGGGGATATAGATGAGAATGTCATCAAAGAAAACAAGTATGAACTTCCTCAAGTAAGGGCTAAAAATTTGGTTCGTCAAAGCCTAAAAAGTGGTCAGGCATTAGTGAGCCCAAAAGGAATAACAATGAATTCGTGGAGCCCTTGATGTGTTTTAAAGGCTGTTTTTGGAATATTAGAGGGTTTCATACAAATTTGGTGATATCCAGCCCTTAGGTATAATTTGAAAAAAATTGTGGCACCGGATAGCTCATCAAACAAGTCCTCAATAATGGATACAGAGAATCTATGTTTAATGGTGTTGGCATTGAGTTAGTGGTAGTCAACACAAAACCTCCATGTGTCATCTTTCTTTTTGACAAGGATAACGAGTGAAGCAAATGGACTTTGGTTGGGCTGTATTATGAACGTTGCTAGCATGTTCTAGACTTGCTTTTCTATTTTGCTTTTTATATAGGGGGATATCTATAAGATCTAATATTCACAGGTTTTGAATTTGGCTTGAGGGGCATGGAATGGTCAAGTGATCATGAGGGTGGTAGGGAATTAGGCTCAAAAAATAGATCCTTAAATTCTATCAAAAGTAAGTTCAAGGCACCAAGAAATTGTATCAAAAGTAAGGAGTTGGATGGCAACAGAGTTTGTGGCCAAGTCGTGCTGCTCCTTGACAACTGCTTCTTCCTCCCATTCCATAACTTGTATGGAGTACAGCTGGAGTACAGCTGTTAGATTCCCTCCCCCCCCCCCCGGCACGGTTTTTTCTACATCAACTTTAATAATTTCCTTCCTGCTATCATCTTACAATCCCCATTTTTTAGGCTTCCCACCAAAGTCAACTTCTTGCCACCAATCTCCACCGTACCTCTAACTTGTTGAAGTCAAAAATTAAGGAACTAACAGTCCTCATCCAGTCTATCCCCAAAACAATATCACATCCTCCCAATTCCAGGATTCTTAAATCTACCATAAACTCCTGCCCTTGCATCAACCATTTGAAGTCAGCACACTAGTAGTGGCTATACATTTTGTTTCGATTTGCTATAGTCACCGAAAGGGGGTAGTGGCTATTAATCTACACTTCAACTCTATGGCGGTGGCCTTATTTAAGAAGCTATGAGTGCTATCACTGTCAATCAACACCATGAGCCTCCTCTTCCAAACCTGTCCTTTCACCTTGATGATTTTTCCTATTAGGCCTCCTTTTAATGCGTGGAAGGAGATCTCTCCATCTTCATCCACGTGTACTTCTTCTTGGACATTTTATGTTTCCTCCACCATCACCTCTTCTTCTTATTTTTCTTCTTCTTTTTCTTTTCCTCATCAGATCCCTCCATATTTAAAAGCTGCCTCTTACACTGATGGTCGGGGTTGTACCTGCCCCCACATTTGTAGCATAATCCCAATTGCCTCCTCTACAATAGGGTTGGATTTCTTGCTGCACTAAGGTTAGTGTTCACCTTAGGAGGGCCTGGAATTAACCCCACAGCTGCAGCCCGAGGCCCGTTGGTTGACTAGTGAAGGGACTTGGTCTTGGCAAGACCTTGTGCTTCTTGAATATGGCTTCCAAGGCAAGTTCCTACAACCTTGCTTTCTTAGCCACCTGTTTCACTGCTACAGGCATCTTCATCTTGACCACCGGCCTCAATTTGTCCTTTAAACCGCTAATAAAACTTGACACAAAGTAATGCTTCATCAAGGCTAGCTAAGAACTCCACTGTTGAAGTTTGCCTAGAATTTGTGCAGTAGAAGTTCAGTAAAGTATTGAAGATTATTGGCTAGAAGTTATTAAACAGTTAGGGTTTTTTAAGCTAAAGTGAAATTAATGTAAACTTTGGGGGTCTAACTATAATTTCCCTATAGTTATTAGTTATATGGGGGGTTCCGCCTCCTCTATAAATAAGAGGGCAAGACGACAGTCTAATCTCTCTTCTCTCTTGTCAAGTTCTCTGTTTCTATTGTGAGTATTCTTTGTTCTAGAGAAAGTGATGCATGTGTATTGTGTTCTTGAGTTTTCTTGGAGTGAACAAGAGTTGTACTTGAGCGATAGGATTGAGAGAGGGCTTGGGCTTTGTACTGATCAGTTTCATCCTAATAAAAGGCTGCTATAGGTGGGTGTTTGAGGGCTGGATGTAGGATTGCCAAAGGCATTCCGAACCAAGATAAATCTGTGCCTAATGCTGTTTGGTTTGATCTTTTAAATTCTGTTAATTTCTTTTCTGTTGTTCATTTTTCTTGTTCTTCATTTTACACTGTATCCGAGAGTGTTTGAGAGGGTTTATGTGAGGGTTTTCTCGTCTAAGAGTATAATCTAAGAGTCCTAAGGTTAACAATTTGGTATCAGAGCCTCCCCTAGGATCAAGAACTGCTTTCTTGCAAGGTTTCTTTATATTTCTTGTTGATTTAATCTACCTACTATCTTCGGCCATGGTTGCAACAAGATATGATGTAGAGAAATTCACTAGCCATAATGATTTTGGCCTTTGGAGGATTAAAATGAAAGTTTTACTAGGGAACTTAGGATTGAAATCAGCCTTAGAAGAGGAAGGAAAATTACCTAAAACCCTCTCTGCTGAACAGAAACAAGAAAGGTTAAAACAAAAAGAGGAAATTGATGAGAAAGCCTATAATACGTTGATTCTTAGCCTTGGTGACAAGGTTTTAAGAGAAGTATCCAAGATGACCACCGCCCTATCCCTATGGAATAGGTTAGAGACTCTATATCTAACCAAGACCCTTTCTACTCGGTTGTTCTTAAAAACCTGCTTCTTCTCATTTAGAATGGGAGACGATCAGAAATTGCATGACCATATTGATGATTTTACAAAGCTGTGTTTGGACCTAGAGAATATAGATATTAAGTATGATGATGAGGACAAGGCCCTCGATCTCTTGCATTCTTTGCCTAAGACCTATGAGACCTTTGTTGACATATTAAAGCATGGCAGGGAAAACCTTTCATTAGATGATGTAATTGGAGCTTTAAACTCCAAGGAACTGCAACAAAAGGTAGAGGTAAATAGTTCTCCAGGAGATGCCTTAGCAGTTGGGTCTAGGCTGGAAAAGGAGGATCAAAGAAATAGGGGTAGGGGAAGATCTAAGTCTAGAAATAGTAGGAGATCTGTTAGGTGTTTCTTGTGTCATGAGGAGGGCCACATCAAGAGAAACTGCCCAAACAAGAAGAAAGAAACCTAGGAGAAAACCAACCTCGAATGCTCTAACACCATGTATGGTTTTGGCTATGAGAGTGCGGATGTCTTATAGTTTTTTTCTAGGTATGCAGGTAAAGTAGCATAGGTCCTAGGTTTAGGGTGTACTAATAGGAAATGGGTATTTACTCATAGAGACATGGTGGAGGGAGAAATGGTTTGTCTAGGCATCAATCTAAGGCCAAGATAATTGGAGATGTGAGAATAGGAAGCATGGTGGAGTTGTTCCAGAATATTAGAAGCTGTAAAATATGTCCTTGTTTTAATAGAAAGCCTAATGTCCTTAGGAATAATTAGATAGTGAGAATTGGAGTCCTAAGAAGTTGCTAGGATCTCTTAGAGAGATGGTAGCAACCCTCAAGAATGGAGGTTATGTGGTGCATGCTTGCATTTATATGTGGATAAGTTATAGCCACTAAAGGATAGCCTATGATAAGGTTAGGCTGTGTCATTTGTTGAGGATGGCTCACAATGGTGAGCAAGGACTAGGAAAGGTATCTAAGGCTAGGGATATTAGGGGAGGGGAAAATTTTCAGGTGTATAGGAATAGAACCCATGTAGTTTTGACTAGGTCTCTAGATGTAGAAGTCTCCAAAATCAGTAAATCCCATTAGAAATTAGTTTCTAGGATGTTTTGGGAACCTATCTAGGCCTTGTCTCACGGTGGAGCTAGGTGAGGTGAACCTAGTGATGATGGTGTGTCCCTAAGGAATTCCCAAGCGTATATGAGCTTGCTGGAATTTAGGAAGCTTGCTGGAAATTGCTTCTAGTGTGAAAGGTTTGGTGTAGTAGAGTTGTGGAATAGGTATGCCTAAGTCTTTCAAAATCTAGGGTTCTTACCTATGAGGGCAAACTCTAATAATAGGACATGGAATTAGTTGATTTCAAGACCAATGGATGGAATTTGGAATGCTGGCCAGCAAGGAGAATCCTTTGGGATGTTCGAAACTATCCCATGAACCAAGGTATAGCAATAGGGAAATCTGGAAAATGTTTTGGTCATGTTCATTGTGTAAGCTTGGGCTAGATTGTGAGAGGGAGGAAGCTAGTGTTTAAGATAGCTTTGGCTATTGCAATGAGGGTCCTTGTGAATAGTGAGGAGAAATGGAGTGTGCAAGTGTGTCCTTGTATGGTGTAGCCATTATTGATCAAAAGTCCAGATTAAGCAAGGAAAGGGAAGGAGAATCATCTTGTAGGAAATGAGCAAGGGAATAGAAGGTTTAGAGTGCTGCCTAAGATGGGTAGTGATAGGTCTTAAGTTATTTTTAGTGAGGTATGGAAATTTGGGTTTATAAGATGCTTAGGCTCAGGTTTGAGTGCTAAGGATAGGCTAGGATATAGAGCCCCTTGTATAAAAAGAGGGTTGCATTCATGACCAAATGAATGGCATGAAGCCATGTAAATTTGAGGAGTCTTGGACTTAGGTGGAAGATCCCTTAGGTTAAAGGGGTAAATTGAGTGCATAGGAAAGTTGTGTCAATTTCAATGGTATGCCTAGGAAAAGTAAGACAGCTTCATTGATAGTTATCCAATGGGAATCTCAAGGTGTAGCTGAGGTGGTAGTTCAGTGTTTGAGATTGTTGGAAGGAGGAGAAGCTGGAAAGATAAGGCATAGAGGTTGGAATAGGAATATGACAGCTCATGGCAGCCTAGGAATACGCAAATCTTAATCATACCTTTGTTAAGCTGGAAATAGAGGAGAGTTATGAAAAGAGGTCGAGCAATCTTGTTCTGAAGCAAACATAAAGGAAAAGGCAGTGGTAAATCCTAAAAGGCCGGTTTTGGAAGCTAGGAAGAAGTCTAGCTATGTTAAGTTCAATTCTAGGAGAGGTTCACTAGTGTTGAAATGCTGTGTAAAATTTTGGACACTTTGGGATTAATGAGTAACATCATATATGGATTTGGTTTATAGTGGAGTGTGCCTAGTTGGAAATTATGCATTTAGGGTGTATATTGCATTTTGTATGTAACAGGAACCCTAAAATATAGTCTAGGCAGGAGGAGTTGAAACAGCCAATGGGCAGTCCATTTGGCTTAGTCTTTAGTCCCTCCATGGAGTTTATCAATCATATTGATGTTAGGAAAAGTTATTCATTAGGAAATCCCTTGAGGAGGATAATATTTAATGAAAGTTGCAGGTTTAGTTATTGCAACTGGAATTTTATCCAAAGGATAGTCCATTGTTATGTTTTACAGCATTGATTTGTTTTCTTTGATATGTTTGTGTTTGATTTGATCAGGTTTGTGTCCATCACTCATGTGGAGAGCAGGTTTTTTGGCTATCAGGTGAAGAACTCAAGGCAAATGGTGCAAATTGTTGAAACCGAGACTATGATCTCTCAAGAATCACTCAAGAATCTCACCGAATTCAAACAATACTGAAGACTGAAAGTAGATAATGAAAACAGAATTAAAAGTAAAAAAATCAAACCAGATTGCAGCACACAAGATATACCCTGGTTCATGCCATTTACATGGCACTACATCCAGCAATCCAAGAAGCAAACAATCCACTAGAAACGAAATAGAAACTAGTACAAGAATGCCCGACTTTCACTCCTCCTTGCCTCTCGAATACAATACTCTAATGAAGACAACAAGAACTAGAATCACACAGCTCTTACTCTCACCTCTCACTATATCCGAACACAAGGAATGAAAGATATGAATGTTTTCCACACTCGGCTAACCTCTGCACCCATCTATTTATAGACTAAAGGGGGCGGAACTTCCTAATGGAAAATAACTAACTCATAAAAGTCAAATCTACCCTTAATAAAACAATTAGTTACATTTATGTCCTATTAACTAACTGCTGCCAAAACATCTTCGTATCTTCCTGATTTCTTCATTAAATCCAGCATTCAATTACTTTAAGCAAAACAGTAACATCCACATTAGGGACCTTAGTTCCTCAAATCTAACTTGATAATCAATCACCAATCCTTCCTGCCTTAATTTGTTTAACACCTCAATCACATCAGTCATGTTCTTCTCTCCAAAATGGCCACACAAATCTTCAGCAAAATCAGCCCACCTGGCCTTAATTCCCCTAGTCCTTGTCCACCCTTGGTACCAAGAGCCAGCCATATCATTTAGATGGGCTGCTGTCAAATTAATTTTCAGCCCCTAAGCCATGCTGTAAAACTAAAAAAACTTTTCACACCGATGGATCCACCATCTAGGCTTCGATCCTTCAAACAATGGTATCTCCAACCTTGGCATTGGGGATGTGAGAGGATGATCCTTTTACCTGAATTTTAGGTTCCAGGATTAGTGGTTCCTCTGTCTCTTACACTCTAGAGGTCCTAGGGAGGATGCCATGGCTGGATAGAATTGGATCAACGACTGCTTGGGGAGGAAAATCCAATGATAACCTAAATTGAGGTAGCGAGAACAGCATATTGAATATGTTGTTGATCCTTTGGCCATACTGATCCATCGTCTCCTGATGCCTCTCCAATTCTCTCTACATACTCTCTTATGATGCAACTAGATCCTCTTGCATGCTCTCTCTTATGGCCAAAATATCCTTCTTGTTGTGGATCACTGCCTCCTGCATCTGTAACATCCCAAATTCCAACGTCTCCATCCTCGATTCCAGCTGTTTCATCCTTGTGCCTTCGGCCATCAATAACTTGCATTGAATTCACCTTGAATTCTACAACTAAATTTCTCCTCCAAACTACCCAACCAAGTCGTGCTAGTAGTGGCTCTGCAATTCCCCTCCAATCTAATCGACGGGGCTACCGCAACCGATCACCATGGACCAACGATCGACGTGATTGCGATCTCCGTGATCTCGATCTCTCTAATCTGCACTTGCTTCACACCTCTCTGCTTGCTTTCGATCACAAATCAATGGTCAGGGATTGCCGACTCTAATACCAGATGTTAAGCCTCGCAGTTGAGGCTTGGTGTTTTTGGGAATTAAAGAAGAGAACGAGAACTGGATGGAGAATTTGAAAGAAATGAGGGAGAATTCAGAGAGAGAAAAGGGAGGGAAAGAGATTTTAGAGGGAAAGAATTTGTTATTAATCTCAACATAATTCACATCTTCTTACATGGTACCCTTTTATGGGCTCTTCCTTTCAGTTGTAAAGCATAACTGAAAGGGTACAATCAGGTATAGCAGTAACTAACAGTTATAAGTAATCTATGCACTAACAACCCAAAAGACAGATTTGCCCCTAGGGTCATAACAGCAACAAGATATATACATGCATCCTTGTATGTTATTACTTGTAAGCTTTAATCTACCACAAATAACATTGTTTTTTAATTGATATATAAGAAAATAATATTTCGCAAATTCAAGATTTCCAACCAGGAAAGGATTTTTAACACCATACAAGGGAAAGGGAAATGTTTAATTATTTGCATTCATCACTAAGATCCATTATTGAGCAACATTTGGAGTTTGGAAGGACAAATCTCATATTTTGCAAGATATGCGCTCCTATCCTTACCAGGCGCGAGTGAAATTTTTTTTAGCTACCATAGCTCCTCATAATTTTATTAAAATTCATGCATAAATGATGAAGAGTTTCATATTGCAAATAAAGGTCCAAATGCATACATGTGTTATAATGGGGATGGAGATTACATGGATGACAATTGTACAAACATGTAAGAAAAGAGAACTAAAAACAAGATTTTCCATAATAAAGTTAGAGCAAGGCTACAAATGAGCAGGGTCACTCATGAACTGCTCAAAGCTCAACTTAATTAGAGTCATTCATTAAGTTACATAACAAGCTTGAGCTAGATTGTTAAGCCTGTTTAGTGAATAAGCTAAGCTTGAGCTTTAGGATGCTCAGCTCGTTTAGGCTCATGAACTAGCTCATTCGTAGTTGTTTATAGGCTTGTTCTAAAACAATGTGTGCTTTTTTACAACATATATGCCAGATCCAAGAATTCTCTTAAGAATTCAGTAGAAACAGAGAGTTGAGAGGAAGAATGATCGAGAGGGAGAGTGAAAGAGAGAAAGAAAGAGAGAGAATTGGAGGGAGAATTTCAGAATTGTACTAAAATGAATCTTCAGATGCCTTCCAAGGGTGAAATCAGTTTATTTATACTGATTTTCCCAAGTCACATGGGAATCCTTTCCCGCCAAAAAGCCATAACCGTCACAACTACACAGCATTTTCTATGTACAAGGCATGTCAGCCTATAACTACCCCCCTTATTCACATGTTTATCGTCCACAAGGCAGGCACATGACAATATATTGTTTTGTCATCCTATTTATATTATTCAAAATTTAAATATATATTGAAGTACACTAATTTTCTGTGTTTTACTAGTTTAAAATATATATCAAAACATACTAATTTAAAAGGCTTTAAATTTAGAGCTCATGAAAAGGCTTGTTTTAAAGGTCATTTCATATAAATGAGCCAAGCTCAAGCCTCAAAAATTTAAGCTCAAAACGAAGCTCAAAAGCATTCTTAATAAACAAGCTTGAGCCTAGTTTATTCCCTAGTTTCTTCCCTAGTGTTAAATTGTTTTAACTAAATTCAAGCACTGCTTGGGTTCACCATTCTCAAGAATTTGGATCACATTCCTTGTGAGCCAAGGATGCAAAAGAACCACCACTCAGATCATGATTCCAAGGGAAAGGAGTAAGTATGAGCACGACCAAAGAAAACTTAGTAAGCAACCCTAAAACGTGATATTATATAATAGTTTTACAAAAGATATGGTCATAGATAAAAATGATTAAAGAGTTAGAAATTTAAGAGCTAGAAACTTAAGGCTTGTGATATTGTTGTTGCTAAAGTGTAAATTAGCACTATACTTCAGCAAAAACAGTTTTATCATTTTGAAGTTAAATTTCATGGTCTTGAGGAGGCAATAAATTTTATACAATTGACCATGGACATAGCTACGGGATTCACATAATATGATACTCAATTAGTGGATTGTTCATCTGCATTATATGAACATCCTCTAACTAAAAAGTGTCTCCAGTACACAAGATTCATCACTTTGTGTACAGAACCTTAGAAGTCAATCTTAGTAGATAGAATGCAACAAAAGCAAAAGGCTGAGGCCCTGTTCTCTTTATTATTTTTAGGCGTTTTCAGTGAAAACATGTTTACTTTCATATTTTTAAAAATGCATTTTCAAAAATAAGGAAAAATTTTGTAAAAAAAAACTCAAAACAACAAAAAGTCGTTTTGGATGTTTTGATCACAAACACGCTCAAAACTTTTAAAACGCAAAAAACGCTACAGACAAAAAGAACACGTTTTCAGCAATCTCAAAATAGATACTCAAAACACAAAACTAAAAATAAATTCAAAACTCAAAACTGAAAACTGAAACACGAAGAGAACAGCCCCTAATATCCTAGAACTAGCTAGGTAATAAGTGATAACAGCATCACTTCCATGTCAAAGGTCCAAATAATCATGGAAAATTAAATAATTTTAGGCACCCAAATGGAATGAAAATTAGCCCTAGGGGCTTAAAAGATATCTGAAATTGATTATTTGGCAAAGAAAGATTATGCAAATTGTGAACATTAAGCATTGGAACCTGGAAGGGGCGTAGGAAAGGGAATGTAGGATCTAATGGTATAAGAAAGGTCATCTTCCAAGTTGTCAAGAGTTTGTACAGCTGCAAGAAAAGTATATGGATGAACAAAGATAAGAAACTAAAGCTATTATGAGTAATCTTATACTGAGAATGAAACCTTTACAATGTGATATAAGTCATAATGCTTGACAAATATGAGATTATCTTTTACTAGGTGACCAAAGCCTGAGACTTGATGACCAAGTTCCAAAACCTGGTAACCAAGCTAGAAGAACTTGCCTTCAAGTTGTACAAACTATAAAATACTTACCGTAAGAAGCCTTGCAAGGAAAAAAGGGCAAGCAAGCAAGTTGCCGAGTTACTTTGCAAGTCTTTCCATTTTTAATTTCACTCATAAAATCAGCAACTTTCTGTTCTGTCCATGTGGGCATCTGGTGGGTCATAAATGGTCCTCTATTTAACCCACCTTCCTTTTCTGCTCTTTACTATACTTTGTTCCTTTCTCACTCTAAACATCTATTACCCTGTACCTTCTACAAGTCATAAATTCTCTTTTTCTTAGACTTCCCTACTTTATTCCTGCTCATTCTCTCCTTTCCTTGTGCATAATCATTTGAAGAAGCCAAGTAGGTTAGATCATATAAACACTCAGAACCCAACCGTTATTTATATTGTAACAGTCTAATTTACTTTCTTCACTATTACATTCTTGGCCCTAGATCTGGGCCCACACAACTAACATGAGCCTTCACTTTACAAGCATGCAATATGTTTTGATTAAGACAAAGAAAGTAGAACCTATGACAAAAATAGAGATGATTAGATATGAAAATTGAAAAAGGATAAAAAAAAAATAGTAGCAATAAGATCAGAGACACCTACCCCAAATCCCTCCAGGAGTCATACCAAACCCGCCATCTAAAAGCTCCCCATCTACAGCATATGTTGCCATCAAAGCAAGTTGTTTCTAGGAATAACGTAGGGAAGAAAAGTCAGCATCAAGCTGACCGAATTCTTTGACTTGAAAGTCGGATGGAAGATTCCCACCCTCACCACAAGATGTACAAACCATATAAGCTCAATTTTGAAAC
Source organism: Diospyros kaki (assembly GCA_036245055.1). Taxonomy (NCBI): domain Eukaryota; kingdom Viridiplantae; phylum Streptophyta; class Magnoliopsida; order Ericales; family Ebenaceae; genus Diospyros; species Diospyros kaki. The sequence continues at coordinate 37,372,110 of BSEG01000010.1, read as the reverse complement.
TAAAGACTAAGTTCTTTGCAGAAATATATTGAGAAAGGGTCAGTTAACAACAAACCTGTCAATTGAAAAACAACTGAAGTAGGTGATAAACAGCCTCATGAGTCATGATCATGACTCATTCAGAAAACAAGTCAGGGTAAATAATCTCAGGAAAAAAAAAAACAAAACAAAGGATAAGAAACAAGCATCAAAATTTAACCAAAAAAAAAGGAAAACCCACAAAGGGTTCTCAAAGCATTACCTTTGCCTTTGTACACAACTTCCCTTGCTTTGCAAGAGACTGATTCCACGTCTCAAACTCATGAGGCATGACCTTCGAGTCAAAAAGGAGTAATCTTAACATTGTTACATTGATGATAACACTTGGTAGTGAGAGTGGTAACAACGGTAAGGTTGCTCTTTAGTGACTAGAAGATCACGAGTTTGAGCTGTGGAAACAGCCTCATTGCAAAAGAAAAAGGAAAAGTTACTTACAGATGCTACTCTCCGAGTCCGACAAAAAAGCGAGTCAGTGTTTAGTTTCCGTTGTGTTCAACTGCATAAAAACAAAACAAAACAAAAAGAATAACAAATGAACTTCGCTTTGTTGCCAACAAAAGGCAGGAAAAGGATTCTACTTTAATCTTCTTCTGGTTGAAACGGGCCCTTTCCGGAAGCAAAACGCATAATTAAACCCAAATACCAGACCGGAAGAAACATTCAGAGTCATTATTTCTCAACCAAAGTAACAAATAAATAGAATACAAATAACCAATAATAAATCCCCTAATTCCGATTTGGTGTCTGGGAAAGCGTGTAAGAAAATAAAACTTGAAAATAAATAAAACCGAATTTTGCATCGCAAGCGACGACGAAGCGGATGAGATTATTCCTGTGACAACAATTCTCTTCCCCTCGCTTCTTCGCCCCCTGATCCCCCCCCCCCCCTCTCTCTCTCTCTCTCCCTCTCCCTCCCTCCGTCGCTGTGTATGTGAATATGTATATTCTAGCTTCGCGGGAAAAGGAAGGATTTTTTTTACAAGGGAACCCGGAAGAACAGTGACATCCACCCAGAAGATTTTTGATCCAACAAAAACTAAAATAAAGGGATTTTCTAGGGATCTGTTTGGCTGCAAATACATGTATTCTCCAACCAGGAATAAGGTCGCCCTGCAATGGCTCGCGACATATCCCTTTTCCTCTTCTTGTAACTTTCTTTTTTATAAATTTAACTGGATATTCTTGAAATTTGGAAAAAAGAAAAAAAAAAACTCAAAAATTCTTATATTTTTTAAAATGAAATACGTCCCCTGTCATTAAAATCAGTGGTAACCAAGTTCACAAGCTGGCTCGGTTGGGCCTAACCCAACCCAGTTTGGTTGCCCATCAGCCGAAGTGGGCCTCACCTGCCCGGGGCAATGGCCCTTAAAAGTTTAAATCAGCCTAACAAAGTAATAAGGGCCAATCATAAAATGCCAAACCCATTTAGATTAAAATATCTCCAGCCCAAATACATAAACAACAGGCCCAGTGCAAAAATAACCCAAGGCTCAAATGTTTATACCATGAACACCTTAGCTAAACATGCCCTTAGGTTTAGGGTTTCTTGGGATTCTGATCGCCGTCATCGACTACCTTCCATAATTGTGTCGGCGATAAAAGACCATTCCCAAATTGTTCGATGAGCATGCTAGTTTGCTTACATATGATTAGTTACCTCATATCTACACTAAATCAATAGTTAGATCTTTATAGATCTGGATTCAATCATATAATTTAAGATGAGTTTTTAAAAAATTATCAATAATCATGATGCCCAATGATTCTAATGATCAAAATCGATCATCAAGACCCTTTGATCATAGGAAATAATGTATGCATCTTGATCTAATAGGTAAAAAACCTATAGATCTAGGTTTTTAATAGGTTTTCAAAATTGATAAAACCACAATATATGTATGCATACGCATGTTATCGAAAAATTAAACAAAATAATAGAAAGAAATCAAAAAGGTTTGTGGAAACCTTACCTTGAGAGGAAACCCTTGATGTCATACCACTATCGGTGACAAATGTCTTTGGATGTTGGGAAAAATAGTATTGTTGGAAAGATTGGAGACTACTTGATGGTGCTTCTCAAGTTCGATTGACAATCAAATGGTCAAGTTATTGAAAATCTGATTGATAAACTTTAGTTTTAGAGAAAGAGAAAGAGAGTAAATGCACTACATGAGGAAACCTTAAGTTTTCGCTTGTTTAAATACTCGACTAGATGGATTAGCTCTAGATATCAAATAAGATTTGGCCTACTCAAACTCGGTTTGTTTAGTTTTTGTTTTATTTTTATTTATTATTATTATTTTTATTAAATTTATAATAAAATTAAATAATATTCATTATTGAAAATTTATTTTATATAACTATGAACGTAATTATTAGAAAAAAAATAGATTTTACGTAAGAAAAAGATTAAATAAACCAGTGATTGCCAGCATGGCCGAAAAGAGCAGCACGTGGTTCTAGAATAACAAATGAAGAAATCAAATTTATCAACAAGAAAGTAAGCTAAGAGCCAAAATCAGGGTAAATCATACTAAAGGTCATAAAATTTTGGCTTTTTTTTTAATTTGATCATAAAATTTTAATTCTTTGCAAAGTGATCACAAAATTTTAAAATATTTTGTAATATGATCACTAAAGTAATTTTTGAATAATTTCTGGTCAAAATTGCTGATATGGCAATGGTCACATCATCGCCATGTTAGCGCCACATCATCGCCACATCAGCAATTTTGGTTAAGAACCATAAAAAATCACTTTAGTGACCACATTGCAAAATATTTTAAAGTTTTGTGATCACTTTGTAAGGAATTAAAGTTTAATGACCAAACTAAAAAAAACATTAAAATTTTGTGACCTTTGGTGTGATTTACTCGCCAAAATCACGTGGCCATCTCAAAGTTGCTCGCAGGATTTGAACATAGAAGGAGAGATTGAGTGGAACATGTGTTTGTGGAGATAATGCAATTGAGAAGAACATTCCCACCCCATCAATAGCAAAGGAATTTCATTTGATTTGAAATTTAAGACACTGATCAAATCGAATGATGAACCAAAAAGAATGGACTCGGGCTAATTTGCCGGGTAAAATGTGAAATTTAGCATTACAATAACTATATATCTAGTCTTTATTCTACTATATGAAATCGATTACATGAATTCTAAACTTCTATGTGAGTTCCGTCCTAACAAATAGTTTGTATAAAATTCATATTTGAATTCAACTAGATTTTTCGTTAGTTGTCAACTACCTAATGCAACTATCCTCCTTTATTCGGAGTTGGAACCGATAGTGAATAACATCCTCTAGCAAAATAATGATGAAATGAGGCTTCAACACCATTTTCATATAGAAAAATTTCATAAGATGGTAGTGAACGAAGATAATTGATATAGTTGAAATTTAACATTTAAAAATAATTAAATAAATTATTATATTTTTAGACATCAAGCAATAATAATCAATAGATACAGTACCAAATTGATTAAATAAATTATTGGACACCATTAGATACAGTACCAAATTGATTATTATATTCCAATCTAAAGGCCAAATTGATAACTTTCTACTTTACCAAGGACAAGTAAATAACTGTATTTTTATATCTAAAGCCACCATATGGTAAATGTTTTCTTAACGTTGTAGAGGGTTTTATAATTTCATTAATAGCAACAATTATATTTCTGGAGCATTATTTGAAAATACACCCAAAATTACATTCTAAATTAATTTGATCACGATCTAAGGTTATTGTGTTATGAGACAATTACAATTATGCGATGTTATTTAAATCTCAATTTGGGTTTCCATTTATTCACTTTGCTCTTGCTTTTTTTTGAAAAATCAAAATATCCACTTTCATTTCTCTCATTTATTTCATAATGCAATCGTCTCACAACACAATAATCTTAAATCACATTTATGAAAATTTAGAATATAATTTTAAATGTAATTTTTGAATTATGATTTAATTGAGAATATAGTTAACGTGAATTAAAATGTTATCTAACGATATTAAAATAACATTTACTATAATAGTTAACATGACCCTGAATCTAAAAGTATAGTATTTATTTGATCATTTTTGAAGTACATTAGTCAATTTAGTATTACCATATAATAATATCTATTATTATAGCTAACGTAACATCAAGTTTGAAAGTATAATGATTTTTATTTGAATTTTGGTAGATTTTATCTTAGATTTGAGTTTAGTTTATCTTGTAATTGCCAGTCTTATAAATAGGCCTTTAATCTTCATAGTTAAAATTGAGAATTTCAAAATATTTGTCTATCTTTCTTATGTTCCAACAATTTTAACCATAAGGAGTAATCTAATACAACTTTTAAACAATAAAGTTAGTTTGTCAAGATACTCTTTATATTTGTATTAAACATTACAAGTAATAAGTATAATTTACCCTAATTAAAAGAACAATCAGCCTTTTGGCATGTTAAGAAAAAAATGTACCCTTGGTTGGCCAATGGATAGCATGTGCTACTCAATTTCTCATGCCCCATTCATAAATTTAGGTACATTACAACTAACAACTTTATTAAGAATTCATATAATTGGACAATACGTAAGTGTTATCTATAGATCCAATAATACATTGTTAGGCCATTGTTGCAGTGTTTTTAGCCCCTTCACTCCATAAATTTGTCAAAACATGGCGGCGGACCCAAAGAGAATGCATCTAAAGCTCATAGGAGTTGGAACTTGAATCTCTAAACTCACGCTCGACTACCACACAATGAAAATGCCAACTTATTTTTTCGCCAAGGATAATGTCAACCTTTTAAAACTATATAAAATAATAGAAACAAATGATCGAATCTCCCATAAGTTGTTACATAAAATTACGAAAGAAAAAAAATTGTCACATATGTAAGATCTTAACTAAGACATGCTTAAAAGCAATTATTTTTAAGAAGGGAGATGGGGTCTTCTATTTTTAAATAATAATAACAATAATAAATAGAATGCTCAACCTTTTTAAGAAATCTGTATTACTCCACAAGTTCCAAAGGGTATATATAGACTTATGAGAATTTATGGTAAAAACACAGAAAATTGCCTTCAAAATTTTGCATGTGTTTAGAACTGGAACAAAATATACAAGGATCGATCTTACGTAAGATTCTGGCTTTTGGGGAATCTGTTGGAAAGATGTTGTCACCATTTGGTAGCTGCTGCTGAATTAATGTTGCTAGTACATCCATAAACCCTTGATGAGAAGTGATACATAGCCTGTAGTGTAAGATAAGTCCATCTGAAGCTAAGGAACCACAAGAATCTGATTGAAAAGAACTACTCTGCTATTTCTTGTATGTGAGATATCTTAGTGAATTTCATTTCATCCATCATTTTTATTTTTGTTTATAATCTCATCTTTTGTATGATGCTTATAACTCATATTACGGTAGATATTGAACACCAAAGAATCATTGTTCACAACAATCCCAACAGTCATTCAGTAAGCAACTGGGTCAAATGTCTTCTTCCGACACAACGTTTCAAGTCTTTTAACTGAAAAGGGTATAACAGAAAACAACATCAAGTATGTAGATCGGGCTTTTAAAGTTACCCTAAACCAAGATAAAAAGTGCAGACTTCTTTTCAATTCCTTGATATTAAACAGCAAAAAACAGAGATCGATGACAGGTCAGGTCAAACCACATAAGTATCATGTATGGATTCACTTAAAGAGAAATCAAGATCAGAGTCTGTATTCTTCCACAAAGCCATGTTAAGAAGATGGATGTTAATATAGTATTCAACATAAATGCGCATCAGCAAGACCACATTACAAGATTCCAAAAAGAACAGTTGTTTTATGCTGCACGGAGATAGACAGATGATACATCTTTGACATTGAAAGCCAAAATCATTCATGTTTAATGAAGAAGCATCTATAGAAACATCTGGAGTGGCAAGAAATCGTGACACATGTTTCATAAGACAGCATTTGGCAGAACATCTCGATGAAATTTGAGTAGAGATTCAAGTAACTGAAATAAAGAATGTAACTAAAAACATACAACTCAAACATCTGAAGTGTACATGCATAGAAGAAGAACACAATTAGTAGCCAAATTTCCTGTTCCACATAAAAATAGTATAGTATTCAGCCAAACTCATCAGCATCAAGGCCCATGGCTAAGCATTTTCAAACATGATCTCTTCTCTTAACCCTTTTCTTCATCATCTCAGCCCGCTTTGCAAATGCATTTGAGACCTCAAACTTTCCTGAGAACTTCATCTTTTGGGCCAACTCCTCTAGTATGTCAGGTCTGCCTGCTCTAGAGAAATCAGCAGCAAACTTGTTGTAATCAATTTGAGGAGCTTTCATACCTCTCTCTATCATTTCCTCCAGAAATGTACAAGCTTCCTCCGGTCTTCCTTGCCTTATGAGCCCTCCAATAAGAACAATATAAGAATTATCATCCGGACAACAACACTTCTGAATCATCTCCTCCCAAACTGCACGACCCATCTCATAGTTTTTTGTCTGGAAGTAGGATTTCATCATCATATTGTAAGTGTGGATTGTCGGTTGTAAACCACTGCCAATCATCTTTTTATAGATCCTAACTGCATCATCAGGCATTTGCCTATTTGTCATCAATTTAATCAAGGCATTGTAGGTTTGGGCATCTGGCGGACATCCTTTTTCTTTCATCTCCTTCAACAATCCATAAACTTTGTCCACCTTCCTTCGATTCCCAAACCCTGTAATCAAACATGTGTAAACAGCAGCATCTGCTTCACATCCAGAATCAATCATCTCCTCAAAATATTCAACGGCTTCTTTCATCTTCATCTGCTTGCACAAGTCCCTGATCAAGATTGTATAGCTTCGAGCATTAGGACTTGGACCCTTGGCCTTCATGACCTCAAACAACTTAATAGCATCAGACTTCTTTTTACACCTTACCAACCCTTCGAGCATTGTGTGATGGGCCACGATATCAGGTTTAAAACCTTTATCAATCATCTCATTCCACACCCTCCCCGCCTCCATTAGATTCTTCACTCTGCACCACCCATTTAGCAACACTGTGTAGGTTCGCAAATTTGGTGTGAATCGCCCTTTCAACTTTTCAAACAAAAGTTGACCTTCCTTCCCAAGTTTTGCTCTCCCTAGAGCATCAAGCAAACAGTTGACGGTATCCACCCCAATTCTAAAATTATACTTCTTCATCAGCTCGAACATCCCAACCGCCTTCTTCCTCTCCCGTGCCTCGGCAAAGGCTTTAATTGCAATCTCAAATGTCTCCATTGTGAGTAGGCCTCTCTCACCCATCTCTTCAAGCACTGCCACCATTGTCTCGAATTGCCTCGCCTTCCCAAGTATCAACATCATCTTATTGTATGTCCTCGAGTCATGGGCGTACCCAGGCCTCTGCCCAGCCCAGCAGAAGAACCGAAGCGCCGGCCGCCTTGCATGGCGGAACCGCTCCAACACATCCACAACTAGATCATGAGACAGATTGACCCCACACTCATCCAAAATCGCCTCCATGTTCCGATCCAAAGCAAACAATTCCTCGATCACCTTGCATACACTATCAACGTCTTTCGGATCCGCCTTAGTCTCCACATTCCCACGTTTACTAACCCCAACATTCTCATCATCCAACTCAACATCAACATCAGCATCAGAATCCGAATTCCCGTCTGAAATTGCACAGAAACCTCTACCTGAACTGGGATTTGGAGCTGGAAAATCCAGACAACCACTAGAAACCACAAAAAAACCTCTACTTTTACATGGAATCGGGGCTAGGGTTTGCAGTGTTTCTTGTACAAGAGAGATGATACAGAGTGGAGAGGAGTGTGGCACAAGATGTGGAACTTGACAACGAGAACAATCGAAACGACAATTAGAAGTAAAATGATGCAAACGAGACAGGGGCAGAGAGCTACCACCAAAAACCCGGACTTGTTGCTCTCCTCCTGCTCCTCCTCCTCCTCCCAGCGGGGTGGTTTGCGGCCGGACATCGGCGGGGGCGGAGAAGCGGAAAAGTTGGGCGTGGAGGATGAGATCGGAATGCGAAAGGGTCAGAGTAACAGTGCGTTTCTTGAGTTTTGTGAGATTGCTAAGAGCCATGCGAGCTGAACTCTTATCAGTTGGACCAGATTAATAAGAAGAAACCCACTGGGTCCTGGCTGGCTGCGGTTGAATCGAGTTTGGTGATACCATAAAATTGGTGGGGGTTAAATTAGGGTTTTATGTCATAAATTAGTTCCAAAGGCTAGTTTAGTTTGGTAGATGCTTGGATGAAAATTAATATTTTTTAACATGAAATTATCAGGTGTGTAATGTAAATAATTTTTAGATAATTTTATCTAATTGAAGTGAAATAAAATAAAATAATACCACTATTCCGGTGGTATTATTTTATGTCACTTCTTCAACGAGGATTAGTTATTTGTAATATTTGGACAATTTTTTTTGCCCTTTAATCATAACAATCGGTGTCACTAACATTGTTGTGCAACGAATTAGTTTTTAAGTCGCAACCGTCCGCCACCATTGTATTTGTTGCCCGTCCTTCTCTAATAAATTTTGCACCCTTTGTGCAAGCCAAACTCTAGATTTATTATATATATAATTATATTTTTTTGTATAAATTTATAAAAGATAAGATTTTTTTTTTCAATTATTTATATAAATAAGTTCTTAAATCTTCTATGTGAAAATCTTATTCTTAAAGTGTTGAGACTGTGTGACAAGATTCTATGTTAGTAGAATTCTTAAACTATTTCTAATCTTTAAATTCCTTAGATGATGACTCAAATTAATCGAGTATGAACAAGTATAGGGTTATTACCTTATTCGGTATGAGGATACCAATGGAAAGATAGTGTTTCATGCGTCATACGACGTGAGATGTTGCTAGTAAACCTATATGTGGTCGTTGGGGAACGATTAGTTGAATGTGACACTGATGATTGATTATATGGCCTGATGGATAATGGTTGAGTTATCAACTTGCGATGGTATGTTGATTCTTAGACTTAAACTGATATGAGTGTTTCGTGTATTGAGGTGCGATATTTGCTAATGAGCCAAACTATCCAATTGAGAGATGAAAATGTTCATTTATGTGATTTCATATTGCTGGTATATGGAGATAAGTGTTGAGAATAAGATCCATCACCCTCGTTGGTATTTGATGAGATAAACGTCCTATGCAATTTACTATTAATGTGATGAACAGTCATTGGTCAGGGCAGATTGAAAATCAATAAAGGTGTTTTTTGAGGTTTCATTTGATCATATTAATGAGATCTGACACATAGTTATTGAGTTTGTGAGTTTGTCACTCTATGACTTTCGTTCAATCAGGACGTTAGGTGATGGAAGGATTATAACACACGGTAATAGTCAACTATAATAAATTCACTTGAAATGAGACTTTACTACCAGTTATACTGTCCTAAACTGTTGCTAAGCGATATTCAAGAACTCTCAAAACGTTGTCAGGTTTTGAAAAAGTTTCGGTGATGGGTCAAGAGGTTGATCGATACCGAAAAGGGTTTCGATATTATCTGATTGTTAGTGAATAATGAATCTAGAAAATCACATATTATATAGTGTTGCACTTTGGTATTGACATCGGGTGTCTAATATATCTTTAAAAATGGTTGGTTAAAAGTTAATTATTGACTCTTGTTGCCAAAATTGCATAGTGCATAATAATAATATATAGTGTATGGTATGAAATCATTTATTGTTCCAAAAGGTGAATTCGCTCACCCCGGGCGCCCCCCACCCCCGGCCTAATAGGACGTGGGGGGGTTTAACCATGGTGACCCATCCGAACGCAGTGGCTAGACCGTTCTCACCGTACACAAGGAGTCTCCCCTCACTTTGGAGAGAAATTACCCCTACACTGCCGGTTATGAGTTTTGATATCTGGTCCTTGTTCCAAGATTCATCACGGAAGGCACTTTGTGCCCTCCTTCTTGACCAACTGGGCTGTCCATGCGGGCTTGAAATCATTTATTAATTGCACAATAAGAGGCGGATCACAAATAATGTACAATGCATAATGTATAGTACATAGTGAAATTAATTATTAATTGTACAGTGAAATAAATTATTCATTGCACAATAACTAGGGGCAACGGACATGAAAAATAATGAAATTAGGACAAGTAGAAAATGGGAGGGGAGGAAAGAAAAAATTAATAAATAAAGGGGCAGGGCCTTTATCTCCTCATCTTTCTTGCTCTATTTCTTTCGCTCACATGTTTCTATTTTTTTTTTTCTTTTAAAAAATTATAAAAAAGATTCATGTAATTGTTATGCATATAATTTTGAGACATGAGCATCGATGATATGCATATACTTTGTATCTAGTACATGAAGAGATGATTAGAATGATACTTTACTACACATTAGGTGTGGATAAAATAGGACCACCACAAACCTTATATCGAACAACAAGTATGTATTTATTTATGTATTCAATTGTTGGAATATGCGTATTGTTTAAATATCTAAACTATATATGATATGTATATTATATTTTGTTGTGTATTTTTAATATACGAAAAAAAAATTATTTTTACTTATACCGTCGTAGAGTTATTCCCTTCACCAAATTTGTTAAAGTTTTTCACATTTGACAAATTTAATCTTTTTCTAGTTAAATAGCTCGACTTAGCATTGGTCTGTACCAAGTTCACCATGAATTATGGTTTGAGCTATAATCAGATTAGAAGCATATGTGTTGGTTTGATTCAAAGGTAAAAAAGGTAAATTGGTTATGTTATTTAACAATCAATGAGTAGTAATACTTGATACGCAATTTAATGTACTGAAAATAGTGTAGTAATACCTTCAAATAGTACTAAAACGCTTCAACTGTTATACTAACACGCATCATATAATGACGCTTTAATATGGTTTAAACATCATATAATGACTCTTTGATAAGGATACAGCTATCCAGTTCGATAATCAACCACACCCAATGGACAATAGTTTGTTTCCAAGGGGTAAATTGTTAACTAATCCATTAAGGAGGCGTTTGTTAATCAAGATATAGGATGAAAAAGTCAAGATATGGAATGCATCCCAGACTTCTATCCTTTCTAACATGTTTGTTAAATTTATTTAATAATTCTTGGAAACGTCATTAATGACTTCTTATCTTGATTGTTCAAGATAAGCTTATCTCTCCCCCCTTTAAGATTCAAGATAAGCTTATCTCTCCTCCCCTCAAGATAAACTTATCTTGGTCTTTATAGATAAGAAAAAAATGACTATTGTGTCCTTTAGTACATTTTAAAAAATTTAATAAACAGGTTGATAAAAATCTTGGAATGCTTCCCAACCTTATCTTGATTATTCTATATCTTGGTCCGGAAAACATTCTAACCTTATCTTGATACTCTCTTATTTTACTCATTTTAACAAACGCTACCTAAATTTCCAGCTTTTGGGGCCGACAAACATTGTTCCGCTTGCAATGATAAACATCACGGATCGTTGGAGTTGGACATAATATATATACATATATATATATATATTGTGAGGGTAAAACAGCAATTCTACGGCATTAGTGTTTTGGGAAATTCTATTCACAACCATGTTTTTACTCTTTGCAACCATATTTTAATATACCCACAATACCCTCTTTTAAAAATTCATTTCTACCCTCACATCTTCTTTCACCCTCAATTAATTACCTGCCACTTACATAATCATACATACACAAACACACACACATATATACATTAACAGCACCGCATACATAAACATAAATATATGTATATATACACACACATACATATACATTAACACACACTGCATACCCAACATAAATATATGTATGTATATATACACCCACATACATATATACACCCACATACATATATATATGTGGGTGGGTGTATATATACATACATATATTTATGTTGGGTATGCAGTGTGTGTTAATGTATATGTGTGTGTAACTGCGTGTATATATATGTATGTGTGTTTGTATATATGTATGTGTGCGTGTATATATATATGTGTGTATTTGTGTGTCTGAGTGTATATATATGTATGTGTATCTGATTATTTATTTTTATCTATTTTTTTGTGTTCTCTCATTGTGAAATTTTTTGTGTTTGAACAGACGTGTATAGTTACTGATGAGAGACAAAGTGTGTGAATGTGTATGACCGTGTGGAAGAGGGTATTTTTGGAAAATTTTGACTGTGAAGAGTTATTAAATTAGCTATGAAAAGTAAAAGAATAAAAATAAATTTTTAATGGTTGCGAAAAATAAAAACATGGCTGCAAATAGAATTTCCCTAGTGTTTTTTATCCGGCAAATATAAAAATAAAAGTGTCTCAAAAGGTCTCGGAGACGCAAATCCCACCTCCTCGTTTTGCCTTCCGCCGAGGCCTCCCCGTGTTTAGGGTCGTCTCTGTGTCGGTGCTTTCCGCCGGCGAACTTACACAGTTGACCGTTCTGACCGTACAAATACAATACGAAAATTCCCTCTTTCCTGATTATTCTACCGACAGATGGTAGAGGTGTATGCCCATCTATACGTATGCTTATAGAGGGGGGAGGCATTTTTCTAGAGCGGTCGAGTGTTCAACCCTTGCAAGATCGTAGCTTCTTGCTCTTTGAGGCTCAATTCATTTGGGTTTTCCAGTTTTTGGAATATTCTCTGCTGAGCCGGAGAAAATACTGGTGGGTTCATTGATTTCTTGAGTTCTTCCCTGCATGCATTGCTGTAGATTTATTCACTTAGTTTTTTTCTTTTTTTTGAGGAACCTAATTTGGTTTTTTGTTGGGTAAGAAAAAGAAAGTCGATCGATGTTCTATAGTTGATCGAATTGGGGTTCTTTATAGTCTAGGTTCTTCTGGTAAGGCTTCATTTTTATGGTTATGCTAACTTGAAGCTAAGTTTTATTTTTTCAATTTTTTGCTCCTTTTTGATCTGTGGTATTTTGTTTACCCTATGTTGTTCTCGCTGTGATGGTAGTGTATGGGAATTCTTTTCTTAGTTGGTTTAAAATGTTGACATTATTTGTACTTGAGAATATATGCTTCTAGTATTGTGCTAAAATATAATTCTCTACGGCTGTTTGTTTCAGAGTTGTGGGTGCTTGATTTGTAGATCACTCCTGAACCTTTTGGTCCATTCTCATCGAGTATGAGATCAATTGTTCGCTCTGTTCAACAATTTCGATCGGCTTTTTGGAACAGAGGAGAAAATATCTTAAGTGGATTAGCAAGAAACCGAAATTATTCGTTTTCTTCTAGTGTTGGGTCTGTTTACAAACTCACGTACAATGTTGAAATTGGTAGATATGAACATCCCTCTTATATGATCTCAAGAGCCCTGTCTGTTGATGCTTCTGAATTAACCAATGGAGGTGAGAATCTTGTAGCTGAATAATCTTTAGCATCTTTTTCTGGTTTCTTTTGATTTGATTTGACTCGGTAGCAGAAGCAAGGAGAGCAGGGCCTCTGGTTGAGTATGAGCGTAGAATTGGTGCAGGGGAACTCGTGGATGGGGATAATTCTCAGGTGTGAGTGAGAATCCTGTGCATTTCTCTCCTTGCTGGTTTACTATTTCTCAAAAGAAGAATTAAGTAGTTTGTTATGTTTCTTTAATCTATGTTATTTTCATGAGTATGACTGGATACTTGCAGCTTGCTCTCTACCAAAATTTTCTCCAACGCCAGATGGTTAAGTTTATCAACTTTGATTGAAATGGATTAGTGTTATGGAAGTACACATGTTTCTTTTGAGTCCCAAAAAGAACGCAACTTTAGTTATTGGACTTCTTACTTGTTATGAAGAGGATGCTTAGAAATTAGAATGTTAAAGGGGTCTATTATCTTCTTTATTTGGTTTCCTGTGTCCTTTGGACATACTGATAGTGCAGGTAGGCACCTTAAGGGAGCTTCAGAGGCTTTATGATGAACTTGTTGAGTCAGCTGAAGCATGCCGGTTAGATCGATATGCTGCTTCTCAGAAAGCTAGCAGGTAAACGGTTGTTTGGCTTCCAGACTCTAGCATACTGCATCACTTATTTGTAAGGCAGGTCTCATGGTGTCCTTGCTTTGAGTTTTACTTAATCTTATGAACTGGTTTTGTTCCATTTTTAGTGGTATTTGTTACTATGTTGTTAATTATTCACTGGACCTTTCATTTCAGGAGGAGGTGGTTGTGGTCCCGTTTGATTCCTCAGCCTTTGTACTCACCTGTGAAGGGACTCTATCTCTATGGAGGAGTAGGCACAGGAAAAACTATGCTGATGGACTTGTTTTTCAATGAGTTGTAAGTTTGATGCTCGAAATAATTTACTATAATTACCTTGTAATAACCTTATTGACTAATTAGAGAAACCTATATACCAACCGCAAAAGCAAGAAGCATACCAGCATGAACAAAAAGCAATTACCATCTACTGGTTTTCTGTCTGATTCTTGTTGACATTTTATCAGGCCCAGCAGCTGGAGGAAAAAGAGGATTCATTTTCATGACTTCATGCTGGATGTCCATAGTCGATTGCGGGTAAGAGTGCTACAACATGCAATGTTTTGTCTGTGGCTGGTCATGTGCACCATCAACTAGTTCATTGAACTATTAATCAGGTCAAGGACTGTTTTAACTTTTATTTGTAAAAGAATAAGAGAATTCAAGGGGCATTTTCAACTCAGTCTCTATTAACAGTCATTAGATCAATAAAATATGTCTAATAACATAAAGAAAATAATTAAAATTCATGAACCCTTTGGTCCATTTTCCTATCGTGCTAACCCTGCCTAGTGGGATTAAGGCTTGGTATAGTGTTGTTGAATTTCTCTATACTGAAGATAGCATCCAGATTTAGTTGAAATATCTTTTTGTTGGACCACTTTCCATCTTGTTCTCGATGACTTCATGTCAAAGTAAGTGTTGTGTTGGTGCTGAAGTGCAATAAATATTTCATGCTGAATGTGTATAATTGCAGAAGCACCAGGGTGTGGAGGATCCCCTTGAAGTTGTTGCAGCAGAGATAGCCGATGAATCAATTTTATTATGCCTTGATGAATTTATGGTATGTTACTTGGAAAGAGCAGCACTGTTACTGTTTTTTGTGAAAAATTGGATTGCTCCTGCTAGTTCTTTTAAACACCCCAGGGTTCTCTCCTGTTCAGTTCTATTTCTTTGGCCTTTGATAGGTGACTGATGTTGCTGATGCATTGATACTAAACCGTTTGTTTGGACATTTATTCAGTAACGGCATAGTAAGTGTTTTAACTTTCTATATTTTCTATTTTCCAAGTCTTCTATGTAGTTCAAAATGTAAAAAATAAAACTTAAGTGTGTCTGCAAATACAGATTCTTGTTGCCACTTCAAATCGTGCTCCAGACAACCTTTATGAAGGTGGATTGCAGAGAGATCTTTTTCTGCCATTCATTTCCACTTTGAAGGTATGCCCGATAGTATTCTTGATGTTTGGAGCATTTGTAAGAGTAGAAGCACAATGAACATTTTGCACACATCAAGTATGGTGACAGCAACACAAAGTTATAAAAAGCCAAAGATGGTCATGAATTTTCACCTCCTAAAACTTTTTGTTCTTCTAGAGAAGAAAGTAGTTTAGACCTGCAGATTTCTCTTAATGAGAAACTTAAAATCCTCAAGGACCGTTCATTTGTTTCTTTAACTTCATTTTTTATTTAGTTAATAACCCGGAACATTTCCTTTGATCTAGGAAAGATGTGTAGTTCATGAGATTGGATCATCAATAGACTACCGTAAAATGACATCGGTAACATTGTGACTACTTTTTGAATTTTGAATTACAAAGTTGCAATTTCCTTTTAGTTCCTCTTATAAATAATTCTTCCCTTCAACTGCAGGCTGAACAAGGTTACTACTTTGTTGGAAAAGAGTTATCTGACCTTCTCAAGGAAAAGTTTCAAGAGCTACTAGGGGAACACACAGCCCACCCACAGCAGGTGGAAGTTGTTATGGGGAGGACACTGCAGGTACATGGCGTAAACCCCTTCCCTTCACTGATGCACAGCGAAAGCAGTTCACTTAGTTGTTTTATACATCTTTTATATGCTTTCCCTCTTCAGGTTCCATTGGGCGCTAATGGATGTGCATATTTTCCTTTCGAAGAGCTCTGTGACAGACCCCTTGGTGCTGCTGACTATTTTGGATTGTTCAGTAAGTCATTTCTAGTTTGAGCTTGTTCAAATTCTTATCCACCTTAAAAATCATTGCCTGGCACCAAATAGTTTGCACGAAGCCTTATTCATTAAATTCAATGTAAACGTGAATAAAGTCGAATAGTTCTTATGTGATCCTTTTGATGTTTTGATACAACGCAACAAGGGAACACACGTTTTTGATTTGCCGAACCTGTAACTTGTTCCTTTCAATACGTTTAAGTACAAGTTTTCTTTGTGGTCGTATGAGACTTGCCAATTCAGATGGGTTTCATTTCTGAAGTTGTTAGTTGTTGCCTTGATGGGCCCTCTCGGCTCTCATATCCCTGCAAAATTTGTCGTTTTATCACTTCTTTTGCATATTTTGTCCTGGTACAATCCTGCAAAGTTATTGACAAATGCTATTTCTTCCTAGCAGAGAGCTTTCATACACTGGCTCTTGAGGGAGTGCCAATTTTCGGAGTCCACAACAGGACAGCAGCATACCGGTTTGTTACTCTAGTTGATGTTAGTTCTTTTCATCCCAAATTATTTTTATTAGTTATTAGTTACTAGTTACTTGTACGCAGCCTTTTCTTTGTCTTTTTTGCATAAAAATTATTTTCACTAACTTGAACAGATAACCTTTTGGTCTAAGTAAGTGAGATTTACCTAACCCTTGAACGTTCATATCCACACTGACACTTGTACCCGAGTGAGTTAGCCTCTCCAGGATGGCCTGGTGACTGCTATTTTGTATGGGAAATTAACACACAATTGATGCTTCTTTTGTGTCCCATTCTACTACTGCATTTGCTGCAGGTGATGTATGAAAACAAAGCCAGACTGTTATGTACGGCTGAGGGGACTCCTGTCGAACTTCTCCAAAGGATCGTCACAATCGCTGATGCTGAAAAGGTTGCACCGAGGACCTCTTCAAGATCAAGGAGAACCGATGATTTGGATCTTTGCGTGGACAACGAGTTGGGGTTTGCAAAGGATCGCACTATTAGTAGGTATGGTATTTTCCGGGTTCATTTTGTTAGACGCACCAGAACTTGAAGGGTTGCAGATGGAAACTTTCTCGTGTGATCTCCTATAGGTTTATGCCATCCAGCAGAATTGTTAAGGAACATACATACATACATACATACATTGTCGTCACAGATGATCGAAGTTACATATATTGTCGTCACGGATGATGTTCAGAAGCATTGCGTCTTGCAGGTTAACAGAGATGAATAGCAAAGAGTATTTGGAGCAGCACCACATGATGCTAGCCGAGAAACAGCAGGTGCTGGAAGATGCGAATGCGGGGGTTTTACGCGCTTGACAAGGAAGAACAAACCATTGGTTCAGCTGCCATGGAAATTGGGATTGGTTTTTGCAGAGCCCAAAATTAATTCCCATTGCCAGTCACTATTATGTAGCTCCCCACCAAATTCAGATAGAATAAAGACTGTTTGGGGGAATGAAGTTCGTTTTTCTTTTTTGAAATTCATATCCTCTTAGTTCCAAACATAGCATCAAAGGAAGAAGGGAAACCAGTTGAAAAAAACAAGAACCAAAAGTTCAGGAATTTCATCACGGGACACAACTAGGTATTTCCTCAGTTCATTAACCATGTAAACAATGCATGCACAGCACCAAAACCAGTCTGGAGTTACTAATATACTTGTGCAGTTACAAGAACTTCATCCTCCGAAACTCATCAAGGGCCTCCGCATTCACTTTACCGTCTTCCAATGCCTGACAAGATTTGCATCAAGATGACAATGAACTATACCCCATTGTTGGCATCCCTATAGTGTTTTTGAGTAATGACAAGAATGTGTGAGATGGGGACGAACAGCCATACTTAGCGTTGAAATGAAATTGAGTAGGAACCAGTATTCGGATCTTTGACAGCTTTGAAGTTGTCAACGCTCATCCCAAATCGTCCCAGAATGGAGTTGCCCATATCTTTTAGCTTATCTGCTCCACACGCACAAAAGGTACCATGAAGTTAACATTCTTTATAGTCGAGAGTATAAAATTGCACAGTACTATCATTTGCAGCCATAAAACAACATTTGCTATACCAATGTTTTCAAAAGAATTTCTACAGTTCTCTAAGGGATGAAGAATAATACTTGACTACAACAGAAATTATATATATCAAACGTCAGCGGAACTCATGGTATAAAGTATTGGTTAGAGCAGAGAGGAAAGAATGGAAATGCAATCATGGGGCGAGTTTCTGTGCAACCTTGGAAAATAAACTAACAAGCACTTGAGTGCAAGGGATATTGTAAAGTCTTTTGTGCACGATGTAAGCATATTCAAAGCAGAAAAGTTGTAACGATTCTAGCAATTTATTAACAATACTCCAGTTTCTAGATATCAAGTGCATCCGCACAAAATTTAATGTTGTCCAAGCGTTCGTGTTCCTTTACATTTTTTTGCAATCATGAGAAGAATGAGACTACCAGAAAGACTAAGAAAGGCAGTAAACTTAATCCATCGAGAAAGTTGATAATGATACTTCACTCTTGCTTGGCTCATTTAAGAGCTGATCCCTATGAGAATGTTTGGGATTGATTCAATAAAAAAATGAGCATGTAATCGAGCTCAACAAATATGTCAAAACCTTTCTTAAATCTAAGATTTGTTCAAACACAGATCTAGTTTCAAACCCAGACCTGGCATGGAGCCCAAAAAAAAAAAAAAAAAATGAAAACAAGGAAGATGTTAGAACATTTGAACTAGATTAGTGGAATAGATATCAGAAAATTTATGTAAAAATAGTGCAGTTTATGTCCTGTTTAGTTGGTTAGGAAAAGTCTTCTAGAAGGATTGTTTCTAGAAGAATAGTTGGCCTATTGTTAGGGGTAACGGTCAGTGGGGGCGTTATATTCTGTTATTATAACTCCCGCCCTATGGCTTATAAATAGGAGTCAAGAGGGGGCTGTTGTGCAGTATTTCATTTTGTGCTTTATGCGGAAATTTTGTCTTGTGAGCGAGTGGGTTTGTTTTGGCTGTGTACTTAGGAGTGAGGCGGGTATTGCTGTGTATACTCTGAGTTAGGAACTTTGTAATTTTCAGGATATATGGGTGTTGAAATGTTGTCTCGAGTATATAATATAAGAAGATGACGGTAGTAGCAGTGAATGATGGCAATGTGCTAGAGGGTCATTGAAGAATTAGATAGAAGTTTGCATCTCAAACTGTAATTAATGGAAATTAAAAGGGGGTTAAACTGTACATATCTAATGTCTTCTCTAGAGATAACCGCCCACTCTATAAATAGTGCTAGAGGGGGTGTGCGGTCATTCTATTCTCTTCTAATGTAACGAGTGCATTGTATTCTCTGAGAGAGAGGCTAGAGTTCTGATTTAGCTTTGTAATCTTGGGAGAAAAGTTGTTTTGTACTCGGGAATAGGGGAGATATCTTGCTGCTGTATTGGTCGAATTTATTTGATTAATAAGACTGCTTAGGGTGCTCTTTGAAGGCAAGATGTAGGTTTTCTCAAAGAAAACTGAACCAGGATAAATTTTGGCATTTGTGTGGTTTGTTTTCTGTTTCTTATTCTTATTTTCTTTCTATTTGATTGCTTAAATTTTCTGTTTCAATTCCTATTATCATCGGGAGGATTTGGGAGTGTTGAGAGAGGCCTATATTATCTAAGGGTAATTTCGCATAGTCCTAGACTAACAAATTGGTATCAGAGCATATCCCTAGGTTCAGGATTAGTCCAAGAATCTTCAAGATTTTCATCTGTTTAAATATCTATCATAGAATAGTGTTATAAATGGCTGCAACTAGGTATGATATTGAGAAGTTTGATGGCCATAACGATTTTGGCCTTTGAAGGATGAAAATGAGGGCATTATTAGGGAATCTAAGACTAGAAGAGACTTTAGATGAGGAAGAAACACTGCTTGAAACCTCCACTGAAGAAGAGAAAAAGGAAAAATCAAAAGAAAAGAAAGATATTGACAAGAAAGCTTTTAACACCTTGATTTTATGTTTAGGGAACAAAGTCTTGAGGGAAGTGACCAAAATGACCACGACATCAGACCTTTGAAAAAAAGTGGAGAACCTTTACTTGACTAAAACCGTGTCTACTAGGTTATATTTGAAAACTAAATTTTTCTTCTTTAGAATGGATGAAGGTAAGAAACTGCAGGAGCACATAGATGAGTTTAACAAGTTATGTTTGGATCTTGAGAACATAGACATCAAATATGATGATGAGGATAAGGCCTTAGTCTTATTGCACTCTCGACTAGGGGTGTTCAAAAAACCAGTGGATTGTGGAAACTGCCTGCACCGAATCGTGCGGTTTTTTTAAAGAGGCAGTTCGGTGCGGTTTGAAAAACCTTCAAACCGCAGTAAACTGAACCGCCCGATTATATTTTAATTATATTTAAAAAATACATATAATATAAAATATAAAATAAAAACGGGGCGGCGGGGGGGAGGTGTTTAACCCACTAACCCTAAATCCCCAAATCACTTCTCTCTCCCCCTCTTCATCTCTCGGCGTCGGCGATACACCCCTCGTCGCACCAGGTCTCTCACTGACAAACCCATGCCCCCGTCGGCCGCCGTTGCCACGCACCTGGCCCTGACCCACCCAGACACCGACCGAGGTGAGGTGAGAGCGACAAAGCTTGCGACGAACCGACCCCCGCCGCCTGCCGCACCAGACCGGCTCACGACGCCATTTCGATCAAGGTACTGCAATATCCTGACTAAAATAAGATGGGTTCGAAGCTTTTATTATTTGGAATAAATCTTAGTCGATGAGCGTGTGTGGAAGCTTGTTCGTCTCTGATGGTGAACTAGTTGTTGCATTTCCAGCAAACTGCGAAAACCGAACCGCATTGCATCGTAATCTGTGGTGCGGTTAGGTGCGATTTCTCCTCACCAGGTCAGACCAGTCGGTTTGCTTATAGGTGCAAACCGCATGTGCGATTCGGCGAATTTTCTTGGCCCAAAACCAATCAGACCGAACCGTGTACACCCCTACTCTCTACCAAAGTCATATAAAACCTTTGTTGATATCTTAAAACATGGTAGAGACAAGTTGTCTCTAGATAATGTGACTGGAGCCTTAAGTTCCAAGAAATTATAGCATAAGGTTGAAGGAAAGAACTCTATACATGATGCTCTGACAGTTGGGACTAGGCCAGAAAATAGGGACCCTAAATTTAAGGGTAGGTCTAAGTCAAAATCTAGGAATTACAGGAAAATGATAAGATGCTATCATTGCCATGATGAGGGACATACTAAGAAGAATTGTCCCAAAAGAAAGAGTGAACTCCTAGAGAAAAACCCTGAAATTTCTTCATCTCTGTGTGAGGTTGACTATGATAGTGAAGATGCCCTATAATTGTCTAGAAATACTGGAAAAGTAGCATAGTTTCTAAGTTTAGGGTGGACTCATAATAGGAAATGGTTTTTTCAATCTATAGAGTCATAGTAGGTGATAAGGTGTTAGTAGGTAATAATCAAGAGTAAAGTATTAAGGGATTGGAGATGCAAGGGAAATAGGAATCATGTAGATTTGGTAAGATCACCAAAGTAAAAATCCCATTAGAGATCAGTTTCTAGGATCTAGGGGGACCTATCTAGGCCTTGTCTCATGGTGGGGCTAGGTGAGGTGAACCAAGTAGAGATGGCGTGTCCCTAATGAATTCCCAAATGTATATGAGCTTGCTGGAATTGAGTATGGGCCTGCTGGAAATTGTTTCTGGTGTGAAAGGTTAGGTGCTTTAGAGTTGTGAAATAGGTATGCCTAGGACTTCTAAAGCTAGGGTTCTTACCTATGTGGGAAAACTCTACCAATAGGACATAAAATTAGCAGATGCTAAGGGCAAAGAGATGGAATTTGGGATGCTAGAAAAATAAAACAGCATGTATTATCCTTTGGGAATGTCCTAAACTAACCTATGAACCAGAGTATAGTAATAGCGAAATCTGAAAACTAACCTATGAACCAGAGTATAGCAATAGGGAAATCTAAAAATTTTTTGGTCATATTCATTGTGTAAGCTTGGGCTAGATTGTGAGAGGGAGGAAGCTAGTGTTTGAGATAGCTTTGGCTCTTGCAATGAGGGTCATTGTGAACAGTGAGGGGAAAAGGGTGTGTGCAAGTTAGTCTTGTATGAAGTAGCCCATGTTGATCAAAATCTGGATTAAGCAAGGAAAGGAAAATAGAATTATCTTGTAGATAATGAGCAAGAGAATAGAAGGTCTAGTGTTGCCTAGGATGGGTAAAAAAATAGAACCACAAGTAATCTACCAGTGAGCTATGGAATGTTGGGTTTAAGGAGTCTTATGCACTGTTTTTGAGTGCTAAGGAATAGGCTGGAAAATAAAATCTCTATATATAGAAAAGGGATGCACTCTTGTCCAAATGAATGGCATGGAGCCATGTAAATTTGGGGAGAAAATTAAACTTGGACTTAAATGGAATATCCCTTAGGTTAAAGGGGTGGAGTACTGTTGTAGTGTCTATTTGTAAATTAAGGAAGTGCTGGGAAATGGGAAAAGTCTAGGGAAATGGCTAGACATGGCCATTGGTTATAACAGCACATGAAGGCTTAATTTGGATCAAATAGGTGTCACTAATCAACTAGTATCCATGGAAAATTAAGAGAGAAATTGGTAATATAGAGTAGCCCAAGGGATTAGAGGTTAGAGGGAAAGGTAAGCAAGGTTTATTGCTTAGAAGGTCTCTCTATGAGTTAAATAATTCCTAATCCAAAATATTATAAGAATTGGAGTCTCTTATGATGGTCCAAGGGGTTAAAAATGAGTGCATGGAAAAGCTGTGTGTATTCCAGTGATATGCCTAGTATATTGAGAGGCAGTTTTATTGATATTTTTCTCTTAATGAAACTCTCAAGGTGTAGCTGAGTGTTTAGATCAGTATTTGAGAGTGTGGGAGAAAGGATAGGCTGGAAATCTAAGGCATAGAGATTGGAATAGAAATGGACAGCTTGAGGCAGCCTAGGTCTTCCAAACATAAGCATATCTTAATAGGCTGGTAGTTAGAGGAGAGTTAAGAAAAAGAGGTCGAGTAATCTTGTTTTTTGAAGCAAACATAAGAGAAAGACAGTGGTAAAGCCTAAAAGGCCGGATATGGGAGCTAGGAGTAAGTCTAGTAGTGATAAGGCCTATTCAGGTGGGGTACACTGTTGTTGTGATGCTGTATAAAAGTTTGAAACTTTGGGATTAAGAAATAACATTAAGTATGGATTTGGTTTATGGTGGAGTGTACTTAGACAGAAAGTTATGCATTTTAGGTTGCTGGTTGTATAGCTGGAACTCTAAAAGGAATATCTAGGTAGAGAAAGTTGGGATAGCCAATGGATAGTCCATTTGGCTTAGTCTTTAGTCCCACCAAGTAGTATATCAATCATATTGGTGTTAGGAATATGTTCATTAGGAAATCTCTTGAGGAGGATAATATTTAATGAGAGTTGCAAGTTTAGTTATTGCAGCTGAAATTTATTCAAAGGTGGTCATTGTTATGTTTTTCAGCATTGTTTTTGTTTGATGTGTTTGTGTTTTTTGAGTGATCAGGTTTATGCAATAGGTCATATGAGAGCAAGATGAGAGCAGGAGAAGTTCATCTATGAAAGCCAAATGCTTAATGGATGAAGGTTGAAATATACTCAAGACAATGGTGGAGATTTGTTGAAATGTTGTCTCGAGTATATGGTATAAGAAGATGATGGCAGTAGCAGTGAATGATGGCAGTGTACTAGAGGGCCATTGAAAAATTAGATAGAAGTTTATATCTCAAACTGTAATTAATGGAAATTGGGGGGGGAGAAGGTTAAACTGTAAACATCTAATGTCTTCTCTAAGGATAATTGCCCACTCTATAAATAGAGTGCTAGGAGGTGTATGCGGCCATTATATGCTCTTATAATGTAACGAGTGCATTGTATTCTCTAGGAGGAAGGCTAGACTTCTGATTTAGCTTTGTAATCTTGGGAGAGAAGTTTTGTACTCGGGAATAAGGGGAAGATCTTGTTGCTATACTGGTCAGATTTATTTGATTAATAAGAGTGCTCGGGGTGCTCTTTGAAGGCTGGATGTAGGTTTTCTCAAATGAAACAGAAGCAGGATAAATCTTGGCGTTTGTGTGGTTTGTTTTCTATTTCTTGCTCTTATTTTCTTTTTGTTTGATTGCTTAAGTTTTCTGTTTCAATTCCCATTATCACTAGGAGGATTTGGGAGTGTTGAGAGAGGCCTATATCATCTAAGGGTAATTCTACATAGTCCTAGGTTAACAATGGACTATGAGAGAGTTCTATCAAAGACACATGTAATCAACCTATACAAGATAGTGGAAAAGTGAAGGCCAGGCCAATCTGGATGTAGGTCTCAATTTGAGACTGAACCAGGATAATCTTGTGGTGTTCTTGATGCTGATTTTTGTTCATTACTTTTGTGTTTTGTATTTCTCGTTGCCGTGAGTGGTTGTGAGTCTCTATCCTTGATTTAGTGAGTGTGAGTGTTCTAGAGAGTATTGTGTTTCTACTCTAACAACTTGGTATCAAAGCCTATAATCTCTAAGGCATTCAAGATTCTTTAAGAAACTCAAAGAGAAAGAATCTAAGTCTCGAATCGGTATGGCGCCAATTGCATCAAGGTATGACATCGATAAATTCGATGGGACTAATGATTTCGACCTATGGAGGATCAAAATGGAAGCTCTCCTCTTTAGTCAAGGCCTAGAAGGGGCGTTGGAACAAGAGGACAAGGCAATAGGGAATCAATCGAGAAAGAAACACTAGTTTTAACGGCGAAACAAAAGGAGACTCAGGCGAAGATCAAGAAGAAGGTTTATAGCCTTTTGAGTCTGAGTCTTGGAGACAAAGTTGAAGTATGCGGTAGAAATCTAGAAAAGATTGGAAGACTTGTACCTCAAGAAGACACTTTCCAATTGTTTATTCGTCAAGGCCAGGTTCTTTAATTTTAAAATGCATGAACAACAGAAACTTCAGGATCATATAGACGATTTTAACAAACTATGATTAGATTTAGAAAACATAGACGTAAAATATGATGATGAAGACAAAGCCTTAGTTCTTCTCTATTCATTACCTAAGTCCTATGAGAATTTTGTGGATATTCTCCAGCATGGTAAAGATAAACTTTCTTTAGAAGATGTAATAGGAGCATTAAACTCTAAAGAATTAAGAATTAAAAATTAAAATGGATAGTAAATCTACTCCTGGTGATGCTTTAACAGCAAGATCAAGAAGCTCTAAAAGAGACCCAAAAAATAGGGGTAACTCAAGGTCTAAGTCTAGGACTGAAAAATGCCCAATAAAATGCTATTACTGTCAACAAGAAGGTCACATTAAGCGGCAGAGTCCGAAAAGAAAGGACTTAGCTGAGAAGGATAATTCAGGAGGAGGGGTAAATTTCTGTGATTCAGGTTATGATAGTTCTGAGGTTTTAACTGTTAGTGAAAGAGTAGAAAGCCAAGAATGGGTCCTAGACTCTGGCTGCTCCTTTCACATGACCCCAAAGAAACATTGGTTTCAAAATCTTAAGGAAATCAATGGAGGAAAGGTCTTGCTTGGAAATGACTATGAATGTGAGGTAAAAAGGATAGGAGACATTTGGCTAAAATTGCATGATGGCTCCTATAGAACCCTTATAGTCGTAAGGTATGTTCCAGAATTAAAGAGGAATTTAATCTCTCTTGAGGAGCTGGATAGAAACGGTTTAAAGTGTAAGGGTGAGGGTGGAGTTGTTAAAATATCTAAGGGGTCATTAGTGTGTATGAAAGATGTATTAAGAAATGGTATTTACCTTTTGCAGGCTACCACATTATGTGGTGAAGCTGCAGCTATAAGTCCTAACCCTAAATCTAAGGTAACTCTATGGCATTTAAGAATGTCACATATTAGTGAGTAGGGCCTTAAGGAGCTCACAAAACAAGGCATATTGGATTTAGGACAAGCCATAGGTTTAGGCAAGTGTGAATCTTGCATATATGGTAAGGCAACAAAGATAAAATTTAGTAAAACAGCAATACACTCATCAAAAGAACCTCTAAACTACATTCATTCAGACTTATGGGGTCCAACCCAAATTGTTTCTCATGAAAGCTCTCCATATTTTCTATCTATAATAGATGATTTCTCTAGAATGCTGTGGGTGTAAGCCCTAAAGTCTAAGAATAACACATTTGAAACCTTTAGGGCATGGAAGACTATGGTTGAGAACCAGAAATGTAGGAAAATCAAGACAATAAGAACTAATAATGGGTTAGAATTTTATAATAAATATTTCAACCAAATGTGTAAAGATGGTGGGATTATGAGACACCTAACTGCACCTGGAAATCCTAGGCAAAATGGTGTTGCAGAAAGGATGAATAGAATCCTCTTAGAACGGGTTAGATGCATGTTGTCCTATTCTCATTTGCCCAAAATCTTTTGGGGGGAAGCTGTTACAACAGCAGCCCATGTAATAAATAGGTTTCCCTCCATAATAATAAACTTTCTAACCCCATATGAAAGGTGGACAGGGCATAACCCAAGCCTAGACCACCTTAGAGTGTTCGGATGCCTTGCCTATGCGCATGTGAAGCGAGGCAAATTAGAGCCTAGGGCCAAGAAATTATACTTGTTTATAGGTTATCCATCTGATGTCATAACTCAAGAGTAGTTAGAAGGGTATTATTATAATAGGTTGTAGTAGTTAGTAGGAGGTATTTTGTGAGTTGTTAGGAGCACATGGGTGCTATTTTTCAGATTTCATTTACTGTTGAATAGCCTATAAATAGGCTCTAATATGTAGAGAAAGGATGCTCAATTTGAATGAATGAAACTTTCATTTCTCTCTCTAAGATTTCTCCCCAATCTCCCTCTTGTTTCTCCCCCCTTTCTCTCAATATCTCTCCCTCTTTCTATTGATTTCTCCCTTCCTTCAATTCTGATTTCTCTCCTAATTCTTATCACAATCCAAGCTAACCTTAGGAATGTGACATCCATCTGGTGTCAAAGGCTACAAACTATGGAATTTAGAACCAGAAAGACCAAGAATCATAGTCACAAGAGATGTGACATTTGATGAGGAGTCTACCATAAAATTAGCAAATGATGAATCACAACATGATAATGAACAAAATAGAGAGTCAATTTAGGTGGAGATCACTAGAATCACCCCTTATAACTCCCAAGATCCATCTGATGTGGATCATGATATCTCAGATCATGATATCTCTGAACCTAGGCAAGATGAAGACCAGGACATAGAATCCTCCCAATTTGAAGGGGATGAGAATGACAGTGATGTATACTCTAGCTTAGGGGATCAACCTAATCCAGACAGGTATAATGTAGCTCGAGACCAACAACCTAGAAACCGTAGGCCACCTCAAAGATATGTTTATTTCGACCTAGTTGCATATGCCCTAACTAGTGCAGCATAAACCATAGACGAAGAACCCCTCACCTATGAAGAAGCAGTATCCTTTAAGGATGCTAATAAATGGTTGGAAGCCATGAGGCCAGAAATAGCATCCCTTAAGAAGAATAATACATGGGAATTGGTTGAAAGGCCAAGAGGGCAGCGAAAAGTAGGCTGCAAATGGCTCTTCAAGATTAAAGGAGGGGTTGGAAATAATGCTAAACCCAGGTAGGTTCAAGGCTAGGTTGGTAGGTAGGGGGTTCACTCAAGTGCCAAGCATAGACTTTAACAAAGTATTTTCTCTAGTAGTGAGACACACCTCTATAAGAATTTTATTAGCTATCACTACCCAATTGGACTTAAAATTGGAGCAGATGGATGTCACAACTGCCTTCCTTCATGGGGACCTTGAAGAGAGGATTCTTATGGATCAACCAAAGGGTTTTGAAGCTAAGGGAGAGGTGAAGAAAGTATGTCTTCTTAGGAAGTCACTGTATGGACTTAACAATCCCCAAGACAGTGGTACTGAACATTTGATTTGGTTATGATAAAACAATGATACCTAAGGAGTTCCAATGCTTGCTGCATATATTTCAAACATGTCACACCTAATATTTCTATCTATCTGTTATTATATGTGGATGACATGCTCATTGCAAGTCAATCCACTACAGAAATTCAGCTTCTTAAGCAAAGGTTGAAGGCTGAGTTTGAGATGAAGGAATAGGTGAGGCAAAGAAAATTCTAGGAATGGAGATTTCTAGGGATAAACAACATAGAAAAATCTACCTTTCACAAAAATCATACTTAGCTAAGTTGCTATCCAGATGTGGGATGTCAAATGCAAAAGCAGTTAGTGTGCCTTTTGCATCCCACTTTAAACTATCCTCAGATCAATCCCCTAAGGATGAGGAAGAGAGAAAAGAGATGGCCCATATACCATACTCAAGTGCAATAGGCAATCTAATGTATGGTATGGTATGTACAAGACCCGACTTAGCACATGGAATGAGTATCATAAGTCGGTTTATGGCCAACCCAGGTAAGCCTCACTGGTTGGCAGTTAAGTGGATGTGCAGATATTTGAAAGGTTCTATAGATTATGCTTTGACTTATAATGGTGCAAATCTAGAAGATCAACCTATAATCATAGGATATTCAGATGCTGATTATACTATCGATATTGACAAACGTAGATCCACAACCGGTTATGTCTTTAGGTTATGGAACTCTACTATTAGTTGGAAATCAAATCTCCAACATGTGGTAGCATTATCAACTATTGAGGCTGAGTACATAGCAATTTCATATGCCATGAAAGAGGCTATGTAGCTTCTAGGTGTAGAGGTTAAGACCACTTTGATGTGTGATAGTTAAAATGCAATTCATTTGTTTAAAAACCAAGCACACCATGAAAGGACTAAGCATGTAGACATAAGACACCACTTTATCAGACAAGTTACTGAAAATAAAACTGTGATTCTAACCGAAGTGGCAGGAGAAGACAATGTAGCGGACATTTTTATAAAACCTGTACCTACAAATAAATTGAAGCACTGTATAAAGCTACTGCAGCTCGGACAATGATGATGCAGGTCAATGGGAAGGGTATAAGATCCTCATGAAGGCCAAATCTAGTGCAAATGGGTGGAGATTTTGTTAAAACATTTGTATTAGTGGAATAGTTATCAGAAAGTTTATGTAAAAATAGTGTTGTTTATGTCCTATTTAGTTGGTTAGGAAAAGTCTTCTAGAAGGATTGTTTCTAGAAGGATAGTTGGCCTATTGTTAGGGGTAACGATAAGTTGGGGTGTTATTTTTTGTTATTGTAACTCCCACCCTATGGCTTATAAATAGGAGTCGGGAGAGGGCTGTTGTGCAGTACTTCATTTTGTGCTTTGTGCGGGAATTTTATCTTTTGAGCGAGTGGGTTTGTTTTGACTGTGTGCTTCAGAGTGAGGCGGGTATTATTGTGTATACTCTGGGTTGGGAACTCTATAGTTTTCAAGATATATGGGCTATGAGAGAGTTCTGTCAAAAGCACATGTAATCAACCTATACAAGATAGTGGAAAAGTGAAGGCCACGCCAATCTGGATGTAGGTCTCAATTTGAGACAGAACTAGGATAATCTTGTGGTGTTCTTGATGCTGATTTTTTATCTTTACTTGTGTTTTGTATTTCTTGCTGCCGTGAGTGGTTGTGAGTCTCTATCCTTGACTTAGTGAGTGTGAGTGTCCTAGAAAGTATTGTGTTTCTACTCTAACAGAAGATGAAAACAAAAAAATAGAGTGAAGGTGAAAACACTAAAAAAGAAAGATGACGAAGGGTCGATGAAGATGACAACACAGAGTTTGAGTCAGAGAGAGAGAGGGAGACACACACACACACCTTTCTCGAAGATGAAGATAATTTGCAAAAGTTGTTTGAATTGATTTTGCTTGTTGTTTGGATTAAATTTAGATTGATTTTGATTGTTTGGATGGTGTGGTGTTTGGATTAAATTTGCTGCTAGGTTGTGGGTTTAGGTTGTGGCATCTGTTTGGTTACAGGGAAGAGATATTAGCATTTTTTATTAAATTTCACATACACCACTAATAATTGGGTTTTCTCAAGGTTGTTATGGTCCACTGCAGGGCATGAGACTTGTCTCACATTGGAAGTTCAGGCCTCTAGTATGGGGTTTATAACCTCTTGGGCACCCTCCCCTTAACAACTAACTTTTGAGGGTGAGTTCTACTCAAGGATTGTAACAGTGGTATTAAAGCCGGCCCCATGGCTCCTAGTCCAAGTGAGTGGCGACGGAGGTGACATCGGCATTGCAGTGTTCGCTTGGGACTAGCAATGGCTAGTGCATAGCTTGCCGTCGTGGGTGCTGGATTGCGGAGCATAGTGGCATGTTATGGTCTACTGCAGGGCATGGGATTTATCCTACATTGGAAGTTCAGGCTTCTAGTGTGAGGTTTATAACCTTTTGGACACCCTCCTTTTAACAACTAACTTTTGAGAATGAGTTCTACCCGAGAATTGTAATAGTATGTTATGGTCCACCATAGGATATGGCACTTGTCCCACATTAGAAGTTCAGGATTCTCGTGTGGGATTTATAACCTCTTGGGCGCCCTTCCCTTAACAGCTAGATTTTGAGGGTGAGTTCTACCCGAGGGTTGTAACAGTGGTATCAAAGCCGACCCCATGGCTCCCAATGCAAGCGAGCGGCGACGTAGGTGACGCCAACATTACAATGTTCACATGGGACTAGTAGTGGCTAGTGCATAGCTTGCCGTCGTGGGCACTGGGCTATGAAGCGTGGTGATATGTTATGATCCACTGCAGGGTATGAGACTTGTCTCATATTGAAAGTTTAGACTTCTAGTGTGGGGGGTTTATAACCTCTTGGGCTCCCTCCCCTTAACAACTAGCTTTTGAGAGTGAGTTCTACCCAAGGGTTGTAATAGTATGTTATGATCCACTGTAGGGTATGTGACTTGTCCCACATTGGAAGTTCAAACTTCTAGTGTGGGGTTTATAACCTCTTGGACACCCTCCCATTAACAGTTAACTTTTGAGGGTAAGTTCTACACGAGGGTTGTAACAGTAGTATCAGAGCTAGCCCCATGACTTCCAGTGCAAGCGAGCGGCGACGAAGGTGACACTGGCATTGCAATGTTCGCTCGGGACTAACAGTGGCTAGTGCATAGCCTGCCGTCGTGGGTGCCAGGCTGCAGAGCGTGGTAGTATGTTATGGTCCACTGCAGGGTATGAGACTTATCCTACATTGAAAGTTCAAGCTTCTAGTGTGGGGTTTATAATCTCTTGGACACCCTCCCCTTAACAGCTAGCTTTTGAGGGTGAGTTCTACTCAAGAGTTGTAACAGTATACTATGGTCCACTGTAAGGTATGAGACTTGTCCCACATTGAAAGTGTAGGCTTCTAGTTTGGGATTTATAACCTCTTGGGCACCCTCCGCTCAACAACTAGCTTTTGAGGGTGAGTTCTACCAGAGGGTTATAACAGTGGTATCAGAGCTGACCCCATGGCTCCCAATGTAAGCGAACGGCGACGGAGGTGACGTCGGCATTGCAGTGTTCGCTTGGGACTAATAATGGCCAGTGCACAGCCTGCCGTCGTGGGCGTCGAGCTGTGAAGCGTGGTGGTATGTTATGGTCTACTGCAGAGTATGGGACTTGTCCCACATTGGAAGTTCAGGCTTCTAGTATGGGGTTTATAACCTCTTGGGCACCCTCCCCTTAACAGCTAGCTTTTGAGGGTGAGTTTTACCTGAGGGTTGTAACAAAGGTCACTCTACATAATTTTAATTTTGTATTATAAAATTCTACATCTTATTTTTAACATAATTTTAATTATTATATTTTTATTTAATAAACTATGAATGAGTTTTAAACGAATTACAAACAAGCTTATATATAAACAATAAACGAATTTATTCATGAACATAAACAAGCTGAGCTGATCTATGCTCAAACTTGGTTTATTTATTAAACAAACTTCAAAATTTCATTCACTTTCGTTCAATTATCCAATTAATAGACATAAATGACCCAAAATTGAACTCGTTCACGAGTGGTTCAATGAATGTATTCTTTCATTTAGACCCCTACTTGAATATATCTTAGTAGGCAATATTGTACCGGGCAAGGTATTGGATTTGTTGGTATGATACGGTACTGAGTATCTAGGTAACCACTGTCCTAACCAAAATCAAAAGACAGAAACTATCAAAAATGATTTATTAAAAATATTCTGCCTCCCATACCACTTTAAGACAGGCTATTACCATCTGGTACTGCAGGTATGGACTGATATCCTAACCAATATGATACAGAATTCACAAGTATGCTATGCAACACCAGCACCTTGCCTAATCCAGTTCCATCCACGCCTCCTAGCTACATGGCCTAAGAAAATACAAATCAGAAGATATCTTGTAAAAATCTTGAAGCCTATAAAGTATTCTTTTAAAAATCTAGGCCAACTATATTGCACATTTATCCAAATATCAATTGTGCCTTGGACCCAGACATCAACCTTGTGAAGTGGCATGTTGAGCCATCACACATCTCCTCGTGCTCCACATTGTTGGTTGCCCCACATTGACAGTGGTTAACAAGCAGTACTATAATCTTGAGCCTAGGCACTCAGAAAAATCTACAAGATGCACCCCCTCAAGGTTGCTTGGTAAAACTTGAACAGGTAGCCCTCTCAACTTGGCCAAGCAAACCTCTATCCAAGCACAAAATAGATGACTTTCTTGTAAGACACTCGAAGCCCTAGTTCTAGTCAACCAAGACTCTGCCTAAGCATTTGATTCTAAGTCCTTATGCCACAATCCCATATCAACCTTATGAATGGTGCAACTGTTGTGGGCTGTAACTTGTTACATGAGCTCTTCTATGCCCCCAGTGTACTTGTGTCTGCAAACTATTCATTTAACCCTTGCATGCAACCTCTATCCATTTTCATGGCTCCAATCAATGTGCTCAATCTTCCGAGAAACGTGTTGGTATGCATGAGGATAGCAGCCTCCCTCCTCAAAGCTTAGAATTTTGGTCTCTCCCTGATGGAGATTAGAACTTTTTAAAAGGATTAGAAATTAGAAATTTTTTGTTCTACTTTAATTTCAAATTTAAGATAGGATTATGATATATTTTTATTTCCTAGTTTAATTTGGATTTCTAGTTTGGTAAGATTGCAGGAGTGTATCAATATTATCTCACAACTGTAGAGATTATTCAGATTTTAGATTTTCTTGGGTATTCTTCTTCAATTCTCTAATTCTTCTCTTATTCTCTTCTCTCTATTCTTGCTCTTTTTCCCTCTTTCTCTTCTTCTTCTTTGGCTCTGCTCCAACCCACTTCAATCTCATTCCTCCTTCCATGACTACTTTAGCTATCACCCCATTAACCTTCATAGTGCCACATCAACTGAGTGCTTACAATACTAGATCCACACCCAGACTGCTTACTCACTCAATCATAATATCATCATTTTTTTCTTCCTTGAGTGACCCTCCATGCATAATCATCTTACCTATGCGGTAGTATATGGAATCTTTTCTGCTTTCAAACAGAAGATGGGATTTGAAAGCTAGTATATGCTTAACATTGGGCCCACATACATATGTGCAAAAGAAGAGGCTGCTACACATGCTTAAGCACAGAGCAAAAGCACTGGAGGACCAACATAAAAGGGAAAAAAAGGAACTCAAAAAAATAATTTAGATGTTAGCCAAATCAATTTTTTACCAATGCTTTTGTTCTATTAAGGAGATCATCTTGGATCTATTAGTTCCAGTAATTCTCCAGAATCAAAAAGTATTTCACAATCCAGAAAGTTGAAATAAGCATGAAGCATGAAAGGAGAATGCCGACAGACAGTACAGAATTCCTGGAATGTGAACTATATTTTTGGGGAACCGAAGGACACATCCTGCTTATAAAACAACTACAATGCAGAAGAGGCCTAAAGATACTTTTTACTAATCACAGGGGCCTTATGGAAGATGTAATCATAGGCAAAAAAAATTACAGAATTAGAATTTATGTAACCAACCTCCACCTAGTGGGATCAAGGATTGTGATTGTTGTTTACTGTTCACAGGGAACGGAGGATAAGAATATTCTATCAATTGAAAAATGCGAGCTTAGAGGCAAGAGAGGATAACCAAATATGCAAAAATATTATTTCAACTGACCAATCATTTCTTGTTTCATCCGTTCACGCTTTTCTTCAGCCAATGGCTCCAAACGCTGAATGGTTCTCCTAGCTTGAACATCTGATTGATCCAATTCCAAGATTTTCTTCATATCTGCAGTGCAATCAAGGAAACAGTATAAAATGGAGTAGAAATGAAATACCAAGGATTATAAAATCATCTGTGCTATTATTAAAGGTCAAGAGCCGAGTTTTCTATGTTAAGCCTTGTTATACTTATACCCTTAATGTTGAAAAGTAAAATCTACTATATTTTTTATTAATTGAAGAAAAGATGAGTGAGACGCAATTGAGATGGTTAGGTCTCAAGAAGACCAAAAGAGGCTCTTGTGAGAATGGGTGGAATGGAACAAATACTTAGACAAAAAAAAAAACCTTTCTAGGAGACACTACTTAAGTATGACATTAGTTATAAGGGCCTTGTAGAAGATAAGGCCATAGACAAAAATGAATGGAGAGTTAGAATTCATGTAACCAGATCCATATAGTGGGATAAAAGGGTTGTATGTTGTTCTTCTATATTTTTCATTAACTGAAAACCACATTTTCCTAATTTAATTGCCTAGAAATTATACCTACTCAAAATTTTAGTTCTCATCTATTGACATGCTTACACTTTCCTACTATATCAAAATATTTATGAAAAAATCACATGCATTGTGTGCTCACACTATCCTGGTATAAGGAAATTGGTCCCAATTAAGGTAGCTAGGGCTGCAAGCGAATAGAATCACTAACAAACTACTCAAAGCTTGGTTCAATTAGGACTTCTTCAAGCTTGTTTACTAAATAAACAAGCTTGAGCTTAATTTTTAAACTCGTTTAGTAAACGAGCCAAGCTTGAGCTTTAAGGTAATCGGCTCGTCTGGGATCATGAACAAGTTTGTTTGAGGCTTGTTTGTAAGCTCGCTTATAAGCTAATTTATAGGCTCGTTTATATGCCTGTTTGCAGTATATTTTGAAATAACATGTGTTTCATATAATTGATAATTTTTGTCACTATATTACTTATATTTTTCAAGATTTAAAAATATATCAAATTATACTAATTTTATATGTTCTACATAAACAAGTCTAAAATAGAGCTTATAATGACCTTTATATTTAACACTTATAAAAAAGGCTTGTATGAAGCT
The DNA here is from genome assembly GCA_036245055.1 of Diospyros kaki. NCBI lineage: Eukaryota > Viridiplantae > Streptophyta > Magnoliopsida > Ericales > Ebenaceae > Diospyros > Diospyros kaki. The sequence goes on along the minus strand of BSEG01000010.1, from coordinate 37,336,595 downwards.
CGCTTGAAGCTGTTTTAAAGCTCGTTTAATATAAATGAACTGAGCTCGAGCTTGACAAACTTTAGCCTCATTTTTTAGCTCAACTCAAGCTTGGGCTCAACCTTGAGCCTGATAAAATTCTTAAAGCTTTTATTGGCTCACTCAGCTCATTTGCAACCCTAATAGCAGCCTGGCAGTTATTGAGTGAGTGAGAGTGTGTGTGTGTGTGTGAGAGAGAGAGAGAGAGAGAGTCTCTGCACCTCAAGATCAAAAGTGAAGGCAAACAGCTTATTCATACATCAATAATGAATACAAAAAGCATTGGACTTAAGTTTACCAGCAATAGCTTCTTCATAATGTTCAAGCTTTTCATGAGCCTCTCCCCTTCTAAGTACTGCTTTCACATAATTAGGATTTAGTTCCAATGCTTTTGTGCATTCCTTAATTGTGTCTTCATATTTTCCCTGATATAAGGTAGACACCAAAAGAAGCAGCTAAATTAGGAACTACCTGGGGTAGAAAAGTCATTAAGGAGCTGAGAAACAACTGGATTGAACAAGAAAAGGCAGAGATAGTACATGAAGAAACACTAATGATATATGTGATCCAAAATCTGTTTAGAGGGTCTGCCAACAATCAACTAGTTCACTATCTTTTCTACTGCACAAAATCTGCCATCTCCATGGAGGCTTTTGGTTGATATATTTGTTTAGTAACTAAAAACCAAACTGTTTATAAAAACAATATACAAGATAACTACAAATATGGAAACCTCAGTTTCTCGTCTCCTTGCTGGAATTATTGGGACTTTACAAGCACTTCACAAGACAACTATTTCATACATGCTACCATTTCCACACAGGGTTGACATCTTAAAAAACCAGCCTTCAGACAATGAAGAAATCAGAAAGAGCATATTAGAGAACTTCCCAAGAATATTAGCAACCTCTAAGAGCTAGGGTAATTTTGGACATCTTAGAAAAGCTCAACTTTTTTGCCTCTTAAAAAAAAAAAAAAAATCAGCCATTAAGGTTTTCCCTTTGAGACTGGAACTGGAAGGTCATGGATTCTAGGTGTGGAAACAGCCTCTTTACTTTTGCAAAGTGTGAGCACTGCAGTGGCCTTTAAATATCAACCATTAAGAAAAACAAACCATTTCTCCATCAAAATACCAGATTGACCAAAACCTCCACTGTAACATATCTTAAGGAAAGCCTTTTTGAAATTAGAATGGAGAAATGGAAGAAATCATTGATGTCACCCTCCAACAGTATGCTACATAATATTAGTGATTTTTTTGCCTTTTATCTCACAAGAAAAAGAAAAAAAAAACATTTTATTTTCTCTTGGGGTGGGGGAATTTTGGGCATTATTATAGGAAAAAATATCGACTCCTGCACTATGCCAACTTTCTAACAAGCTCATTAGCTGTACTGTAGGTCACTTCCCACATCTTTTTATTTTTTAAAGACAGCTTCCTCCTCAGAGAAAAAACTGATCATGCAATAACCAAGGAATAAAATAATGTAATTAGTATATGCAGAACATACCAGTTTTAAGAAACATAATCCTCGGTTTGCATGGCATATTGAACGTAATTCAAGGGATGAGGGAACGTCGGGTATGTCCGGTGCAACTCTTAAAGCAGCCTCATAATGTGACAATGCCTCTTCATATTGCCCACCTCCAAAGAGTTTATTACCTTCCATTTTTGCTTCATTTGCTTCTGCCAGAGCTTTCTGTTTACCAGAAGACAGCAAAGATAATAAATTTAACCTTAAAATGTTACATAGACAAATGCACGAGCATGACACAGCCGCCTGTACTAACTCATCCCTTACAAAGACAAATACAAAGATTTTATTTAGAAACAAATACTCAAATACCAAGTAAGAATACTCTTGATTTTAACATTGTTTATTAAAGGCGGAAAATACTTTCATGACTGGTACAGACATAAACCAAGTATTTTCAACAAGAAGGGGATCTATCATATTCTCAAGTATAGCCTTATAGATTTACTTATCAAATATAAATAAACAATAAGCAATTCAAAGCAGCACAGCCCTGTAAAATGAATATTTGGAATCTAAGAAGCTCATGTCTGGAAGGACACATAAAATGCAAAATGTTTAATGTGGTTACCATTGATCAATAAAAATCACCAGACCAACATGTTGAGGATGAAAACAAAAAACAATAAATAAATGAATAAATTCTAAACACATTTTAATAAACAATAAAATTAGCATTGAGAAATAGAAAAAAGGAAATCAAGCAGAAAATAACACCTGAATTTATTTTTCTGGGAGAAATGGAAAAAAATTATTGTTTTGCGCTTTAGGGCAGCCAACTTTTACTTAAAGAGTTACATTAAGAAAATAAAGAAAAAAGAAAAAACTTTTACCAAAAGAGAAATCACTCCCTGCAGGAAATTAATTCAGTTCATCTCCAAGAACAGCATCAAATAGAAGACCTATTTATTACTCTTGTCCTTTTATATATCCTTAATCTTCTAACTTTAAATGATCAATATTGGGTTTCTGGTGGCACGAATATCTTCTTTATACAGCCATTATGTGACAAAATTTTTGACTTATGAGCCGTGACCTTTCACAATTGCCTGAAGGGGAAAAAATCTATTGCGATTGTGGATCAAGTAATCTTCTCAACACTTCTAGTGTTCAAAGTACATCACCTTATCACAACCGGTTCCAAGTTTGGATAAAAAGTGGGGTTGTATTAGATAGCTGTCAGGACCCTAGTCCTAACTAATGTTTTCTTTTGAAGATAGAATTGGAATTGAGAGAGAAATAGAAAGAATTGAGGGAGAAACAGATAGAATAATAGGGAGAACAGACAGAAATGAGGGAGAAAACTGACAAAAATGTAGGGAGAGATTTGAGAGTAAGAGAGAAACTGAGTTCTGATATTCCAATAATTCTCATGTCATTCCTGGAACTGTGCATAGCCTTACATATAAAACTATCTAGTAGTTATCACTACACCATTACTTTCCCATTACTCTATAATTGTAACTTAATTATAAATAATACCCAATTACTCCTAAAATATAACTGTAAAGAACAACTAAATAAATATATAACAACATAACTGCCTATTTCACTTAGGGTCGTGACATTCCCTCCCCCTTAAAGGATTTATTGTCCCCAAGAAATCCCAGCAATGACCATTCTTCTTCATCCAATCTCAGGTTTCACTATCTGCTTTGTCCTTCTTAGATTGTTCTTTCCAGTGATGTCACTAGAAATGCCTAAAAGATCAGCGATGTTTGTTACTAGTCAAGGATGAATTTTAACTCCTTTTTCCTCCTCGTTGGCTCTATCCAATAAATTCCCAATTACTAACTTTGCATTGATATCAGGTATTGGAGGGGTACCTATTTTTTCAAGAATAGCAGGCTTGAAATCTTCAAAATCCAAAGTTGGTGCAATAGTAACCTTCTCCAACTTCATAGCATCTTTTGCTTTCTGATCCAGTGTAGATAATTCATCAGCTTCTTGCAAACTGGAGGACTTAAGTAGGATTCCAACTCCTGCTGGAATCACTTCTGCAGCAGATCTTGAATAAAGATCCACTGGTATGCTAACCTAAAACTTGAAATCAAATCCAGTAAGTCATCCAGCTTTTTATTGAATTCTTCCTTGAATACTCTCCAACGATTGCATTCTTTCAAGAGTTCCTCCGGCCATCATTTCCTCAGTCAAATTCTTCTGACTTCACTTTGAACAGCAACTAGAACTACTTCCAATAATTGGCAGCTGCCTCTGAAACTGCTTCCAGAAACCATCTTGTACTGCTCGCCTTCAAAATCTGATTGGAAACATCTAGATCCAGCCAAGAACCGAACTACTCTAATACCAAATGTCAGGACCCTAGTCCTAACTCATGTTTTCTTTTGAATATAGAATTGGAATTGAGAGAGAAATAGGAAGAATTAAAGGAGAAACAGATAGAATAATGGAGAACAGACAGAAATGAGAGAGAAAACTGACAAAAATGTCTGGAGATATTTGAGAATAAGAGAGAAACTGAGTTATGATATTCCAATAATTTTCATGTCATTCCTGGAACTGTGCATAGCCTTATATATAAAGCTATCTAGCAGTTAGTAGCAGTTTTCACTACACCACTACTTCCCCATTACTCCATAATTGTAAATTAATTATAAATAATACCCAACTACTCCTAAAATATAACTGTAAATAACTAAATAAATATATAACAACATAACTACATAATTCACTTTGGGTCGTGACAATAGCCAATAGCCAACGAAAACGTCGTTGGATTCAAATTCAAGATAAAGTAGATAATAAAAGAGTTAACACTCATGTAGCCGACCTTAACAAATGGGATTAAGGATATGATCATGATGATGAAGATAACTTGCTAAGATTATAAAAGCAAAACTGTTCAGGTAAGTAATAGTATTTCAATCTGGTTCAGAGAGCAGCTTCAAATAGTCTGAAACAACAGCCACAATGCACTTAAAACCAGTGTTCTAAAACGCGCTAGGCGCTAGTTGGGGCAGCGCCTAGAAAAACTGTTGTTTTTTTTTTATTTTTTATTTTTTGCAGTAAGTTGGAAAGACAAGTGAGAAGCGCTGCAAAAATCAAAGCTTCTTGAGAAGAGCTGCAACAATGATGAAAGAAGCTTCAAACCTAGAAAGACCTGAAATCAAAGCTTCCTGGGCTTTGTTTGGCTAGACCTTTTTTTTGGAGCTTTCAGTTAGGTAGTGTTTAAGCTGTTTAAATCATTTAAGTTAGGTAGTGTTTAAGATGATAATGTGTTTGGATAAATTTGCTTTTAAGTTATTAGTTAATAGTTATGTGTTTGATTTGAAAGAACTGATAAGCTATCAGAATGTGATAAAAAGATGAAAATAAATATGTTATTGAATAATACAAAAAAATGCATCAAATACTCATTTTTATTTTTATTTATTTATAAATTGTTGTTATATATATATGTTAAAATTAATTAAAAAATATATTAATACAATATATATGTTAATATTGTTGTTATATATATATATATACAGACAGCGACGGAGGAGACGGACGGCGACAGGCAGTGGCCAATGGGGGCAATGGATGGACAAACGGCAACGAGAGCCGAGAACGTGGTTGAGAAGGACGATTGGCGACGACGACGAGAGAGAGAAAGCAATGAGACGATTGGCAGCAGCGATGGGAAAGAGAAATAGACGAGTCCACCAAAGACGAGAGAGAGAAATCGACAATAGGACATAAAAGCGAAAGGGGAAATCCAAATGGGTGTCCGCCCCTGGTGACTAGGCATCGCCAAGGCACCGATTGGGCTCAATTAAACCAGCCCGGCACCTAGGGGTGCCAATTTGCAGGAAATCGCGACGGCCAGGGGCCGCCTAACGCCTGAACGGCGTCTAGGCGGCCACGTTTTAGAACACTACTTAAAACATTATATAATGTACCCAAACATTAAATGGGTGATATATTGGCAAAAACAATAATATTCTGGAGAAGTTTAGGCTTTAGTCATTAAATAATGCAGCATAATAGACCAAAAGGGGATTGTTGATGTGGCAGAAACATTGGCAGAATGAATACATGAAATGTGAAGTAAAGGGTCCTAGGTAGGGAGGGCAGAACTGTAGCATGGGTGATAAGGGTGGATTGCAGTTTAAACAGAAGCAAAGGCTATTGGTGCTGGTGGCAGCAATAACTGGTAATGCTGATTACCATATACTAGCTGCGTAAGTATGATAAAAGCAGGAAGGTAATTATGCTACTTAAACAATTCAATGGTTTCAAGTATTTCCCCACGACTTCAAGAAGTAACATATCCTTGCCTCTACAAATCATCAAATTTTTTCACAAGTCCAAGTCATTCACCTAAATAACAAAATTAGAGAGATACGCCGAAGGCAACTATGAAAATATTAAAAAAAGATCAAAATGCATTTACATTACAGGAAATCATAAAGACCCACCTTTCCTAGGACAGAGATTTTCTTTTTTATGCCCTTATGCCAATTCACAGCAAAGAGTGACGGAATAATACATCCACGCCAACTTAGTCAAAATATCTCTAGAAATAAAAACTAAATGCTTATATATCCATCCTTCAGCCGTAGAACCCAATCAATGATTCCAATTCCAACAGCATTAAACAGGCACTAGGGCAAACATTGACGCCGAACTAATTAAAAAATTCCAACAAAATCCAAACATAAAAATAAAAAACCAAGAAAACTATCAGATTGTAAACACACCCATATAACCTATTAATATACACAAGGGAACCTGTCTCAATTCGTCATCGTTGGAGGCGGCTTCACGAGAGTCATCTTTTGGAGGCGCAGATTGTTGTTCCTGTTGCTGTAATTGATGTCGGTGTTCGTCGTCATTATCATCGCCCCCGCCGTTAAACTCGCTTTCGCTGGCGGTCTCGAACCCTTCCGAAGCGTCCTCCGCCGCCGATTCCGCAACCTCTCTCGAACTCTGCTCTGCCGCTTCTGTTCTCACAGCAGCTGTTGGCTGCTCTTCCTTCGGTGTGGGAGCGACGTCAACTCGGTTCTCCTCTGCACACGGTTCGATCGCCACCATTTTCGAGCCCTCTTCTCCTCCCCTTCCCTCTCTGCTCTCTCTCTCTCTCTCTCTCTCTGAACATAGAAATCTTGCCATTCGAGAAACCTCTTTAGTCTCTACGGACGACAACGGCGTCGTTCTGCATCCCTTGTAATTGGCGGGCCGGGTACGGAATTAATGTTAATCGAAACAAAACCGGCAGATCCGAGTCCGAGTTCAATTTTAAATAGAAATTAGAAATTAGAAAGTATTAGTACCTAGAAAAAAAAGCAAAAAAGAAATTAGGAAGTAAGGGGATCAAAATTACCCCCCCCCCCCGTAGTTTCGATTGTTGAGACCAAAATCTCCAAATTTATTTTTCAAAAAATAAGTTAATAAATATTAACAATATTGCTGAAATTTAGATTATATTAACTGACTCAATTAACATTATTATGACTCTTTATCAATCTAGTTGCACAAATAACCCACTAGTTGTCTCAGAAAATAGAATACATTGTGAATGAGACAGATCTTAATCTACATTGAGCATTCAATTATATCGATTTTACCTGAACATACATGCATGTGTGCTTCGAATTTGATTTGTATAAAAATAATTACTAGTGGTTGGAATACGAGTCAGATTTGTGTTTTAAGCCATTCAGATGTTCAGAATCCATTTCTTAAGATCAACTATGCAGCAGAAGAGATTTCATAACAGAGAGCTCAGCTGAATCCCAAAGCAAAAGTTCTTCCAATAGCTACTACCCTTCTATCTATCAACAGTAATACCAACAACTTCAAGAGTTTGCATGAAGGAAGCTCTACTGACTAGGATCACAGAAGCAGAACCAAATGAGATGAGCAAGCAACTTCACCTTCCCTTCTTCTTCCAGAAAACTCCCTTGATGACCAGAAGACGGGGATGTAGAACATGTCGAATAAAGGTTCGAGTTGTTTAATCCCAGCAGCATGTGTCGACTTCACAAACACTCAGGAGCAGTTGTTGTCGCAGCCTTCCAATTAAGGGGAACTCCTGGATATAACAGCAGCTTCGTTTTAGAACCAGATTGGGGCGAGGGAACAGAAGATTTAGACCGGCATTTTGATGGCATTACTTACCAGAGTGAGTTCGCTGAAAGAATCGTCAGTCATGCTGTGAGGAAGATTCTCCATTACAACGTTACAGCCCCTGATATGTGCATAAAGAGGAAGTTAAGTTCAGCTTTGTACATGAATTGGAGGCAGTTAAGAATTTAAGACAACAATAAAAGGCTAAACTGGTGCAAGGTGGTTAAGGCATCATGAGTGCGTTTATAACGGCATTTTCAAGATGATATTAGAATTCAACTGGGCAATAAGAGCATATGAAAGTTTAGGAAAATAATAGTTGATAGACCCATTCAATGGCCTATAAACAGTGCTGGAATACCGTAAGCCTCAGAATGGTAGATTACCTAACATGGCTACACAGGAGAATATAGCAGCGAATGACATGAAATAGGAGGCGGGGAGAGAAATCTTGGTCCACAGCCAAACAAGTAACCTTGTGGATGAAGTTGAGAAAGAGAGCATTTAGGACGGATGAATTACTGTAAATACATGTAAAAAGTTCCAATAGTGAGAGAGAGCACCATTTGGGATTTATACCAGATGAAAAAACGTCTTCATCAATTTCTTCAATAGATCATCACAAGTTGGACTACATACATAAGATAGCCCTGAGTCAACTTGAAGAATGGCTTCAAGAATGTGCATTCCAATCTGTATGCACATACATAACATAGGCAATCAGCAAATTGTCATCATACATGCACTAATGGGCAAAAACTTTTCAGGGGCTGTATAGAATCTAGGAAGCAACAAAAGCTGTGAAAGGTTGGATTTGACAGCTACTGCTGAGAAAATATTTCTGAGATTCTGAGGGGCTTTTAACATAGGATATGGCAAAGAGAAAACTGAAAAGTCACTCCTAAAAATGAATACTTCCGTATCAAATGGACGGGAAAGGTAGAATGAACCATTTTCTAAATGGTTTAACCCATAAGACAACCACTTTTAGATTGCACCATTTTCATGGGTGAATATGCATCAAGATGAAATCTCAAGAATTGCCCAATTCCACCGGTTTATGTTGCTTTCTGTCAAGAAAATCTTTACAACATGGATATCCGTATTCCACCAGGCAGTATCACTCTGTCAGTTTATGGTGATGAAGGGTCTAGTTCTAATTCCTAGCATTTGGCTTTGCCAGCTAAAGGAGCTGAACATGCAAACCTACATTCTCAAGCTTGAACAGTCCTGGTCCTTGGACCTGTCACAAGAGACGGGAAATAATTGCCATACTTTCAGTTTAAAATTGGATTGAAACTAAAAATTTTGTGCCCCAGAGGTTCAGCTTAATTATGAGGGGGTGAGCTTTGGTAGAATTGATAAGGTTGCTCCTTTATGATTGAAAGGTCCCAAGTTCAAGTTGTGAAAACAAGCTCTTTGCAAAGGGGAACACCACTCCCACTCCCACCCCCACCGCTGCCAACAAATCAAGAATTTAAGTGTTTCAAGTCATTGATACATAAACCTTATGTCAATAACATATTTTTTGTGTCTTCCATATATAAAAATTGGACTTACTATATTATTATTCATGCACAATTATTCAAATTTCTTGCTATACAAAAGTTTTTAGCTCCTAATCAGTTGGATTACTAATGATTTTAAATGGATATTTTATGAAGCACATGAGTCATGGCTTGAGAGGTTTCTTAAGTAACTGAAGTTCATAGTTTTGTAGCTCCACTTGTGTATCCTTAAACACCAACTTTTAGCACAAGAACACAATACACAAGTATGCATAAGGCTTGTCCATCCTTGTTCTATCTACAATGGGAAATTGGGAAATTTTGGAAATAGTAAGAGATTCAAGCATAATATATGAAAGCAAGTCGCACCACTTTGGAGAGTTCACTTCCATTCTTGATGCTGATCTGACATACTTCCACCATATTGCTCTCGAGAGCCCACTGGATGACTGTGGGTTCTCTAGCCTTCAAAACAAATGAAGGCAGTTACTGACGTTCACTTTCATTACCAAGATAAAGTACATATGGTCCAATTGAAACATCTGAAAGGAAAGTACCTGGCAGAGGATGCCGATCACAGACAGGGCGACAGCTTGGACATTTTGATAATATTCCAATTGGTTTTCAGACAGTATCAGCGGTATCACGAAATTGGGCACACAAGCTACATTAGGCACAGAATAAAAACGAGCTTGTCACAAATTTTCCATAAAGACCAGTGGTTAAGCATGCTGATAGTTTTAGGTGACCTTACACTTAACAAATTTTAATCTTGTTTCTTTGTTTGCCGCAATACACTACAAGAATGACAAACTATTAAACCAAATGAAATCAAAACAAATTCCTGGAAAGACAAGGAAATGACAGAACAAGTTGAAATCATAAGCTAGTGTTGATAACCTGAAACAGGGTGAGAACATTAACAACGCGCTTAGATGCTCTAATAGTCAAATTTACATCTGCCAAAAAGTGAAAAAATGCCAAAACTTCCTGTTTCAGAGGACCCAACATTGTACTCAGAGTCTTTCTTGGTCCTCTAGTTGTACGTTAACAACATGAATCACAAGAATCTACAAATACAAAATAAAAAACAAAAAACACAACAAAAGTTGGGAACATTTTGTTACATTACGCTTCCTGTTCTTTTTTATTTTAAGAAATGTTCGGTTGAGTTTATCTTAGCCATGCAGTCGTATTAGGTTCACGAAGCCAACTTTTCACCTATTCCCAATTTCCCAAAATCTGGAATAATGTAAAATCAAAAAACAAATATTTATTGATATATTTTGAACCTGTAGCAGAATGGCCATGGTGCTGCAAGAATGACACAAGAAGAACCCGGTCCTGTGGTAATTCGCCATATCTTCTTCTCTTTTCTGCCAACGAAAAAGAGAAAATGAAAATAGAAATAGAAATGCAGATTTAAATTTGAAATAAAATTGAGTGTACTTATAAGCGATACTTAAATTACCCAAATGAGAAAACCAATTAGGAGAGAAAAAAAAATAGTAGTAGTAGTAGTAGTTTGATCAGTGAAATGAATTGGGCAGAACCTCAAGAAGGAATGTACTGAGAGAACGGAGAGCGGATTCTCTGAGGGTTTGATCTTGCAGGTTGACGATCACTTCTGGGATCGCCATTGGCCTCTTCATCAACCGCCGCACTTTGTGCTTCTTTTTTCCACTTTTCTGAGCTTTGGTTCTCGCAAAATCTAAAGAAGGAAAGAAAATGATCAAGAAATTGAAAGCGCCATGCTTTTCTGTGAATTTTAAGAGAGAGAAAGAGAGACCTTGGTCGATCTTGGAGTCACGGAGAAGGTTGAGGGTTCTTTCTTCCCAAGGCTCTTCTTGTGGGTTGCGAATTTCTTCGTCCTCCATTGTTGCTTATTCAATTCCTCTGGTCCTGATCTTGAGAGGGGGAGAGAGAGAGAGAGGCGTTTTGGCGGGAAACAGCGGATGAGAAGAACGGCGGTTGATGTGAACTCGTAGCGTCGAGATTTCGGATCTATTGAGAAAAGGAGGAGGAGGATGTTTATTTATACATAATTAATTTTTGTTTGTTGTCTCAAAATAAAGGATATGTTTGTTTGTTTATAAATCTGATAATTTAAATGGTAAAAGTTAACGAAGTTAATAAAATGGTGAGTAATTTTGTTCTTACGGGTGTCCCTTCGTTTCACTTGTGATGGTTGTCTAATTGGTTTCTCCCTTACACAAAATATATAAAAATTCAAAAAGAATAGAAACTTAGATGTTGTTAAAGAAGTTCATATTATAAATTTTACCAACATGCATAGATATATGGAGTCATAAGTGTGACTCTCTAATGTTAAGAGTCAACGTACCATTACATTACGGACATTCTTTAAGTTTCTATGAATTTATATATATATATATAGTCGTGTATGTAAGTATATTTTTATTTGGATATCTTAATTTGTAAAGTTGTGTGCTTAACACTCAAGGGAGGGAGACAACTGGCTTCACATGGTCAAGTGAGGCACCGCATGAGGAGGACAGTGGCCGACCTTGTAACAGATAGCATAGCATATAGCATAGTGAGATATCAACATTTTTCTTATATTTTTTGATATATTATATTTATATTTTATAATTAATAAAAATATTTTTTTCTTGTAGAATCGAAGAACATAAATCATAGACAAAAGTAATCCATCAAACAACATAAATCATAAACAAAAACAAAATGCATTGGATCATACTATCTCAAATATTTTTTTACATCAAATAACAAAATCCCGTCAGTCCAGCAATGGAATGATGGGGATCTCTAACAACGAAAGCAAGCATGTGAAACATTTCTGTTCTAAGTATTCCAAGAGATCTTCCTACATTGTAGATACAAAGACACCACATATTATAGGTAAGATGCAAGATCGATGGGAAACTACCATTTCCAAATAGGCTAGCTAACAAAGCACTGATAAAAGATCAAAAGAAGAAGAAGAAGAAGAAGAAGAAGAAAGCAAATGCTTGTTGAAATAGCAAAGCTGATGCTAATAGGCAGTGAAGCAAATGCTTGTTGAAATAGCAAAAGCTGATGATGCTAATAGGCAGTGCCTTCAACCAGCTTGTTCAACTTCTTGTTCCTCAGTCTCTCAGCTTGCACTTCACTCTCTTGGCATTCGTACCTGCACACAAACAAAACCACATGAACCCTTAGCCGAAAAGGTACGATTCGGATGAATTTAGAGATCAATAGCCATACTAAGTCTTCAACCCTATCACGATCTAGACATTAGATGAATCGGTAGTTTGCTGGAACGGTCCTGGATATGAGGCTTTGACTTACGAGCCCTAACTTTGACTTAAGCTAGCATTTATGAGCATGGAGTGATGTTACAAGTGGTGCTGGTCCCAACACTAACAATGCTTCAGAAATTATGAGCGAGTGAGATTTTTGGGCTAGCGAGGATACCAGGCCTAAAGAGGATAGCTTGTCAGAATCCAATTTCACACCCATTCTTGGCGTTACAAATCCAAGATGGCCGTGACGCTTTGCTCAAAACAAGCATCCAAAACCATTTAAAATATGTTTTCTAGACGTGTCCTCGAAAGTAATGGCTTTGATCAAACACTTTCTTGCCACATGAGGAATTTATAGTAACGGTGAGAAATATTATAATATATGGATCCTAGAACAGAAACGGAACGGTGGAAATGAAATCACATTTTAGGCACGGAAGAAAATGGCATTGTCCTACCTAGTTGGTAAGGAGATCAGAGGACTCAGGCTCTGGGCAAGTTTGACAGCTTCTCGTTCAGTATTCACTATTTGGCTGAAGCAGAAGTATCGCCCACAGGTGGACTGATCCTCAAAAGCTCGGATATTAACATCAGCCAGAAACTTTATGTCCACCACTGCTAAGACGCCATTTTCATACATCTGAGCAGCCCCTGTTTGGAGATGTTATTAGCACCAGAAGATTAAATGTTAAAGACTGCAACGAAGCTCTTGCTGCCAACAGAAGCAAATTAAGAGAAGACGAATTAGCTATGTTCTAAATTTGCACCTTGAAGGTAAGACATTGTCACCCGGGGATTCATCTGAGCAACACTGGATCCAAGTACCAATCCACCGTTCACAGACACCATGTTGAGCATTCGGTCCATGGCTAGAGCCCACGCAGCCTGCTCCGAGAGGGTCTTTGCCAATGCATACCACAACTGGAATGTGCACAAAGTAGAGACTCAATTTAGATGTTGCATTCTCTTGAAGCCTTTTATTAAGATTGAAACAGGGATTTCTTTTTTTTCTTTTTTCAATCTTTGTTTGCCTTTGGAAGATCACCTGCCTGATGGGTTCCAAGCTTCAAAGCATTCCATTAAAAAAAAGAAAAACAAAAACAAAACGGGGCAACCATGCACCAAAGTTGTCTCTGATGCCACTAGAGTTCAAATTTAAACTTAGGGTGGGACCACACGCAGATTTCTGGATGCATGTTTGTGAGCAACCCCATTAGTTTACTCGGCGTACACCGAAAGGTAGTGGATAGGGTGGATAGGGTTTTGCCGAACAGGAAATGCAAAATGAAAAGGAGACCCACGCACCTTCTTTTTCCTGCAGAAGTCTTGATCGCTCCAAGCCCTTTCATCAACATCCTTCTCTGAGCAGATATCCTCTCTCCAGATTGCTGCAGCTAAGGAAGAATTGAACATAATCCTCTTTATACTCTCTGTTTGGGCACATGCCTCCACCACATTGATAGCTCCTCTCACTTCCAAATCCACCATTTTTTCCTGTTTATTCGGCCCAAAAACAAGTAGCGCCATTGAAATGTTCTTAAATTGTGAGTTATTACAAAATACGGCCCATTTTGTAGAAGAAATTAACTTACATCATAGCCATCTTGACTGTCCAGACAGCAGAACAAAGAAACACAGCCCTTCAGAGCTTCCAGAATGCTGTGATAATCCAACACGTCCACCGCAAACACCACCAATCTCTCCTTTTCCCTCTCCAAATCCCTTATTTTCTTCACTATGTCCGTCTCTCCTGCACCAAAATCAAATCCATCTTCAAAACCAATGTCGTGTTGAACCGCATAAAACTCAAGAGAGACCCCCAAGGTTGGCTCCTGGTAAGAGGATCAGTGACTAGGGATGATCAAGCCCCTTTTGAGACGAGGTCGCATACAAATTTGTGTGTGTTTAATTAATGCGTATCATTTGTGGGTTATTAAGTATTCCACTAAATTTACTTGGTGAACATAAAAAATAAATAGTAATTGCCAGTTTTTAACGAAAAATAAAAATAGAACTGACAGAGTGAGAAGGAGAGGGGGAAAATCTTGCCATTTTTTTGGATAGCTCCATGAACTGTGTACCCTTTAGACAACAACCCTTCAAGAATCCAGAAACCCACATAGGTTGATGCATCAAGAACACACACTGTCGGCTTTTTCTGGTCCACCTTTTCACTTTTAGCTTCAGTTTCCTTCATTCTCGTCTGGTTCTTCCTTCCTCCTCCTCCTTCCTCCTCTTCTTCTTCTCTGAAATATTTATAGATGCACAGGTAGATGGGGAAGCTAATAAAGGAAGATTTGGTGAACTGTACAACTTCACGGTCTCATCTACTCATATCTTGTGCTTTCCATTGAGAACAAGTTTAAGAGGATGTTTGGCTTACCCTTTTTTAGGATGGCTTTTAAAATTTTCTAATTAAAAGTTGTGTAAATTTTTTAAATTGGATAACATTTTAGTTGATAATATATTTAAATGAATAATTTTAATCTATTATTTATATAATTACATATTTAATTTAAAAAATTAATAATTTATCAAAACTTAATAAAAATATTAAAATAGATATATTACTGAATAATATAAATAAAATTTATAAAATATTAATTTTTAATAAAAATAAATTATAAAT
Source organism: Diospyros kaki (assembly GCA_036245055.1). Taxonomy (NCBI): domain Eukaryota; kingdom Viridiplantae; phylum Streptophyta; class Magnoliopsida; order Ericales; family Ebenaceae; genus Diospyros; species Diospyros kaki. The sequence goes on along the minus strand of BSEG01000010.1, from coordinate 37,321,567 downwards.
TAATATTAACTGATAAAATTATTACAATTACATGTTGATAAATTATATACAATTGTTAAAAAATATATTAATATAATTATTAAAAATATATGAATTTCTTGGAATCTAAAGCTACGATGGATAAGTTAGAGACGATAGGTGACAGCCGTGATGGAGGAGTTGGAGGCGATGGTCATGACGACGATGGGGTCAGAAGAGAAAAGTGGTGATGGTGATGACAACAAAGGAATTGGAGGGAGGTGACGAAAGAGAGAAAGTAGAGGAATAAATGAAAGAGATAAAGTTAAAAATATGATAATTATTAGAGGATAAAATTATAAAATATTTAGTTAATTAAATAAAATATAAACAACATTTTAAAAAAAAGTTAGAAAAGTATTTTTAAAATATTGTTAAATAATATTTAAATTTATTTAAACTTTTTAATTTTTAATAAACATATAACTAAATAAATTACATAGATTTTAAACGAATAACTTATAAGTCAAAAATATCATCTAAGTCTTTAAAGCGTGATGTTGTAACAATATTATATCATCAAGTATCCAATTGAATAAATTAATTTTAAGTATGTAGCAGTGACTTAATGGTAAGATTGTTTTTTTATAATTAAAAATAATATATATCTTTTTATTTAAAAAAATATACATTTCAATTATGAAAATAGTCATTTTACGAACTTAAAAAAAAAAAGAAAATAGTCATTTTATAAAAGTAATGCTTGTTTTGTAGATAAAAGTACAAAAACAACCATTCACAACATAATTTAAAATTTTGAATAAAAATTCACTGAGTTTTACTTGATAATTATAATTCAATTTTTATTTTTAAATAAAATAAATTTTAGTGCAGTGATAAAATTATTTATAAATTAGATAAACTTTATTTTTAAATCTTATTAATGTAATTAATCTTATTTTCATATTTAATAAAATAGATATATATATTTTTTATTTTACTATTTAGGCAATTAATCAAAAGACGGTGATATTTTAATACTTATTACTCAATGTTTAGTGGGCGATGGCCCATGGGGCCCACTTCCTTTTGAACAATGGGGTTTGCCTCCAACGTTGTCACAAGCAAGACCACGTGTCAATCAAAAGAGGTACCGAGAAAAACTCCGATTTGCCCTTGGCTATATCTTAGCGGTTTACCCTCCAAAGATCTATAATTTAAAAGTTAGGCATATGTTAAAAGAGTGGCCAAAACAAAATACAAACCCAACAAACAAAATAAGTATTGTGAATACGTGCAAGTATAGTAAGAAGCTACGAGTGGTCTACCCTACCTGGTCAAAAGAGGAAATGTGAGGGATACTTATGAAAATGAACCAAGGCAGAAACACAAACACAGAGAAGAGAGAAGTTTCCCAGTAAAGATAGAAACTTGAAAGAGAAAGTGGGGCTTTGGTTTACCGGTAACCAAACAGTTTCTGGGGGGACCCTTTTTTTGTGGGGTTCTATTTAATAATATGCATCCTGTTTTGGGTTAGGCAATCTACTAACACTATTACCCATTTGACTCTCCCCTCTCGCTTCTAACATCACCCACATGATTTGATCAATTGATTCCTCTGTGAACATGGACAGACAGAGAGTGTGAAGGATCAAAAGTTGGAGCAAAGGAAACCCATTATTTTTCTTTCTTTTTCTTTTTATGTACAAAGGTTGTTTAGTTTCAATTTTGAGATAAGTATTCATTATATCCTTGAACAAACTCAAGCTCTCATCTATAAATAGCTATTAATTAAATCCAATGAACACATAACACAAGAAGAAAAAAGAAAATGATAACTTATTACTGGAAAATCAAAGATAAAGCCAAAACTACTACCCTAACAAAACATATCATCTCAAATGTGTGCTCATCTTCACCAATAAGTTAATATTGGAGTTTATCTACGTAAAGCCTGTCGAGGGAGAGGATTGAAGATGAGGGTTCTAAACCATGGCCATTAAAGATACCAATAAACATTTATGATACCCATTAAATACTAGCTGCAGCTGAAAATGACTTGATTGCTGGTGAGGTGCTGCTGTGTGTTGACGCTTGGTTTGAGGGTTGCTTTCTTTAATGTCTCTTTTGTGGCTCCTCCACACTATCCCCTGTTTTCCACTACAATTACATCTTTCCACACATAAAAGTAGCTCATGTCACTCAGACACAGCATATGCTTCTTCTATCTAACATCACTTCTCGACGCACATTCCATGGCACTGGCATCTACAAAACACACAAAAGGACAACACTGAGACTACAATGTAAAAGATATTTTGAAAATCAGATACTACCAAGCATCAGCAGCTTGAGTTATAATAGAATGCACACTACTCGCATCTGCAAATGGATTGGATTTCTTGGATATGGTCTGAATCTATTTATAAACAGATTGGATTTCATGAATTTGGTTTAGATCTGACTCGGCAATAGTAAAGCTCATGTTGCACCAGTATTAGTAATGGAAGCACAGCCCAGTATTGAAAAGACAGCTTTCCCTATTCCAATAAATTTTTCATTTAAACATGCCTCATTAATATCTGCAAACTAGAAAGAAAAAAGCTACAGCTCAATCATCATACCTACAAGAATAGAATAGAATGATGCTAGCATATTATTATTATTTTTTTTGAATTACGCGTCATCACTCGCGTCCCTCGTCAACCCATCCTTAAATCATCACGAAAGAGATAAATTGAAGAATATGTCCAAGTGATCAGAGTTTGACACTGCGTCCACTAACACTTATCAAGAATCACCCTCAAAAGGAATTATTTTCTCAAGAATCGATCCCACACTAGCAGACTTTAACATGACTACATTTTTAAAATTCTTTTCTTTACCACTTGATTGTGCCCTGAGCGCTGCTAGCATATTATTTTTCATAATAAAATAGTGTCCTCAGGTGGCCAAGAAAGTAAAAGGCTCCTGCATAGGTATAAAGCAAGCGAGCCCGCTTCACCTACTGTTGTGAAATTTCAAAGTAAAATAAAAACATTTAATATAATAAAATAGATATAAACCTATAATCTGCAAAATAAAAGGTATAAAATGATAAATGATACACAAACAATGCATATGCTAAATTGCTAAAATGCCAAAATGGAGACTGCAGAGGGTTGATATTAATTACAAACCATCTGTTAACCGGTGATAATTGACAGGATTGGACCTACAAATGGTCACCTCTTCCTTGAAAAGTTTTGTTTTGGGACCATTGATGAATTATTAAGCAAGTTGTCAACTGGGCTAAGCAAAAAGTTTCCTGGAAACCTTTACATGAGTGTGACGACTCCGCAGAAGGATGCATCTCCCAGACAAGGTCATCTTTCACCTATCAATTACCCCTGTCTTTCAGTTATCAAGCTGCGAAATCTATTATGGGCATGGCTGCATTACATTGGACAACAAATGCCTCAATACATATCCAAAATGGGCAATGCCAGTAATAAGTTCACCTTATCCTCTTCTTTCAACAATCTTAAGAAAAAATGAGGTTACTTTACATTTTCCACTTTTTGTATGTATATATATATATATATATATATATCTTCTGATATCAAACTTCTTCTATGCACTGCTCTAATTCAAACATAGTGTAACTATCACGAGTTGTTTAGCAAAAAAAAAAAAAATAATAATAATAAGGCATCACAGTCCTTGAATTTGTGATTACTACATGTTTTTTCTTTTTACCCAAAGACACTATTTTGGAAAGAGACTAAACATGTTAAACGACTCACTCAGCTCACACTGCCTTATTAATGAAATACAAGACCCGACTTAGCCCATGAATCCACCTAGGGTGGGTGGACCCAAACTTAACGTAACAAAAACTTGTCACACCAACCCATTTTTAATACAGTTTTAAAAATTAATGTTAAAAAATTATATTTATTTATTTAATAAATATGATATAAAAATATTTTTAAAAATACATATTTCAATTTTAAAAATAAAAATTTATAACTTAGAAATTAAAAATTAAAAGCTTGAAAATTGAAACTTTTTAAAACTTTTCCACTTTCTAGTTTCTAATGATCTAATTTCACTTTTAAAATTATATTAAATTTTATAAATATTTATAAAGTTATAAAATGTCTAACCATGCACCATCCAACTCGTTGAAGAAATATATACTTAGCATTTGTTTAAGATGATATGACTTTTTGTGCATAACTATATATCATTTTAACATTTGATTTGAAAATTGAGACTTGACACGTTGAGATTGTCTAAATAATCATAGAATGTTTATATAATTTTTATTGATTTTCATTGTGTTGTGACATCTTTTTTGTAATTTAAAATTTTTAAAGTAGTAGAATTATTAAATGATATATTAAAAACTTAAAATTAAATTGCAATAAAAAATATAACTTTTCTATTTTAAGAAAATGAAAGTTAGGTTTAGCCTAAAGAGCTAGACTTCCCGGGCTAAGGGCTTGGGGCGCTCCAATCGGGCCAAACTTTTCTCAAGTCAAGTTGAGTCACAAGCCTAGACATGCAACCTTACAAAGGGAGAAGTTTTCGCCATATGCTCTCTCTCTTCTTTCCTCATTTCTTAAGCAACGTAGGGGCGATCCTTGCTCTCATGCCTAGCTAGCCATCTTCTTCGGGTCAGTCGCAGCCTGCAAGTGACATCCACCTTCTTCAAGGTCCCCCGGGCAGTGACAGAGGTGATGGGCAGCCTTCGGGGGGCTCAAGCTTTTTGAGTTCGGGCCCCAAGCAAGGCTACTGAGGTCCCTGTAGAAGTATTCAGGAGCCTCGTTGATGGGCCAATTGAGTGTGCAAGCCCCCTCTTGATTTTGCTTCAGGTTCAATTGGGCACATTTGGGTTTGGCTAAAACGGAAACAAGGTCCAACTCAAGATCTTCTAGAGGTTGGTCCTCAAGGAATCTAGACTGTATTGGTCCCATCGGGTCTGGCCCAATAAAGGCCAAAGACCTCTATCGATCTTTTGACTCGATCTCGACCTCATGCTTGCCAACAATAATCATGATCAACCTTTGTACTTACAATACTCCTATGCCCACTATAGTTTTCATTAGTATTTAATGCAACATTTAATGGAGGTCCCGTCAGTGCCACACCTCTGTCAGAGAGTCCCTCCGTCACCGGACATCTCTATCCCATCCCCTTACAACACTCAAGGCCAACTTGCATGTTAGGAAACTACTTTTTTCCCTCTATATAAGCCAGATTGCTCTCAGGCCAAAGTATATTCTTTTCAGCCTATCAATACTTTGCCAACACAATCTCTTACTCACTTCACTATCGAAGTGTTTTGCAAGTGCCGCCACCTCACACTCTAGTCACTAAAACTAGCTTTGATGCTCTCAAAATCTCCCCATTCGGTAACCCTTTGGCTGGAAAGGAATAGAATCAGTATTACAATAGGAGGAAAGATGGTTGTTTCTCAAGGTAATTGTCTTGTCGTGGGATGTAAGGAGGCTCACGTCGTGCAAGTTTAGGGGATGTCATACTTGGACGAGCCACAAGTGGTCTAGGCTGCGGCGAGAGGGCCTTAGAGATGTCAAACGACACTTCTCATCTACCTCATTTGTTGATAGAGAAGATGTTGCACTACCCAATTTCTTTGGTGAAAGGTGAGCAAGGCTAATGAGCTTTAATTTCGTCAAAATGTCATAGGGAATTGGTTCAACCAATGGTGTAGGCAGTTGGCACTGAAAGAGCTGTGGCTAATCGGCGGTCGTGGGCCGAGGTGATGTAGTCTCGATCAAGGTGAAAGGGCCAACTTTTAGCATTACTCCTTATCGAACATCGCCGGGGTGGTGCCAGAAATTGCATGTCTATCAAATATGGAAAATGCTATTGGTACACCTTTATGTACACCTTGGGCTACACAAAAGTGTATTAATGATAAAAAAGTCCCTTATGAGGCGCGTGAGGTGCATGGAGGCGAGGGGTATTTTGGTCATAATACCTCTTTATGTAGTTCAAGATGTACAAAAGTGATGTACATGTAGCATGATTCATCGAATATTGGCATCGTCGGTTACTGCATTGATGGGGCAATCATTGCTTTGGCGTGCCCCAAGCGATCACATCAGGACCAACCCTTAATTGGAGCATTTAATGCTCAGGCGGTGGGTGATGGAGTTTCGACCTAGAGGTTCCATTAGTAGGACGAGTTGTGTGAAGTCTTAGAGCATCTGGAACGAATGCGGCAATTCTAGCGCCAATTGTAATTTGACGTAAAAATCTCTCCAACAAATATATTAAAATGGTGTTAGATATAATTTTTAATTATTAAATTTGATGTTATACTATTCATCAATATTATTATTTTTTTAATTTTATCCCTCTTTGTATAACTTCAAAACAACTTATTCCCTTTATATCTTTTATCACTTTTATTATATTTATATATTTTGAATAATAATTAAAAATATAAATTAAATTATTATAAAAATTATATACCGATGAAAATATTTTATTAAGATCTATAAAATGAGTATAATATTGAATATATTTTAAAATATTGAATATATTTTATAAATATCATGTTAATATAAAATGAACTATTTTTGTTTATGTATATGATTTTTTTTATTTTAATATAAAATGAACTAATTACTTTTAATTATATTATACTAAGTTAAATAAATAAATTAATATTTATTAAATATTTATTTATGAAATATTCTTTAAAAATTCTTTTTTACACCAATTTGGTGTTATACATTGGAGACAATACCAAAATGGTGTTAAAATTTTTTGTATAAACCACTGTTAGACACCAAATTGAGCGCAACACCAAATTGACGCTCAATTTGGTGTCCAACATTAGAGTTGCTCTTAGCAAGCTATTTTATGGAGTGTGATTTTGTCCACCCCCTTTAACTAGGGTGAATGTGACCCAATGTTTTTGTGGGGCTCCGTTTTCTTAATCTCTTTCATCTCTTGTTTCTTTTCTTCTCTCTTTCTCCTTCCCTTTTCTTTTCCAACAGGCCTTTTGCTGCCGTTGTTGCCAATTGCCTCACAGCCTCACCTCGTCGCCCGCGCGTTGACCACCGCTGCATCCTCCCTGATCACGGCGAGGAACCAGGCAGCAAGGTGAGGTGGTGGCTAGAGGTGGTTGCCGAAGAAAATTAGGGAATGAGAGAGAGAAACAGGGTTGATTTGAGAGAAATCTACCCCCAAAATGACTTTTTTACCCCCTATACTAATTAGGGGTCACATTCAACCCAGTTAAAGGGGGTGAACAAAATTGCACTCCATTTTCCAGGTTTGAGGTAGGCCTGGGTTGGCCATTTAAAGCCTATGGATCTGTCCGACCCAGATCGAATTGTGGGTCTTCCCACTTTACCTGCAACGTGTAACATCCTGGTATTTAGGAAAAAAATAATAATTAATTTCTGTATGTGAAATAATTTATTTAAAATTTATTGGTGATTTTATGAGAGTTAGTTTAGCATAAAAATTAATCTTTGCAAATAAATAAATTAGAAGTCTTGTAACTTATGAGCACGCGATAGGAGTTTTGAATTCAAACCTTAAGGAATAAAATGTTAGAATTTATTTCTAGCAAAATCAGTTGAGATTAGTATATAATAAATTTGCACATATATATTAACAGTGAGACTTGCAAATTAGGTAGATATGCGCACATGAGGAAATGAGGGGGTCACAGGTTCAAGGCTTGGTAGAGGCACCCAAAATTATTTATTTTGGAGGCAGTCATGTGCAGGCTGGTGGTGTAGGTGCGGGCTCAGTGTGCAGCCATGTGGGCCAGAGAAGTTAGGTTGTCTAAATAAAAAAAAAGATTAAGTGAGAAATAAGACTAAAATAAGAAATAAAGAAAAGATATATGACCAGAGAAGTTAGATTGAGAAAAGAGGATTAAATAGGCACATTAAATAAAAAAAAAAGACTAAGTGAAGGAAAGAAGTAGCATAATTAAATGGGCAACAATGAAAGAGGAATTAGTAGGTAAGATAATTAAACTTGAGTGGGGGATTATTATATTTTTACCACCTTGAGTCAAATCCCTTATAAATAGAGGGAGATTGAAATTGGCACTTGTCTGTAAAGAAACCCTTGAAAACAAGCTTGGAATAGTTACAATGTGTGTGTAAAGAAACACACGAAATAAACCCTTGAAAATAAGTTTCAATGGCTAAAACTTGGCTTTCAAAGAGGTGTGAAATTGAACTTGTTTTGCTGAAAAGAAACTTGAATAGGCTATTGTAATTGAATTAATAAAAAGTTGATTATAAACCCTAGTTTATAATACTTGTAAATAAAATTTAACTAGAATCTTAATAGAAGTAAAACCCCAACAAACATGAAATAGAATTAATATCCTAAAACATATGAGTATTAAAATCCTAAGAACTTATGAAGTTTCGGTCCCATGGAATTCACCTCCCCCATGGACTATTTTGCTACTGTTTGGACCATTCTGAACTGCTCAGTTAGAGAGAGAGAGAGAGAGAGAGAGGGAGAGGGGGGCAATGTGAGATTGGAAGAAAAAGAGAAATTGAGTTGTAAAAGAGAGAAAGAGGGATTGGATGAAGGGATTCGTTAGTTTGAGCTTAAACAACAAGGAAACTACAAAACATTTAAAATTATATGGAAGTTAATTCTAGTAATATTTTCTTTTGTTTTATTATGTTTAAATTTTGTTAGAGGAATTTCAAGGCGTGACATCGGTGATTTTTAATGGATTAAAGAAATCTTTCAAGTAAGGCCATAAACACTATTTTTGTAAGGGTTTATATGTTTTCTATGCAAATTATATTATCATGACTTGCATATGATAGCAGATGAGTGCCTAAGTAGGAGGCTATGGGTTTTTAATCGAACAGAGCTTGTGTTAAGGTTCCAAGAAAAATCATATGGGGTCACCAAGAGTCCAGAATGGATGAGGTTGACGGGCTTACATGCATAATTCATTCCATATTTTTTTTATGATTGTCATGAATTTATGATTTATTATTTTACATATTATTTTTATTGAGTCTTAGAACTCACCCCTTATTACTAAGCATACAGATGGCTTGAGTTCTAGAAAAAGGAATGCAATAATGGAGGAAAGGTTATCGATAGAAGCGACTGATAAGCCGTGAAAGGACTTTTGAGATTTATGAGTTTTATTAATGATTTATCTTGTTTTGTATAATTTGTGCGTGGAACAAACGAATTTTGTGGTAAAATTGAGATTTTTACTACTTATTGGTAAATTATGAATTTTATGTAAATTTGCTATCATGATCCCATCATGTTTCTGTTATAGCCCTAAGAATTCCAGGCATGTAACCGAACTGAGATTCGAGTGTCCATTGCTGCGTATTTTCTTCTGGGGCTCAAGTTCTTGATGAGCGAAGACGGTGAAACCTGGATCCCACCCAACGCACCCTAACTTGTTGGGGCATAACTGACCTTCAAAAATTCGGCAAGTGGTCGTGGTTATAACCGTGGGTTACGGTGGCACCCCAGAAATGGGAACGAGGACACCACACAATGCTCATTGCTCCTAATCCAAGTGACGACCACATGCTACAATCATCAATCCCAATTCCTGAAGTGCATGCTGCTTAGCCAGGCCCTTGGTCGCCACATAACAAAGTTTTTCAGAAAGGCAATTAATGCTTTCATTATAAGCATTGGTTATCCTTTTTTTCAATCGAGTAATTCAAATGCGACTGTGTCAGGTCTACGGATCTAACAAGGAAGTTTCAAGAATTTCACAAGGAATTTTGGAGAGTTATGTAGAAGACTTGATCGGAGAGAGAAGCAGAAAAAAGAGAGAGAGAGAGAGAGAGAGAGAGAAAAAGGGAAGGAATTGAGAGGAAAATTCGAGATTCAATTCATTCATGTTCTCCTTGGGTGAGATCAATCTCTATTTATATTGATCTTCCCTCAATCAATTGAAATTCTCCCGCCTAGTGCAACTTGTATTCTAATTGTCAGTGCCACTTGCAACAAGCATGTGCGTGCTAGTTATTCTATTTCCCTCCTAATCTCCAGTTTATTTTAAGTGGTACACGACAAACTGATAAGTCAAGGTTTTGGATTCTAACAAAATTAAGATATGTTCCTCCCTCAATCAATGGTGATAGAATTCCTAGAATTCAATTTCTTTCTACAACTCTTAAGAAAGGTAAGTATTACAAGGGTAATACCTTAGGTGGCTACTTCATAGAGAAGAAACGCCTTCCTTTTCCTACAGTTCAATACATTGCCATGAAAATTTGGCAACAACATAGCCTTAAAGATGTTTTGTCCAACCTTTCGGGCTTTTATTTTTTTCAGTTTGAGATGCATGATCAGACGATGAATATCATTGAAGCTGGTCATTGGCAATTTGTTTGTCGTCCCTTATTTCTTAAGATTTGGAAACCAATGCTTCTTTCTCCAGATTCCCACTCGTCAATCCCTCTTTGGGTAAAAAAATATGATATTCTTTTAGAAGGATAGACTAATAGTGGATTATCTATCATTGCAAGTGCACTTGGCTCATGATAATGCATGCGATCACTGAAGACAAACTGCAACTGAGTTATGTCAAAATTTGTATAGAGGTTCATGTCTCTTCCTCGTTTCCAAGTCACATTGAATTAATACAGAGTTGATGCTTTTATAGGTGAGCCCAAAATAGTTAAACTTTCGGTTGAATACCAATGAAAACAGTTTATTTGCACACAATGTGGAGTCTTTGGTCACTCTTTGGTGAAATGCCCAAAGAAAGTTAAACAAATATATGTCCCTAAGCCTGTTGTATCCCCGGTGCTTCTATTGGCCAGGGGCCAATCCTGTTCATACAGAATTGAATGCAAGGCAAAAGTCTCCCCAGTTGAGAAGTTGTTTGAGAGGGCCCTCTCAAGGTTAGGTGCGACATTCCCCCTACCTAATCATCGAATTCTAGTGTTTCCCAAGATAAGCTATAGTGGCCAACCGGTTCTATTTTCTAATGCAAGAAGATCAATCCATCCCTTAGTGTGTGGCTTGGACCCCCAAAACTGTCATTCTGGGGATTAGGATTTAAAAGATTTGATGAACGCCATGTGACTCTGATGATTTATCTTGCTCGCCTTCTATAGATCTTCCCTCAAAATCCACCCTCAAAATCCAAATCCCAATGCAAATAGGATCGTCAAACGAAGAAGAAGCAATAGGCTGAGTCTGCAAGATAGTTTTTTTAACTTTGTCTGTGTAGTGAATTTTTTGTTGTAGTTGCTTCATATAGTGTTAGTTTGCTTTATGATTTTCTTTTTGTATTTTGCTTGGGTTATGCCCTACATTCTCTACGCTAATTTTTCCAATTTTTGTGTTAAGAAATTGTACACTTACTTGAAAAAAAAAAAAACTTATAAAGGGAGTAAGTCGAGCCTGCCTCGATTTGCTACAGTAACTAAGGGTGATCATATTTTATTATTACAAATTTTATAAGAATAAACACATCTAACAATAACGAGTCATAAGTTGGTAATAAGTTGGCATGCCTAAATGAGACTAGTACTGATTGTTCATTGGATGGAGTCATATGAAATAAGTTTACAGGCAACGCCAAGTGATAAAAGCTTTAGCTCGGTTGGAGCCATCCGTATGGGCACATCCCTCCAAGCAGCAGCCTCGTTAGCCTGCGACACCTCCAAAACCTCAACCCTCACCTTCAAATACTTCACCGCTCCCAGATTTAGTATTGTTTTTGGCAGCTCCAGTGCTTGACGCATGTCATGTCAATCTCTCATCCATCTTCTCAGGACCAATCCCAACAGAAGTCTCCAATCTCTCCAAGTTGGCTTGCCAGACTTGTTTTCTTCCTACGATTAACAGTAAATCTTGACGATTTTGTTCTGTTATCGAACAACTCTTATGTTGTTAGATGCAGGTAAAATGTGAGATCCACACATTTCTTTTATTTTGTTTGCGTCGAGTAACTCAGGGCAACACTTAACAGGGCTACAAGTCTTGAACTATAAAATGTTAAAAACCCACTAGCTTGGAATGGAGTGTATTCTGGATTCTACAACACCATCTTGAATGAAATTTAATCCTGTTAAGGGAGAATAGCTATCATCTTATTATAACCCATACTATGTCTAAAAATTACTTATTAAATGTTTTTGGTCTTACTCTACTTCCCTTCTGGAAAGTTTATTTCATTCCATTCAACTTTTTCATAGAATATGCATTAGCCTTCTTCTTACATGATTAAATTACTTTAATTATGTTTTATGTGTCTTATTTTTACTATGAGTCAATTTCACCATATAATGTAACTTTATTTTTTATTATATTTTTTTTTATAACTCACACATCTATTGTAATATCATTATTTTTGTTAACTTACATGTTATATATGTTGATGTTTTATTATCTAATATTTTGTGTCATACAACAAAATTAATCTTATAATTATTTAATATTTTTTTAACTTAAATAGAATTTTATTATTATATAACACACTAGATGCACTTCTTGCCATATTTGGATTCTAGTGAAAAAAGAGTATATATATATATATATATATATATATAGAGAGAGAGAGAGAGAGAGAGAGAGAGACATGATGTTTGGACTTGAAATCTAATGAAGGAATGGTGAAGGATTTTTTTTTAAAATTCTATTTAGGGTTAGGTTCACCCCATACTATGAGTGTCAATTGTACTAAGTCAGATTAGTTACATGAATTTTATATTTTTTAATTATATTTTTGATTATATCTTTTGAAAGATCATTATATCTTATATTATGTCTAAAAATTTTCACAATTTCTCTTTATTTTTTTCTACATCTTTTCCTTCAAATTTCTTTTATTCTATCAATTCTCCTTTAAGATGTGTCTATCAATTTTCTTTTCATATGTTCCAACTATTTTAATTATATCTCTCACATCTTAGTTTTAGTAAATATTACTCTTAACTTAATTATGAACAAGCTAATTTTTAATTATATATTTTCTTCAATGGTCACACATTCACTATAACACCTTCATTTCATTACACTCAATTCTTTATTTTTTTCAGTTAGGTAAAGGAATGCTAGTGCAACAACCCATATTTTCATACATGATATTTCACTACTAAATATTTTGCCTTATACAACAAAATATTCATAAAACTTCTCTTTTAGCTTTGAATAGATTTTATAATCACATTACATAAAAGCATTTGTTTTCATTTCACCCATACATCTTAATTCTAAGAGCAAATGAAGGCTTAGTGAAGAGAGAGAAGGGAATGAAACAAATCTTTAATAAAAAGATAAGAGAAGAAGGTTAAAAAGTTAATGGAAGACTCTTAAACATGATATAAAATATGATCATAAATAAAAATGATTAATAAATTATAATTCATGTAACTAACTCCATCTAATGAGAATCAAACTTGATATGTTGTTGTAACCATATATTTTCATTAGGTAACATTCTTAAAAATATCTTTTTTTTTGTTAGAACAATTGTTCCAAGACATCTATACTTTATCAAGTCTTACTTCACACTTCGATTTTTCATAAGCATGTATTTTATATATTTGGTTTTTCACCTGCTGAACTTGAAACATTTAAATTCGTGTTTGTCCATAATTTGTAACTTCGTTTTGCTTAAATTTGATAAAATATTTATTTACACAATTATTCTTACTGTTCCTATTATTGTTGGCACCCAAATCAAACCCCTATGAAACCAGGTAAGTTTTAGATGGGGTGGACTTGGATTCTAGTAACAAAAAGAATAAACAGGAATGAGGTTTTGAGGTTAAACCTAATGTGGGCATGGAGAAGTATTCTCTTATAATCAAATTCCCATTCCTAACCTTGTGCCATCTCTTCATTAAATCAAATAATCAAATTCCCAACACATTTTATCAAGATTTTGCCACCCAACATGAATTAATCATTTAGTTTGCTAAAGTTATTCCTCTAACATAATATATCACGTAACAATAAAACACCCACTTATGACTTCAAAACCACAAAAATTAATATAAAGGTATATTTGGTTGCATTATCTATAATTTAATTTTAGATAATATTTGTCTAAAAAACAAAAATCACCCCACCTCCTAAAAAAATGAATTCTATGAAAATAAGTTTTAAATGCTTGTACATATACATTTTTTTTATAAAAAAATTAAGAATGTTTAATTGTTTTCATAGAAAATATTATAATAATTACACATTTTCTATGATAAATATGTGTAATCAAACACACTCTAAGTTCCCTAATATTAGATACTTAGATGAAAACAAAAATTATCCCAGACAAACAGAACACGGTAAAAAAAAAAAGCAAACAAACAAATTTTATTAGAATTTAAAGGTGGACAAAGTTGACTTGTGGCCTGAGGATGTGAACATGGATAGAAATGATTAGAGATCTAAACATTAATAGAGATGATTACAGATCTGGAATTTATACAATCAAACCCACTTAGTGGTATGCAAGAATTTTGACTGTTATTATTGTTGTTGATAAATTTAAAGGTTTGCTTGATCCCATGATTGTATCTTACAAGGGACTAGGGGAGGGCAAACCATCGAAAATGGAGAGGAAAAAAGCTGTTAGTGGATTGAAAAAAAGATGAAGGCGATGATAATTGGAGAAAGAAAATTGATCACAAGTAAACCGAACACCATAAAGTAAGAAGATTCAAGTTTTGAGTTTACTCCATCTAGATGTTCCGCTTTACAGTCTCATACCAGCGTGTAGTTGCAGATGGAGATTAGGATAATTCCAAACTCAACAAGATCATTTTGCCCAATGACATTAGAAAGCCAAAATATCAATGAATTGTTATATCTAATTAGGACTATTTAGCATTGAATTGATTCGAGGTAAAAAAAAAAAAAGCAGGCGGCAAGAAGTAACCAGAGAATGTAACAGCAAATAAGGTAGAAACTATCGCTTCGTTTTTCTTCTTGACACAATTTCAGAAGCCCAAGCCTTGCCCACTTCAGTCTGGAACTTCCCTGCAAAAAGTTCATTTAATGATTAAACTCTTACGAGGAGTGGATTGATGCATGTTTCTGTTTCAGGTAGAAAGTTTGAGTAAAGACAACATTCAGTGGACACAGACAATGCATCCCAAAGGGTGGGTAAGGCAGTGAACATCTCTCAGTTTTTAGCCTTCGTTTAGATTAAATTCATCTCAGTTATGTAATAAAATTACTTTGACGTTAAATTTTGTAAAGGCAAAAATCTTTATATGCGTTTAGAATTTACCCGCTGTTGACTGAAAGAACTCCTCCAAATTTTTGCCTTGCTCTGCATTAAACAACACAAACAAACAGTTCCCACAATAAGTTTTATCATTGAAATAGAATATAGTGTACTAATAGCAGAATATAGTGTAAGTACTTCAGACAGTCCAGACACTAAATTTTCAATTCCAGTGAAACTAGCAATTAGAACCGCCTACAAGAGATCTAAACTCACAAGAATAGCTCTAGAAGATAACTTACTAAAAGGAAAACAGTTTGTCAGACCCTTTCCTAGCATAGTTCACTCCTTGCTAATTGGGGTCCATACTCCAAGCCATTTGGATATGGAAAATGAGGCCCGTTTGTAACATCCACTGGCCATAAAGGGGAGTATATTCTAATGCCCTTTCAGTTGTTGGACCAATTCAGCTCAGCACTTCCTTAATAGTTCACATTTACCAAAGACAAACAGCTCATAGTATATTTTCACAAACCAAAGTCCCTATTTCAGTATCAGAGCCAGCTATCTATGCTCTTTCTGCATGCAATTCTTAAAAGAATCAAAAGAACATAGAACAGATGCAAAAAGTTAGATTCTTGCAAAAACTAGAATCTTGCATGAAGCACCTCAGAGAACTAAATCCACACTGTTATTTCAAAATTATTGTGGTTATGCTCTCAAATCCTACCTTAAAATCTATACCATCAAATATAAATCTAGTGATTCACATTGAATGTTGGCACCCAATTGTTTCTTTTTAAATTCAAATTTAACCTCAAGTTCACTGTGTTAAGAATCAAATCTCAGATTTAAGCTTTACGCACATGATATTTATAACCATTCTAAAACAATGTACCCTACCAGTTTCATATTCCAATGCCTGAAGTATCATTTCCACCTGAAAGGACAATGAACCACCGGGATTAGTTTGGTCTGGGATATATAAAGAACACTGCTCAGACATACATAGGTGGAGTTGTACCTTGTCTAAGTCCTTCACAAACTTAGCTTCTAGGGACAAATTTTCTTCATATTCCATCCACAACTGACCTATTTCCTTGGCTGCAAAATGAAATTTGGTCTAAACAAACCCGAACTGAAAGTACATAGAACTAGTAGTATCGTTCCCTCATGCATGCAGACACAAATACACACATACACACGAAAATGTACCTCTCTGCCCCCCACCAAGTAATTTACACATGTAATCTAGCGCTTCCTGCTCAAGTCGGCTCTTTTCATGTTTGGGGACTCCATCTGAAGGTGTGATGTCTCCAACAATGGCTATTCAAACAAGTTAGAATGTAACAAAACCAACACAAATTCTGAAGAAACCAGAAACTCGTGAATAAAAGGACAAAAGTAAGAAGTAGACATATATGTAGAAGTAAGAACTATGGTTTTTAAGAATATTGAACCAAATAACATAAACAAAGCACAGAGACTGAGTTTTGAAAAAGGAACAAGTATTAAGTGTACTAACATTGTAAAATAAGGCAGAGATGGAGGAACAAAAATATTTCAGGGAACAACAAAAATTACAGGACTTCTTATTATTACTTGTTATTCATTCTCTATGTAATTAAAATTACAAGTGTCAAGATAACACCAAATGTTATTAATTGGCAACTTAAAAAATGCATTAAAACATTCAACAAATTATTGGAATCTGGATTACTTATGAATTTGCTCAATAAATTTGATAGAAATGAGAAAACTAACTCTTGAAAGGATAGATATAGGAGACATGGCCATCTAGATAGCTTATCATCAGAAGTTTTTACAAAACAAGCTTCCATGTTAAGAAAGAAAACTACAAGCATATCTGATGAAAGCAATAAGTGAATTTAATTGCAATTTCCAGAGTTTTTACTTCGAGAAGTGCTAGACAACTAGATGATAGAATGCAGGGGTAGGATTAACCATTCAGCTCATAGTCCATCTATTATTTCTTTGTCATCACTTAATGAGTTCCCACTGGAGATATAAGGTTCAAAAGTATAGAAGTTCACGTTTTAAAAACAGTCTCAACATCAGTATTCAATTATCATTCTTTTTACTTAAATAGCCTTAGGAGCACCATTGCTTGCCTTTCTTCTTCTTTCATTTTCTTTTTATTAACTTGGGGGAAGGAAGGTTGACATATCCAATTCAAAAAATGGAACTTTCACTATTATAGAGAACTTATGTTTTTCATTCAGAAGATGCATGCAAATAAATGAAAACAAACAACTCGATTCCAACTTGGCATGAAATAACAGTAGATTCAGGAGGAAAGAAGAGCTCTAATCGATGAAGCATTAGACTTGAAAGCAACTAAGAACAGATACTACGAGTCAAATTATCTCTTTGTTTTTTTCCAGTAGTCACATCAGATCAGCCAAACCATGCAGATTGAGAAAGCCAAGAGACAAGTAAATAAAGAGATGAGAAAGGTCTTACCTTCGGCAATATCATGGACAATTGCCATTTTTATGCACCTGAAATTAAAGAAAAGATAGCACGGTACTTTAATGTAACAAGCAAGAAGAAGAATGAATCCAAATGATAACAGATAGGAAAAGGTACGGCAGAGAGTAACAGAAAACAACTTGTCTCGATCGACCCCAGGAATGTCAGAAGCTATGAGAGCCATCAACCCCATTCGGTACATGTGATCGGCTATTGACTCCGGACTCTGAATATCCTTCCTCACCCATCCCGCTCTCTTCGTCGTCTGAGACCAAAATCGCAAACAATTAGACTAAACCCTAACCAAAATCGGGAAATAAACAAGTTAAAAGAAATCGGTCGAATTCAACACATTCCAAAGCAACTGAAGAACATAGAGAGAGAGAACAAAGAAGCAAAATCACGAAAAAAGAAAGAGAGAAAATATCAAATTCAATCAGAAGCTAAACTGCACGAGTACCTTGAGGCGGTGGCAAAGGGAGAGAAAATCGATGGCGGAAGAAGCCGGGGCGGAGGACGCCTCGCCGTTGCCGGAGGCGGAGGGCGGCTGGGGCGGAGGATCGGTGGCCATCCGGAAAAGCCTAGTCGAAGCGGACGAGAATGAAGTGCGAGGTCGGAAGGATTTGAATCGGATGAGAGCAGTGGAAGCGAGGGACGGCCCCAAGCATTTACACAACGCTGCTCTGCTTCCAGAGCTCATCTTCTGGTCTTTTCTGGTCTTGGGGAAATGCCATTTATCTCTGTATTTTTAATTTTAATTTCACTTGGCGGATGCCCGAAGCAAAGATTCGGTATATCCTCCCGAAGAGAGGGGTTCCTGCATCTGCACGATCCATTCGACTTTGACCGTTAATCTTCTGGCATATGGTGGGTCCCATACTCCTCCCAAAGTATCTGACGCCTGACCACGGTTCTGCCCGGTTGCGGAAAATTTTATTTTCAACCACAATTTTTGTTTTTTTTGGATTACGCCTCATTATTGCCGTCCTCAGTCATCCCGTCCTTAAAACTATACTAAGGAGGTAAATCGAGAGATGTGATCAGGGTGGTAGGTCTAAGCACCACTAATATCACTCCTAAGGTCCTTCCCCAGAAGGAAGCATTCTACTTCTCCCAGGAATCGAACCCACACTAAGAATCTCCAGACAAGCTTTTCAGCCTACCCCTTTACCACTTGGCTGTGCCCCTAGGGGCCACAATTTTTGTTTTTCATAGTGAACGTAAGTGAAATTTTAATTTTTATTATTTGTAGACAGAGTGATTATTTTTTATAACTATCTATATTCTAAACATACTTTTCAAACATTCATCCCTCAAAAGACACCCCCAAGTACAGTAAATCCACTCTATTATTCAAATAGTAACAGTTATAGCTAGATCGATATAATACAACAAAAATTTATTAATATTTTAAAAATTAAAATAATTTTTTAATATTATCAAATAACATGCATCAATATAATTTATAGTTAAAAATAACATAATTTATAATATCGATCACTAGTTCAATAACATAATTTACATACACTACGAATAAATTAAATCAATAGATTCAAGAGAAACACAACATATATATGTATGTAATATATATGTATGGTCATGTAATATAAAGTCATTTTCATAAAATATTGTTGTATTTGTAATATTATAATTATATATATGTATATAGTTATAATATACATATATATATTATAACTATATTTTATGAGAAAACTACAATTTTATTATATATATACATGTTATATGTATAGTTATAATTATATATTATATATATAGTTATAAACAATTATATTACATAAACTATTATATACATACGTAAACTATTAAATATGTATATATTCTCCCGAACCCATGGATTTAAGAGAATTAATTTTCTCCGAATCCATGAATTTGGGGTTCCTTGAACCTTATGAATTTTGGAGTTCGGTGAACCCCAAATTGCCCCTGGGGTTCGAGGCATCCCCTAAGCCCCGAACCCCAGGGTTCGAGAAACCCCAACCCTCGAACCTTGGGGTTTGGGGAATCTCAAATTGCCCGAACCCTAAGGTTCGAGGCATCCCCCAAGCCCTGAACCCCGGTTCAAGACTTCAAGGCACCCCAGAAGGGTATTTTTTATTTTTAATTAATCTTATTTTCTTAATTCATCTATCATGTATGTAAATTATGTGATTTAATTCATCCGTAGTGTATGTAAATTATGTGATTAAACTAGTGATCGATGTTATAAATTATGTTATTTTTAAATATAAATTATATAGATACATGCTATTTGATAATATTAAAAAATTATTTTAATTTTTAAAAATATTAATAATTTTCTGTTGTATTATATCAATCTAGCTATAGCTGCTACTATTTGAATAATAGAGTAAAGTGGCTGTTGCGATGGTGGGTAAGAAAGTGGGTGCACGCGCTTGAGGAGTAATGATGGGTGGTTGATTGTCAATGATTTAAATGAAAGGCAAATATGAGTTTTCATCTCAGAATATTTTAAGAATATTAAAAGTAACTTGCGAAGAGCAAAAAATATGGTTGTAAATAGAATTTCTCGTTGCGTAATTCACTTAGCATTTGTCTATATTTCTTTTTTGGTTTAAAGAATTTAAAGTTCACATAATTCATTTATTATTTGAAGTTGTAACCCTCCAACTTAATTGAAATTATTTTTGAAAATATTGATTATTATAGATTATATTATATATTTATTTAATTTATTTTTTAATAATTTAAACTGATTTTGATTTTAATTTTAATTTTAATTTCTTATTTTTAAGAATCCAAATCGAATCGTAAGTCCACAGTTCCAGTTTTAGTTCAAAAACTGAAACTGAAAAGCTGATTTTGGTTCAACCTTTAGGAAAACAATTCCACTTCAATTCATTGATCGAACCAAACCATAATCAAACACTGTGAGCTCTTAGTTATTTTAAATAACTCCAATTATCACACATAATGTGAGTATATAATAAAATTATGTACCTCATCTGAAAACTCAAATATATTATTTACAAGATAAATTCATATTAAGCAATTCATTTTTAAATTATTTTTAGGCAAAAAATGTATATTTAAATAATTAAGAAACCATCTAGACAAAATATCCACCCAAAAACCGAAAGAAAAAATTTGGTGAGTTTTTATATTAGTACAATGTAGGATAAAAATTTTAGAAATCCAATGATACCAAATCAACCTTCAACTTTTTGAACTCAAACATCAATCCAACTAAAAGCCAATTATTTTGGCATATTACCACATTAGATTTGTTCTTAATATGGTTATTTGTTCTGAAAATAGTCAAGATTTATAATCTTAAGCTCATAGGTGAATCTCAAGCCTTAAGCTACTACTGAATAATTATTGTTTTTTATTTTATGTCTAATTATTTGATAAGGGATCACCAAGAGCACCAACCTTTATTACTTGACATGTAGCTTTATAGTAATCTAAGTAGAAAAAGGGGTACGTATCTATGGTCGCTAAAATCGAGATTTTAAATGAGATTAAAAAAGAGTTTATAAAATTGAATTGTAAAATTAAATTATAAAATTTTAGAAATAATTAAAAATAATTTTTAATTTATGTAAATATATGCTTATAATAATATAATTTTATAAAAAATAAATTAATATTATTTAATAATTTCTTACTAATACTCCCTGCATAATTACTAGCCATTTCAAAATGGCCATTGGTATTGCTTATAGTTTGTAATTTGTCTGGTCCAAACATTAAGTTAACTGATCATCTAAACTTGCACTACAACAAATTTTGGATTAAGAGGCATTTAAAAATGCCTTAATAGATAGTTTATTGGGACATTTTAACTATTAGGGTATTAATAATAATGCCCATGTAACTGTGCCCTAAAAACGTATTGAGGCACTTACAAATGCCTTAAAAATAACTATAAATTTAAGTTTGTTGCGACACTTAAAAATACCTCAAAAATCACTATAAATTTATTTTTTATATCCTCCACAAGGCCTTCTCTTAATTCTAACTTACTTTTCCCTCGACTCGAACCCTGAACCTTTCTTTCTTCTTGCACACGCGTGACCACCTAATCTGCACATCATCTTATTAATATATGTGCCTATGTTTATTTTATAGTATATCTAAGTTTCATTAGAATTATTCTATTGAGGCACTTAAAATTTGTCTATTAGGGTACTTCATCAGAGTGTCTTGTTAGAATTATTTTAATAGGACATTTCAAAAATTCTGCCCTATTAGATTTATCTATTAAGACACTTATATTTGTCTATTAGGGCATTTTATTGTTGTGCCTCATTAGAATTGTTTTATTGGGGCACTTTATTAAATTGTGTCTTAAAATTATATTTTATAGGGCACTTAATTGTTGTGCCTCATTAAAGTTATTGTATTGGGGCATTTTTTTAAATTGTGTCTTAAAATGATATTTTAGAAGACACTTTTTAAAAAATACCTTAAAAAAGATGTTTCAACAAATCATTTTTGTTGTATTGTTGAAACACATAGGAGTTTCTTCCTTATTAAAAGAAAAATATTAAAATTTGGATATCAAAAAGTTTCTTTAACTATTAACACAGCAGGTCTCACAGATGATTTCTATCATTGGAAGGAGAGTAGTTTCAATTAGCCATGTACATGTACTTGAGGTGCTTGTACATTGCACCTCCTCTGTTACTTAATAGTTCTTTTTGCTCGTACTTAACCCAAAAGAATGGACTAGCTAAATGCTTGAACAATACTTAATAGTTCTTTTTACTCTTACCCATATACTTGAGGATAAATCCTTATTTGATTGATAAATGCTTGAACAATTAACCACACTACTCATTTTAAAAGAAGACTAGACAAGAAAATAGAAGAAGAATGTAAAGGGATTTAAGATGATTTGTTCTCATTAATGGAAGCTCTAGAGTAGATGAAATGGAATAATTATTTAGCATAAAAAAATTAAAAAAATTAAGAAAAACTTAATGAAAATGTAAGTTATAAAGACTTTGCATTGCAAAAGATAAAAAGGCCATATATAGAAATGAAATCGTTGTAGCAAACGTACCTAGGGATAAAAAGCTTGAGACATTGCTCGTGTTAACTACAAATGGGTGGAACCTCCGACAAAGGGCTTCAAAAGCATCTAAAATTGATTTGAGCCTTTGCAAATTTTGTGATTCTTAAGCCCTAATTTTACAGTTTCAATAACATTAGAGTGCATTTGATAGGCGTGAAAAATGAGAGTGAAATTCATTTTTTATCCAAATTTCAGAAAATTTAAGTAAAAAGTTTTTTTTTTCATGGACGGATATTGGGGCTTAGTTCAAAAAGTGAAGATTTTTCTTGAAATCAAGGAATTGAAATTCTTAGGGGGTGGGGTGAGAATTGGAATTTCATGAAATTAGAATTCCAACTTACTTTCCACCTCTTAATCAAACACACCCTTAGATAATTAATCAATGAAATGAACACTTACGCACATGGATGCAAATTTGAACGTTTCGTCAATGATAGCTACAACACCTAGCACTGATACCAATCAACCACGCGACGGCAAGTGGAATACTGAATCGTCAAACCCAGAAGATCTATAATTAATCTAAAAAGAGATTTGTCATCATCTCATAAAAAGAGTTGAGCCTTACAATGAGTACCATACTTGGCCAAGTTTCAACCCAATCTATACAAAGGTCTCAATTCTACCTAAGTAAATGTAATATCCCGAGAGCCCAGAGAAGTTAGAATATATCGAGGATAGTGTAAGAAAGGAAACAACACCAGCTGGATACCTTTTGGACTGAATGTTGGCAAAGAACTCCCAAGTTAAGCGTGCTTGACCTGGGGCAATCCAGGGATGGGTGACCCCCCTGGGAAGTTCGGGTAGGCCCATCAGGATAAGTTGTTCCAGTTCTTCCTATCGCTCGAGCGGGACGTTACAGGTGGTATCAAAGCCGACCCCCGAGCCTCTGAGCGTGGTGGTGGGGCAAACCTCAGCGAGGAGGTTGAGTCCCGAGGGGGGTGTGAGGCCCCTATGGGGGGTGCGTGTAGGCACCTTAGGCGAATCCCACATCGGCCATGCACGGGGGGAGATCTGGGACCGGTTGTAAGGTCGCATGACGAGGACGTCATGTGCTTAAGGGGGGGAGAATGTAATACCCCGAGAGCCCAGAGAAGTTAGAATATATCGAGGATAGTGTAAGAAAAGAAACAACACCAGCTGGATACCTTTTGGGCTGAATGTTGGCAAAGAACTCCCAAGTTAAGAGTGCTTGACCTGGGGCAATTCAGGGATGGGTGACCCCCCTGGGAAGTTCGGGTAGGCCCATCAGGGTAAGTTGTTCCGGTTCTTCCTATCGCTCGAGCGGGACGTTACAGTAAAGATATTTAAGGTATGTTTGATTGCATTATTTAAAAAATAAAAATCACCCCACTTCTTTAGAAAATAAATTTTATGGAAAGAAGTTTTAAATAATTTTACCATACACAATTTTTTCATAAAAAAATTAAGAGTATTTGATTGTTTTCATAGAAAATATGTGTAATAATTACACATAATTAAACATTTTTTATAGAAAATATATGCTATCAAACAGGCCCTTAGATCATCTTATACTTTACAAAAACCTTTCTCGAGAAATCTAGCCATGCTCTTCTTATAAGTTTGCCACTCGAGGTAGACTTGTAATGATCAATTCTAAGGATCGTTGTTACCTAATTTGAACAATTAAGTTTGCGTTCTCTTTACTGTTTTTCAGTTATTTTTAGTTTTTGATTTTCTAAAATAATAAAAACGCGTTCTCTTTGTTGTTTTCAAAAAAATATTTTAGAAAATAAAAAAAATTGTAAAGAAAACCCAAAAAGTTATTTTGGGTATTTTCATTCAAAACAAACTTTAAACTCAAAACACGAAAAATAAGTTTAAATTTTCATCTTTAATTTTTATTTTAATACTTCCTATTTATAATCACATTATGATTGCACTTGTTATTTTTTTCAATTTAATTTATTTATTTATTTAAAATTAAATAGTTTTAATTTTTTAAATAATTAAATTTATTTAATAAAATATCATTAAAAAATTATTTTCAAAATTTTAAATAAAATGTATTTTCTAATTTTTTGTTTTAAAAAATAGTTTTTCAAAATGATAAAGAGAATGCTTTTTTAATTTTTTGAAAACAAACTATTAAAACAAAAAATTAAAAATGAATTCAAACTCAAAATTAAAAATTTAACAATAAAGAGAACTTAGCCTAAATTTTTGATTTAGTTCCCTAAATAAGTGACATTTATTATTCCTTTTCTCTTTGTTTTACATTTATAAATTCTCATTCCTTATTTGATATTTATTTGCTTTGATTTCTTACCACAATATTAATTATTCTGCCTTTACAGCCAATAAACTGCATTTTTCAAACACATTGCGTGGCAATAGAAGAAAATAACTCTAGAATGGTGAAGGATGGGGAGAGGTAGCCTTCCCAGCCGCGGCGCACTGGTTCCAAGCCTCCTCGGCGTTCGACATAATCTGTGCCTCCGACGCCATGTACTCGGGTGAGTTGGCAATCAGCGCGACAAGGTGCTTCTCGCATGTCCTCCCCATCTTCACGAGCTGGCTGCAACAGGTACCGGAAATGGTCGTCTTATCGAACATTCCGTTGACAACCTCGTCGCCGCACTCCGGGTCCAGCTTCTCTGCGCAATCCTCCAGCAACGTCCTTTCTTTCGGCGAAATGCTGTCCAAGTATGATTGATCCTCTTCAGTGGCCGGCGCCGGCGCCGGCACCGGTGACAGTGTAGGGGAACTGGCGTCTGCAAGTGTGGAGGAGGCCATGAGCACGCTGTAGACGGCGAAGAAGATGGCCATGGTGGAGAAGTTGCCGAGCCTTGCCATGGCGGTTGGGACTGCTGATATTAGCTTATCTTGGTTGAGGTGAGGCTGTACGTATAGCATTCGGCGTGGGATCATGAATTTATAGGTGAAAGGAAATTAAGTGGGATTTAATTGTTTTGGTTCTTCAGTTTCATTTGCATTTATGGTGAGTTTTTAGGTTCAGACTTAATAAACAATATTTAATGTTTACTTAAAAAGCGATGCTTTGTAGATCTCAGAGCAATTTACATAATTATATTAGGGGTAAATTGCAAGAATTACTTTCGAATTTTGACATAATTATAATATTACTTTTCATATTTTATAAATAATCTCTCATATTATTAAATAAGGAGGTAAAATGACTAACTTACCCTTCATCTTCACTCCTTTAATTGAAAAATAAAAATAAAATAAATTTAAAAATAAACCCATATCAATATGGAACCCACTAGGTTCATTACTAACACTGGGTTCAATGCTCGCTCCTACCTAGGTTTATCACTTGGGTTCATCACTAGCATGTGATGAACCTAGGCCAGGCTATGGACTCATCTTGAACTTGAATTTTGGTTTGACATGGACAACAAAGATCTGGCTTGGAAGATGAGAGAGAAAGAATTGGGCTTTTGGCAGGGTTTTATTACAAACACCAACCCAGTGACAAAGTTTAAGGCAAAACCCTACCAAAAGCCAAATCGAACCTAGTTTCATTCAATTCATTTGGGTTCCCCTCAGGGGCAGATCTAGGCAGGTGGGTTGGACTAGGCTAGACTAAAAAAAATTGGAGGTGAGTTAGACTAAATTTAGACTGGGGTATTATTAAAAAATCAAAAAAGTTTACCTTACAAATTTAAATTTTGTTGTGGGCTGTACTAATAAATTCAGCCCCTGATTTCATTTAATTTATAATATATATATATAGAGAGAGAGAGTGAAATAATAGTATCGCCATCGATTTGGGTTTTATAATATAAGAAGATAGAGAGATTGGAGAGAGAAATTTACTATCGCTATCATTTCTTTTAAACCAATATTGTCGTTTTACTATTTAAATTGTTTCAAATTTAAAATCTAAAATGATCGATGCCTCTGTCATTATTTTTGTCATTGTTGTCATCTAAGGAAGATATAGATTTGAGAAGAGAAACCAATAACAATGAAAAAATTGAAAAAAATATTAAATATAACGGTATTTTGATAAATTTTGAATGTTTATTAAGGACAAATTGCAACATAGTATTAAAGTTTAAGGGTACTTATATTTTTTTCAAATATCAAGGGTAATTTTTGTAATTATCTTTAAATCTTAAAGATATCACATTAGATGACTATGGGTGCCCTATTTTATGGGTATTTTCCAAAATCATATCTTAATAGAAAGAATTTGGGTATTAAAAAATAATCATGGGAAGGATATGTATAAGGTATTTAACATACCTGTCGAGTATAGGTAGGGTGGCAGGAATAAGAACCCTAGCTATAACCTAGCTTGATATAAATATATATATATATATATTATTTTATCTACTTACTAGCATATATCCGTAACTTTAGGTCCGATGTAGATAATATTAATATTAAAATATAATTATAATTTATATATATTATTTTAAAATTTGTGAAAAATTTATAATAATTTTATTTGTATTAAATGCTCTACAAAACTCAAATAAGAAATAAACATATAAGATTTATAATGTTTACTAATATTACAAATCAAAATATAAGAGAAAGTAAAAAAAAAATTAAATACTAAACAAAAAATAGAAATTATAGTTATTGTATACTTGTTAACGTTTTATAATAAAAAGAAAAAAAATTACCAAAACTATATAATAAAGCACATCAGTAAGTGCTCTACAATTTAAATAAATTAAATTAAAAATTAAATATCAAACAATACATACCATCTGCCATAGCCATGGCCATCAACCGGGGGAGGGGGGAACCCCGGTTTGAGGTCGGAGAACCTTGAGTGATGTGAAACCCTTGTACTCCTGAATCTTAGGTTCCCTGACCATGCGGTCGGGAATTCTTTGATTTTTATATTATTTTAATTTAAAAAAAATTCTTTTTAAATAAAGAATAGAATTACTAAAATAAAAATATAATTAAAAAAATAAATAAATTCTTTTTAAATATTTGTATCTTTAAGTAACTTAATATGATAGATTAATCAATTTCATATTTCTTTAAGTATTAAAGATTCAATACTTAAAGATAAAAATATTAAATTTTGAATTAAAGTTCCTACTTTGATATCATTATTTGAATAAAGTTTTACACTAAAAATAGTATTTGATTATCAATGATTTAAAAAAGAGGTATTTATTTTTTTTAGAATTGAATCATCCATGTTAAATTCTAAATGTCAAATTTTTATATATTAAAACTTACACTATTGGTGCTTTTTTATTTAAAAAGTTTCAAAAATTAAATATTAAAACTTACATGATATTTCAAAAACTTATGCGGTTGATATTTAGAATACTTAAAAATTAAGTATCAAATGTTTTAAAAATTAAATTTAAAAAAAAATAAAAATCAAAGATTCAACACCTAATACTTTGATATCATTATTTGAATAAATTTTACACTAAAAACAATATTTGATCATAAATGATTTAAAAAATAATTTTTTTTATTTCTTTTAGAATTGAATCATTCATATCAAATTCTAAATGTCAAATTCTTATACATTAAAACTTACACTGTTGGTGTTTTTTTATTTAAAACTTACATGATATTTCAAAAAATTTCAAAAACTTACACTGTTGGTATTTAGAATACTTAAAAATTAAGTATTAAATGCTTTAAAAAAAATTAAAAATTTAAAAAAAATTGAAAAAGAGTCTCCGACCATTGAAAAAAATTACACTTTGGTGTTTTTTTATTTAAAAAATTTCAAATACAATTAAGTGTTGATATTTAGAAATTAAAAAAATTGTATATTAATTTTTTTAAAAATTAAAAAATTTGGAGTTCTCGACCGTCCTTGGTCGGGAGCTTCAAGGGTCCTCGACTGTAACGCCCCACTTTTTCCCAAGCGTGCGTTAACTCGAGATTTAAATCAAACACTACATAAATCTCTCGATAGGCATGTTTTCATCAAAATCGTTTCCCTCCAACCCCATTCATACCTTTTCAGTATAACAAATTTAATAATTAGACTAAGACGGGCATCATCAATTACATCAGCGGAAGCAAGATCGAAACCTCAAATATATATACATGTAATTGACAATTTCTTTTACAATAACTGAATCGATGTTTCACATGAAAATATATTACATAATCTTTGAACATTGTAATCATAGACAAAACCTACGAAAACCAAATGTAACTGCTACATTCTGATGACATTCTTTCCCTTGATGCCACTGCTTTCACCTGGAACGTTTGAATATTCCAGGGACATAGTCCAAATTAGATGCTGAATCATCTAAGTGAGAGTTCAAAAACATTTTCATGATTGTATGCAAAGTCATGTCCCAAAATCGATAAATCCCAACATGCACCAGCCTAAGAGAATCCCACACAGCATTTAGCCCTAACTGGGGAAAATGCAATCTCTCTAAAGGCGACGCGACCACATCGACCCATTGGCAAACTGATCCTGCTTAAGAGGGACAACCTCGACACATGAACTCGGGAATCACCCCATTGTCATCGTCAGGCTTTACACTCCCACTCAAAAGCATTCCAAAACACAACCCTAGCCCCAAGAATGTCACATCAGCACTATCCTCGAAATCGACGTCACCTTGGCATTAATGCTATTGCTCAAAGGAACCTGGGGTGATGTCCACTTGCAGCCCCACCACTTGAGCCAACAACCGGGGTGGTGTCCACTCTCAGCCCCGCCACTTGGGTCCTGTAGGGTGAAGTCCGTCTTAGCCCCGTCCCAAATGGGTCACCTAGCATTAATCCTAGGTACGCATCCCGAGTGCTGTCACTCTGGGCCACGTCACAGGTTAACAACCCACATCCCATATGGAAGACACAAAACAAGCCAATGGTCGAAAATCATAACATGCATCACTTAAATCATAACATGCATCACTTAAAATTAACATTTAATGCACGTGTAAATAATCATTTGACATTTCATCACAAGAACCCAAAGGCAAAACATAGTTTGGGGGTGAACACTCACTTGTAATTCAACTTTCTTGAAGAGCGCGAGTTGCCTCAATTTGCGTGCTTGTCTAGATTTGCGTGCCTGGCCTCGATTCTCGCGCCCGATGCTCTTATACTTTAACCTCGAGCTTCTACGATACCCTAGTCATCACGTATGTTTAAAATCATATCAATATCTATTTTTTTCCAATTTTTCATAATTTCTTCCTATTTTCCTTATATTTCTCCTCAAAAATTCTAATAAATGACTATTCAAAATTTTTCCTTGATTTCTCTTCATAAATATTCATAAATAATTAATTCTTATCTCCCAAAATTTTCTAAGGATTTTCCAATACCTCTGCCTATTTTTTATAAGCCTTATTCACTTTGAAAATTACAAAATGACTATTTTCTCCAACATTTTTCCAAATTTTCTTGCATCATAATTCATAATTTAATTTTCTTAAAATAATAAAAAAAAATTCAAAATTACCTGACGTCTCACGCGCTCTCACGCGCGGCGCGTGGATGGCTTGGCTTGAACTGGCGCGTGACAGTCACGCGTCAGTCGTCTTCTACCTCGAGCTGGCCGCCGACGGGTGCTCCGATGGTAGCAAATCGGGTGCCGTTCGAAATCCCTCGAGAAGTCGATCACATCCCCACCGGTTTCAGGCCGAAAGGACGCCGAAAAGTCGTTTAAAACTCAAGTTGCAGGTCTCGGTTTCGGTCCGCCTAGGGCATTTTCGGCCACCTTCGAAACACCATCAAACCTACTCCAAAACGCCTCAAATCGATCCCAAAATGCTCCTTGACTCCAAGAGACCAAAAGCCCTCTATCAAAGCTCCAAAAATCATTCAAAAACGAGCTCGATTTGTGTTTCTAAAATCGGCCGAAACCCCTCGGTATTTATAGCCCAAAAACCACCCCCACGTGGCCGATCTCCGGCCAAGGCTTCTTCCCTACGCTTCCTAGACCCCCCTAGGCCACTCCCTGACGACCCTAGGCTGTCCAAATCGCCAGAAAATCAATCCAAAATCTCGGCCAATCTGCCATGTACGAGCGGATTTTCTGAAAATTGCAGTTAGGCCCCCATGAAATTTTGTTTTGCATTTTGACCCTTTTTCTCAAGCCCCTGATCCTTCTAACACTATCACTAAGACCCTCAAGATTAGTACTTCTCATTTCTCCCTTGAAACTTTTGAAAATTACCGTTTAGACCTCCCTCGGGCAATTTTAGAAAATTATACTTAGGCCCGATTGATTTATTTGACCTCAAATCCACTCGATTCAACTTGAAACCACTTAGGAGTTGTTCTACGCATCGAATACTATTCCTTGACACTCTCCGTTGACTTTTTGGACGTCGTTTACAGTAATTTGGTAATACGGCCTAATCGGCAGCTGTATTTTTGCTGTACCGAAAACTGTTCCCGATCTTCTTTCTTTTATCACAAAAAATCATAATTTTGATTGCTCGTCGATACTATACCATTTTCTTGGGCTATCTAGGGTCCGAGGTTCTCCCACTGACTAATTCGGTTGTCCAAAACTGTGTTAGTGTGCTCTATAGTCCTATTTTTCTCAAAATTCCAATTATGCTCTTTATCAAATATCATTTTATCCTCAAAATTGTCCTCCGGTGTTACATCGACTGCTACTAGTCGGGGACCCTTGTAGCTGTCAACCGTCGCTGGTCGGGGGCTTCAAGGCCCCCTGACAACGACAGTCGGGGGCCGGTCAGGGGTTTCTTAAACCCCTCATTATCACCGATCGGGCGCGATGGTGTTAGACCGAGATGTGCTATGGCACACACCAAGAGGGGGTGAATTGGTTATTTTAAAAACTTGATAGAATTTTGAAATCCTTTTGATGGAAAATTTGATGCAAGTGAAGATTATTGAAATGCTTGAAATAATAAATGAAATAAAAACATAAGCAAGAGAGAAGAACACAAAGAATTTATAATGGTTCGGCTTAACACAACCCTAATCCACTACCTTAGCTTCTCATTAAAGATTTTTCAAACCATCCACTAAAAATCACCTATTTAAACCAAGTAGGTCCTCTAGTCTGAGACTAGGAATTACAACCTCCCACTCAAATGGGCCCTCTAGCTACATAAGTTAGGAAATACAAGAAATATATAATTGGAGAGAATCTAAGAGATGAATTTCTTAGTTATAATGTCTCTTAAAAATGATACAAGCCTTAAATGAATGTAAACAGATTAAGATCACAGCTTTGAAGAGAGAAAATAGAAGCACAGTGAATGTAAATAGAAACGAGTATAAAATGTAAGTTCAATTCAATTTGTTCTCGTCCATTAGCCGTCTCTTGATCTTCCTTGAGTTGTATATATAGGCTTCCCAAAAGATTGAAGGGAAATGTAGCCGTTTGTGACCGTTGGGATTTGAAAAACTAGCTGTTGGAAGCTTTCTGCAAAAGAGTTAGTCGACAGAATATAATGTATAGTCGACTATATTTTCAAATAAAACAAGGCATAATCGACAGAAAAGAAATTATAGTCGACTATCTTCTAACACAAAATACTCATAGTCGACAGATACAAACACATAATCGACAGAAGAAAAACCATAGTCGACTATCCTTACATGATAGTCGACAGATGTAAAAATAGTCGACAGAAATCTTAAATAGTCGATTATCCTTATGCATAGTCGACAGCACAGAACAACATAGTTGACTATCCATTTGAAAAATCTTAAAACTTAACAGATAACATGTAGAAGCACACTTGATTGATACAAAAACATCACCACATATTTACATTTCTTTAGTTTAAGTAAATGTCCTCATTTTGTTTAATTTATATTTTACCTTCTATTTACTTTAATACATAAATGTAAATAACAAAGTACCCCCGTTTGGATTCAATAAAAATATCTAAAAAATCAAAATGCATAAGAATAAAAAAGTAGAATTTGGGTTTTAGTAAAAACTTAGTATTTTGCGATTTTACTTCCTCCAAGATATACACTTTCTATTTCTTGAAAAATTCGTTAAAAATTATTTTATCACTAATGAATGTTAGCTATTGAATTACCAGGAGTTAATTTTCTAAAAATAAAATATTTTCATATATGTCTCCTTATAAGGTGCTAACCTTCCAGACTTAGAAAAATATGACCTTGAAATCTCGATATTTTAAATTCATTTGGTTTTCATTCTCACAAAGTAATACTTGATATTGAAATTGATTTATGTTGAAAACCACAACCTCGATTCATGACTTAAGGATTAAATAAAATATTATTTTTCATCATCAAAACTAAGTATATAAAAGTAAAACAACAGATGGGTCGACTGTTACCAGCGATCAACCGATTGCGCGAGTGTATATATCTATATATATATGTACCTGTGTGTTTGCAGGCGATGAGAGCAAGAGGGTTGTGTATATATGTGTGAGTGTATATATAAATGTCTGGGTTGGGCTGAGAGGGGGTTGCGGCAAATGACAAAAAGGGGCGACGATGACGATGGGGCCATTACAAAAAATCAGCGTTTTAGCGACGAAAAATTTCGTCACTAAAACATCAAAATCCATCGCTAAATTTTTTAGCAACGGATTTAGTGACAGATACATTTCCGTCGCTAAAATTGGCGTCACTGAAATTTAGCAACAAGATTAGCGACGGGTATTTTTTAGTGACGAAATCAGCAACAGGGGTTGTATCCATTGCTGATTAGTGACGGAAATTTAAATTATTTTTTTTATTTTATTTTATTTTATTTTATTTTTTAGCGACGGGGTTGAGCCCGTTGCTAAATTTTAATTTTTTAATTTATTTATTTTTAATTTTTCAGCGACAGGGTATAGCCCATCGCTAAATTTTAATTTTATTTTTTAGCGACGGGTATGACCCCGTTGCTAAATTTTAATTTATTTATTTTTTTATTTTTTAGCGACGGATGTGACCCCGTTGCTAAATTCAACCCCAAAATTCAAAATTCAATGTGTGCCAGGCCCCGACCTCCCATGTGCGCCATGTGGTTGCGCCTCTGCTCGCCAGGTGGTAACACTGGATTTTACTCCCCCAACTATTATTCTCAAGTTTTCTACCAGATTCGAACCCCCAACCTCTCATGACAAAGTTTAACGCGAGAATGAGCTGATCTGAAAGTCTTTTTGTTTATTGTTATACATAAAATATATTTATAATATTCTCTTCCAAATATTTTAGAATTATATTTATACATCAAAATTTCTTAAACTTATTTAATAATATTAATTTTAATATTTAATGCTAGTAAAAGGAAATGAATATTAATTATAATTTTATTCATTATTAATTAAAATAATTTTTTTTAATTATTATATTAGCAGTGAAAATTATGTTTTTGTTTTTATTTTAATTTTAATTTGTAATATATTTAAAAATTATTAATTTAATTTTCACTAATATTAATGTTAGTAAAAATTATTATGATATGTTTAAATGTAAAATTTTTAATTTTTACTTATTTTTTTTATTTTTTAGCGACGGGGTTCAGCTCGTCGCTAAATTTGAATTATTTTTGTTAATTTTTTTTAATTTTTTACCGACGAGGTTGTGCCCGTCGCTAAATTTGAATTATTTTATTTAATGATTTATTTTTTTTAATTTTTTAGGGACTAGGTTGAGCGCGTCGCTAAATTTTAATTTTTTTATTTAATTTTTTACTTTTTAGCGACGAAAGTTTGCCCGTCGCTAAAAAATAAAAAAAATAAAATTTAGCGACAGGTTACTCCCGTTGCTAAAAAATAAAAAAAAAATTAAAATTCACTAAAAAATAATAAAGAAATTAAAATTTAGCGAAGGAGTCAATCCTGTCTCTAAAAAATTAATAAAAAAATTAAAATTTAGCAACGGAGTGAACTCGTCGTTAAAAAATAAAAAAAATAAATAAAAAAATAAAATTTAGCGACGATATCAACCCGGTTGCTAAAAAATAAAAAAAAAATAAAAAAATTAAAATTCGTTAAAAAATAAAAAACTAAATAAAAAATTCAAATTTGCTAAAAAATAAAGAAATTCAAATTTAGCGACGAAAAATTAAAAAAATGAAATAAAAAAATTAAAATTTAGCGACGAGGTCAACTTCATACCTAAAAAAAAAAAATAATAAATAAATGAATTAAAATTTAGCAACGAGTTACTCCCATCACTAAAAAGTAAAAAAATTAAATAAAAAAATTTAAATTCGATAAAAAATAATAAAGAACTTAAATAAAAAAATGAAATTCGATAAAAATAGTAAAGAAATTAAGTAAAAAAATTAAAATTTAGCGATGGGGTCAACCCCATCGCTAAAAAATAAAAAAAATAAAATTTAGCGACGGATCAACCCCGTCACTAAAAAAAAAAAAAATTAAATAAAAAAATTAAAATTTCATCACTAAAAAATAAAAAAAAATTAAAATTTAGTGATGAGGTCAACTCCGTCGCTAAAAAAAAAATAAAAAAAAAATAAAAAAATAAAAATTTAGTGACGGGATTTCCGTTGCTAAATTTAGTGACGGGTATTATGTCGCTAAATTAAAAAAAATTAGCAACAGAATAATTTTGTCTCTAAATTCTATCGCTAAATATAATTTTTCTTGTAGTGGGCTGGGCTAAGAAAGGGTGTAGCGAACTATAGAGGGAAGGGTGACGACAACTGGTGGGGTAGGGGGGCCTGATGATGGCATGGGTGGGGTGAGAGAGAGAAAGAGAGAAGGGGAGAGAAAGAGAAACAATGAGTAAAGAAGTGGGAGAGAGAGTGCAACAGACAGGAAGAGAGAGATAGT
The DNA here is from genome assembly GCA_036245055.1 of Diospyros kaki. Classification (NCBI taxonomy): domain Eukaryota; kingdom Viridiplantae; phylum Streptophyta; class Magnoliopsida; order Ericales; family Ebenaceae; genus Diospyros; species Diospyros kaki. The sequence goes on along the minus strand of BSEG01000010.1, from coordinate 37,286,166 downwards.
AAGTAGGCGAGAACATCCATTCATCTCAGTCAATCTCAACTATAGATGTACATTTTAAATTCATCTCAACCATTGAAATGTCTTTCTCATATGTATAAATTTAATGGAGAGGCAGTCACGTATTATTTTTTATTAATTTAGTAAATATTAAATATTAAAATTTATTATAACTTAATTAAATCTAGGCTAAAACACTTTAAAAAAAATATACCTTTTTAAAAAGAGAGAAATCAAAATTTAGTAACTGTAATAATAGAAAATAAAATATAATAATTAATTTATTATAAAATATAAAATTTAAAAACCTGCGATATAATTTAGCTCTTTTGGTAGGAAAAAATTGGAATTTTTAATGGTGAGGGCTAATGGGAATTCATTTTGACTTTCAATGATGGAAACCCACCAACCAAAATGAAAGGCCATGAGAACTAATAGTGATGATTTGACTTTACTGCTAGACCACGTAAATTCAAGAAGAAGAAAACCTCCTTACACATATAACAACAATTAACAACTAACAACTAACAGTTAATAAACTGTTAAATCCCCCAAAATTAACCTCAAAACTATCCAAATCCCTAATCTCACCCCCACTTGCCAGCCACTCATCTTTAGAGGAGAGCATTCGATTATAACCGATCGAACCATCGATTTTTTTACCAATCGAACCAAATCGATCATAAATCACTAACCAAGTCGAACCGAACCGAACTGATAGGATATGCTAATAGAAAAATCGAAACCAAAATAACTGATATAATCGAATTTCACTAAAACTTACTGAATGGGTGAGCATGATCGGAGGGAGAGAGATGCAGCTGGAGCGGTGTCGGCCTCTTCTTAGGAAGGAAACAAAACGCCGCAGACAAAGACGAATAGCCAGCTTTTATTCGGTTTGGCCCTTTGCTTAACAAGAGGCCCAAATGACCTTTCATCTTTGACTCTCATGTGGCCATGAGATAGAGAGATTGTCGTGAGGCGGTGAGAGGGGATCGATAGTCATGAGGCAGTGGGAGGGAGGTGACGTTCATGAGGTGGCGGGAGGGGGGTGTGAAGGTGAGGCAGTGAGGTCGAGATCAAAAGAGAAAGAGAAAGAGAAAGGGGTCTTGAGAACGAGAACCGAAAGGTCGACAGGCAAGAGGGAAGCGATGGGCCACTGGTGAGGCTAGAAGGAGGGGGCAACTGACCGACTGGCTTATGCTCGCACGAGAGAAAGAGAGAGAGAGAGAGGGGAACATTCGACGTCGGCTGAGAGGTTTGGGTGAGGGAGAGAGAAGTTTTGGGGGGTTGGGATGGGGGGAACTAGAGACTCTCTGGCAGAATGTTAGGGTCACATGGGGGGGTAAACTGTGGGTGGCGTGAGGGAGAGAGAAGAAGTTTGTGTGTCAGTGTATGTGTGGCCTGTGGGGGGGGGGCAGTAAAAAATACGCCCATGGAAAAAGAATAGGTAGAGGAGGAATTCAGATATTTCAATTAACCGAAATATCTGAATTTTTTTATAAATATAACCGAACCAATTTTTTAGCTACTTAATTAACTGAATCGAGCCGAACCGAACTAACCGATTCTGTTGGTTCGGTTCGGTTGAACTGAAAAAATGCACACCTTTACCCATCTCTAATCTAAGCATCACTATTGGCCCTCGGCCACCCATTTCCTCACACCCATTTCCTCACCGCACCACTATCGGCCACTATCTGCTCATTGTGCCACAACCGGCAACCCATCTGCTCAACGTGCGACCGCCAACCACCCTCATTTCCTCTCCTCTTTCTCTCTCTTTATCGCGAGGAGTCTGCATGTATGGGTTTCGCAGACAAATCTATGTATATAGATACATATGTGTGTGTATATAGATATATGTGAGTGTGTATATAGATATATATATATATATATATGTGCTCTTTTTTTTTTTAAAAAAAAAACATTAATCCGTAACCATCCCGCTAACTGGAATGGGTAGGTACTTACGTCTTCCATGGTACCCCGATTCTTACTAATTCATCAATCTCTATTTCCTTAAAGAGATTACCTAAGGACCTTCCAAATCCCTCTAAAGTCTCCAAATTACTATGCCCTAATCTCCAAATAGGGTCTAATCATCTATATCTGAGTCACTTAGAGCTTTCAATAATCTTAAGCTCTGATACCAACTGTAACAGCCCACTTCTTCAGGGCGTGTTATACCTTAGGAAAATTGGGTCTTATATATATATATATATATATATTTTTTTTTTTAATCTACGGTGCATCCGAAATTTCCTAAGGCCTATCTAGTGTTTAATTTACACACCAGAGATAAGTACAATTTACAAAACGGAAGCTGAATCGAACCTGCTCACGGTAATGCATATAATAATAACTGGATATGACATTTATTATAAAGTTAATTCATAAGCGTCTGATAGTGAATACAATGTACATAGTTCTTAAACTATTCATAATACAACATGGCATGGCTCATTTCCTTGTTTCTTGACGTCTCGTATCATTATACATCTTCAACCTCGATAACATCACTGCAAGTCCCGACTGGAACGTTGAATGTTCCAGGGGCGAACCCGAGTTAGATGATGAACCATCTAAGTAAGGGTACATAATGCTATGTCATGTGTGTATGCAATGTCTTTCATCGTAGGTCTCAACTGCACCTCTCATGCTACCCACCATTTTAGCGGCCACCTCTTTCGAAGCCGGGGTGTATGGGTGCGCACCCTTGGTAAGGCAGCGGTGCCAGTTCGTACTCCCTACGGCCTCATATGCGTGTGATCAATGATATCAACGTGTAATCATGCATTTCATAGTCATGTATGCATTCTACGTGATAGATACATATCAGGGCATGTCAATATGATGAAAACATTTTCGAGGAAGTACCACTTACCTTCTAGAGCTTATCAGGCTATTTCGAAATTTGTGTCTTGCCTCGATTTGCGTGTCAACCTCAAAATTCGCACCAGATACCTCAACTTTGACCTCAAAGCATCCTAATCACCATAGGTATTTAAATAAACATTAAAACCTATTTTTTCATAATTTTTGGCATTTTCTATAATTTTCTCTCTATTTTTCCTATTTTTCCTCAATAAATCCAAATTAAACATTTCTAAAATATTTTCTCAAATATTTCACTACGATAATTCATAAAATAATATTCTTGAATTTCTAAAATTTTCTAGAGAATTTTACTCACCTTGACTTAGCATCTCCGATTTTCTCGATTTGCGTGCAATATTCCCGAAAAGCGTGTTCGGGCCGTTTTTCTTTGTCAAATCTCCAGAATAATAATAAATCACCAAACCCTATTTTTCGGGATTTTTTCGAGAATTTTTCCTATTTTTCTTTTCTTTCTTTTCTTTTCTTTTCCTTTTCTTTTTCTTTTTTTTCTTTTTTTCTTTCTCTCTCCACTTCTTCTTCTTCCTCCTTCTCCCCTGCTTCCCGCGCATACCTGCAACTTCTTTCCTCCTTTCTTTCTTCTTCTTCTTCTCATTTTCTTCTTCTTCTTCTCATTTTCTTCTTCCTTCTTCTCTTCTTCTTCTTCTTCTCCTTTCTCTGTTTCTTTTTCTTCCGCCATGGACGCATGGCGAGCTCCGCCCAGCCGCTGCATCGCCTCGTTGCTGGCCTTGCTTTGACTGCCTCCGACTCACGATCGTGGCTCATTTCGGCCACCTCCAGCCGAACTCGAGGCCATCTCCAGCTCGCGAGCCACCATTGCTGCTCAACCCGTCGCCCTCCCCTGTTCGCGTCTGGTTGGCAAGCTCGCGGCCATGGCTGCCATGGCCGCGGCTTTGCCGTTTCTGGCCGTCTCTCGGCCTTCGCCCACCGCCACCAGCCTCGCCGTCCGTTGACAAGGCCGCCTTCGGCCTCCTCGCTGCTGCCCAGCTCCGGCCAGTCTTGCTGCTCGAGCGGCCATGGCCGCCTGCAACCTGGTTCTTCCATGGCCGACTTTGGCCCAGCTCTTCACGAGCTTCTCTCTCTCTCTCTCTCGGATTGCTCGGACCAACTCGATCTCTCCCTCTCTCTCGCATTGCTCGGCCACTGCTCTGCAACTCTCTCCCTGCTTATTCCCATTTGCTTCCATTAACCTCTATTTATAGCCCATGCCCTGCCTTGGCCGCTACTCCACATTAATTGCACATTAATTGCTCCAAATTTCATACGCCACCTATCCATATCTTTTATAGAATTCACGTGGCCATAATCTTCACAATCTCGGCCATTAAAGCTTCACAGAAGCTTCGCGAAGCCATTACAGGCCAGCCTCACACCACGCACAGCACATTTTATACATATATATATATAACTACATTAATATATATATGAAAAATTAATTTAAAAATTATACATTAAACCCTAAATTTCATCGTTATTTCACTAGTGCATATCTCTAATTGAAGCTTCGACCTTGAACCTCAAATTAATTTGCATTATAATACTGAAATTCCATAATTAATAATCCAAATCTTAGCTGAAAATGACGATTTCGCCCCAGTATCCTCATCGGGCTATCGTTTAATCCCGAAACCACTGAAGGGTTGCTTGTTAAGCAAAACCGGAGCCCCCCTAGGGTCCCGTTGATTTCTCGGGAGTCTCCTACGACAATTCGGTTTTACAGCCTAAATAACCGCTGTATTTTAGCTGTACCGAAAACTGTTCCGAATTCGATTTCTTTCGATACCATAAATCCTATTTCGATACACTCGTCGAGACCATATAATTTTTCTTAGACAATTTCACTCCGAGGCATTCCCTGTAGTTGATTCGGTATCTGAAATTGCTATAAAATTAATTTTTCAGTGTTCTAAACTTATTGAAATTACGTGTCAACCTCCTCTACACATGGGGTATTACATTCTCCCCTCCTTACAAAAATTTCATCCTCGAAATTTGCCACATGTCTTAATCTCAAATTTTCATTATCAAAATCAACACCTGATTGATCAAATAAAGAAGATCCCACTCAAAACTCGTAAATACCAATGCACATATCAAAATTCGAACCCTTAAACTGACCATACTCCTCAACCCATCGAACGATGCATACCTTTTATAATCGCATAACTCAGTCTTTGGGTCAGGAATCTCCCCTCGAGCTCCTATCTAAGTCGGTACTCACATCTTAATGAGCCCGCAGCTCTCATATCCACCTTCTCAATTTTTAATTTTCTTAAGTCATCACGACATTTCTTTAATTCTGATTTCCTATGACGTCATCTATTTGGAATCAATCGATCATGCTTTGATAATCTCCAATCTTGACACAAAGTCCCTGATCTTGATACATCTTAACTTTTATCAAATCGATCCTCAAAGAAATACTTTTATGTCGTCAAACTATTTCATGTACTCTTGGATCCAAAAACATAAAAATATACATCATATATCCTTGAAACTAGCTATGTCTTACCTTAGGTCATCTTAACTTAGTCATTAATTTTTTTTTTATTTTTTTTTTTGTGTGTGCTAATCTATTTGAAATTTCTATTATTTACTCATTCTTGTAGGTATTCATCTCTCGATACAATCTCAGATTTCTGCCAATTAACCACAATTATCCTTATTTCCTCAGAAATCTTTATTAATAGATTCTACCTATCTCCAAAACTTCTTCCCGTAACTCAACTTTTATCGATCGAAATCTACCGTTATTTTTCAAGTCTAGCAATACCAATATCCTTACATCGCTTGCTCTTTTGTTACTTAGTCGTCAAACTAATACTTATTCATCCATATACCCATAACTCTAATAACTCCTCGCACTTTTCGAAGTGATTCTTCAAATAACATTCTATATAATCAAATTAATCATTTAATCCTCAAATTACTCTTTTTTTGTATGTCAGCTAACTTTAATCCTGCTCGATCTTTTTTTGGAGCTACTTACTCAAGTTACCAACCTCTACTCAAATATTTGGTTCGCCTCTCGAAACCTATTGGGATATCTGACCTTTCGAAACTTTCAATCCTCGACCTTGACTTCACAGAGCCTTATGCTCTCATGATTGGCTCACGACTTGGCAAGCAAGTCTCAGTCTCATCATCTATCGCGACGTTCCCTAACATTATTCACAATGCGTCTCCCTATCTGAGGAGTACACCAATACATCCTCGATAGACACAATTACCACGTGACTTCAATGCAATTGGTACTTTGGTCAAATCATCAAATCATGATTCCAATGCTGATTTTTAGAATGTCTCATCACTCGATCGCACATTAATCACAATTACCCCAGCCTCTTGTAACTGTTCATCAAATTTGAGGTAAAGATATCGACTCTTAATTATCACATCTTTCAAAGCTCAATGATTTACGTCCTCAATTGAGCTACTCATAACTAAGCGTCTAATAACCTCAAGCTATTTATTGGCAATTTTATCACTAAGAAATAATTCCGATAAATCTTCTGAGAGCACATTCTGATATTTCTCTCACTTCCTCAATTTTCTCACGGCTTTTCATTGACCACAAGTGGCCGTACCACATATAGACAAGCTCCTTATTTTCATAACTTGCTTACATCACTTTAGTGATCGTCTAGCTACACATCTCCTAATTTGCCTATTAAGGTTATCTAGACTAACCGTTTAGCCCAACAGGAGTTCCATTCTCCCAAATCGAAAATTCCCGATCTCCAATAGATTTCGATCTATTACTAACATCTTGACACATCTGTCATTACTTGCCAAAGATTTTTTTTTTTTTTTAAAAAACATTAATCCGTAACCATCCCGCTAACTGGAATGGGTAGGTACTTACGTCTTCCATGGTACCCCGATTCTTACTAATTCATCAATCTCTATTTCCTTAAAGAGATTACCTAAGGACCTTCCAAATCCCTCTAAAGTCTCCAAATTACTATGCCCTAATCTCCAAATAGGGTCTAATCATCTATATCTGAGTCACTTAGAGCTTCCAATAATCTTAAGCTCTGATACCAACTGTAACAGCCCACTTCTTCAGGGCGTGTTATACCTTAGGAAAATTGGGTCTTATATATATATATATATATTTTTTTAATCTACGGTGCATCCGAAATTTCCTAAGGCCTATCTAGTGTTTAATTTACACACCAGAGATAAGTACAATTTACAAAACGGAAGCTGAATCGAACCTGCTCACGGTAATGCATATAATAATAACTGGACATGACATTTATTATAAAGTTAATTCATAAGCGTCTGATAGTGAATACAATGTACATAGTTCTTAAACTATTCATAATACAACATGGCATGGCTCATTTCCTTGTTTCTTGACGTCTCGTATCATTATACATCTTCAACCTCGATAACATCACTGCAAGTCCCGACTGGAACGTTGAATGTTCCAGGGGCGAACCCGAGTTAGATGATGAACCATCTAAGTAAGGGTACATAATGCTATGTCATGTGTGTATGCAATGTCTTTCATCGTAGGTGTCAACTGCACCTCTCATGCTACCCACCATTTTAGCGGCCACCTCTTTCGAAGCCGGGGTGTATGGGTGCACCCTTGGTAAGGCAGCGGTGCCAGTTCGTACTCCCTACGGCCTCATATGCGTGTGATCAATGATATCAACGTGTAATCATGCATTTCATAGTCATGTATGCATTCTACGTGATAGATACATATCAGGGCATGTCAATATGATGAAAACATTTTCGAGGAAGTACCACTTACCTTCTAGAGCTTATCAGGCTATTTCGAAATCTGTGTCTTGCCTCGATTTGCGTGTCAACCTCAAAATTCGCACCAGATACCTCAACTTTGACCTCAAAGCATCCTAATCACCATAGGTATTTAAATAAACATTAAAACCTATTTTTTCATAATTTTTGGCATTTTCTATAATTTTCTCTCTATTTTTCCTATTTTTCCTCAATAAATCCAAATTAAACATTTCTAAAATATTTTCTCAAATATTTCACTACGATAATTCATAAAATAATATTCTTGAATTTCTAAAATTTTCTAGAGAATTTTACTCACCTTGACTTAGCATCTCCGATTTTCTCGATTTGCGTGCAATATTCCCGAAAAGCGTGTCCGGGCCGTTTTTCTTTGTCAAATCTCCAGAATAATAATAAATCACCAAACCCTATTTTTCGGGATTTTTTTGAGAATTTTTCCTATTTTTCTTTTCTTTTCTTTCTTTTCTTTTCTTTTCCTTTTCTTTTTCTTTTTTTTCTTTTTTTCTTTCTCTCTCCACTTCTTCTTCTTCCTCCTTCTCCCCTGCTTCCCGCGCATACCTGCAACTTCTTTCCTCCTTTCTTTCTTCTTCTTCTCATTTTCTTCTTCTTCTTCTCATTTTCTTCTTCCCTCTTCTCTTCTTCTTCTTCTTCTTCTTCTCCTTTCTCTGTTTCTTTTTCTTCCGCCATGGACGCATGGCGAGCTCCGCCCAGCCGCTGCATCGCCTCGTTGCTGGCCTTGCTTTGACTGCCTCCGACTCACGATCGTGGCTCATTTCGGCCACCTCCAGCCGAACTCGAGGCCATCTCCAGCTCGCGAGCCACCATTGCTGCTCAACCCGTCGCCCTCCCCTGTTCGCGTCTGGTTGGCAAGCTCGCGGCCATGGCTGCCATGGCCGCGGCTTTGCCGTTTCTGGCCGTCTCTCGGCCTTCGCCCACCGCCACCAGCCTCGCCGTCCGTTGACAAGGCCGACTTCGGCCTCCTCGCTGCTGCCCAGCTCCGCCCAGTCTTGCTGCTCGAGCGGCCATGGCCGCCTGCAACCTGGTTCTTCCATGGCCGACTTTGGCCCAGCTCTTCACGAGCTTCTCTCTCTCTCTCTCTCGGATTGCTCGGACCAACTCGATCTCTCCCTCTCTCTCGCATTGCTCGGCCACTGCTCTGCAACTCTCTCCCTGCTTATTCCCATTTGCTTCCATTAACCTCTATTTATAGCCCATGCCCTGCCTTGGCCGCTACTCCACATTAATTGCTCCAAATTTCATACGCCACCTATCCATATCTTTTATAGAATTCACGTGGCCATAATCTTCACAATCTCGGCCATTAAAGCTTCACAGAAGCTTCGCGAAGCCATTACAGGCCAGCCTCACACCACGCACAGCACATTTTATACATATATATATATATATATAACTACATTAATATATATATGAAAAATTAATTTAAAAATTATACATTAAACCCTAAATTTCATCGTTATTTCACTAGTGCATATCTCTAATTGAAGCTTCGACCTTGAACCTCAAATTAATTTGCATTATAATACTGAAATTCCATAATTAATAATCCAAATCTTAGCTGAAAATGACGATTTCGCCCCAGTATCCTCATCGGGCTATCGTTTAATCCCGAAACCACTGAAGGGTTGCTTGTTAAGCAAAACCGGAGCCCCCCTAGGATCCCGTTGATTTCTCGGGAGTCTCCTACGACAATTCGGTTTTACAGCCTAAATAACCGCTGTATTTTAGCTGTACCGAAAATTGTTCCGAATTCGATTTCTTTCGATACCATAAATCCTATTTCGATACACTCGTCGAGACCATATAATTTTCCTTAGACAATTTCACTCCGAGGCATTCCCTGTAGTTGATTCGGTATCTGAAATTGCTATAAAATTAATTTTTCAGTGTTCTAAACTTATTGAAATTACATGTCAACCTCCTCTACACATGGGGTATTACAATGGTTGCCGGCTCTTAGGGGTTGGGGAACCCCCGAACCTTGGTCCTCGACCCCTAGTTGTTCCCCACCGCTGAGGGTCGGGGAGCCCAGGTTTCCCCGACCCCCAACAGTCGGGGAATACATCTGGGCAAGAATTAATTCTTTGTAAAAAGTATTAAAACCTAGATACATATTGAATTGTGAAGTTACTTTACTAGACTGAAGCTATCAATGAGACCCATGAATCTAACCACTGCCTCTAGTAAGAAAAAACCTTTCTTTAACCACAAATTTCGCCCAAAAGTTCAGTAGGGTAGTACCTAAGTGAAGTGGGCAAGAGCCTAATAGAAGTCAGTCTAAGCCTGCAACTCCTTGACCATTTCTAACATCTCAACAGCCTGAGCCACCCTCTTAGAGACGGCGGTGTTGCTCTCCCTCTCTGCCAGGTTCACTAGGTTGAAGCTAGCGACCACTAGGGAAGAATTACTGAAGTGAATAGTGAGGGAAACGGGGAGAGAGAAGAACAAGAATTGCCACCTGTGAGTGGAGAGAATGACGATATTAATGGGTTGGGATTTGAATTGGGTGTTCGGGGTGGGTGCTGAGGAAGAAGAAGATTGGGGAATGAGATGATAGCAAATGGAAATACGTTGGGGGTCAAGGAAACCTAGGCTCCCCGACCCCTAGCGGTCGAGGAACGATTGGGGGTCGAGGACCAAGGTTCGGGGGTTCCTTGACCGCCAAGAGCCGACAACAATGGTTGGGGAGCCCAACCATGGCTGTAGCCATGGGCCTCGATAGGGAATCTTGGGTTTCCCGACCTCCAGTCGCCCGACCGTTGGGTTCCCGGACCCAGCCAAGGCTAGGTAGGGGAACCCAGCCTCCCCATGATCGCAGTCGAGGAGCCTAGTTATAACGACAACCATGGCTGGGTGTGTTGTGTGTATATACATATATGTATGTGTGTATATATATGTGGTGACGTGATAGTACTGACAAAGATAATAGACGTGACGTGGTAGTGCTGACGAGACAAATTTAACGCCTCTTTTAACGAATGTTAAATTAAGGATGAAAAGTGTACAAATTAATTTGATTCAAGGATGAATAGTGAGCACTTTTTAGTAGAGGTCCTTAAAGCCATTATGTTATTAGTCCAGGGATGAAAAAATGCATTAAGCCTAGACTTAATTATGTTCTTTCTTACCTCTCACCCTTGCCATCAACAAATTAAGGCAGTATTTTTTATTATATAATGTATTGAAACAATTTAAAATATTAAGGTGGTGTTCTCTTTGCGTTTTAATTTTGAGTTTTGAGTTTTGAATTCATTTTGAGTTTTGTGTTTTGATTGTCTGTTTTGAGATTTTTGAAAACGCGTTCTTTTTATTATTTTGAAAAACTGTTTCTTAAAATAGAAAACTAGAAAATGCATTTACTTCGAAATTTTGAGAAAATTTATTTTAGAATATTTTATTTAATAAATCTGATTGAAAGTTATAAATATTTATTAATAAATTATAAATTTAATTCAAAAAATTTAAAATACAACATAATAATCTAAACATATATAATATATTAAAATTATAAATTATATTTAAAATTATGATCTAACAGTCTGTTTTGAAATTATAAATTATTTTTGACATTAATTTTGAGATTTAAATTACTCATAACATAAATATTAAAAATAATAATAAATCATAAAATAACAAAATGTTGATTTATTCAAAATTTTAAAAACATAATTAAAAATAAAAATTAAAATAAAAAACTGGGAGTGGAGAAAGGGCGATGGCGGAGGAAGAAATGGCTGAAGAAAGAAGGAAGAAATGGAAGGGCAGGAGGCGATGGCGGCAAGCGATGGCGGATCTGTGCATGACGGGTGGCGGCGATGGCGGTTATGGCGGATCTGTGCATGGCGAGCGGCGACGATGGCGGATCTGGAAGAGGAATGGCGCAGGTGAACGACGAAGCGCGACGGATTTGGAAGGGATAACAACTTGTAGCGGCGACATAGGCGAACGACGTAGGCGGCGGTGGCAGGCGCTGCGATGGTCGACAAGGATGAGATGGAGTCTGGAAGGGAAGAGGCGGTGACGGAGAAGATGATTGGGGCAGTCGCAGTGTTTTGAGAGAGAGAGAGAGAGAGAGAGAGAGAGCAAGATTGGAGGGTTGCTGGGGGTGGGGGGGACCGTTTTCCGTGTTTTTGGTAAGTTTTCACTGAAAACACCCAAAACAACAAATGTTGTTTTGGGTTTTCTTTATAAATTTTTTCCCTATTTTTGAAAATGCGTTTTTGAAAATAACAAAGAAAACACGTTTTTAGTGTTTTGAAAAACTGAAAACTCAAAATGGGTTGAAAACAGCAAAGAGAACAGGCCCTAAGTTGTTGATTTTTAGTTTTTTCCTCACTACAGTCATCATTTGTTATTAAGTTATTCTAAAATTATTTAATTATGAATATGAATTTATTAAAATGATATATATTGGATAGTCATTATCTTACGAGTATAGGGATGGGACTAAATAAAATAAAGTAAGAACACGAATATAAGATACGAAGACAAGAAGAAAGATACAGGTGCGAGACAAGTAAAGGAATTTCCCCTATCCATACCTTGCTACAATCCATTAATGTGTACTCTTTTTGCCTTTGGAAATTATATATACTCACACCTCCTCAATTAAGTAGACTTTAACAAATTCATCCAGTATAACATAAATTTAATATCATAATTTGCCAAATCTTGTGGACAGTAAGCTAGTATTTGTTAAAATGAGCAAGATAAGAGAGTATCAAGATAAACTCAGAATAATATTCGGATCAAGATATGGAATGGTCAAAATAAAATTGTGAAATATTTTAAAATTTTTATCAAACTGTTTGTTAAATTTTTTGGAATATATTAAATGATACATAGGGCATTTTTTTCTCATATGTAGGGACCAAGATATGCTTATCTTGAGTAGGATGAGAGATATACATATTTTTAAAAATCAAGATAAGAGATCATTAATAATTTTTTAAAAAATAGTCAGATAAGCTTAATAAAAATGTTAGAAATAATAGAAGTTTGGGATGCATCATATATCTTTATTTTTTCACCTCATATCTTGATTAACAAACGCTTTCTAAAGATACAAATATAGGTTTAGGGTAAGGATAGGGATTAAATAGAATATTCGAGGTTACGAATACGGGTAGGTGAGCAAGAATAAAGACCTGGGTATAGAGATAGCTAAGGGGATTCTCTACCCATAATGTTTTTGGAACTTATTCTAACATCTCCTTAGTCAAAAAGGCATTCAGAAATTCATCACACATAATGTAAGTCTAATAATATAATTTGAATAAGGATAATCAAAATAATTTTTGACATGTAAGATGTTTTCTTTGTATTTAAATCAATGTGCCCCTATAGTACAACATGATTAGTTGATTGAAGTTAAGTTGTTGCTTTGGTTCCTTTTATAAAGTCACAATTAGTCAGCTAGTGATCTTTAACTAATTTAAAGATTAGCCGTGTATCGAAGGTTTTCTCAAAAAAAGTTGACACAAACTGAACTAGAAGGGTATTTTTGTTAAAACATAAATTATGTATTTTAAGTTATGAAATTTATTTGCAAATTTCACTTATTTGGATAGAATTTGATTTAGTTGTGATGAATTCCATAGGACACAATTCTAAGAATTAAAGACATTATGGCCTTTGCATAGTCTCTCATTATTCCTGTCTCTAATTTTGACAGAAAAAATAAATTATAGACAAAACTTTGACCTTTAGCTAAATGTACTAAATTGCAAGAGTATTAAATTGACTTTAGTACTCCTCAACTTTACAGAAGTTGATGCAAAAGGTCTCATTGAGAACTGTACTCTTAGAATCAAGTAACATATTAAGAAAATGGAGTGAGGGAATAACATGGATGGACCTAAACAATTACATTAACTAACACAGAATTGATTGAGTTAAAATTCTGCTAGTATTTGAAACAATGACCCAATTTCCAACAGTAACATTAAGGGCCTTCCCCTTTTTGTTCTTCTCTGAGAAATGACAATGTAAGTGAAAAATTGGTAAAATCTTTTTCTTTTTGGCTGATTAAATATTAAATGAAGAGAACCAATAAAATAAGGATCTTGATATTTGGTGTGAATTGTCAAACTATATTCGAGTTCATCACAATTCAGACCGAATATCATTATTCACAAGACAAAGAAAGCTGCCATGATCCAGATCATCATAATCGCTTTAATCTCTGCCTCTGTCGTCCATAGCATTAACAAGAAATGAATTCAAAGAATTGGACCTTTGCTCACACATACATCATGCATGCACGCACGCACGCGTCGCTCTTGCCCTCCTTCAACTGTAGCAACCTCTTTAACTTCCGGATATTGCTTTGTCGCACACAGAAGAAAACTGCAGATTTTTCATAATTAGGAGCTTGGCTTCATAATTGATCTCCTGTAGGTGTCCAAACCATTCTTAATGGCTCTAGCATTATCTTTGTTTGCCCAGAAAAAAATAAGCAAATCATCCGCAAACAAGGGTTAATGGATACTTGGTGTCTGAGGGCGCATTTCCATCCCATTTCAGTTGTTATTGCTGGCTGCTTTCATGAGTATTCTATCATGTTAAAGACCATGTTCCGTAGAGTGGGAACAGGTATACATAATCTAGCTGATGATGATGCTGTAGTTCGTTCCCATTTTTAGTATGGCAGAGCTGCTCCTTTTTGTATCGAGGTTTTGGTTTAATGGAACTTTCTTTGTTCGCTAGAAGGGATACATGATGAAAACCCACAAAGGGTGACTAATAATGCTCAAGTCGAGATCCCATAGAACAACAAATCTGACGGAACAAACACTAAATGAACCAAATCTACCACAAAACTATCCACCCGGCAAACAAGAAATAAGCTTATAGTGTCCTCACGGGCGTAGCACAGTTGGTTCTCAGGTAGCAGATTGTACTCAAGAATGCAGGTTCGAGTCATGACAGCTCTAGTGTGGGAGTTTTACCCTCTTGTGGGAGTGGCTCCTTATAGGCACCATGTATTGTGCTTCTTACCTGGTGCGCTACTGTGTACCGTGATTAACTCCTCTCACATGCGTGAGGCAGTGTGTGGGGGCTCTTAAAGTGAGAAACTTCACTTTTTGTACCCAAGAAATAAGCTTATAGTTAAAAATCTACCACTACGACCTTCTTGCTAATAGCCTTTTGCCTAGCAAAAAAAAAATACCAAACATCTGAGCAACTTTAACGAATCCACAAAAGAAAATGCCCAAGCGACCCAAACAAAACATATCATTTTAATTTTTAGTTTATTAGAAGAATAAGATATGAATATATATATATATATAACACTAATGTAACAATGATATTTCTTGAGAATATAAATCATGTTAATTGCAAAATTAATATAAAATGATGAAATTTAAACTTGCCGTTTCATTCTAATAATTTTTTTTTTCTTTTTATCACATTGTCAGACAGAGAGAAGGAAGGAGATGGCGGATAAAAAAGAAAAATTTCTATTAATTGATTTATTTTCTCATTTAATTACATTTTTTTGTTATTCTCTGCACTCAAATCTTAATCAATTAGTATTTTAATGGGAGATTAAATCCGTAATGGTAACAGCATTGTAGGTCATCCTCAAGATCGACCAACCCATTCTAGCGAATGGAGAGTCGTAGGCATAATTGACATCGAAAGAGTCCGGAGAGTTAGTTGGTTTCTGAGGCACACTGAAAGCATAGGCCTCATCGCACTTGTCAATGGCGTCGGCAACAGCCTCGAGACTATCGTGGAGGTTGCCGCCGTTTCGGGGTTCTAGGGCGGCTTCCGCCTTCTTCCACCACTCCAAGGCGTCGCCATAAGCTTGCAGGCAAATTTTCAGGCGCCGGGCTTCCTCAGGTTTCAATTCGTTGGGCTGAGTCATGGCGTGCTCCGCCTGGAGGAGGGCGTGGCCAGTGGCGTTTATGCCCGCGTTTATTTGCATGGCCAGGACCGAGCCTGCGGGGTCGTCGGGATTGTTCAGGCCCTTCACGTTGAGGAACGGGATGATGGATGAGGAGCAGACACTGGGATCTTCGGCCACGTCGTCGCATACTTTCTTCATGGCCGGACTGAGCTCTGCGGCCGCAGCCGCCGATGAGCCCTGGAAGAAGAAGCTTGAGAATATGAGAGTATAGACGGAGATGGTGATCGTCGTGAATGAGCTCGGCGGCCAGTGTCTTTGAACATTCATGTTGTTCAACGCCATTGCTGCTATCTCCGTTTTAAATCTCTCGTACGTACATACATACATATATATATATATAGTAATTTATACATTGGGATTGTTTGTGTAAGTTTCAACTTTGAATGTTCATTAATTCGTTTAATTAAACGTAGAAATTTAATTTATTGATCAATATTAGATCTTCTACTTTTTCTAGCATGTATTTAAAAAAAAAGAATATAGGAAAAATAACAAAATTGGTGACGAATCCAAATGTCTCCAAATAGCACCTACGTATCACATTATTATTATTATTAAAATTATAAAAAAAATAAAAAAAAATAAATTGATAGATAAAATAATTTTAAATATTGAAAATGAATAAAGTATTATAGAGGCTCATTATTTATAGAAGAAAAATTATACCACTTGATATTTAATAAAAAATAAATAATTAAACTTAGAAGAGTTAAACTCTAAATCCCAAAATTACTTGGCCACAAATTTGATGGTATAGGCTCGAATTTGATTTATAAGAATAAGTAAATGTACATATTAAAAAATTATTTTAAAATACAAATCTTATGTTAAAAATAGAAAAAACAAAAGGGTAAATTCCCTATATCACTCTTGACATTTGATAAAATATCACCAATCAGTTTTAAGTTTTTGAAAATGACACACATCTCCTTTGAAATTAATTGATAATGTAAATTGACCATTTTATTTTTATTTTAAAATTATTCCATTTCTATTTTTTTTATTTTCTTTCTTTCCATTTCGCTCTCTTCTCTCTATTGCATGTCCGTCTCCCTCCCTCCATTGGTAATCCAAAAACTTATCACAATTGATGACCCTTTGAAGGTTTCTATTGGTGGTGGAAATGACAATTGAGTTTGTCAGTGATTGAGATGACAATGAGTTGTTGGTTTGGTAGCAAATTTCTCTCCCTCTCCCTTTCTCTTACTAATGACATTAGAACCTCATGGCTTTCAATTTGGTGTACGATAAAACTTTATAAGTGACAAAACTCTCTCTCAAATTCACATCGCAAACTTTCTTTGTCTTTCTCTCCATATTAAGACCAATAAACTTTCTGATAAAACTTTGTTGACCGTAAATTAAATGCCTCCCTCCCTCTTTAATTCTCGCTAGCTCTCATTTTCTCTCTCCAAAGGAAGAATTTTAGTTAACATGGTTGATAATTTTTTTTTTTTTTTTGGGGGGGAGGGGGTGGGGGGTGTTGGATGTTTCAATAAAAATAACAACAAATATTTAAAATAGGGTTAGTGTTACATAGTTTAAAAAATTAGAGGAGACGGATGATATTTTTAAAAACACAAAAATAGGTTGTGCATTTTCATCAAATTTTAAATATAGCATGTGAAATCTATCAATACAAATTCATATATATATATATATAATAAAATTATATACCAATTGTGAACGAGCTGTAGGACATTGTATCTGTACCCTTAATTTTATAGATAATTTTGTCGAATATACAATTGAAATGGATTCTTATTATTTCTATTTATGATGAAAGTAAAATTATGATTTAAACACATAAGAGTATGTTTTGATTTTAATGACATTTGTCTCTTACTCAACTCATTAGGTTAATTATATAAAGTTAATTATTTACTAAAAGTGACTACTCACAAGAGAAATCAAGTTTATATTTTTTCTAAAATACATCGACTTTGATGTCATCTAAACTACGTACCCCCTTTGTAGTAACTAATTTTTGAATATATGGATGTATCAGTAGATATATAGTATATAAAGGTAATATTGTTTGTAATGCAAAAAGTCGATGGTCATCGATAAACTTCAACAAGAATTTTCTTTATTTTTATTTCAACCCTAAGCTTCACAACAAAAGTTTAAAATTTCTTTTACTTCATAGCAACAAAATAACTTTTGTTGTGAGGTAAAAATGTTCCTCCAATTCTAGCAAAACAACACACACAAAAAAAAAAAACCTGCAAAGTACTTTTATTTAAGAGGAACACTTCATATTTATTCACAAATCAAATCACCCTTCATATTCTATTAACAAATGTAAGACATTCATTCCATATAATATTAAAATTTCCTATATTTATCATATTTTGCTATTGATTAATATTAGATTCTCAAACCAAAGCCTAATAGTACAATGCCTAATAGTAGGTAAAGATAAAAAAAATTAGAAAAATATAAAAATTAAAAAGCCTTATAAAATGAATATTTTATTTTGAAAATTATATAATTATCAAATATATATTAAAACATTATTATTATTTTTTTGGCTGGACTTGTCGGGGATGAGGTGAAAGGTCATGGTAATTTTAATAACCCACGGCGGCAAAAGAAAAAGGGGTTAATGGCGATGATTTTGGCGACAGAGGAGAGGGTTTCTCCTGTGGTGGGCGATAGGCAGTGACCGACAATGGTACGCAGGGGACAATGGCTAGATCTATTTGGACATATTATTAGCACCAAATTTGAGGGTAAATTTGTAATCATAACATAAAAATTAAGGAAAATTTTTATTTCCTTAATTTTTATTTCAATCAATTAAAGACGACCTAAAAGAATGGAATAGAATAAAGGAGAGAGAAAGAGGGACAATGGCAGATTTGGGTAGACGACAAACAATTTATTTTGGGAAATAATTTTTGAAACGTAATTCCCGAAGCAGCGAAAATTTCACTGTTGACATCGGAGTCTGACCACCGACAAGTGAAATTATTCTAAAGTAGTATACATACATGTGTTAAAAAAGGGTTCTTCATAGTATGTATATGTATAATATATACCTTAGTATTGGATTCCTCCTTTTATCATATCATATGTCCAACTTTTGTTTACCACCTCGGACTATCTGCCCCACAATCCAATAATTCCGATAACGACACATCACTGCGGGGACGTCTGGGCCCACCGGGAAGCCCAAAAGCCCACGAATGAGCCCACTTGGATCCATCAAAATTGTCGGCAGGGCGATTGCACAACAAAAAAATAAGGAAAATGAAAAAGCAAGGACAGCTGGATGATGTGATGATCCAACGGCTGCGATGCAAAATTGCTTTTTCTCGCACTCATGTGTGGGCCCAGTGTCTCCCGTAGTTCTCGCTCCTCACCTATCTTTGACAAGGACATAAATGTCTTTTTGTCTGTTACCTTGAATAGGCACCCACCCCCAGTCGCCGTCTCTTTCCTCCACCGGTTCGGATTTGGGAAGTTTGAAATTACTCCATTTCTAATATGAAAATATATTTTCTTCTTATATTTTACAAGATTTTATTTTGAATAAAAGATTCGATCACAAAAATTTGTTTGAAAAGAAAATTTTAACCATAATTAATTAAAGGAGAGAGATAGATTTGGAAAACTTCATTATAATTTGTCTGCATTTGAGATTGTAAAGTGTAATTAGAGGAAGCAATTAGTTTTGCTATATCTTTAACAAAAAATAGAATTAAGATTCATGGATGCACAATGAGTAGTTGTGAGAGAAGAGAAGATGAGCAATACAAAGCCATGGGCAGAGGATAAGATGGTAAAATGCAATTGAAACAAAAGTTGACAATCACAAACTTCGTTGGCCTTTACAAAAGAAATATGAAAAAAGAGTAAATTAAAAAAAAAAAAAAAGTAAGAAACCTAGAGGACAAGCGTCTTCCTTACCCCATCCCCATGGAAACAATGAATTCTTCTGTTTTTTTCTTATTTTTTTTTCTTTTTAGTTGGATTTTCCTTTCCCAGTTTCTCTCACTTTTCCCGGGAAAACAAGAAAATCCGAGAAAATCTAAAACGGAAAAAAGTAACAAAATGGAAACTAATTTACAATCTTGCCGTGACTATAGCCGTAATAAGAAAGGTACCACCGAACAAACTTTTTCAACCCGGTTTGCAAATCGGTTGTGGGTTTGTACCCGAGTTCTCTCCGGGCCAAGCTTATGTTCGCGTGAGTGAAGGGAACGTCGCCGTTTCCGGGCATGTCCACGATGTTCTTCTTCGCTTTCATCTTTAAATGCTTCTCCAGAATGCTCACCAGAGTCGGCACGGTCACCGGCGACGTGTTCCCTAGATTGAAGATCCGGAACGGGGCCGGCCCATTCTTCTTCCCACCCGAACCCGTGCTCTTCCCCGACGTGTCCAACGACCCGACACACCCCTTCACAATGTCGTCAATGTAAGTAAAGTCCCGGGCCAAGTCGACCCGGTTCTTCCCCCGGTAAACGGTTATGGGCTTCCCCTGGAGGATGTTCCGGGTGAAAGAGAAATAAGCCATGTCGGGTCGGCCCCACGGGCCGTAAACGGTGAAGAATCTCAACCCCGTGATGGACAACCCATAGATGTGGTTGTACGTGTGGGTGATCTCCTCGCCGGCCTTCTTGGTCGCGGCGTAAAGCGAAGCGGGTTGATCCGTCCGATCCGATTCGGAGAAGGGCACCCTCTCGTTCAACCCGTAAACCGAGCTGGACGAGGCCCACACAACCGCGGGTTGCGGGTTGGCGGATTTGCAAGCCTCGAGGAGCGTGACCAACCCGGCTATGTTGCTGTGGACATACGAATTCGGGTTCTCCATGGCGTATCGCACCCCGGCCTGCGCAGCCAAGTGCATAACGTGGGTGAAGGCCACGACGTCGAAGAGCTTCGCTAAAAGGCGCGCGTCGTTAATGTCACCCTCCACGATGAACACATTATGAGTACTCAAGAGCGCCTTCCTGGCTTTCTTCAAAGACGGGTCGTAGTAGTTGTTGAAGTTGTCGAGGCCGACGACGCCGTCTCCACGCTTCTTCAGGGCGAGCGACACGTGGGTGCCGACGAATCCGGCGGCGCCGGTGACGAGGATGGAGAGGCCGCCGGAGCGGTGGATCTGGGCGGAGCTACGCACCTGCTTCTCCCACTGGAGGCCGCCCCATGAGGCAGACAAGTACCGGCTGCCGGAATCCACGAAGCTCTGGAAGCTCAGATACGACGCCGTCAAGGCGATCAGGAATAGCGCCCAGAGAAACATCGTACTCGTCGACGCGAAACATCGGTGGAACTGCCGGTGAATTGCGTGCGCTCTGTCCCCCTTAAACTTACCCGGCGTTGACGGAAACAGCTCCTCCTCCAATGACGGCATCCTCAGACAAGCAAACTATATATAATCTATAATATATGTATATATAAAGAGATAATAATAATAATAATCAGATGGGTTTTTGTGTTTTCTTTGGGGGTGTTTTCTGGGAATGGATTTTCAGGGGGAGAATGGATTGATGAGACAGATGCAGAGAACAAGGGATTGGAAATGGCTGTTCTGCACCTGTTGGAAGGGGATGGAGGAGACGAAGGGTTATATATAGTGGTTAAGCGCAAATAAGCGATAAGTACGTGCGTGAACGCGTTGAAGGACGGCCTGATTGGAGAGAGAGAGAGGGAGAGAGAAAATTAAATAAAAAAAAAATCTAGGGAGAGGGAAATTAAAGAAAAGACTGGCTGGCGGTGTGAATTCTGATATTCTTGGAAATGGAAAAATGGAAAGATAAACAAGATGGTGCCCCGAGTGGCCATTGAATTTGTGTCCCGCTTGCAGACTCTTAAAATTTTTCAAGTTGACATTTTTCCCATTAAAATATGCTTAATGGAAGTCAAAAACTGGTTTTAAAATTACTAAAAAAATGACCCATTCAAACCTCCCTCATTTCTTTAATATTATTATTTATTATTTAATGTTTTCCTTAAATATGAAATTATCATCATATATAAGCAGACAACCTAAAGAGAAAGAAAATACACATACAGTGAGTGAGTCTGCCTTATTTCCATCCGCCCTTTCATCATCGCTGGACACAACTAAGCCTACGCGCTTGTCAAATTCTGCAATAAAAAAACAAAAAAAAAACTAACATAAATCAGTCATTTTTGAACAAAATAAGAAGTTTAAAATATTATTATAATTTAAAATCCAAGCCATCTGCAGTCCTTTCTAGAAAGTAATAATAATCCCACAACTTCTTATTCACAAAACTAACTTGAGAATAAGTAATATATATATATAAAGCCTGACTCATTCTTATCCCAATAAGTCCATCATCCAACTTCTAAGTAAGAAAATGACACCCCGGAAAATGAAAGAAAAGGGTAGTTTTATTTAGACAGAAGCAATGATTGGTGCAAATTCACTTTTCCTTTCTTAATTAACCCACCCTCTTCTCATTTGATGCAATTCTCTTAATTAACTAACCCTCCTCTCATTCGCTCCTTCCTTTACGGATTCATTCACAGTTTACAATTTTTTATTTTTAAAATTATTTATGAAAGGATAATGATACTAAGTGTCTGATTAGCATTATTTAAGATATAATAGTAATAAATTTATTTTACTTTTTAAATAGTGCTATTACACCTTATTCTTAACTCTCAAACACTCTTGTTGCTAATGATAAATATATCACATTTAATAAAATTTGCCGAGTGACAGCGCATGGGAAGAGAGTGTACTACTAGTTGGTGGAGACGGACCGTGTGTGTGGGAGGCGCGTGACTTTCCAAGGGTATTCTCGTAATTTAGCGATAGAGTGAAAATGACGAGAACATGGGTGGCACCATTCACATTGGCTGGGTTGTGGGGCCACGAAAAGGGGTGCAAAACAGGCTGCCGTATTTAGTTTTTTTATTTTATTATTAGTATTATTATCCAGCACGGAGACCGGCTGAATCGGTCCAGACTTGGCCAGGGGAAGTGGACTGGAGATGAACTGGGACAACCGGCAATTGACCGTGATTCCCGTGGCTTACCCAATTTGGACGGTGCTCCTTCATTAACTCCCTTGTCCTCTCTCTCTCTCTCTCCCGCTCCATATTCAGTTTTTTGCCACCTCTCCTAATCTTAATCCAAAACCAATACATTTCTCCATTTTTAAGCTATGATCAACTTGTTCATAATGTCAATTGTCTTATTGTGAGTGAGACCTTTCGTACGTAATGTAAATTACTTCTTGTTTTAAGCTTTTAAACGACGCATTCCGTATTCAGTAATCATGAAGAACTATATTTATACGTAATATTTGATTGAAAGGAGATTTGATGGTACTGTTGAAATTCACCAGTATTGAGTGTTGGTTCATTTGGACTACGAGGCTAATGGCTAAGAGATTGTTTTAGATTGTTCTCGAAAGGCTCTTAATAGTTAAGATGGAGAAGACATTTTATAAATTAGTATTAAAAGGAACCCAAGATCTAGTCCTTTGTACCTTTGTGTAACTGTCCTTGTATATATATATGGTGAGATATTCTGTTGTTTTGTAGAGGTGGAGGCCGGGAAGCTCAATCAAGCAAGATGGTATCAGGATTGAGGCTAATTTAGTGTCTTGTCTTGCGCGTTATTAAAGGTCATCCAAACATTGCGCCATATTACGGTTGGTATTTAATGTCTTGTCTGGCTTAATATTCATATCTAGAGCTGCTCCCTAGAGATTATTTTTTATTTCAAAATTCTTAAGGCTAATTTAGTCCTTCCATTTGTAAGTAGGTACTCTAATTGAGCCACCACTCAGCAAAATAAAAAACTTTAAACTCGAGTTTAGAATTTTGTTCAAGCTGAAGCTTATTTTACACAAGCCAAGTTTAAGTTTGAGCTTTACTTATAAGTAGTTTGTTTATATAAATAAAAGAGATTGTATTGAGCCAAACTCAATCTTAAGTTCTTGAGAAGCTTCTGATAAGTGGAACTTAGCTCATAAAGTATTTTTTCGATAAACTTTATAATCAATTATAATCAACAAAAATTAACTTTAAATTAATCAAACATAATAATTAATTAATAATAATTTTAAATTACAATAAACATAATATTTTCATCAGTTACTATAATGAAAAAAGTCATAATAAACAATTACTGTAATAAAATAAATAAGTCATAATGAACATAATAAGTAATAAAACTAGTTGTTTGAAAAATACAACAAATATAAACACATCATAACAAAAATAAATAAGCAAATTAAATTATTTGTCGTAAAAAATACAGCATAAAATAATTACTGAAAAATATTTTTATATTTCAAATTAACTACTCCAAATATCAACTTACAATATTAATCATAATTATGTATTTCAAATCATAAAATTATAAATAATATTTACAATCTATTCATAATCTTTTAATCAATTACGTTCGCCAATCTCTAATCAAATCAATTCATGAGTTATTAATTAAATCTGTTTGCAAGTCTTAATTATAAATTAAATTTTATTGAGCATAAGATTAATAAATTTCAAATTTAACTTTAACGAACAAGTTGCTAATTATTAAGTCAAATGTGGAACAACTCGGAAACCACTGGACTCATATCCGATTCTATTTGTGAGAGTAGGCGAGCTGCCATTTAAGTAATTTTTGTGTTTTGCCACGTGGTTGTCCTATGAGTACAATTTACATGGCTATTTGCGGGGCCTGTGATCGAAACGAATGTACGTTAGGATATCCTTGATTCTCTTGTCAAATATTTAATGTCAGAATTTAAATTTATAATTTTTTTAATTATAAAGGAATTAATTTTTATCTTGATAACACTTTTTTTTTTTTGGTATTATAACTTGATTCATGACCTCGACCTTACTTACGTACGGCATCCAACTATTCTAGTATGTTTACACTTCAATGTACGACTTTTTGTCCATCTAAATTAATATGTGGGTATTAGTGAGATGCTTAATCATCAATGCAGATGACATATACGTACGTATGTACATGAGAGAAGACGTGGTTGAAATTTAAGTATACGAGAGAGTTGAGTTGGGTGGGTGGGAAGATTCCATTAGGATATGTCGTAGAATTTTCCTTTTCCCAAGGCCGCCCCCCCGGAATGGCTCTCTAGTCTTATTATAGTGCTTGCTTACGGGCTATGACATTTTCAAGAAAGGGACAGGCTTCGAGACTAAGTTATATTTGTGAAATTATCAAGTCTACTACGTATTTGTATATATTTAGTGACTAGGGTCTTGGCTTACAAGTAAAGCGTATTCATGGCATATCATACTCATATTAAATATCATTACATTTTCATTAAGTAATGTTCAAAATATTGTTTAAATTGTAGTGTATATATAAGTGAATGTCGTTGAGTTTATATCCAACATTTTTGGATTAAATCAATTAATTCATTTGGACTAAATTGAATCAAGTTTTTTTTAATAAACTGGATTTGATGCAATGTTTAGGCTAATTAAGACTAGACTGCACAATATATAACCTAATCCGTACTTAAAGAACACTGGTCGGTCGGTACAACCTAACTAGTTTACTTAATAAAATATATAACACAAGATGTGATCAAGTAAAATAGAAATAAATTTTCTAAATGGACAGACAAACCTAATCAACTTATTCGATGTGATCTCTCATCATACCAAAGCAAATAAAAAGCTCACATTGAATCTTTTAAAAAAAACTCCAACAAGTAGTTGGAAAGGACCTAAATCTGGCAGCTTGCATTAGTTTTAGGGTGGGGTTGCCACTAGTGTAGTCTTTGAAGTTTAATTAGTCTAGTCTTTTTTTAAATTCAACTATGATATATCTTAAAGTATTCAATATAAAAAGAAAAACACAACTTAATTTCTATTGTTATTGTTGTTGTTGTTGTTGAGGATGAAGTTAAAAAAAGGACATGCACCAAAGTATTGCCTAGCTACCAGCTAGCTTGTGTGGCTTGCAAGCTTCTAGTTACAATCAATAGTGCAGTTTTGGAATTTGATAATTAGCGTTACATAATTCATTAAATTTGGAACTAGCTAAAGGTTGAATTTCTTACAAAATTGAATCTCTCATTCAATAAGGATAGAGATAGTTCAACCAGGATAAATTGAATGATGTGGCCTGGCCTGGCCTGCCCTCCTTCAGTGTAAATTACATGGTAGGTTGTGTGCAACAATTTATAAAATTGTATTTAATTTTGAGGGAAAAAAATTCCTGTGGGAGTTTACTACTTGTATGGGTACGTAAGCTAATTAAGTCAAACTTACACTTTTTTGGGTGATGACAACACAGATCATACACTTTTTTGGTGGATATTTGCTCGCTTTTGCCACAATTAAGTGCATTGCAAGTCTGCCTAATTAAATTCAAATATAAATACAATTTAGATCTACAAATAACATATTATATTATATTAATTTACTGTTTTTATTAATTAGCACAACACAAGCAAGCATACTAGATTCTAACTCATTAGTTTTGGTTTATTTTTTAATAACCTTGGCTTTCAATTCAATTTTAGTTCTATTAGCTTGAACTTTACCACAAAGATTAAGATATATATATATATATATATATATATATATATATTATTTTGTACAAGTACGTACCCTTCAAATTGTAGCTTATATATTTAGGGTAATATTCCTGGCTATAGAAACCTCTCTCAGTTAAAGTATATACTCCTCACCTGTTTCATAATTTAATAGGCATTATAACTAATTTTTATTAACTATGATCAACAAATATTATATATGATAGCTAGTAAACTCCATACCATTTAGTCGCGTCTTGTGATCAATTTAGTTGGATTTTATATTAGTTCGATTCAGTTGTGTATGGGCGTACAGATATTATATATGATAGCTAGTAAATTCGATTCATACCTAGTTTTTGTGGTCTTGTGATTAATTTAATTACAATCCCTTAGATTAGTTTAATTATGGACATATTATTATATCATATATAATAATAAATCAAAATCAAACTAAATCATAGACACACAACATTCGCTAAAGACTGTTTATTTTATGTTCAAATTTTGGTAAATTAATAACAATAATAGGTGGTGATGGTTGACTCAAGGGATAAAGTCTCGTGACATTTAGTTAGTTAAAAGTTAACTCAAATTAATTAAATTCTTGATTGTGAAGGATGGTCTTCCATTAATAAAGATTTTGTATTAAAAATTAGTGTTAGAAAAGCACGTATCTATATAAAACTTATTTGGGGTACCTAGCAAACAATAAAAAAAAATATTTGGGCTACAACAGGCCCATCTCTTGCCCCCGGCCGATCTTTGGGCTTTGATTGTACTAGACATGGTTCTATACAATGAATTCTGGAAAATTTGATCACTAATGACCCCAAAAAAGATAATGATAAAATAAAATAAAATTTAGCTATGTACATAGTCTTTAATCTTTATGGGTAATCAGCATTTCACTTAAAATAAGTCCGAGCCGTAACACCCCATCCTCCAAAATGTGCTATAAAATCTGATACATCATGGTAAAAAAAAAAAGAGAAAAATAAAAAAAATAAAGAAATAAAAAATAAAAAGTGGATACAGGTCAACCCAATTGGATGTGGGTCGACTTGAAGATTGGGTGAGATCCAGCGACGGGAGTCCTGTAGTCTTTCACCCCTTTTAACAGCAACAATACGGTGGGAGATTAAGGGTTTTCAACCCTTTGGTAGCGGTAGCATAGTGGGAGACGATGCACCTCTCGTTGCTTCTATTGACAATGATCGAGGTGGGAGACCCAAGATCTCTCACCCTATAAGAAATAAATATTATCTGTAAGAATTATAATTTTAGGGAATTTAAGATTACCATAATTTTAGGGGACTTAGGATTATCATGCTCCACCATAAATAAGCAGTGATTCATTTAAAAAAAATATATATTTAATACCAGTATGAATATTACTCTCAGGTCTTCAGTATCTTCAGTAACTAATATAAACATCGAAATATGTTAGTACGTAGATTTTTGTGTGCCTTCTAACTATTCTTTTTCTTACAGACTCAGATAATTTAGCAACGACATTTATGATCAAATAACTCTATTGGTTGTTTCTTGACAATAATAAAATAAAAAGTTATCGTGGAATGATTTTTTCATACAAACTAAACTTTCATAAATTTTGTGTAATTTTTTTATATTTTTATATCTCTTTTAAAGGTAGCATTTAATCATCAAGTTGGACTGTTGTGCAATAGTGTCATTCTAAGTTTATAAGGAAATTTATAATTAATTCTAAAAAAATCCGTTTTAGATGATCCCATAATTCTTTAAGACATTTTTTAGTTTCTAGAAAAAAAATATACTTTTAAGTATAAATATATATCAAAATCTCATTTTTATGCCAAAACAAAAAGTAAGAGAATAAGACTTGATCTACAAGTCATAAAAGAATAACTTCTACACATCTTTTAACATTCTAAAGTCTATAAACCAGCTTAAATGGTTCATTTACAAAGTGACCTACTTCAACATTCAAAACCTTCCCAACCTATTAGTGGTTCTCACAAGTTTCAACTACATAAACAAATCGAAATCAAAATATTTACGTGGTCATTTGACATGCAAGATCATAGATGTACACTCATAATTCACGGTCTTTTATATGTGAAATCTTTCAAAATATCCAAAAACACTACCATGATATGTGATCAATCATGTTATTTAACTCTTGAATTTTTCTTTTTTATTTGAAATATCGATTTCACCTAAACACGTTTGAATGTGAGAGGTAAATGTTTAACGCTTAGTGAGTGTTAAAAAATAAATTTTTACATGATTATGATCTAATCAACATAAAAATTTTCCTTAACATCTTTGTGACTCATGCAGGGTAACTTTTACAACATTTACCAAATCTGCCAATTTGTAAAATTGATACTAAGGTTCAGCTCAACGATTCCCTCTGACCTCATGATAACCCTATGGCTATAACAATATGTATGAAAGAAAAACTTTTTTTTTTTTTTCATATGAAAGTTTTAAGAATCATGATTCCATGTTCCTCATACTTTAATACACATTTAGTCAACAAATATTTCATGCAATATAAATTGTAAGTTTGACAATGAACCCTCACCTTGTTTTGTTTGAAAAAGTTTTATTTCTTTGCCTCTCTCCTCTTCTTCTCTCATTTTTTTATTTCTTTTAAGGGTGGAAGACTACTCTTTTTTTGTTATTTATAACCTCAATTTTCCTTATTAGGAAGTGATTTTAAATCAAAAAATTAAAATTTTATTTCAGACCTCTTATTTGGGAGAAATTAACCAGTTTTTATTTAAATTTAAATTATTTTAAGAGATAAAAGGTGGTATGAAAAAGAGATTTGGCTACAACTTTCTTTTTTTAAGTGTAGCTATAGAAGAAAGGAATGCCTGGTAGCTAAGCTCCTGTGGCAGCAAACATCGCAGTCACGGGCTTGGCCTAGCCTAGCCTAGTCAAGAGTGCGATTTTGTTTACTCTAAAAGTAAAAAAGTCATTTTGAACCTCCTTAATTCATTTCTTTTATTTCTCCTTTTTCTCTCTTTCCTCTCATAGTGGGCTCACTCACCGCTATCTCTCCGCCTCGCAACTACCTCGTTGAACCATTGCTCATCAACCTACAACCTCACCTCATCGTTTCTCTCTCTTTTCTCCTGCTGCTCTGTGCAATGGTGAGGCTAGGCGGGGCGGAGATGTAGCGAGGTGATGCTAGCGAGGCGACAGGGTAGAGTAGTAAGGCGACGATGTAGTGGTGGCGAGTAGCGGTTGAAAAGTCAACGACGAGATGAAGAAGATAAAAAGGAGAGAGAAAGAGAGTGGGTAGAAAAGGAAGTCTAAAATAACTTTTTTATCCCGAGGTAAAGTCACCTAGGGTGAACAAAAATCTTACTCCTAGCCAAGCCAAGCACGAGTTGAGATCTGCTATCGCAAAAAGTTGTTCCCTTCTTTGTCCAGCCAATAAAATGCAGCCATACCACCAATTTTTAGATAGTAATTTTTTTAAAAAAATTATAAAATCAAACCAAAAAATTATAAATGACATATATGTTGATTATATATATGTTATTATTTGATTTTATAATTTTTTGATTTGATTTTATATTTTTTTTAAAAAAATATTATTTAAAAATAAGTGATGTGACGATATTTTATTAGCTGAACAGGGAAGGAGACAGCCTTCTGGACAGCAGATCTCGGCTCGCCAAGCACCAGAGGCGCATTTGAATGCCTGGCCAAGTGTTAAACTGACGCTTGACATTATACTTTTTTTTTTTTTTATCTTCACAAATTTATACTTATATATACATATTTGTATACTTAGTTATTTAATTTTTATTTTGATTAAATTTTATTATCTCACTACTTAATTTAATTTGCAATTAACTCATTAAGTTGGATTTATCTTTCAAATTCAGTATGTTTTTATAGGTCGCACCACACTAATTAAAATTTATCGTGAGTCCTAATTTAATTCATGTAAATAAAATTATCACAAGATAAAATTCCTTTGAAATTTAAAGAAAGTTCTTAGAATGTTACACGAGTCATATGGAACTCAATAAGTACCCTGGATGGCAACATTAATTTCTAAAAATGGAACTTGGGTTTTAGATATATTTGAACTCAGGACGTTCCTTTCTGGTCATGTTTGCGCATGCAAGCTTCTTTTTTGAGCCTCCAGCTCTTTCTCTAATTCAATTCACATTATATATGCATGCATATCTTACTTTTTAAGTCTATAAACTAGCTAGGAATTTAACCATTGATATAAACAATCTGGAAACAGTGAAACATTCTTAACGTAGAGAATATATTGTTGTTTTGGGATATATATAAAAATGGATCGACAAAAACAAGAGTAGACAACACAACCCATATTATTTAAAGAAACCCTAGCTAGAGCACCATATATATATAGGATAAGAAGGAAATTACTTTGAGACATGCAGGGGTTCACCATATATTGAAAGTTTTTCTTCCCATAATTTCTTTTCTTGCTTTGACAAGACAAGCAATATTGTCTATTTTCCATGTCCACCACCATATCCAGATCCATACCCTCCACCTTCACCATAACCAGATCCGCTTCCTTTGCCAGACCCCTCACCATGACCTGAGCCAGACCCATGTCCAGAACCTTGGTTTGATCTGCCATTACCACTTGATCCTGATCCAGCATGAGATCCAGCATATGATCCTGCTTCTGAACCTGCACCTGAGCCAGAGCTTGAACCAGCATGAGACCCCGCGTATGAACCTGCTCCTGAGCCTGAGCCTGAACCAGATCCTGATCCAGAACCAGATCCTGAACCTGAGCTAGACCCAGAACCGGAGCCCGAGCCCGAGCCCGAGCCTGAGCCACCCCCACCTCCTAACCCTATGCCTATTCCAGCACCAATACCTACTCCAATACCACCAAGGTCCAACCCTAAGTCCTTCCTTGCTACCCGACTTTCAGACACCGCAACTAGCATACAAAGAAATAAAACAAGAGCTATTGGCTTTAAAGTAGCCATACTTGAAACTATGTAGAGAACTTCCAAAATAGCAAAACAAGGTTTGTAAAGATAGTATTATGCACCTCCTAGGTTTTGAAGGCCTTTTATTGGGAAGGTGTATGAGGCATGGAGGGCAATTTATAGTTGTGGATGCTAAGGGTAGGGCCTACACTCGTGCAAAATTATGCAACAATTAATTAATTGAAGAAGTGGGAGACATTTGCTTTATAACTTGGGGCGGGGCGGTTAGTGATATATGTGATGTCAGTATATATTGAAATAATTATGTAAATATGGATGAAGCACGCACGGCTTGTGGTGCAGAAAGCTGATCAGCGTGGAGTGGAGTCTTTCATATGACAGCCACCTTCCCTTATCATTATCAATTTAAGGAGCCCTAGAGGCCGACCCACAACTCCACTTACAATATTAATGGAGTCTGATTTGCCTTTTCCTCAATTTTCTTTTCCTATTCTATGATTGCCGAGTAGACAAATCCGCCATCGCACAGCATTTTAATGGAATCTAGGTTCAGATGTATAACATTTTTAAAGATTAATGGGACTGTAAGAAGCTTCATGAATCAAAACATGAACATATTTTTCTTCTTCTTTCTTTTTTTTTTTGTTGTAAAAAGAGTATGGATTTCAAGATACATTTGTTTGAGGGAGCGACAATTTTCACCCCTTACATAGGACCTTTCATCTCACCCATTATGTTAAGTTCGGAGCGATAATTTTCATGCTAACTTTTGACCAGAAACTGTTATCAATTTGAAAATTATCTATGTCTATATATTATTTTCGCCTATCCCAGGAAGCATTCGCTGGTCAAGTGATCATCAAGGAGTTTATCAACTCGTACAGTAATACCCGAAAATAATTTGAGGCTATAAATAATATTTGATGAAGGGTACAAGTGAAATTTTTGAAAAAATGAAGCTATAGGGTACACTAATGTAGCTTTAGGCGATTGAATTGGATGAAGGGAGTATCCCAGACCCTAGATAGCCAAGAAAAATAGTATAGTATTGACGAGTAATATAAGTTATGATTTTTGGTGATGAAAGAAATTGGATCGAGAATAGTTTTCGGTATAACTGTCGACTAGGTTGAGAAAATCGAATCGATGTAGGAAACATCCAAAAAGTTAACGGATCATGCTAAGGACCAATATTTTACGTGTAGAACAAACCTTAAGCAATTTCGGGTTAAAACTAATGGATTTAAGGTTAAAACAGTCAGCCGGGCGTAAGTGCAATTTTCTAAATTTGCTCGAGTGAGGTCAAGACGATAGATTTTTGAGAATTTCAAGAATTAAATGAAGTATACAAAACTTGTGGGCCTTAGTAATAGTGTTAGAAAGATCAGGGGTATCATGGTAGGGGCTAAAATGGAATTGAAAGAAAGTAGGGGGTGAAAGTGTAAAAAATAGAAAGTTTGGGGTGTGAACGCGGCAGCCAAAAACGGCCGCCGCAAATCTACCGCACGTGGAGGGTATCTCCGGCAATGGGATGGCCGAGGGTGATTTAGGGAAGGTAGTATACGGTGCAAGGAGGCTTGGGGGCCAAGCGTTGGCCTCTGATTGGTTGCAAAACGACTGAAATTTTGCTATAAATAGTTAAGTTTTTGGCTGAGATTTCTTATTCAAATTGCTCGCGATTGGGAGCGAATCGAAGGGAGTGGTTAAGGGGCTTTTGATCTCGATGCGTCAAGATCGTTTCTGGAGATTTTGGAGGATTTTTCATAGCGTTTGAAGGCCGTTTGAAGCTAGGCTGAGAGTTGGAGACGGGCCGCCACCGCCGACCTACAACTCGCCTTTTGAGGCACTTTCCAGTGTTGTTTCGGCAGAAAAATTGCACCATTGTGATCGACTTGCTTGGGGCTTCAAGGGGGTACCTTTCTTTTGATCATCAGAGCAACTGTCGGTGGTCGGTTCAACGAAGAAGACAGTAGTGCGTGACTGCACGCGCCAACTCTCACTCGCACCCACGCGCTGAGCGCGTGAAGGCGCGTGACAGGGGCATTTTCGGTATTTCCTTAGCTAGAATTTTTATTGATTTATTTTATGATTTATCATGTTGAAATATTTGAAAAAATATTTGAGGAGATAATTATTTTGGAATTATTGAGGTGAAAAATGGGAGAAAATAGAGAAAATTATAGAAAAATTGAGAAAAATGGATTTTGATGCTTTCTTAATTAAATATGGTGTTTAGGGAATATCTTGGCTTGAGGTTGAGAATAAATTCAAGTATTTGTGATTTGACACGAAAATCGAGATTGTGCACGAGGATCGAGGCTATCTGAATATGTCGAGGTGAGTTTTCCTACTTGCATAAACCTTGGTTTTGACTTGTGAGTGTTCTACTGAAAAACTTTGTATTTATGTTACCTAAATGTGTTGTGATTTTATGCAAAATGATTTTGTTGCATGTAAACGGTAACCGGTGACAGTTGGTTTTATGAGGAAGGTTCGTCCCTAAATATTTTGTACTTGAACATTGTATTTTATAAAATGTTGTTTATATGATACTTTGAATTAGAAAATGTGGCATTATCTTGCGTTTTATGAATTCGTATGAAATGTCAGTCTAAGATGTTATCTGGATAATGTAGCCATAATTCTCCAAAGACGTGACAGAATAATAGGGGTATCTAACGCTAGTGTACATGTCAGGATAGTCGCCTTGGTTTCCGTGCCAGGCCGTTTGGTCAGGAAAGTTACATTAGGATGACTAGGTGGTCCATATTGTGTTGTTTATGTGGGATGTCAGCCTAGAATGTTGTCTAGATAGTGTAGGCGTAATTCTCCAAGAGCGTGACAGAATAATAGGGGTATCTGATACTGTGTGCATGCATGTTAGGATAGCCGCCTTGATTTTTGTGCCAGGCTGTTTGGCCAGGGAAGTTGCATTAGGATGACTAGGTGGTCCATGTGAAATTTTGGAATTGAGATTGTATGGTGGTTCTCGGATGCTTAGAGTGGAAGCGTAATCTGGAGAGATGCGTTGACTTGCCCCTCTTAAGCTAGAATCGCGTCGTGTCATCGAGTCGGTATAGTAGCATAGCTTTAGAGAGGTTGCTCTTTTCCAGTGGTAGGATTAAGCGCTTGAGATTCTCTTGGGATAGGACTTACTGGGTGTATTGGTTTATTTCATGTTTTGCATTTATTCATGAAAAATGTGTTTTAAACTCTCACTTAGATGATTCATCATCTAATTTGGACTATGTTTTTGGAATATTCAAATGTTCCAGGTGAAGGCAACTGTGCGAAGGAAAAAGAAATTGCCAATGAGTGACGACGATTAGTGGATAGTTTACTTTATGTCGTTTCCAATTATGTTGTTACTTTTGATGACGTCATGTAAACATTAGTTTGACTTTATAATATGAATAAAGTGGTTTTGGTTATGACCTGTTAAGGTTTCGATCTAGCTGTCGCATTTGAGTGTGTATATCTATCTTAGTTTATTGATGGTTCATAATTGATATACTGAGAAGGTGTAATCGAATTTTCGGGGAATGGTTTATGTTAGGTTTCTGTTGATTGGAAAAAAAATATCCTCAAAATCTTACGTTACGTATCGCTCCAGAGAAATGGGGTGTTACACGTACTCTAAGAATTGAAGATGTATAACTTAAATGGATTGATTGAGAAGTGAACATCTATATATCCAAGTGAATTTGAGTTCAAGTTTGCTGCTTTCATTTGTGATAGTAATTTATATACAAATTAAAATTTTATCCATAATCTTATCATTCAAATGATATAGTCATTATTAATGGCCATACTTCATTGTTATGATATATCTAATTATAATTCCTACTAGTATATATTTTTTGTGAAAAAAATTCTGTAAGAATATTGCCATTTTTGTGTTCGTGTATGTTTATTTCTTAATTTGCTGAAACATTGCTTCATTCTGAAGAAATATGATGGTGAGCAACTCTGAAGGACACTTTGTTCATGGACCATATATGGGTGCATGCGAACAAAGTGAAAAGCAAAAAGGGCCGCTGGCCATGATTGTCCATGCATCAAGATCATATACATCAGCAACCTAGACTATTCTAGAAAAGATTAAACCTATCCCACGAATAATTGGGTTCAAATTTATAAGATTGATAGAAGTTTCACATGCATGCATGCTTCCATTGTCTGGAGCCTTCTTTCGGATCGATGAAGCTTTTTCTGCTTATATATATTCTTCTGTTGCAGAAGGAGCAGATTAATTAATGCATGCCAATAAAACATTTTACAGTCTTAAGGCACCATATATTTGCTAATGTACGTTTGTAAATATCGGGAGAGACGGAACAGAACAAGTTAATAAGATACCCAAACTAATTACACCAATATAATTTGGAGAACATATATAATAATTAATAAAATATAAATAATTCTTCTAAACAAATTATTTATTTTTTATTTAAATTGTATGGAAGTTGAAGCCTCATCATATCATATGATATATATAGGATTTGTGTTGCCATATGTGAAATAAAACACACAACCAAACCCCACGATAGTATCAAGATCTAACAATATTCAAATAGAATCAAAGAAACGAAAATATACACAATGCACACAGAAACAATGAACACAACGTTTATGTGTTCGGATCAAAACTATTCTACTAACGATAAGATTTCACCCTAATCAATTCAATAATAATAGATAATGAATTTATAGAGATATACAATAACACTCTCAAGAAATCTCGGCGGCCACTCGTAAATCAGAAAATAAAATAGAGATAAACGCAACAGAGTATATCGCTCAAGCCCATCTCGAGCAACTTAACACTCAATCTCACCAATCTCTCCCTTAAGCAAACAAACAAACAAGTGATTCACACTTACTGAGAGTAGAAATTGGATTTGCCTTGCGTACGTCTTCTCTGTTTTGAAGAGTTCTTCTTGCTGATTGCATCACTACATCATCTCATTCTTTCTTGCGTTCTTCTTTTGTTCTAGAGTGTTTTGTTTCTCTTGTATTTCATTGAGTTGGTGTGCGAAAAGTGTCGATTAGAATGCCAAAGAAAACTTATATACAAAAGGGCAAACGATAGCAACCGTTTGATTGAGGGTTTTATATGATGATCAACGACCCACATTTAACCAGTCACTTTAGGTATATATAAAGTCAAATGCAACATAAAACCCTAATGCAAATAAAATGAAATCTAAATGAACAATTATCAATTGATTTTAAATTACAAATCAACATATTTGTAATTAAAATTAAAAGAGGAGAAGAAAAGTTTTTGATAAAAAGAATTAAACACATGCAACTCACATGTATATTTATTTACTTGTATTTCATGTAATCTTGACAATATTCCGTTCCATATGTTTAATCTTTCACAAGAACCAAAGGAGACCAACTGCAATGATTTAACATCCACCTGTACAACCATATATGTGTGTGAATACACATGGTAAAATTAATAAACACTTACTAAATTTTAAAGTTATAATTATTTATTTATTAAATTTTAAATTATAACTAGTCACTCACTGAATTTTACTTAACGTCAACCATCTATCACTCATTATAATTTCGTCAACTATTACAAATGAAAAATATTAACAAAATCTAACGTGGCTAATAGAATTTGACGTGATAAAAATTAAGTTAATATATACTCACTGAACTTTAAAAATGTAACTATTTATTCACTGAACTTTGTTCAACGTCAATCATCCATCACCTCGTTACATCATTGTCTGATTTTTAAACATATTAAAATATTTTTGTATGCATTTGAGATCATTTACATCTCAAACCAAAAGACAAAAACTAAACTAATGATTCAAATTAAAAAAAATAATTGATGCAAATCAAACATAAAAAAAATATTTGTTTAATAATGAGCCCAAGAGCCAAAATTGATTACAAAAATCATATTTATTCTATACTAAAAACCAACAATCTTTAAACTTATAGGGTAAATGTACATTTATTGTATCTTATTTTGAATTCGAAAATATTATTATTAGTCAATAAAAAATGTATCGTGTTTATTAACTAATAAAATTATTTTGAGACTAAAAATATGATAGAATAAATATGTATTGTCTAAAACAATTTTTGTAATTAGTTTTTGTCTCTTGCTCTTATTATTAAATACATTTTTTTGTAAATTTCGTTGTTCGTAATGGAGGTAAAAAAATCTAAGCAAATATTTTTTTACTTTTGGTTTGCATCAGTAGATTTTTTAATTTGAATTATTAGTTTAGTTTTTACTTTTAGTTGGAGAAGTAAGTGATCTCAAATGCATATAAAAATCTTTTAATATATTTCAAGATTAGACGGTGATGTAACGAGTGTTTCAAGATTAGACGGTGATGTAACGGGGTGATGGATGGTTGACGTTGAACAAAGTTCAATGAATAAATAGTTACAGTTTTAAAGTTTAGTGAGTGTATGTTAACTTAATTTTTGCTACGTCAGATTCCGTTAGCATTTTTCGTTTGTAATAGTTGACGGAGTTATAACGAGTGATGGATGATTAACGTTGAATAAAATTCAGTGAGTAACTGATTACAATTTAAAGTTCAGTGAGTAAATAATTATAATTTTAAAATTCAATAAGTATTTATTAATTTTACCCGAATACCCACACATATAGGGGTTTAAAAGAGAGATGAAGTGAAGATTGTTGTGGAAGAAGCGGGTAAATAGATAAGCATCCATTACTTAATTGATACAATAGGGGCAGCATAAAGACTGACTGATGGACAACTAATTAATCCTCGTAATTAGATCCATACTTGTAGTAGACATGAACAAAAGAAAAGACAATACTCATGCTGATGACGGCCGACGCCTAATTATTATTTAATTACAGATCATGGCGACAATCTCTTTAATTTCAATGGCTTGACCGTGTTTCTATTGCAATCTTCTCAGTTGCCCCGGTTCCCACCAGAACCCGACTTGGCCCTCGACCCAGCGTATGAACCAGCCTCAGAACCTGCTTCAGAACCGGAACCTGACCTAGCCCTCGATCCAGCGTAAGAGCCCGCTTCTGACCCTGCTTCAGACCCACCAGAACCTGACTTAGACCTCGATCCAGCATAAGACCCTGCTTCAGATTCCGCTCCAGACCCAGAACTTGACCCGGATCCTGAAGAAGAAGCCGAGCCTGAACTAGAACTAGACCCAGACCCAGACCCAGACCCAGACCCGCTTCCACCACCCAAACCCACGCCCAACCCTGCTCCAACTCCAACTCCCACCCCACCAAGATCCACACCCAAGTCTTTTCTAGCCACCCTACATTCGGATACAATGGCACAAGCTGCAAGAAGCAGAAAGACAAGAAGTGCCATGAACTTCACAGCGGCCATCTTTGTGATCATGCAGTTTCAGGAGAATATTGTATATAAATAGGGGTTGTCTTTCTTGAACAAGTTTGGGATCGATCAGGGCTGCTAGCTATCTGTGAGAGGTAATGCATGGGAATTCAACTATTTATAGTTGCAGATGCAAGCTTGCTAGGGTTTGGTAGTGAAGAGTGCAAGAATGTGGATGACACATGTGAATGATCAATAGTGGGAGCTGAAGA
Source organism: Diospyros kaki (assembly GCA_036245055.1). Classification (NCBI taxonomy): domain Eukaryota; kingdom Viridiplantae; phylum Streptophyta; class Magnoliopsida; order Ericales; family Ebenaceae; genus Diospyros; species Diospyros kaki. The sequence goes on along the minus strand of BSEG01000010.1, from coordinate 37,247,499 downwards.
TTTGGCATTTTATTGATTTGGGTCGCCGAAAGCCTGTGGCTCAGAGCATTTTCAAAACTAAAAGGTGTCTAGGCGTCCATGCCAGCTATGGTACCGCACTCAACATAGTGCAGTATATATGAGTATTGTATTATATATGATTGTTTAAGTAACTAATAATTAATTTAATCTGTTCTGAAAGCTAGGATGGGTTCATGATGAGAACTGAAATAGATTATATAATAATAATAATAATTGGAGATATATAATATTTATAGAGAATTTTGTACAAAATAATTTTCACCTTTTATTTGTCAGTACATTTTTTCACTTCTATATATCCTCAAACTTGATTGAATTATGAGTGAATTTTAGTTGATAAATCATTGAATTATGTACGGACAAGATATAAGAATAGTTTCTCCCTTTTGTTGAGGATAGAAAAACCCACAGCAAGCAAATAAAGAACAGAAGAACAGTAAAGGACACAATTACAAAGAGGAACAAGCTTCAGTTAACCCAAACTGAAGGAGGGAAGTCAACCTGGAATACTAGGGGGGCAAAAACTTCACCCATAAACTTTGTCCTCATTAATAGTTATTAATTATATTATGGTAATTTGTGATTAGAAGACAAGTTTGATTCGTGAAACAATTAGTAAAGACTTACCTTTAAGGATTAGCATTTGTGGCAATAGAGTTCAGTTTATTATGACTTAAACATTTTCTCGAGTTGAAGTCAACAAATTATTTAGTTTTAATATTTCGATTTTAATTTTTTTTAAATCATTTTGTTAACGAAACTTTAAAACACCTAAATGAAAATAAGGTGTTTATTTTTATAATAAAATAGTTGTAAAATACTGAACGAGCCGCGTTGGGCCACAAACAATAATTGAAATTGCTGAAGATAAGCAAATGTTTGTGGTTAAGATAATCCAAAGTGAAAGTGGCGATTCGGCATTAATCTTTGGATGACAGCTTAATTGGGATTTGGAAAAGCACCAAGGTTCTCTTCAAGGACTTACTATATATTATAAAATTTCGGCACGTGGAGCGGAGACATCGATCGCCAACCAACATGAATAATATATATTTTATCATGATCTCCACTTACCAGACCTCAGTGGACTATGATTAATTTACGGCGATATTGTTCTTCGCATTTGGCATGTTTTATAATGAACCATCCAGAAAGTTTGATTGACCAGCTTCTGTTTAAGATAAATTACGCTTAAAAAGTTTCTGTGGTTTAAATTTAATTTTAAAAGAAAATTTCTAATAAGGTTTATTAGAAATTGCATTAATGCTGTCATAAATCTATTAGTGATGTTAATTAAACTATAAACTAAATCAATGGAGGAGCAGCTCCTCTCAACTTCCTATTTCCCTTATTAATTCCTCATCAAGTCCCCCCCTAGATTGTGGATATATATACATATATATATATCTCGTCAAATTAGAATCCAGTGATAGATAAACTGTTGAAAGTTAATAATACAGATAAATTTACAATCAATTTGTGAAGGTTTACAATAAATTTTCTCTAATACTTTTCTTTTTCTATTTTACTCGATCAATATTATTTACTATTTTTCAATGTTTTCAGAATCGGATCGGACATTGATGCAGGAAAGAGAATAGTTCACGGTTCAATAGTTGAATTGGGATTGAAATGGGTAGACCATTTTAATTTTTTATTAAATAAATAAATCCATAAAAATACATAATTAATGATAATCTATTTATATATTATATAGTTATATACCCAAGGGGCGAACGACGGCCGAAGATGAACAAAGAAGAAGAAGAACGATGGAAGAAGAAGAAAAAGAAGAAGAAGAAGAATGATGGAAAATTGGAAAGCAAGAAAAAGAACACTGGAAGATCGGAAAGCAAGAAAAATTAGGGAAAATAGGAGAAGAAGAAGAAGAAGAATACTAGAAGATCAAAGAGCAAGAAGAAGAAGGGAAGATCAAGAGGAAGAAGAAGAGGGGAACAACAACATTAGGGTTTGCAGAAAATACAATATTTTGGGTTATTTAAACTGCTTAAAATGACAACCTTTGAAAGCGAACTGATTGAACAATTTTGTTTTGTCCGACCCGTGGTTTGACCAATTTTTTTAAACCCCTTTTTTTTATCTGAACCAATTTTTTTTTTCCCACCGGCTAGTTTGGTTGGGTTTGAAAAACACTGCTATTTTCAAGATTAAAATTAAAATTTTCAGAATAAAGAATAAGAAATATATTTCATGAAGAATAAAAAATATTGATTTAAATTTATTATAAACATTCATAAATTGATTGTAAATTTTGTTTTGTATTCTTAATAATTGAAATAATAATTAGATTAATTTTTACCTGAGAGATAATTGTTATGATACTCAACAATTTAAACACTGTTAGATTCTGGTTTGAAGATGTGCCCTCCATCTAAGAAGGAACATGAGGAAATTGAAGGAAATGGCATCTGGGGGGGAACTGCTCAGGACTGAAGGGTTTTTTTGAAACAGAAAGTTAAATTTAAATCACATGGTATATTGATATATATATGGATGAAATGTATCCCGAAATTTATGCATATTCCCTATTGTAATTTCTATAAATATCTTATAACCATTATATATATATGCTAATGAGATGTAATTAAACTTAATATATCAAACTTAAAATATTGTCATCGTATCTGTCATATTTGAAATATTATTAAGTTTAAACACCAAACCGTCAAATCGAATTGTCGAATAGTGAGAAATAATAGCACTAGTGATTTCAAGATGGCAAATTTAAAAATTGTGAGCCTCATACTTTTTGAGTATATATATGCATGCACTCAACGAAATAGCTAATAAAACAACCATATATCGATAATTTCAACGGAGGATGCTTTGGCGAAAGTGGCAATTTCTAAAAACAATAGTTTCATATAGCTTGGGTTAGATAGACAGTTTTATAAATAAATTTGCAGGGATTTTGTCCTTCTTAAGTTACGGGCATGTGGGATGGTTTATAATTAGCTTGCCTTTGTATTTTGAGGACATGGTTTCATGGGGAATGCTTGCTGCTGGGTTGCCCATGTTTAGCTCCAAAATGTTGAAAAAAAGACTTAGGAGGCGGATGTTACTGGATTTCTTATTTATCTATTTATTATGTTAATGTTTATTCATTCTATATTTCTGGATTGTGGTGGTTTCTCTATTTGGGGAAGTTTTTTGTCAGTATGATTACAATTTTTTCTAATTTCATTTATCTTTTTTTTTAAAAAAAAAAACTTTTACAAAAGGAAAGAGAAACAGGAGACACAGAATACTTACATTAACAATATAAAAGGTGGCGTTGCTATGGCTCCGTTTGTTGCAGCTTAATTAAAGAAATTATAGTTTCTATCTTCTCAGATTATAACTTCTAAAATTTAGAATAAGTTGTGAACCTATTTGTTACAACTTTTCAAAAGTTGTAGTTAAACAGTTGTGGTGTTTGATACCATAAGTTGTAAAATAACTTATTTTTATATAATTGTTCATAATATCCTTAATAGTTATAGAATGATAATTTAAAAATTAATTAGTGTATATGTATAAGTTTCAAAGTGTTATAAAAAAATTAATTAGTGTATAGAGAGAGAGGGAGATGGCGAGAGAGAGGAAGAGATCTGAAAATAGAGATGACGGTAGAGAAGAGAGACGCTTGATTGCGTGGACAAAAGGGTAATTCTTTGTTAAAAATAAGGACAAAATTGTCATAAAAATGTAACTGTTTAAGTAGAAGTTGTAGAAACTATGGTACTCTAACTTTGAAAAAGTCAGTTTCTACCCCTTGTAAAAGTTAGTAAAAGTTATAAGGTAGAATTTTACAAGTTAAAACAAACACTACATTTCTATTTTTTTAAAATTAAAAACTAAAAGTTGTAACTTTTAAGTTGCAATAAACATGCCCTATGACCAATATGACAGCTATGTAAACAGTAACACCAAACACCAAAGCCTAAAGGAAGGAAGAGAGAATAGAGAGACTGCATTGAGCATTGATAGCCCCAATACATTTTCTTTTATTCGCTCTTTAACTTCACAAACGTAGTCCTAGCCCAAAAAAGAACTTCACAACCCTTAAAAGAACTTATTTTATGGGGTAACAGAGAGGGCAATTATCATTATTAGGGTGTGTTTGATTCAGTGGTGGGAAATGGGGTAGAATTTTAATTTCATGAAATTTTAATTCTCATCCCACCTTTTAGGAATTTTAATTCCTTGATTTCAAGTAAAATCTTCACTTTTTAACTAATATAGAATTTAAATTTCATGGAAAAGAAAAGTTATTTGATAGAATTTCTTAGAATTTAAATTGAAAATAAATTTCACTCTCATTTTTTACTCCTATCAAACGCACCCTTAATTATTTTATTATCACATCTCTTTATTTCTCCTCTTTTAGTTGCCGTCGCCACCTCTCTGATGGCCCTATAGAGTCGGTTCGACCATAAAATTATTTAGGCAGCTTTCTAAAGTCCCATATTTATGAAAGGTAAAAAAATTTGCAATTTTTATATTTTTTATTTATTTATTTTTAATAATAAATATTTTATTAAAAAAATTGAGCGCAAAATAAAATCCAACTTTCCATCCAAATTTTTATAAACACCCAACCCAAAAATCAATTTACAATATTTTATCTTTCTTATTTTCTGTTTCTAATTTTTACGTTCTTTCTTCATATTGTTGCTAATTTTCTCTTTCCAATTTTTAACATCTTCTTGAATATCTTATAAACTTTAAAATTGTAAATTTATTTTTGATTATAAATATTTCAATTATAGTCCTAAAAAAAATCATATTGTTTCTAGTTTTTACTGTTTCTTTGTTTATTATAATAGGTTATTTGGTTTCTTTTTATCTTTCAGACATTATATTTTAATTAAAAATTCACTATTATTAAGAGATTATCATATTTTATAGTTAATTGAGTATCAATTTTTTTTCTTTTTTAATTTAATGAAATGTTATAAAAATTTCGTAAAAAAATGTATTATTTATTTTTTTATAAAAAATTAATACTCTTAAGAAAGTTCGACAAATTTGAATTCTGTTTTCTCATTTATATTTCTCATTTTGAAAAATTAGTAAAATATTTTTGGTGATGTCTAAGGACGTAGGTTAAATTGACCGAATCTCATTAAATTCTGGCGTTTTATTTATTACTATATTTAATAGTTTTTATTGAGTATATTTATAGTAGTGTTAGTAATATATTATACTATTAAGTACATATCTAGAAAAAATCTATGTTAAGAGTTTGAATTTTAAGTGGGACCGCATGTGACCCCTCTAATCTTTTCTAGAATTTTTTATAATATAATTTTTAATATAATTGTTTATGCATTATTTACTATACGGTATTGTTCATTTATATGATACTGGTGAAATTGAATTTGAAGAAAATAATCGGTTTTTCCCAACAACATTAATTATGTTGTTAAAATAATGGCAGTAAGTAATAATAGACATATGGTGGAACAAGCTTTTCGGCAGCTTTTGAATTTAGAGGGACAAAACCTTGTGGCTGAGATGTCAAAAAACCTCATCATATAAGGAGAATTATTGGGTTTTCGATTCGACCCGTGTCCCGACGTCGCCGACCCACGTGAGCTCCACTTGATCGCCTTATTAGTGGATTGCAGTGCACTGCATTTTATTCCACAAGACATAAAAATATATATGCTTAATTGTGGTCTCAGTTTCATATTTCCTTTGAGACATGCAACTGATCTCAGTTGATGAGTCTGTCTGTTTCACAAATATGTACTAATGGGGACTTAGCTGGACCCAAAAACAATGATGGAAATCCTAATTATTATCAAATGCAAAGCCAGCCAGGAAGTCAAATGTTCATACAGCCCTCTTTTTCACAAGTATGTTACATCTTGAAAACGGGTATATATTGCATGCAACAGGAATATATATTCCATTGTTCTTGTTTTTCCATTGGGTTAAATTACTTGGTTATCCAACTGCTAAAGATCTGCTAAAGATAGCACTTTAGTGATTGGGCCGATAGTATGTATACTTGTAGAATCAGTGGAGGGGAGCCCATATTATATATCTACAAATAAAAAAAATATAAAGAATGGGTGCTAGCTAGCTTCTTCTTGTTTTAAGCGGCGAGGGACTTTTTGGATTGTGGATGGCAGTGTATATTATGGTGAAATTAGGGTTTAGGTTGTTTATGAGTTGTTCCCCACTTGTTGGACCTCTGTTTCGGGCTTTGGTATCTCTTATTTTTTATGGGCAATTTGAAATGCCTTTTAAATTATGGATCTATTCATCATGTGCACCAAGTAAATGTTGAGTCGCTAGTTTGGCTTAGGAAGGATCTCGTTAATTTGATTGTCATGTGTGACAGAATGATTTCTGTTGTTGTATAGACACAACAATGAATTATTTTGAATAGAAATGTCATCATCAAGTCAACTAAATCTGCAAAAATAAGAAAATAATCAGAGAGCGCGAGAAGGTCTTCGTCCAAACATTCCGATACTTAAGTTAAATACTAAATATGATAAAAGAAACTGTATTGAACCTAGTATAAAAATTATCGTACATTTTCAAAAATTAGTACATACTTATTTATAGAGGAATATGAAATAATTTTTAGTAATATGAGAATAGAATATTATTGTCAATAATGGTTATCTTGATTAATCCTACTATGATTGAGACTAGAATTGTTATAGATGACATTTGTCTTTTATAGATAATGTTTATTTTGTCATTTTTGGGAATAAAATTTCTTAGGGATAATATTTATCCAATATTCCGAAATCATTTTAGAATTAAAATTCGAGTAATTATCTATAATTTTCTTCGAATATTCAAAAAGATTTTTGAATATCGAAATCATCTTATTTGCGTGTTTGGACTTTTAGTGGACCTTTGCTTATGACATAACAATTAATCCTTACCCTTTCATTTGAGTTTTTGATATAAAAGAATAAATTGTGTTGTGACCTGCCTTTATTTCTGATGATAGATTATTTTCTCACTCTCTTAATTTTAAATTTATGAACCATTTCCTTTTATGTTTTTACTCCAGTGTCTGCGAATGTTTCTGTTGAGTCAACTTGGGACACACTGATTCCTTCTTGTTATTTTAAATGAATGCATTTTTAGGCAAGGCTATATAAATCTAGAAATTTAGTATTGTGTGGCAGTGCGTAAAGATAAATGTAGAAGTTTACTGTTGTGTGGCTGTCTTTAAATCAGAGGAGTTGTTGTTAACTAAATTGTAACTTTTTGTTATAAAAGAAAAGGAACAGGAAGGAGAACTAGTTTCAGAAAACCTCTTATTCCACTCTTTGCTATCAACTGGGCAAATAATGGAAACTAATTCATTTCTTTGCGCATTAATTATTTGTTGTTAACTAATTGAAACTAAGTTATGTTAGTTTCAATTAGTTCATCAAGTTGGTAGTTAGTTTCAATCAGTTCAGCAAGTTGTACAAGGAGGTGTGTATATAAATAGCATAGCAGAAACAATGTAATAGGTGATGAGACTGTATAAATTAAAAGAGCTTTTGTTCTTCCTTTACTAATTATCTCTTCCTTTGTATGGTTGTTCAACATAGTATTAGAGCCACGATCATAGACAGGGATGGATCTAGGGAGGAAGGGGAGGGGCAGGCACAGGCTGTAGCCTGTGCCTGCTCCAGCCCCTCCTCCAAATCTGTCCTAGGATTTGGACCATTGGAGGCTGAAATAGCTTCTGGATCTGGGGGCCAACCCTCCCCTAGATCCATCGTTGGATCCATCCTTGATCCTAGGGATCTATTTAATTTGAGAAAGGATTCCGCCATTCTCGTCGCGGTCAGTACTCTTTTAAACTCTTTGTTTTTCTTAGTCAAACAAGCAATTTCATGGCTTCAAGTGGAAATAGTATTGCAATCAGAATAGATAATCAAAACCCTAACTTTGCAATAGGGGATCCACTACAGCTTCATGCTTCTAATCATCCAAGTATAGTCTTATTAGTCTTTGCTCTGTTGACTGGTATCAATTAATGATCATGGAGAGAGGGAATACAAATTGTTTTAGGAGTTAAGAATAAACTAAGCTTTATAGATGGAAGAATATCGATTCTAAAGAAAAGTAGTGAAGAATTTAACTTTTGAAAAAGGTGTGATTACATGGTTTCTTCCTAGTTAAATTCAATATTAAAAGATCATGTAGTTGCTTCCATTTACACAACAAATGCCAAATAACTTTGAGATGAAATTGAAGAAAGATTTGGAGAAAGTGATGGACCTCTTGTGTATCAACTTCAACGAAAGATTAACTCCATTAATCAGGATAATGTTTCAGTGTCAATCTATTATATTCAATTGAAGAGATTATGGGATGGATTAGTTGCAGTAGAACCATTACTGAACTCTTCTTGTGGAGTTGCAAAAGCTATAATTGAAATCATAAATAAATAAAAATAAGTTGATATAGTTTCTTATGTGACTACACAAGGGTTATGATTAGGTTAGGAACCAAATCTTATTACTTGATCCTTTGCCAAGTGTTAATAAGACTTACTCCATGGTTTTAAGGGTAGAATCTCAATGCTAAGTGATTTCAACTTTGAATGATACCAATGAGGGATCAATTTTTCTAACTAAATAGTACTCAGGCAGTAAGAAAGACCAAAAGAAGTTTAAGAGCAAAGGTTTTTGCGATTATTGTAAATGAAATGGACATACGGAAGAATCTTGTTTCAAATTAGTTGGTTATCCAAACTAATACAAGGAATCCAAAAACAAAGATTCTCCACAAAGGTTGGTTGCTAATGTAGCTAATAAACCAAAACCAAATCTTAATACACCTCTAGATATTATGCCTCTGGATAGTTAAGAGGTTTTAAGTTCCAATTGCAACAGCCTTTGTCAAGATGCTCAAGCCTAATGCTTCGAATATCCTCCACAATATTGCCTTGAACAACTTTGCTAGTAACTTGAAACTTATGAACTTATGTTGCTTTGGCATGTTTGATGATGATTCATGGATTCTTGATATATAGTGGTGCAACTAACCACATTACATATCATAAAAAGATGTTTCATTCCTTACACAACCTTTCATATCATGTCTTTATTCATTCACCTAATCACAACACCACAATTGTGACACAAGTAGGATCGATTCAATTAAGCCCTGCTATTGACCATCGTGATGTTTTGTTTATACTTTCCTTTCACTTCAACCTTTTGTCTATTAGTAAGTTGCTTCATGACTTTTACCTACAAGTGATTTTCTTTCCCTTTGGTTGCTTTATCTATGACCTAATGACGCATGAAGTACTAGTTGCAGGGAAAGTTGAAGGTAGACTATACAAGCTAGACAAATCAAGTTTTCTTGCAGCTACCATTAATTATTGCCTTTCTTTCACAGCTTAAGTCTCTCAACATACAATTTATACCTGCTACTTTTTCTGTTTACTCTCAAGGAAATAAAGACAACAATTGTTTTCCTGCTACTATTCCTATTACTTTACAGGATTCTCATAAATTGTTTGCAACTACTTCCAATTGTGATTTATTGCATAACAAATGATGGCATCTTCCCATTCGAAATTTAAAGTACATACTTACATTGAAACATCTGTTTGTTGATTCCTTTTCATGTGCTATTTGTTCTTTAGTCAAGCAAACTAGATTGTCATTCCCTCACCATAATCCTAAAGTTACTAGTTTTTTTGAGCTTCTCCACATTGATTTATAAGGACCTTATCCGATCACTTTCTTGATTGGTGCCAAGTATTTTTCTTACCATCATATATGATTATTCAAGAGCTACTTGGACATACATGATTCATCACAAGAGCCAAAGTCCTTCTCTCCTTAAAACTTTCTTTCAAATGATTGAGAATCAATTTCAAACCACAATAAAGACTATTCGAACATACAATGGTTTAGAATTTCTTAACCACACTATCTCAATTTTGTTACAGTCCAAAGGCATTTTGCACTAAAGAACTTGTACCTATACCCCCAACAAAATGGAGTGGAGCATAAGCATAAACATCTTCTTGAGATGGCAAAAGCTCTTCAATTTCAATCTAATTTATCCAAAAAGTTTTGGTCTAAGTATGTGTTAACTGCAACTTACCTTATAAACTGAATGCCTTTATCAATTTTGAATTGAAAAACCACTTACTTTCAATTGTTTCATAAAGAGCCTAATTATACTCATTTGAAAACCTTTACCAGCCTCTGTTAGGCCACGAACACTTTCCCTTACAGAGATAAATTCTCACCAAGAGCTATTAAATCTATCTTTATTGGTTATTCACATTGTCAAAAAGGATATAAACTTTTTGACCTTGCTGCTAACACTATCTTTCTTAACAGATATGTTACTTTATTTGAAACCAACTATCCTTTTAAAGATAATGTGTTTCCTTTACCCCAAGACAATACACTCTTACCTCAAGTTCTTGTCAGTCTTTCTATGCCCACACCAATTTCATCTCCTACGTTATCCTTACCTCCTTTGACTAGTAGATCACTGAGTGTTTTTTCCCCATCTCCTCAACCTGAACTTTGATAAAATACTCAAGTTCACCACAAACCAGTTTAGCTAAATGACTTTGTCAACTTGCTTCAAACTTCATCTACCCATGCTTCTACTTCTAAGTCACCAGGTAACATTCACATTTCTAAATCTAAATCCTTTATTTTTTCCCATGCTTATCTTTCTTTCCTTAACAATGTCTTTTCCGTTCCTAAGCTATGTACTTTTCATTAAGCATCTCATAATCTTAATTGGGTTACTACAATGGAACAAGAGCTAAATAATCTTAAACAGAATGGCGCTTGGAAAATTATTGATCTACCTAAGGGCAAGAAACCTGTTGAAAGAATGCCTGAAGTAGCTGCATATAGCCTAAGGATTAGGCTGATCAATTGTTGAGGAATGGGTCAATAACAACATGTGGTTGAAGACCAAGTATTTAGGAGATAAGATATTATTTTTGAATTTTGGACTTGTTATTAGGAAATTGATATTTATGCCCTGTAATCAGTAGATTTTTCTATTTTTTGTTAAACTCAAGCTCTATTTAACTAGAGCTATATAGTGAATAAAATAATCTTCTAAGAATCAGCTTCTTCCTTCTACTCTTTACACGTTTTACACCAACAAATGGTATCAAAGCCCTCATTCTTAAGGGACTTGTGATCCATAATCAAAGTTAAGAACATCAACCGCACACAAAATCCACAAAACACTTGCTTCTCTACATCAATGGATTCGGAAGTACCATTTACGGCCCTTGCACCACTAGTTTTTTGTGGCGAAAACTACCATGTTTAGTTTGCATGAATGAAAGCACACCTAAAGGCTAATGATCTATAAGAGGCTATTGAAAAGGAGTATGTAGTTCCTTCATTACCTGAGAATCCCACGGTGGCATAAATGAGGAACCACAAAGAGAGAAAGTCAAAAAAGTCCAAGGCCAGAGCTACTCTTTTTGCTGCAGTTTCATCATCCATCTTTACAAGGATAATGATTTTGAAATCAGCTTTTGAGGTATGGAACTTCCTTAAAAGTGAGTATGCTGGGAATGAAAGGATAAAAGGTATACAGGTTTTAAACTTAATAAAGGAATTTGAAATGCAAAAGATGAAGGAGTCTGAAACTATAAAAGAGTATTCAAACAAACTTCTGAGTATCGCCAACAATGTCAGGTTGTTAGGTTTAGAGTTTATTGATTCAAGAATAATACAAAAGATTCTTGTTACTGTTCTAGAAAATTATGAAGCTTCAATAACCTCCTTGGAAAACACAAAGAATCTGTCCAAGATCACCTTGGCAGAAGTTTTGAGTGCCTTGTAGGCACAAGAACAAAGAAGACTGATAAGGATAGAAGGCTCTGTGGAAGGGGTTTTTCAAGCAAAGTCAGTGAAGAAAATGAGGGAAATCATCCTATTTGCCCTTATTGTAAAAAGACAAATCATTCCAAAGAACAAATGTTGGTGGAGACTAGATGTCAAATGCAATAAATGTGGACAACTAGGTCATGTGAAGAGAGTATGCAAAAATCAACAACAAAATGAAGCTAAAGTAGCAATGAATAGCCAATCGGAGGAGGAGTTATTTTAACTCTACTCAAAATCATATCCATGTCTATGCCTCAAAAAATACCTATGCCCCATAATCATACATATTGTAATATCCCAAAAAAATAATAAAAGTTTAAATTAAATTTATCTAAATTAATTTAAATTAAATTGATTAATTTGTTTAATTTATGAGGCGGTGCACGTGTGTTGGTGTACTAAACATCAAAAAAATCTACCATTTTGTGTCTCTCATTGAAGCTTCTTGAAGCTTCTGGCCGAATGGAGAAACCAGAGGAGCAGAGTGTGAGAGTAGGAGAAGGAGAGCTCGCGAGGGAGCTGGGGGTCGAGTGATTGAGAGAGAGAGAGAGAGAGAGAGAGAGAGAGATGGAGAGATAGGAAGAAGGGGAGAGGAGTGGCAGCCATGGAAGCTCCGAGAGAAGCTCGGCCATGGCAGCCAAGCGAGGAACCAGCAGCGGGGAGAGCGACGTGCGAGCAGCAACGGGCCAGCAGGCGCGCGCGGTGGCGCGCGGAGGCGGCAACGGAGGCCGGCAGCAGCTGGTTGCTGGAACGCGCAGGTGCTGTGCGCGCCAAGGAAGAAGGAAGAAGAACAGCTGCGGCCGCGGGAAGAAGAAGGAAAGAAGAAAAAGAAGAAGAAGAGGAAGAAAGGAAGAAGAGGAAAAGGAAGAAGGAAAGGAAAGGAGAAGAAGAAATGGAGTTGCAGGCGCGCGGGAGATGCAGGGAGGAAGAAGAAAAGAAGAAGAAGGAGAAAGAGAAGAAAGAAGAGAAAAAAAAGAAAAGAAAAGGAAAGGAAGAAAATAAGGGAAAATAAAATAATTTCGGCATGAAAAGTGATCAGGTACGTGGGTAAAAATTAGTAGAAGTATTATGTGTTTAAATTATAAATTTTACGCGATTAATTTGAGTTCCGATTGTGTTATTTGCCAGAAAATGATTTAATTTGTCTCGGGAGCTCGAGAGAGGTCGGAATCAGCTGGTTTCAGGCAAGTTCCAATTCCTTTCCTCGTATTCCTTAATTCCCGTGAGAAACCTTGTGATTTCTCGTATTTTATACCATCCCTTCGTCTGTTTCGGCCCGTTTATTAATTATGCGATTTTGAGTCGTTTGATTTAAATTTAATTTATTAAACTGGTTTCGAGGATTTATTTAGCGTGATTTAATTTAAAATAAAAATGGAACTCGTTGAGATTTTACTGTGGTGTGTCTACATGGGATTTTAGATGGCTAAATTATTTATATTACACGATTAGGTTTAATTAATGCGAGCCATAGTTTTATTAATTGCTAGGGAAACGTTTTACTTCGCAGCGGGAGCGTAAGAAAGGTCAGAAACGACTGTGTAAAGGCAAGTTCCCAACCCTCTCTTCTTGATCTTTAATTCCCGTGAAAGACCCCGTGAATTCCTGTATTTTATCACCTCCCTTACTTTAATTCGGTACCTAGCCTTATTTGTTGAATTATTATTCATTTGCTTTAATTTAAATCAAATCCGAGGCTTCTATAATTTCATTTGTTGAGTGCCTACGAGGGTTTGTACCGCCCCCATTCCCTTCGGAATGATGCTGAACCCAGTTTGGGGAACTAGGTTCCTAGTTGTGCGGGTTTCATTTACGGTTTTTCTCGAATTTATTTATGATTTGGTTAGAGCTATTGAGTAGTGGGGCAGGGGTCGACTGTTTGGTGACGTTGGGGTAGCCTATTGTACGGCCCTGAAGTGGACCGTCAGGCGGATACTCCTAGTCACTGACCGTTGACCGGTGCCGGGCACTGCTGACTAGCTCTGCCGGTATGTGATTTACTGTATGAGTAGATGCATTGTATTACTGTTCATGATTTGATATGCACATAGGTACGAGATGCATGTTGGGTTATCCATTTATTGAGTATGCTTGGACACGGCCATTCTAGCCTGATTAGGTTGCATCCAGCGCGAGCATATGCATGGCGTGTGGTTTACTATGTGGGCGGAGCATGGCTTGATGCCTGGATGTATGGGCGCCTTGTATCACGTTGATGCTCACTACGCCATTGCATTTTTATGTGCATTGCATGGATACTGGTAGTATTTAGTTCTCGGACGGGAGTACCGTTCCGAGGGAGCCTATGGCTCGGTTGTCGGGAGTACCGACGTGGACGGGCGACGGGAGTACCGGCCCGGGATCGCGCGCGCAGGTTTGCGGAGATATTTGTTGCCTTTCAGGGCAGCGGCAGGTTGGTATGGGACTTGGGTGCCGTGTGTCTTGTGTGGGCCCCAAGAACCGGTATGTGCTTTTATTATGCTATACTGCTGTGTTGTAGCGTCTCATGGCTTGTGTGTATCTGGGGGTTTATTTTGGGGAGAGTTTTCTAGCTACGCTCAGCCTTCGGCCTTTCTTTTCTTCATGCTTGCTGAGTCTCTCGACTCACTTTGCTTTCCATCATTCCAGGTAGTGCCAGCGTGGGTCCGAGCAAGGGAGTCAGCGTTTAGCAGCAAAGTCGGTATGGTGTACAGGCAGTTCCGTCAATCTCTGTCAACTCTGATAGTTGTGTAGGGTCTATCTCTTATTTTTTTTGTACTGTGCCAGGTCACTTTTTGTGTCTCGTATATGTTGGCACAGGAGTCTGTTTTCAGTTATTTATCTTGTGACCGCTGTGCTAGCGGGGTACCCGTAGTGCATGCATGTGTTTTGCTTCGCTTCCGTTGCTCTTATTTTTTTGTATGCATGCCAGGGTGGTCTTTGTCTTGTGTTCATTATTTTTCTCCTCCCGTAAGTGCTCCCGTTCGGGTAATCCGGGTGGTTGGGGATATCCGAGCGAGGGTGCTTACACATATGCTTCATAACCATAAACCATAAAATGCCCATATGCCTATATCCAAGACATGCCAAAATTAAAAATTAGGTCTCTACAGCTATTAAGGTAAGGAGGAGTGTTGAAAGAATGCCTAAAGTAGCTACATATATATAGCCTAAAGATTAGACTGATCAGTTGCTGAGGAATGGGTCAATAACAACATGTGGTTAAAGACCAAGTACTTAGGAGATAAGATATTATTTTTGAATTTTTGACTTGTTGTTAGGAAGTTGATATTTATGCCCTGTAATCAGCAGATTTTTCAATTTTCTATTAAACTCAAGCTCTATTTAACTAGAAATATGCAGTGAATAAAATAATCTTTTAAGAATTAGTTTTTTCCTTTTATTCTTTACACGTTTTACACTAACAAACTATTGGATCTAAATGGATATATAGTGTGAAATATAAACCTACTGGTACTAAGGTTGACAGATACAAAACACGTTTAGTAGCCAAAGGTAAAATCTGCAGGTAGAAGAACTGGACTATAGAGATCGGTTTTCCCTAGTGACCAAACTAGTAAATGATCTATTTCTTAATTTTTGTTGCCACTGCTACGGCTTGGCATATCCATCATGTTGATATTAATAATGCTTTTCTATGGTCATCTTGATGAGAAAGTTTATATGAATCGTCTGATGGTTATTCTGTTGCTCCTAACAAGGTGTGTCTCCTTAAATGGTCTCTTTATGTCTTAAAGCAAGCTTCACACCAATGGAATTTAGAATTCAGTGGTTTTCTTCTTAATCTTGGTTTTGTCTAGTCACCATATGATCATTGTCTCTTGCTCCACAAAACTGACTCTCATTTTGTTGCTCTACTTGTCTATGTTGATGATATACTCATCATTGATGATGCTATTGATTTTATTCAGTTCACTAAATTTGCTTTTGAAGTAGTTTACTATCAAGGACTTTGGTTTTCTTAAGTACTTTCTTAGTCTTGAGGTTGCTAGGTCCTCCTCAGAGACTTTTCTTTGCCAGCGTAAGTTCATTATGGACCTAGTTGTTGTTACCGGTCTGCAAGATGCCAAAGCTTTACCCTTTACTCTACCCAAGGGTTTTTATTTGAAACCTGATCAAGGCACTCATCTTCCTAATCTTGATCAATGCCGGAGACTTATTGGTAAATTGCTCTATATCAATTTAATAAGGCTAGACATCAGCTATGCAGTGCAACATCTTAGTCAATTTATGGGATCACTTTTTCAGCCACATCTTGATGCAACTCTTCGAGTGATTAAGTATCTTAAGGGAACTGCTTCTCAAGGCCTTTTCTATCCTGCTTCTACCCATTTATCTCCTACTGCTTACTGTGATGTAAATTGGGTTTCCTGCACTTTCTCCTGCAAGTCTTTAACAGGGTTTTGTTTATTCATTGGTGGTGCTATAATCTCATGGAAAACTAAGAAATAACCTACAGTTTATCGGTCATCCGTTGAGGCTGAATATCGCAACATGGCCTCTACTATCTGTGAACTTGTTTGGGTTTCTAATATTCTCAAAGATCTCAATGTCCAGTTTCCACTACCTATTCCTCTTTACTGTGACAACAAGGGCTGCTCTTCACATTGCTGCGAATCTTGTTTTTCATGAGTGTACTAAACACTTTGACTTTGACTATCATCTTGTTTGAGATTATCTCAAACAAAGGTTCATCGCATCGATTTTTGTATCTTTCTCCTTGTAGCTTACAAATATGTTTACTAAGCCTCTTTCGGCTGCCCAACATCACTCTATGCCTTTCAAGTTGGACTGTGTACTCCCCATCTCCAACTTGGCGGGGGGGGGGGGGGGGGGGTTGTTGACTATTAGTTAGTCAGTTATGTTAGTTTCAATTAATTCAACAATTGGTTGTTAGTTTCAATCAGTTAAGCAAGTTGTACAAGTAGGCGTGTATATAAATAGTATATATAGCAGAAACAATGTAATGGGTGACAAGACTGTATACATTAAAAGAGCTTTTGTTCTTCCTCTACTTACCTCGCTAGCTCGTTTCCTCTATATGGTTGGATGTTTAACGGTATGCACCTGCTGCTGACCGCTACATCGCTGACTGGCAAACCCCCTTATGGCCGAGACAAGCTCTCAGTTTTTCTTTCTTCTCCTTTCTCTTCCCTCTTTCTCTTAAATCGTGTGTATATATATTGTGTATAATTTTAAGGAGTTTGCTTTTAAGGATGCCCATTTCTTTATCTTAAAGGTGTGCTCGAGTGATTTTTTAGAATTTTGCTATTAGGTTTTCCATTTTCTTTGCCTAATGGTTCTCTTTGTCGTAATGAATTTTGTGTGGTAGAGCGGTGAGTTTTGTTTTTTTCATACTCGATCAATCTAAGTCCTTTCTGTATAAACGCTAGATTTATCCTTTTACAACCATGGAGTGACACAGCTAAAGCTTGTCGACCCCAACCGCCACCGCCTATTGATCATTGGTGGCCACTGCACTGCTAGAGGAGGGGAAGTGCTTCACACACCACCACAAACTCACCTCATGCATCACATGTTCATCAGGCCAACTGATTGTTTCAAAATTTTAGTTGATTCTTAGGGTGTGCACAACTTGTTTGGCTGCGAGCTTGCGACATTCGTTATTCTCATATTTTGTGTAGCCTAATTTAAGTTAAATAGTATTAAAATAGGCCCAAGTGCTATCATTCGGCCTAGTTAGGCCCATTTGTAATTGGTCCCACACATGGGCTGACCTATGTATGACCCATACTAATTCTTTCGCTTTGTTTTTCACATTCGTTTTATTTTTCTCACCAGAAATGGGTAGACACACTGCCATGAGTCTCAAAGATGAGACAAAAGAGCTAGAATTCACATCCTAAAGGAAATGGGCTCAAACTTCACGCCTTTCTGTCCATTCTCTTCTTTTCAATGAAATTGATGAAGCTTTGAGTAATATGATTTCTTTCTTGTACAAACAACTGGTGCACTCCCTATCTTAGATCCTTTTCTTGCATCATGAAGACATTACAACATTATAAGATATGTATGGTTACAAATCTCACAGATTCAATTGCTTCTTTTGCTCATTTAGTGATTAATTAGTTAAAAGCAAGTATCTGCACCTTAGCCTCTTGCTTATGGAAGTTGCTTAATTTGTAGTTGAAGTGGCTGGTTAGACAAATGGCCGGCAGAAGAGTACTACGACCAACAACTGAGGAGGCTGCAATGGCTGCAGAAATAGAGCATCTTACTAGCTAGTGAGAGCTGTGCACTTGCCGAAAAGCTTGATTTTCACTCTGCATGAAATACTGAGGAGCAAAGCAAAGATCATAAGGTCCCTAAACAGAGGGTGGCATTCGGAGAAAGTTTATGCATGCTAGACAAGATGAAAAAAGCAAAAGCTAAAATCAGGATTGGGGAAACATGTCGAAAAGGATATATATGCGACAAGCACACATGGAGGCACAGAGCTTGCTGAGAGGTGGACAAGAGCCGATAAACCAAATCGGGGAGCCGGGGAGGTTACTAGGGGATTGACAGAAGGCTGTGATGAAATCCAAAGGCGAGAAGAAATGCCTGATATCTGAAGCGGGAGCACATGCGCATAGCGGTGTTGGATGCTAAGAAGAGAGCGCGTGGTAAGTTTTCTTGATCGTATGTAGTTTGGAACAAGAAAATCAATCGCCTTTTTGCTTACCGGAGCTACCCTGATTATCCGAGTCTGGTGCATGGTAATGCTTCCATTCAGATGGGTGACCGGACTGCAAGGCATGGAAATGGCCGACAATGAATTATTTCCCGTGAATACATACATTCTGCTTGTCCCTTAATTAAAGGCAATTATGCACAAGGTGCCATTGGAGGCGTGAATGGCAGTAGGCATATCCGTAGTTCAGTTGGTTACGTTTTGTTAATCTATAGTTGAACCTTTTCCTTCATTAAGCAGCTTTGTTTTCTCTTATGAAGTCTTTTGGTTTTTATATATAGTTCAAGGATTGTACTTAAGAGGATAATCATATTCTATATGTGATTTGATTTTAGTAGTTGTGTATCTTTTGATTGGTATAGTGAGGCTTCAATTATGGTTCGAAAAACTTTCGGTTGGATAATGATTTTTTGTCATATCAAGTTGTCGGGCTAATTTTTGGTCATATCAAGTTGTTCGAACTAAGAGTATTGAGTTAGTGAATTTCTTTTCTTCCCTTTTCTAATTATTTTTAATGATTAAAAACAAAAAAGGTTAAAAAGGAAATTCACCAAGTGAACCAACGTATTAAAACTAATGGTCGCTGTCTTCTAGGGGTTATGGTTGGGTTATGGTAGCTGTCCACTTACCTTATATTCTTGGGTTAAAAATTAAATTTTAAAGTATCAGAATTATATATCTATAACCATAAGAAAAACTTAAATTTGTAGGAAATATTGTTTACTAGAGTGTAAGATTGTTTATTCGATCTAAAATATGTGACCAAAAATAAAAGACTGATGGAAGCATGGTGAGGTGAGTTGATGAAATGAAGAAAACTTGTACCCATAGAGAGAGGAAATCATCTATAGAAAGCCAACGGGCAGGATTATTTATAGAACATGCAATCATTTGATAATCTAAAAAGACCAAAACAATTAGCTAACAGAAATTCTAATCTTATCACCGGAGTTGGAGCCCAGTTAATGTGGTAGGCAACAGCATTAATGAGCTTGAGGGCTTGATTATCTTGTGAGTTCCAATTATCCAACTATTAGGTCCGAGTGATATAACATTACTAAAATAAAAATAATAAAAAAAGAAATTCTAATCTCTATCCAGCATACTGCTCACTCATTGTGGCGACAAAGAGAAGGAGATGGGAGATAATGAGTAACAAGGCCATCACAACAAGAAAGGTCCCAAGTTTACCCCATTTGCCCAGAAGTGTTTTGAGGAACCCTTCTTTGCAAGCTTGGCAATTGTAACACAAAACGTTCTCTTTGTTCTTCCACAGATCGCAGTCCGTGTCGTCTGGCATAAGCTGTCTGTCTACTACGTCTTGCCTCTTCCAGAAGGTGGCATTCACATACTCCATCTCGCAGTTCAGCGGCGGCCTGCAGCATCCAGACTTCACTCCAACATTAAAACAAGTAAACGCATGATTTGGTTAGCAAATTATGCCAATTATATCGTTTATGCAAGAATGATTCCAAGCAAAATCGTCCTACTACTACTACCAAAAATAAAAAATAAAAAATAAAAAACAAAAAACAGCCATTGACTTTACAATCCAAAATAATTAATCCCACAAAAACAAATCCAACATCCAAACCTAAAATGGAATGAAACTTCCAATAATACACCAAGGGCAAGAAGCTTAATGAAGATTATTTAATAAATAGCACAAACAGCTTCGCATAACAGGCTCATTTCATCAATAACCCTCAATAAGCAAAGAAATTGCCAATGATGACTTAGCTAGCAAGAATGGACCTTTGACTCCAGATGCCAAACCCGAGGAAGAAACAATATGGAAAATATGGACGAGAGTCTATGAAAGGGGCTGTTCGATAACCGAAACCAGATTTTTAAAAGTCCCCCTAAAAATTGCAAAATATATATATATATATATATATAACACCGATTAATTGATTGCAGACATTTCCGGCGTTTACAGGGCATTTCTAACAACCAGACAAGTAGGTGATTAGTAAATAAATTGTGAAAGAAATAAAATTAATAAATAAAAAAGAATGATCTGTGATTCTGTGGGAGATACATATATATATATATGCATGTTGAAATCCACATTACCTCTATGTAGGAAAATCTACTTTTGGAGAAGTCATATGCCTTGAGCATGTAAGTTCTCGAAAACAAATCATCACATCTTCTTGTGGTATATATGCAGGATTTGATCCTGTCCCAGTTCCTATCATCAGCAACTTTCTTCTTCAGCCACACCGGCGAACCGGGTATCGTCCGGCTGTATTGCATGTAAGCTCCGATTAGGCCAAGGCCGACGGTGAGCATCAGAACCAGCGGAACCATAACCACCAGAAATCCGGGCACCGGAAACTTAGCTCTGAAGTACACAACAAGGTTGCTGCTCAAGAACACAAGGATCAAGCCAGTGACAATGCCGATTTGTAGCTTTGGCAGCCTCAAGAGATCTTCGCAATCTTGTTGTTGAATGTACAGCAGCCATATCACTGAGAAGAGAATTGGAAGAGACAGCAGAAACGAGATTAGGGTTAATGGAAGAATCAAATTCTTAAGAGGAATCGCCATATGTTGCTTTGATTTAGCATTGCCATGTTCTTGCTTCTCTTCTCTCTTGTCTTCTATCACTGCCACTGCAACTGTTTCTGGGGCGTTAGAACTTTCTGCCATATTGAAACAAAGAACTAATCAACTACAAAGCTTAAAGCTTAACTTTCGTGCATACTCTGAAAATATTTAATAGCTAACTTCCTAATTTATTCTCTCTCATTTTTTTTTTTTTGGGGGGGGGGGGGGGGGGGGGCTAGGTGACGCATGGAAATTCAATCAACAAACTGATGCGCTGAATTCTCTCTTTCTCAGATATTTTTGGTTAGGTGAGATAAATGCTTGGTAAAAAGAGAGATTGCTGGGAGTGGTGACAGACCGAGTCTTTGGCTAATTAATGCTTCAATTACAAAACCATATGCATAATAATTATTTGGCTATTAAATATTATGTATTCTTCTATACTTTGGAAATTAACTTCACTTTATTACAAAACCATGTGCATAATAAATAGAGATCAATGTTTGGTTTGGGAAAAATAATCTGTTGTGAGACCAAGTTTAAGAGATCAAAACCTAAAATGATTCACCATATATGAAAAGTTGATTTTCTAAATTGAAGTTAAAAAGCATAAATTAATATATTCCCCGAATCATAAAAGAAAAGTATATTAATGTGAACAATTGGATTTCTAACTTCATTACCTACTACAGGCACCAAAAATTATTCACCAGTTAAGGGATCCATGGGTCATTCCAGATCTTAATGGATTCCCCACAGCCCAGCCCAGCCCAGAACCTCCTAACACTTGTTTTGATTTAAGAATCATTATCCACATAGATGGGCTTTGTGTCTCTGCAACGTCAAAACACTTGGTTTGTTGAATTGCAAAATATATTTTTTGTTTTTTAAATTTAGTTTTTATTCAATAATTGAATCTCTTAGAAAATAGAAAACTTAATTTTTTATTTTTCAACTTTATATTATGAATTAGAAAATATTATTTTT
Source organism: Diospyros kaki (assembly GCA_036245055.1). NCBI lineage: Eukaryota > Viridiplantae > Streptophyta > Magnoliopsida > Ericales > Ebenaceae > Diospyros > Diospyros kaki. The sequence continues at coordinate 37,225,374 of BSEG01000010.1, read as the reverse complement.
TTAATTTTTTTTTAAATAAATGCTATATCTTTTTGAAATGTAAAATATTAAGGTATATTTAGTTATATTATAAAATTAAAATTAAAATTAAAAACCAAAAAAGTATTTTTTTTTTAAATTGAACAGAGCCTTTAAGTATTTATGTTTCATCACTTTAACCCATAGTGCAGCAAGCTCTCTTTCATCGCAAGTTCAACAACAATTATCCCCACCCTAGCTTGGCAAACACAACTTTGTTCATTTGTGAGAAATTCTTGAAACCCAAACCTGAGTAAGTGGGCTCCCCCCAGATCCTTTCGTCCCCTCCAATTAACCCACCAAAAATTACATACATTTTGGTTCATTTTCTTACAAAGCCTTTTAAGAGGAGATAGGTTGACATTGAATTAAGGATAGGGCTGTTTTGCCCTCACGAGCGTAGCAAAGTTAGTTCTCAAGTAGTAGATTACACTTAAAGATGCAAGGTCAAGTCATGACAACCGCAATATAGGAGTTTCATTCTTCTGTGGAGGTAATTCTTTATGGGCACCATATACTACGTCTCCTATCTGGTGCACTATTGTGTATTGTGATTAATCCCTCTCATATGCATGAGACAATGTGTAAGAGACCTTTAAGATGAGATATTTCGCCTTATTCACCCAAGATCAGGCTCCTTTGATCAAAATGGCCCTCCCAACATAGGACAGGGCTTTGGATTTCCACTCCTTAATCTTATTATCCATCTTGGTCAACAAGTACCCTAAGGACTCTGGCTTGATCTTTTTCTAAAGATAGGCAATCCCAGGTAGACAACATCATCACGGCCTCTTTTTAATTAGATGGGGTTGTTTTCTACATCATCACGGCCTCTTTTTAATTAGATGGAGTTGTTTTCTACTTCATCTTTTCTTCTCTCTTGAGGTATTCTAATTTCTAGTTGTAGACAATAGCTGATTTTGCAGAATTCCTCTCAGGCCCTTCCAAAGTTTTTTCTGAATTACTTAAGGACCCAAAGTAAATTCTAATTAAATTTTAGCACCTTGGGTTTTCAAAATTGTATTTTTACTCCTTTAATTTTGAATTATAACACTGAGACCATATTAAAAATCTACCAAAATACCCTTGAAGTGATTTCCATTTTACTTACATGCCCTTAACGTTAATTTGAAAAAAAATTAGCATCTTGTGATATTATTGAATTTCCTTCATTTGGTCTTAAAATTACTGAAATATTTTTAAAAATTTCCCATTCTTGAAAAAATTATGAAAGTGTCCTTAAAAGGAGGTTATAGTTACCATGGTACCTCCGAGAAAGGTCCAAGCTTACTAAAATGTTCCTCATATTTGAGAAATTCTTATTTTCTTTTAAAAGTTTTCCAAAAATTCAGGGTACTACAAAAGTTAACATTGACAAAAAGGTTTTTTTAGTTTTTTTTTTTTAAACATAATCAAGGTACAAGATATGATCATTTTATTTGCACAATTGATATGAAAATATATAATTGCATAGCATTATGTTGCACAATATGTGATAAAATATAAAAACTTGTCTTGCACATGTTGATTACTATTTTGTCATTCATGCGAAAATGCAATTTGTTATATTTTGATGCTTCAAATTGTTGAAATTGATTGTTCATGGCTTATATCTCACAAATTTTTTTTTGAACATATAGATATCCTCCAAATGTATTTTTCTTTTATAAAATGCATAAATATATATATATATATATAAATGTGATGGATAATCCACGAAAAAAGGTAATGGCTAATGAATGAGTCAACGAATTCATTCCTTAAAGTTTCAAAGTGGCTAATTTTATTCAATGTTTTGTATTTTATACCCTTAATTTGTTGTAGCTTGAAGATATTTAAATTGTTATTTGAAGGCACTTAGGATGTCTATACAAATATTATTCATTGAAAGTTTATACTTCATTTTAGATTCGATCTAGACAATTTTTCTTGCTAGGCTTTAATTACTTGCTTTAACTTTGTTTTATTAAGATTGTTATGTTAAGGATAAAAGGGGAATCTTGATAAAACTTTAAGATTCTAACTAGTTTGAAAAGTGAGCTGTTACAATGTATATATACATCCAAGTTGACTTTAAATTATAGTCTAAATTTGTTTAGGATATAATATAAAGTAGAATACGAATTTAATAAACATAAATATTAAAGTGAGTCTGAAACTCCAAGCGATAAATGCGTCATTTTTCTATCTTGTTTGTTAGTTAGTGGATTTCAAATTTTAACGGATATATAACATTTTGCAAAAGAAAATACTTTTTAGGTTGAGTTATATGTTTTAAAAATATTTTTTTCACAAGATCCATGGCAATAATAAACATTTTCAACAATTTAATAGCATTAAAAATACCACAAATTATATATATAGATTCACATGAATTTACCAAAAATAGTAACTATCATATGCTGACCATTTTCACATATCAAGGTTGAAAAGAAATGTATTTGGAAGTGTTCAATAAAATATATTTCAAATACATGTGAATGTTCAAATTGAATACTTAATGATTAGATGATAAACATCAAAACCTTGAGTTTTTAGTATATTCGTTGAAAAATGAATGTATATGTGAAAATTATAAATTCACTCAAATGTTTTGAAGGATTAACACTTAAGGTTAAAAGAAGCTTTGAATATTTTGAAGATTTGAGTAAAAATCATTTTGATATAAAATTTTTTAAGAATGAATGAATTATGTATGGGTAAACATTCATTCAAGATTTTGAAGTAAAAACTCAAGTGAAAATGATTTTGATATTTGAGTTTTGAAAAATCATTTGAAAGTTCTTTTAAGGAGTTCAAATTAACTATTTGATGTTTAGATGAAAAAACATCAAAATACTTAAGGTTGTTAATGTTTTAATAAATTCATTCAAATGTATTGAAATTTGATAATGTTGGAAAAACATTTGAAGGAGTTAAATGTTAAGTACTTACTGTTTGATAAGCAAATCATTGAAGTGTTTAAAGGATTTAAAATATAATAATTGAGTATTGAATGATTAATACTCAAGTATTTAATGTTAAGAAATCAAGTTTTGAAATTAATAATTAAGTAATTAAGGTTACAAAATATCAAAGAAAAGTTAGCTCAGTATTATAACTTGTAAAACTATAGAGAACTTTTAAACATTACTTGAGTAATACTCAAAACTACTCAAGTAATAAGAATAAATTAACTGATTAAATCATGCTAAGAATTCAAGGTTTAAAGTTTAAGCTAAAACATATATTGACTAATCATCTAACTTAGTCAAATAAATCAAGTTGTTAAGGAGTATCATATCAATGACTTAGACAAGGAGTATTCTTAAAAACTTAATTGATTACAAGTATATTGACTAATCATCTAACTTAGTCAAATAAATCAAGTTGTTAAGGAGTATCATATCAATGACTTAGACAAGGAGTATTCTAAAAAATTTAATTGATTACAAGTATATTGACTAATCATCTAACTTAGTCAAATAAATCAAGTTGTTAAGGAGTATCATATCAATGACTTAGACAAGGAGTATTCTTAAAAGCTTAATCTTTAATTGATTACAAGTATATTGACTAATCATCTAACTTAGTCAAATAGATCAAGTTGTTAAGGAGTATCATATCAATGACTTAGACAAGGAGTATTCTTAAAAACTTAATTGATTACAAGTCTATTTTAAATCAACTAAATATATATTTATATAGATTTATATTAGTCAAGTAATTCAATTAGTTGAGTAATCAATGTTAAGATAAAAACATAATCAACTAAGTATATTAAATGAATCAAGTAAAGTCTAAAGGATTTATGTTTATCAAAAATTAATTCACTATTTGCTAAAATTATTTGAGCAATGATATATATCTTTGAAAGAGTTAATCGAGTAAAACCGTTCATTAGACGAGTAATCAGGTTTTTAATCAACTAAAAATTTGTATTAATTGAGTACTTAGATTTTAATCAACTAAAAAATTATATTTGTTGAGTAATCAAATTTTTAATCAACTAAAAATTTGTATTAGTTGAGTAGTCAGATTTTTAGTCAAATAAAAATTTGTATCAATCCAGTAAACTAAAGGCATCAGATTTTATAATCAACTAAAAATTTTTATTAGTTGAGTAATTAGTTTTTAAATCAACTAAAAGTTAATTTTAGTCGAGTAATTAAATTTTTAATTAACTAAAAATTTGTATAAGTCAAGTAAATTGAGAGCATCAAATTTTTTAATCAACTAATATGCATTGTTACTTGACTAACATATAAAGTTAGTTGACTAAATATCTATTTGTTATATTGAGAAAATATAGCCGTTGGAATTAAAGTTAATGCTATTGTAACTGCTTTTAAACTGTCTGAACAAATAAAAGATAACTTTCTCTTAAATATATGATTGATTTAATTGAAATTACACATACTAATCATATATATATATATATATATTGTGCAAAAAGAATGTTCGTCATATATGTATATATATATATATATATGATTGATTTAACTAGAAAACTTTTTCTAAAGAGTTGTTGGAGATTGCAGATGTCTTTAAATTCAAATTCAAGCATCTATAAACACGCAAGGGATGCACAAAATTGTGTTGTTGGTCTGATGGAAAAATCCTCTCTAGGAGAATGAAAAAGGAAAGAAAGCATTGAGCTGAAACTCTTAAATCTCTATTATTATTCTGTTTTCAAGTTTTTCATATTTAGAGAGAGTGAAAATTTTTTATTTTCTATCATTTATATTCTCTATTTATATTTTTAAACCCCTCTTAATCTCTTTTATATTCTTTTGAGGGTTGTTTGTTTTGTGAGCTATAGCTCCACATTTTTCTCTTTCAAACTGCTGTGGTATGTTAGTGTCTTATATCTTGAAAAAAGTTATAATTGTGCCTTGCAAAAATTACTTTAATAGAGGATAGCAATCGTCTGTTTAAATATACATTAAGAGAGTATTTGTTAATCAAGATAAGAGAGAGAAAATGTCAGATATGAGAAGCATTTTAGATGTTTGATCTTTTCAATATGTTTGTTAAGTTTATTTGACCACTTCCGAAAAAATCCTCACATGACCTCTTATCTTCCTTTTTCAAGATAAATTTATCTGACTTCCCCTCTCGAATAAATTTATCTAGCGCTTTCAAGATAAAACTCAATTACTTATATGTCCCTCATAAGATAGTTAACGCTATTTAATGTATTTTAAATATTTAAATTTATTAAAAAAATTGTTTATTTAAGTCTTATAATTAATATTATTTAATACAATTTTAAATTACTATATATTTTGACAATTTTTAAATTTTAAATGACATTATTCATTTCATTGATTTTTAAAATTTAAATTTCTCTCTCTCTATATATATATATATATTTTATTGACTAATATAAATCCTTTCACTAATTTTTAAATTATTTTATTTAATTTTATATTTTATTATCAATTATGAAAATATGTTTCGGTCATTTTTAATTATCTAGGTAGAATTATTGTAATTCTAACAATAATTATTTCTACTTTTCAACTCTTTTTAAATTTATTTTTGAACATGAATTTAGAAAATAAAATATTATTTTTAATTTTATTTTTAATTTTTTGACAATTCATATTAATCATAAAATACTATTTTAATCATAAATTTGGTAATAGAGATATTTTGATTAAAAAAAAAAAAACTCTTATCTTGGTGTTTATCATATGTATTAACAAACACATAAAAAGAAAAAATACAATTATCAGTGGATTTCAAAAAATTTAACAAACATTCTGATAGAAATCTTAAAATGCTTTCCAATCTTATCTTGATCATTTTATATCTTGATCCAGAATACATTTCAAACTTATATTGATATCTCTTATCTTACTCATTTTAACAAACACTTCCTAAGTAGTGAATTTTTGAAAAATTTTGGTAAGTAGCTAAGGTGGTAGTAAAATAGGTTGAATTGAATCGAATCACTTCAAATTTTGTGTGCTTGTCTCTTTTAATTATTTTATTTTTAATTTTTATATTTTGAGCATTTTCAATTCATATTTATAACATTGACATCAAAGTTGTAAGAAGACTCAAAGCAATTTTTAAATAAAATTTTTATCAAATAAAAAAAAATTTCAAACACCCACCCTCCCTTGAGTGCTTTTCTCAATATTCTCCTTACGTTTTCATGAACAAAAACCTTCTACCCTCTACTTTTTAAATCGTCTAATTAGTGTCCTACACGTTGACCAAGTCGTTTAGGCTATCTATGGCCTCTGCCATAGCGTTTAGGTTGTAGTTATTTGGGAAGAATAAAATGTAAGCGAGTGTAATATAACTTTACATTATTTAGATGGAGAACGTAAATAAATTAAATAATTAAAAAAAAGAAATAAAGTTACAATTATAACCTTTCACTTTCAAAATAAATAATAAATAAATAATAATAATTATATTTATAAATATATTTCTTTTTCTTTACTTAAAATGTGGATGAGAAAGTATCATGCACTCACATTTTCTCTCTTTTTCTCATATGAAATCTTCATCCAAATAAAGAAAATAAGTCACTCTTCCACCTCGTCATGTCCACCTTTATATCATAGTATAACCCCACGTCTCTTCCAAACTTAAGATAAAGTTGTTAAGACTCTTTCAACATACGTCCAATAATTTTTTAAAATAATATTATTTGAAAATATCTATCAAATTAAAAATAATTATCAATCCTATATTTTAGATATTCTGAAGACATAAATCTCCAGGCGTCTCCTCACATCCTCAAAAGTCATCTTGAAGTAGGAAGTAGATAGAAAGAGAAAGACAGAGTAGGAGCCTACGCATATACTCGGCCAACCCCTCTTAGTCATCACCAAACTTGATAAGAGCCGATGTCTCTAGCACTGGAGAAGTCTCAAGCACATCCATCATTGTTTGGTTCTCTGAGCTAAGGCTTCGATATTCAAACCCCATAAGAGAGATCGGTTCGTTCCTTCAGTATAAGAAGTATTTCTCCAGATCATCTGTGCCCAAGAAAAAGGCGAGCTCATCTTCCCAAGAGGCCACCTTGAAGTAATTAGCCTTAAAACCCTCGTAGGAACTATTAAAAGGCTTCAACAACCACCTTCTCGAAAGTCCATTTAGGGAAACCTAACTACATTTGCTAACTCCATTCGACTGAAAGAAATAGAAAAACACCCCCACACTCGCTTCCTAACCTAGGAAGTTGGAAAGCACCTCAAAGCTCGACTCAAAAACCCAACTGTTGGGGTGTAACTGGGTCGAGGTGACGTTCATCATTGTCAACACTGAACTCTGAAAATCAATAAAGGAGAGTCGCAACCAGAGAAGCTTAAAGAATGTCCTGTACATAAAGATAAGTCCCGAGTCCGTATTCGAGTCCAAGTCCATGAAAACTCATTCTCTCTCCCCATACGATCGACATGCAAACAAATTTTCATCCCCAATGGTCGACAAAAAGATTCGTGTTCTTAGCAAGAAGTTGTATACCGAGGTAATCTTGGCCACATCCTCACTCACTCAGTCATATTAGCCATTTACGCCAAAAGGTGGACTCGAAGATGAGCCCACTTGGTCAGCCCTAGCCTCCTCGCCACCACTCACGTTGGTCGTAATAGCCCTCCTAGCCATGTACGTAGTATTTACAATGTCCTTGAATGACCAGGGAAAATAGAACTATCAAAACTCGGCACCTCACGCCTATTCCAGATCACATTTTGAATACCCTGATCTATACTTTAAATCATCCTCTTAAGCCCAACCAACGAGGCCCAACAGCTAGCCCCTACAAAGGCTTTGAATTCCTCGCCGAGAGCTTTCCTATAACAATAATGGAATCGCTCCCCTCCCTAGATTCGCTTCCTGATCTCACCATAATGCTCGGTAACCAAAAAACAATAAAAATAAATGAAGTATGGAAGAAGAATAAAAAAGACCAGATCTAGGAGATTACTTAAGAAATCAAGCAAAGTCCTGAGATGAAAATCAACAAACGATTAGAGATGAATGTAGTGCAAGAGTAAGAGGTTCTTAGAGAAATGGAAATCCAAATATGGCATACAAATGTGATGAGTGAGATTGAGAAGTAGGAAAAGAAACCTTTATATCAATATTGCTCAATAGTTGTGATTCAGGCCCATCCTCAAAGATGAATGAACACCGCACGATGCATCCGATTGATAGAGATCAAGTGTCATCAATCACCCGCAAAGATTGCCCCACCTATCACGTCGCCAGACATGCATTTAATACTCTGAGTGGAAGCGGTGGGACGCCTCCCCACCTGCTCATGACGTCCCATCTTCCAAAGCAGGAATTTCAAATTATGGGACTGTGTGCGCTACTCGTCAAGACGTCAAAAATAACTTTTAGAACTGTCAAGCTTAGCCTGAGCTCAAAACATGCCAAAACATGAACACCACCTTAGTCATGCATCCTGAGCTTGAATGCTTGCCCTTGCGAACATCCGACCCGATGGACTATGGACTGTACTAATTTCGTTGGGCTTGGCCCAAATAATAGGCCCATAGCTTGGCATTCGACTCGATCCCTATGCCCGATCTCAGCCTAACAGCAGTTCTACAGCACCCTTATGTCATTAATGCCCTCCAAGATCTTCGCGATTGCAACATGTCTCAATAATTTCGAATATCTCGACCCCTAATTCCCAGCAGCATCGAAAATCTCAATTTTCTATCCTTTTACGACGGCTAGAGACATGTAAGGGGCTCTCACCTTCTCTCCCATATGAACTAATCGGCCACTTATCAATGTATGTTCTTTTCAATTTTTCAAAAATTCTATCATCTTGAATTTTTACCTACTTGAATATTGAAATGCTTGCAGGTGCCACTCCCTTGTCATGCAGATTGTCGTTATCTCAACCTATCCGTCCGATCATCTTTTTAGATTGAAAAAGAACAACACTTAGAACAAAAATTTCAAATTTGGGAGTCATTGGACTCGCTACTAAGCTGATAATTCTTTCTAAAATAATACTATTTTAATTCAACCAAGATGTGAATGATATTAGCAGGAAGGATGCGCCGAAGATGAAGATTTTGAGCAAAATCTGAGGAGAGGCGCGTGGGCTTTCGTAGAAGGCGCGCGATGATGCGTGAGGTTTACGAGAACGTGCGCCCAGTTGAAACGCGGGAGTTTTGACACTTTTGACTTGGTTACTCGGCACTTGACAGGAAACCAAGGCGACTTCTGGGAAAAAAATAAATGTGAAAAAGAAAAAGTCTATGGGTACGGGGTTTGGATACTAATGGGTGAATTTAGATTCATGGAGTGCGACACCCCTCTTTTTTAATATACCTGAAAAGAAAAACGCTTGTGAAAAGAAAATGGACCTTTTGTATGAACGAGGAAGAGTCCTCGTTCGTTCATGAAAGTGTGAGACGCGTACACGGAAGGCGGAACAAAACCAAAATTAAAACCAAAACCACGTTGACACTGACACCGACACCACTAGCCGTAACAACAGCTAGACTTAACCGTTGAAATGTCACGCTATTGTCACTCGTACCGGTGGAGAACAGATTGAATGAGGCCGTCAAACATCCTGCATCAAGGGCGAAGTCAGAAATTTTAGGTAGGATGGATAAAATTAAATTTTATATTTTAATTTTTTTTAAAACTAAAATATATATTAATAAATTATAAAATTCACACATTTTTATATTTTAATAACGTTGTATAATAATATTATTATTAATTTTATTAAATATTTATTTTTTAATATACACAATTAAATTATCGTTTAATTATTAATTTTCAATTCGATTACACAATTGAGTCTTGATAGACTTCATGACAGACTATCGTTCAATCATTGATCTCTAATTTAATTATATAGGCAAGTTTTGATAAATTTCATGACAGAAAATATATTTTCTTTTATAATTTTAAATATGTAATTGATAAATTTGTAACAAAATAAAAAAAATTAATCTCATTAATTAAAATACAATTAAAGAAACAATCAAGGGAAGTTAATATATACGAAAGAAAAGTGAGTTAGATTTTTATATATCTTATTTTTAATTTTTAACTAATACTTAAAAAAGTACTGGCAATCGCCACCAACCATCATTACTGGTGATTTTTGACAATTAAAGGCAACCACCCGACATCTTTATTCCCATCGACTAACATGTCCAAAACTCAGTAAAATCTAACAGTCAAATTTTATAAGTCTAAGATTAAATTTTTGGCTAAACCCAATGTGCGTAAATACATTGGTAGTTGCCATTGACCACTGTGGCTAATGATTTTCGCCAATTAGAGCCAATCTCTCGACACCTAGATTCTTATTGGCTAATATATTTAAAATTCAAATTTTTTAAAAAATTTAGGATGAATATTTAGAAAATAAATTAAAAAAATATTAAATTATTATATATAATAAATTTTTTAAAAATCTAGGGTGGGCAGTTGCCCACCCTAGGCTGTACGCCGCTCCGCCACTGCTCTTTTAGATCAGATTAATTATTAAAAAAAAAAAACTATTTTCAGTTTCATCTTCGACCTAATAAAACAGGTGGAATCGAAAATTAAAACAATTTTTTAATTACAGAAATGATCATCATCAATCACATTTAACAGTAAATATATAATCGCAAATCACTCGCTCAGAAAAATTCTACTATAACCAAATGCATCAAAAACTTGAATAACATAATAAAAAAATGCTCTATTTTAAATAATGGGCTTTGATTGGTAAAAGCACGCTACATTTAGGTTCTTATTCTCTCAAATTCAACCAACCCAAGGACCCCTACTACTTCGTATCAAAACCAAGCTACTTTTTTTTTTTTGTTTTTGTTTTTTTTTTTTATATAACCCAATTTAAAAAAGTTTTTTTTTTTTAATTACGTTACCTCTGGTAAAGAAAGCTGGACCAATGAGAAAGCAAGTATACAGATTTCCCTACACTCGCACCCACCCACCTCCCTTAATTTCGAACGTGGCGCGTGTAGTCCAAGCTTCTTGACCAAGCAAGAGACCTCTATATATATGTGTGTGTGTTTCGTCTCTCTGTATCTCAACATCTCGCTTCTTCTACTTCTTCTTCTTCTTCTTCTTGTTTTTCTTCTCCAGTTCTTTTCTTTGCAGTCTTGCCTTCAAAATCTCTGTTTCGTTTCTCCAATTTTCTCTCTCTACATCTAACTCTACATTTAGTGAGAGAAGGCAGAGAGAATTTGGAAGATGGTGCGAATGAGCAACAATTTGATAGGTATTCTGAACCTGGTGACGTTTCTGCTCTCGATTCCGATTCTTGGAGCCGGAATATGGCTGAGCCACCGAGGCACCACCGAGTGCGAGCGGTTCCTTGAGAAGCCGGTCATCGCGCTCGGCGTCTTCCTCATGGCGGTGTCGATCGCCGGCCTCGTCGGCGCGTGCTGCCGCGTGTCGTGGCTGCTCTGGGTCTACCTCCTCGTAATGTTCCTCCTCATCGTCCTCCTCTTCTGCTTCACCATCTTCGCCTTCGTCGTCACCAACAAGGGCGCCGGAGAGTCCTTGTCAGGCAAAGGCTACAAGGAGTACAGGCTTGGTGACTACTCCAACTGGCTTCAGAAGAGGGTAAATAGTACCAAGAACTGGAGCAAGATCAAGAGTTGCTTGCAGGACAGTAAGGTCTGCAAGAGCTTGATTGACGATGGTTCTTCCACTCCTGCTGCGGATTTCTATCGGGAGCACCTCTCCGCCGTTCAGGTACATGTTTTCTTGAATTTTCTTTTCTGGTTTTTGATTTTTCGAATTAGGTTTTCTGCGTTTGATTTCTTCTTCCAGATCTCTGTCCCTGAATATGCAATTCTCTCTGTAACGCACACATTTGTGAATAGATTTGTATACACTCATGTATTGTGTCTTCTTGAATGCAATTGTTCGCTTCTTAATTTCAGCAAACAGGTGTTCTGCGTTGTTCTTCTTTCAGATCTGAATCCCAAATATGCAATCTTTATCTCTCTTTCATTCTATACCTGTATCTATGTATAACATCCCACGCACAATCAGATCTTATGTTGATGCGTGTGGTTTTACCTTTTGCTTTTCATTTAATTCTGAAAGCTTCTTTAATTAGGAATTTTGGGCCCAAATAGTGCTTTTTCTTGAAAGGAAAATGAAAGAGTATGAAGTATGTTGTTGTTTACTTCTTGATGCTCTATTTTTAATTATCTGTGATTTCCATTGGCTTAATTTGTATTTTTCTGAAAAGCTAAGAGCTTTTGAACATGGTTTTTTTTTAACATTACATGGGAAAAAGGTACTTTTCTTTTCTGTTTCTATAATTAAGTAAACAATTGTAAAAGTTTTGTAGATTGCAGTTTGATGTGAACGGCTGCTTTAAGTGGGTCATTAGTTCTTCTATAAAGTTTTAGCCTTTTGTGCATATTGGCTCATTAGTTCTTCTAAAAAGTTAGAAGCCTTTTGAGCATAATAATTGCGTAGAAGTTTTTTAGATTTACTTGCCCAAAAAAAGTGTTTTAGATTCACTTTAATTTATAATACTTGCCTACTACTTTTAAATTTCTGCGATTATTACCCTAATCTTGGGTTTTATCGGCAAACGTCTTGAATTATGTGCAATATATTGAGTGGCCTGGCATACAAATTTGATCCTACTAGATATACATCCCTTTGTTGTTAGTTAATGCCCTAGTTTTCATTTTTCCCATTGGAATTTGATTTCGACAATTCACCTCATTGATTTACGGAGACTTGCTTACACACGAAGACAGATTGGTGTTTATATGGGATTGTGAGGTGACTTTCTGTACTGCCATTTAACTATTAAAACTATTCTGGTTGGTGATGGTTCATGGTTCTTGGCTTTTTCTCTTTTCCTTTATTTTCTCTCTTATTCTTTTTCATTCATTGCCATCAAGTGTTCTTTCAGACCTATGAAACCACTATGGTTTCACACACGCACAATCAGGGCCTGATCTTTTTTTTTTTTTTCCAATGTATTTAGGTTCACATATAAGCAATTTTTTTTTCTTGTATATTGATTTTGTCAAATTCAAAGTCTGTATTTACATGATTAATTTATGTTTACTGGAATTAATTGTTTGTATGCTACCGTCATGGTTATTTTTCTTGGCCAAAATTCATAGGAACTTGTTGAATTGATATGAATTAAGATGTTGCCAACTAGCTCGGAGTGGTGGCTAAGTCACTTGAAGTGATAGCCAAGTTACTTGGAGGGCTATAAATATAGCATTTTGAAAGTTCACAATAGTGAGAAAAAATTTGAGTCTAGGTATTTCGGGTACAGAAAATATTCAATGTTTTGGGAAACGTGAGAGGGATTGATTTATCATTGTTATTTAGGTTATAGAGTTATATTTGATTTAGAGATTAAAATCATATTTTGATTTTTTTCCCTGTTGTGATTTTAAAGATTAGATTTAAATTTAAATTAGAATTTATCTTGTTATTTGGAGTTTTTTTAGATGATTATATAGATATTATAGGATTTGGATTGGAATAATATTAGAATTTAGATTCTAATCATTCTATAATTAGGTTTAGTTTTGGGCTATAAATAAGGCTCATGATGTAACTTTTTATTTAGCTTTGATTATTGAATACATTGGTATTGATTTCTTTTATTGGTTAATCTTTCTCTTATCTTTCTCTCTCTTGTTCTTCTCAAGCTTGTTCTTGGTTATCTTTCTCTTATCTTCTTCTCTGTTGTTCTTCTTAAACTTCTTCTTCTTCTTCATAAACTTCTCTTTTTTCCTACTTTCTGCAATTATTTTCTACTTTTACACATGAAAACACATTTTAGAGTTCTAGTATTTTCATGTTCTGCTACCAAGTGCTCTTTTAGAATTATGAAACAACTATGGTCTTACGCACACATATACAATGAGTACCCTTATCTTTTTTTATTTTTAATTTATTTAGGTTCACGTAGAAACAATCAAATTTTCTTCAATTTTGATTTTGTTACCTCAAATTCTGTATTTGAACGATTAATTTATGTTTACCAGAATTTTTCTTGATCAAATTTCATAGGAACTTAAATATTCAATGATTTTGGGAAACGCGATAAGGATTGATTTATCTTGTTTTGAGTTATAATTACTATTTAGGTGAGAGAGTTATATATTTGATTTATAGATTAGAATCATATTTTGATATCGCTTTCTATTTTGATATTAAAGATTAAATTTTGATTTAAAATATAATTTATCTTGTTAATCGGAATTTTTTCTATTAGATGATTATAGATATTATAGAATTTTTATTGGAATCATATTAGAATTTAGGTTCCTAATCATTCTATAATTAGGTTTAGTTTTGGGCTATAAATAAGGATCATTGTGTAACTTTTTATTCAGCATTTGATTATTGAATGCAATGGTATTGGTTTCCTTTCTTGGCTAAATTTCTCTTATCTTCTTCTCTCTTGTTCTTCTCAAGCTTCTTATTCTTCTTCATAATCTTTTCTCTTTCTTTCTTACTTTCTGGAAATGTTTTCTATTTTTCCATATGAAAACGGATTTTAGAGTTCTAGTATTTTCTTGTTCTGCTACCAAGTGCTCTTTTAGAATTATGAAACCACTATGGTTTTACACACACATTCATAACGAGTGGCCTGATCTTTTTTCAATATATATGGGCTATAAATAAGGCTTATGTAAATTAGGTACTGAACCATGTAAATTTTTTGTCTACTTATTATTTTGGATTTTGTATTTGTGGTGTGCTTTTGATTTTTCTCAACAAAACGTGTAGGTTGGAATGTTCTAACCTGTCTGCTACTCACTATTTATATACATTCCCCCCCCCCCCCTTTCTCTCTTTCTCCCTCTCTCTCACACACACACAAATTCTCATATTATTTCATCAGACAAACCTTGGTACTAATATTAAGGTTGTTTCTTTTTAATTAGAAGGTCTGGGTTCGATTTATAAAAACACGCCTGAACTCTGCGAAGCTGTAAACTTTATGTACTAGAGACGTGTTTGTTTATTTATTTAATTTTTTGCATGTAATTTTATTCACACAAAATAATTGCCCTGGCTCCGATTTTTTGCATCCTTACGGTTTAACTGTGTTCGTGGTGCTTGTAACTGCTGGAAAGTTTGATTAGTTTTTTATTTACTTTTGGTAAGGAAAGGACTTTCCTTGTCCAATTTCTATTGTCAACCTTGTATGTTAGTTATCTTTTTATGGTTATAGTAACTGTCTCAATTTCCTGTTCTTCATTGGGGTTTTCTCTTTTGCGATGAGTCACACTTGTGGAGGTTGATTTGAGCTTTTTCCCCTGCCCCAAGGTACCTTGAATTGTGTTGTACTGACAATAATAAGCCTCCTATTGAATTAAATAGATGTTTTGGTGGAATGGTATTTGGCTCGTTATTGATCCCTCATCATTGTGCTTTCTGCTTTTTATTTTTATTTTTTTTTAGCTCATCCCGTTTTATTTGTTCCTGCAGTCGGGTTGCTGCAAGCCTTCAGATGCCTGCAAATTCACATATGTTAGCCCGACCAACTGGACTGCCATTGCTACCTCGTCGTACACCAATTCAGATTGTAGCCTGTGGAGTAATGACCCATCTATCCTGTGCTTCAACTGTCAATCGTGCAAGGCCGGGCTGCTGGACAACATAAAGCATGACTGGAAGAAGGTAGCAGTTGTCAATATTATATTCCTAATCTTTCTCATCATTCTGTACTCGATTGGGTGCTGCGCCTTCAGAAACAACCGGGAGGACAATTACGCGTGGAAGAGACAGTACCCCTGAACGCATCCCGAGTTGAGTGAATAAATATTATGATTTCTAGATAAGGCTTCTATATATTTGTTCCTATGGGATGTT
Organism: Diospyros kaki; assembly: GCA_036245055.1. Classification (NCBI taxonomy): domain Eukaryota; kingdom Viridiplantae; phylum Streptophyta; class Magnoliopsida; order Ericales; family Ebenaceae; genus Diospyros; species Diospyros kaki. The sequence goes on along the minus strand of BSEG01000010.1, from coordinate 37,209,537 downwards.
TGCTTCTGCATCTATACTCGGCTTCTTTCATTTGTATAGCTGTCTCTGTCTCGGCTTATTCAGACTAATATTGTTAGCTTATTCATTTTTCAGTATATTCTATAGAGGCTTCTGACGCGATCTACTGTTGTCACTTGGTACCTCACTTTAGTTGATGTTTATGTCCTAGCTTGTTCTACTTTCACGGTTTACTTTTCTGTGTCGTGATAGGAATGTTTTTTTTGCTTCATAACAAGGAACATTCTAACAAGATTGAGTCCTGTTTGTTGGTTATTATTGTTCAACCTAAAATCATTATGTTCAGAAACCACATAATGATCTGATTTGATTGGGATTTCTGAATTCTGGCTATTAAAGTTCAACCTAAAATCATGGATGCTAGTGGGAAGACACACCTTAGAGAAAAACTATGTAGCTTCTTGCCTTGAACAAATTTTTGAGCCTTCCCCAAGTGCCATTGGTCCATACATCACAGAGATGACCACGGCCAACAAGTAGATCCACAGAATTGCGGTTGGAAGAAGCAAAATGACGATGATGATTCATAAGATTAAAATGTGACCAGAGAGTACAATCACTAGACACACATTAGGATAGCCACTGAAAGGAAGATGTAGCCGAAGTCGAAAAGATTAAAGTAAAACAATTGATCTTGTAATGGAAGACAGGCTCTTCCCCAAGTAAGCTAGAGACGAGGCCTGAGCCATTGGAGCTATGGAGAAGAGTGAGACAACGAAGCTAACAAGGAGAAAGCTTGGTTTGAATAGAATCAAGCTCAGTCGAGTTTTGGTCAGGGCTCGGTTTGCTAGCTTGTTTCAAGCTCGATTAATGTGAACGAACTCGAGTACGGGCTCATCAAAATTTATTATTTTGTTTAAATCTAATTTATTATTTTATTTTATTATATATATATTATATTATGTTAAATTAATATATATAATAATTTTAAATATATTCAAATTATTTATATTATTATAATAATTTAGAATTTGTTAATTTTATGTTGAATAATATATTTATAAAATTATAAATAAATATATTAATGTATTTATAAACAAGTTTGTTCACAAGTTATTCACAAGTTTCTAAATGAACATGTTTGCGAGTTTTAACGAGACGAGTTTTTTTGAGTTCAAACTTTGTTTATTTATAAATTAAGTTTTAAAATTACACTCAAACTCGACTCATTTATCTTAACGAACGAATTTAAACAAGTTTTTATTGAGTCAAACATCGACTCTATTGCGAATGGCTCAGCTTAGTTGCAACTTTGGTAGAAAGGCAATTTTATTTCTACAACGATCTGAATATCTTCTTGAATATCAGATATGTCGAGTTTGCGATCAGACGAAGTTCTGTATTAATTGGCAGAAAAATAGCTTATTGCCGGCTTAGGTTGTCTCCAATCATGTTTCCTATTCTACTCCCTATTATGTTTGAAATAATCTTATTGAGTAACTTTGAAACATTACATTGAAAAATTTAGACAAAATATGATATAAATTGTATGTGATTTGGCTTGGCAATGAGATAATTCACTAATGTGTAATTTCGCATAGAAAACTATAAATATATTTACATCACACTTTGTTTTAGAATTCAATTATTCTGATTGTAGGATTATCTTTAAATATTTAATACACAAAATAATCAAATACACACATATACAAAATTAATAATCAAATACATAGATCAATAATCAAATACACATATATACAAAATTAATAATTAAATAAACAAAATAATCAAATATATATATAAAAAATTAATAATTAAATACACAAATCAATAACCAAATACACAATATTACTCATCAAATACACAAATCAATAAAAAATTCCCGAAAATCAATAATTGCAAACCCTGATCGAGCCACATCTGTTTTCGTTGTTGCCGCTGCCGAACAACCTGATTGCCGCCGTCGCCGTATCTGGTGGTCGTCACCATCGCTTGGTCTGCTGGTTGTCGCTGCCACGTCTGCTCACCTTCCGTCGTTTCTGCTTGCTGTCTTCTCCAGTCGATTTGGTCTTCTGGACGATCGCATGGACCTCCAATCTGTGTATCTGCTGCAACGACGAGCCTTTTTTGACAACAAATCGGCTTGCACCGGCGTTGAGATGGCTGTTGCGTGGGAGAGATAGCGAGGGTGGTTTGTCCAAGATGGATCGCCAAATTTGACGAAGGGATTAAGGTTTGCCAAATCATTAGCAAGCAGATTTGGCGATGGCGAGCAACGTTGGACGGCTCCAAATTAGGTTGCCTTGCTATCTATTTGGCTTGACGAGCGTTTTGACGAAGCATCGGAGACAACGTTGGAATGTTCTACCCATCTGCTATTCACTATTTATATATATTCCCCTCCCCCCTTCACACACACAAATTCTCATATTATTTGATCAGACAACCCTTGCTACTAATATATATTAAGGTTGTTTCTTTGTAATTAGAAGGTTATAGGTTCGATTTATAGAAACATGCCCGAACTTTGCAAAGCGGTAAACTTTATGCACTAGAGACATGTTTTTTTATTTATTTACTTTTTTGCATGTGATTTTATTCACACAAATAATTGCCTTGGCTTTTATTGTTTTGCATGCTTGCAGTTGAATTGTGTTTATGGTGCTTAATTATAACTGCTTGAAAGTTTGACTGGTTTTTTATTTACTTTTGGTAAGGATTAAGGAAAGGACTTTCCTTGTCAGATTTCTACTGTCAACCTTGTATATATGTTGGTTATCTTTTTATGGTTATAGTAACTGCCTCAATTTCCTGTTCTTCATTTGGGTTTTCTGTTTTGCGATGAGTAATACTTGTGGAGGTTGATTTGAGCTGCCCCAAGCTCCCTTGAATTGTCTTGTACTGACAATAATAAGCCTCCTATTGAATTAAATGGCTCGTTATTCATCCGCCGTCACTGTGCTGTCTGCTTTTTATTTTTATTTTTTCTTTGCTCATCCCGTTTTACTTGTTCCTTCAGTCGGGTTGCGGCAAGCCCTCAGACGACTGCAAATTCACATATGTTAGCCCGACCAACTGGACTGCCACTGCTACCTCTTCTTACACCAATTCAGATTGTATCCTGTGGAGTAATGACCCATCTATCATGTGCTTCAACTGTCAATCGTGCAAGGCCGGGCTGCTGGACAACATAAAGCACGACTGGAAGAAGGTGGCAATTGTCAACATTATATTCCTAATCTTTCTCATCGTTGTGTACTCGATTGGGTGCTGCGCCTTCAGAAACAACCGGGAGGACAATTACGCGTGGAAGAGACAGTACCCCTGAACGCATCCCGAGTTGAGTGAATAAATATTATGGTTTCTAGATGCCATAGTGAACTGATAAGGCTTCTATATATTTGTTCCTATGGGATGTTAGCTTCTGCATCTATACTCGACTTCTTTCATTTGTATAGCTGTCTCTGTCTCGGCTTATTCAGTCCATATTATTAGCTTATTCATTTTTCAGTATATTCTATAGAGGCTTCTGACGCAATCCACTGTTGTCATTTGGTTCCTCACTTTAGTTGATGTTCATGTCCTAGCTTGTGCTACTTTCATGATTTACTGTTCTGCGTCCTGATAGGAATGTTCTTTTTGCTTCATAACAAGTTGACATTCTAATAAGATGAGTGTTGTTTGTTGGTTATTATTGTGAAAAAAATTCATGATAATAACCAACAAACAACACTCAATCTTGTTAGAATGCTCCTTATGAAGCAAAAAAACATTCCTATCACGACGCAGAAAAGTAAACCATGAAAGTAGCACAAGCTAGGACATGAACATCAACTAAAGTGAGGAATTAAATGACAACAGTGGATTGCATCAGAAGCCTCTATAGAATATACTGAAAAATGAATAAGCTAATAATATGGTCTGAATAAGCCGAGACAGAGACAGCTATACAAATGAAAGAAGTCGAGTATGGATGCAGAAGCTAACATCCCATAGGAACAAATATATAGAAGCCTTATCAGTTCACTATGGCATCTAGAAACCATAATATTTATTCACTCAACTCGGGATGCGTTCAGGGGTACTGTCTCTTCCACGCGTAATTGTCCTCCCGGTTGTTTCTGAAGGCGCAGCACCCAATCGAGTACACAACGATGAGAAAGATTAGGAATATAATGTTGACAATTGCCACCTTCTTCCAGTCGTGCTTTATGTTGTCCAGCAGCCCGGCCTTGCACGATTGACAGTTGAAGCACATGATAGATGGGTCATTACTCCACAGGATACAATCTGAATTGGTGTAAGAAGAGGTAGCAGTGGCAGTCCAGTTGGTCGGGCTAACATATGTGAATTTGCAGTCGTCTGAGGGCTTGCCGCAACCCGACTGAAGGAACAAGTAAAAACTGGAACGAGCAAAGGAAACAAATATAAAACAGAAAACAGAATTAGTACTGATGCCTGATTAATAGCACGCCAAATGCCACTCCACTAAAACGTCTGTTTGATTTTGTTGGAGGTTTATTGCCAATACTGAATAATTCAACTGATATTGGGGTAGGGGAAGGCTTTAAAATATGAAAACAGAACCCAAATGAAGTATGGGAAATTGAGGCAATTGAAATGAGCAAAAGTCTGAAATAATTTTCATATTTTATCTTTTATGGTCTATATTTTGATTAATAAACACTACCTAAATAAATTTATTATAAACCTTATAGATAAAAAAAATGATGCATATGTCCTTTAATACATTTTAAAAAATTTAACAAAATAAAAATTTTGAAATTCTTTTCAATCTTATTTTGACCATTCCATATTTTGATTTAGAAAACATTTCAATCTTATTTCATATAAACTTATCTTATTCATTTTAACAAACGCTATTTTAATAAAAAAAATAAAATATCCTTCTTATTATCACTTCTTACAAGTTTTGAGGCATGTAGCTATTTACGTGTCAAAAATGTAACATGTCATAGATTTATAGATTTTGAATAACGATATGCAGTTGGATAAAAATGGATTTTCGAAATCAGGGATGGAGTGGGTGCATTTTGGAAAATGGACAAAATCAGGAAATGCACCCACTCGGCTCGACCCCCTGATAGAGTCTATTTTCATCAATGTTAATAGATAGATTTTAGATCAACGGCAAATAGTCCCTATGCATATATCATAATGTTTCTAACAAGAAACAATTAATACAACGTAATTTAGATTTTATCAATTGTAGCATTTTTTATGTCTAATCAAATTATTTAAAACAATGAGATTGCAAGGAGACTAAAAATTTGTAGCAAATATCAAAGACGAGGAAGAAGCCTGAACCATTGCAGCTATATATAGAGAAGAGCGAGACAACGAAGCTAACAAGGTAGAAAACCAATTCAGTTTCTACAATGATCTTAATTAAATCTTCTTGAATATCAGAGGTGTTGAGGTTTGCGATCAGAAAAAGGTGCTTATTGGCAGCAAAATCGCATATTGCTGGCTCTTTTGCAATAGGTGGGACTTTGGTGGAGATCAACACAACAGCTTACCACTACGTTCAAACTACCACTGATACAAACTTTGCCACTCATGCATATTTATTGGAGCTTTCAACCTCAATTTGCGGGTAAATATTTGCAATTGTTTCAGCGATGTTGCTTTTTTTTTTTTTTTTTAAATTTGTTGTTTTATTTTTAGTTGAATTAAATTTAATAAAAAAATTCTTTTTTTTTTCTAATTGAAAATTTCATACAAAGAAAGAAGCCCACGTTAAAAAAAGCCTCATAATAGCAATATAAAGACAAAAAGAACTAACACAAGGATTACTACATAGGGGATAACAATCTAAGGAGGCATAATATATACATTTGGATTGACTTTTGATAAACAGCTTCATCAAGACACACCAAAGGTGAATTGACAGCAATTGGAAGGGGCTAAATAAATTGGAGGGCGTCCATCGTCATCGCCATAGGATTGCACATCGAGCTATAGAAGAACAACTGTAGAAGATAAAGAAAGGGTTAACAGAAGAACAAAATGCAGAATTAGAAGGATGTGAGTTTTTAGAACAAAAGAGGAGAAAAAATGGTGTAGAAATAGAGGAAGATGGGAATAAATAGAGGCAGGGAAGTTGGGAAAACGATTGGCAAGTGGATTGTCAAAAATCAAGTTGTAACAACGACGAATTGAGGATCACTTGTATTCTTTGCCCTGGGGGGGTGGGGGGTGGAAATTGTTAATTAAAAGTCATACGAATTTAGTAGAATTTTATTAAGGTTAAACTTACATTATTTTGACCCAAAGCAGACAATATGGACTCTTAAAATTGATGGAAATAGTGTTTGCTTAAATGAGTTAAACTATATATGGGTGTGTATGCAATTTACCCTTTAGATTATTTGTTTTATTAGTTAGGGTTTTATTTGTCAAATTTGAATGAATGCCCTTAGTTGGGCCATATTGGGGTGTTCGTCTTGTATGGGCTTTATAATTATTGCTTGTGGTTGTTTCATCTGTTTTCTTCTTGTCCGGTGGGGATAGAGATGATTCTTCTTGTCCAGGTCCGTGAATCTTAATTTGGCCCTTTCCCATTGCTTAGCACATGCCCTGCCTTCTTGGACAATTTTTTCTCAACAGTACAAGCCATTGTGATGATGTGACTGATGAGTAGATTTTTTGGGCATGAAATGAAATGATTATTCAAACTAATTAAGCAATTAAGCATTTGTTGAAGCCACTTTGCTTCCTGATATTACGCTCAACTAGGATTGGCCATTTTTAAGTAACAAGTGGATCTCCCCAATTAATTAATGCAAGTACCTGTTGTTTACCTCAAAATTTATTTCTAAATATGAGCTAGTTGAATTTAATTAATATAAATATTAAAAATTATTAATTAACATCTCATTTAAATACTTAAACATGTAAAAAACTGTATTGTTGTTAAAATATAATAATAAAATTATAAATTTTATTTTTGCATAGTGACGAATGAAGAAACATACCCTTTTTATCTTTTATATATGTTGTTCTCAATTCTCAACATATAATAATATAATTAATACGTATAGGACCACTGGGTCTTACGTGTCCCGGTACATTGAAAAAATATCCATCAATTGGTGGGAGTATGCTTACTTCCTATAATTGATGAGAATGTATCAAAATACATAGTCTTCCTGTCAACTCGAACCAATCAAAAGTAGGATGCATGACAGGGTGATTCTACAAGGTTCAAAGTGCTCTCAAATATAATATAATTACCTATGGTATTGTATGGTACAAAGATAGTGAAATAAACCAGCTAGGTGCCTGATTCAACCCATGATGTGACATGTTTTGTCTAGCTTGTTTAGCAAATGGGTCAGGCCAACCTCAATCGATGTAGCCTACGGATTTTGTGCCTGTGGGCCAACTCGACCCATATAAGGGCTTGGCTTGCAAGCCCAGAAAGCTCAGTCGACTCAAGTAACTTTATTTTTTTTAAAGAAATTTTTAAAAAAAACATCTTCTATTTGTTGGCATTTCATTGCGCTTCTTTCATTCCTTTTGAAGAGGCACGCTCTGATACTATTGCACTCATCCGATAGGGAAAAATATCAGGAGATGCCATTCATACTTTATAAGTAGTATTTATTAATCAAAATATAAGTTAAAAAAAAGTGAGATAGGAAAATTATTTTAGATAAAAGTATTTTTTATTATATTTATTAAATTTATATATAATTCTTAAAAGAGAAGTTACCTAATTTTTTATCTGAGATTTTTCAAATGAATTTATCTTTTCTTTATTTTGATAAATTTATTTTAAACTTTACAAATAAAAAAAAAAACCCATATACTCCCAAAGTGGTTATGATAGGAAGGAGTCTATTTGTCAACACCAACGAAAGCGGAGAACTTCCTTGATCAGCAGGTGGACAGGTCTCTCGCGTGGCGGCCGGCGATTTCTGCCACTCAGTGGTTACCGGCTGGCAGTCTTAAGACTCTCGGTCCCTTGAGTCAATGGTAATATATAGTGTATGGTATATAATTAAAACAGTGAAAGTGGGAACCATACCTTGAATAGAATCTGTCTGAATTAATGTTGGTATAAAGAATTGGCTACACACTTCCCCACCTAAAGTTAGAGACTATCCTTAGTATCCTATCCATTTGATTGCTTACTCTTTTCGAAAGGTAATTTGTGTACATAAGATGGTTGGGGAAAGAGAGGGCAGCTCAAACAGTTGAGCACAAACACGATTTAGAATTTAAGAAGTCTTTGGATTGTAGTTGTTAAATAGCCAGTACTGAAGTCCCGTGTTCGAAACTTTGAGTTTGAGTTCTGTGATTAACTCTCTCAACAAAAATTTTTGGAATTGAGCTGCAGAGACCGTTAAAGTGAGAGATTTCATCTTTTGAAACTAAGAGACGACAATGCTACCTTTATCATAACAATTTTCCCAGCCTAGCATAAGGCTCTGGTTTTCCATTGCCTATGAGATAGATAACCAAAGGTAGATAATTTTGAAAGTTTTCTGTATTGGGGAGTAAAAATAACGGTATAAAAAATTAAATTATTTATTTGTTAGGTTAAGTTTTTAAACGAGATCATCGAGATGGTATTTGAAAATTCAAGAGAGATATATATATATATATATAGTGTTAGAGCAAACTAACATGCATGTGATTTGACCAATTATGAGGTGAAACTGAATATTATAAACTCAATTGAACTTGCAAATCTAAAAATCCCAAAAGACATAACGCATTGAACTTACAAAATTATTATGAAAACAGAACTACATAGCTTACCCCACAGCGGGATATACATCACCGATACAATGCCAATCAAGGTCGACCTTGGGAGACAACTTAGGATATATATATATATATATATATATATAGCTCTTGGGTAGTGACTCCATTCGCGGATAATAAAAATATATATATATGTCATATCAGGGCCGGCTAAAGGGGTAGGCTGGTGAGGCAATTGCCTAGGGCCCACCCCTTCAGCTCAATAAATAATTATTTTAATAAAATAAATTTTTAATTTTTTATTAAGAGTTGGGGCCTCTAAATTAGTGATGGCTTAGGGCCCCCAAAGCCCTTGAGCCGCTCCTGTGTCATATTAAGTTGAATCAGATCCGGTTACAATTTCAATCAAAGACACAAACAGTTCTACCCAGCCAATCCTGAGGTTGTCGAGCGTAGGGGTGTGCAAAAAATCGGATAAACCGATTTAACCGAACCGAACCGACCGAACCGGTCAGTTCGGTTCGGTTCGCCATAATATGCGGTTCGGTTTCGGTTATTTATTTTTAAAAAAATTGGTTCTTCGGTTCGGTTCGGTTATTTTGATAAAAATAGCCTAAAACCGAACCGAACCGTGTTATAAGCCAAACCGGACACCCCCCCCACCCGCGGCGAGAACCGAACCGTGACCCTCTACTTTCCCCCCACGCGGGCGCCGCACCCCATGCCTCAGTCACTGCCATCTGCCATTTCATTTTGTCTTCTTCACTCTCTCTCTTCTCTTCCTCTCCCTCCCCCTCACCACTTCATTTCATCTCAGTTCTGGCCGCTGGAGAAGACGTCGCCATCGCCGTCGCCGATGGAGAAGATGAAGACGAAGACGAAGGCGGAAGGACCGAACCGATCCTTGGTCCTTCCGTTTGCTCGCCCCCATCGTCTCCGACTCTCTTGCACGGCGGCACCATCGCCCCCTCCGATGCGATGCTTCCTCTCTACGCCGTCGCCATCGCCGTCGCCGATGGAGAAGATGAAGACGAAGACGAAGGCTCTTGCTGTTCGAGGCTTCGTACTTCGTAGATCGGAGAGAAGAGTAGACCCAGAAGGCGGAAGGACCGAACCGATCCTTGGTCCTTCCGTTTGCTCGCCCCCTTCGTCTCCGACTCTCTTGCACGGCGGCACCATCTCCACGCGATGCTTCCTCTCCACGCCGACTTGGACCTCTGACAGAGTCACACAGCAACACCGACTTCAACGCCTACGACGAGTGCATCTCTTTCTCATCCGATTTCCACCACTGTGCTCGCCCTTCGGTAAGTTTTTGGCTACTTTTATTTTTCCAGAAACTTGTTTGAGTTTGTTAACTATGAAATTAATTTTTAGATCTACAAAAAACCAACCGTCCGATCAAAGTCATTTTTTGATATATTAATCACCATGGTTGGGGGAATCCAATGATCGGTTCCGATCATTGGAATCACCGGCCGGCCAGGTGGTCGGCAGTAACAGATGTTCGGTCTATTGTATTCTAGGTTGGTTCGGTTTTTGGTTCGGTTCGGTTACTACGATTTGGGTTTCGGTTTGTTCGGGTTCGGTTAGTTCGGTTAGTAGGGTTAGTCGGTTCGGTTCGGGTCGGTTATTATAGGCTACTCGGTTCGGTTCGGTTCGTAATTTTCGGGCGGTTCGGTTCGATTATAACCGATTGCACACCCCTAGTCGAGCGTCCCAGCCTTGCATGAGCGACAGTTGAAGCACATCACTTCTTCGTTGTTGCTCCACCTTTTGCAATCTGAATTTGCATACGAAGAGTTTGCCGTGGCAACCCACTCGGTTGGGCTTACATACCCGAACTTACAGTCATTTGATGGCTTGCAGCAGCCAGACTGTGAGGCACAACAGTTCCTCGTAATATAGAAATAAGTAAAACAACACACGCACACAGATAATGAGATTAAAGCTTGTTTTGTTTTTGTTTTATAAATATATATAAATGATTGTTTGAAACTTTGTGTTAAGTAAATTTCTAATGTAGAGTAATCCATCATCCATGCATTTTACATGGTGATATTACTAGGGATTAAAATATCCAGCTAGAAAATAAAACATTATATAATTAATAACTAGCTAGAAAATAGAATTATGTACGACTTAATTAACAAAAAAAAAAGGTATGCACAAAATGATGTTGAGGAATTGTGGTCCAAAGCTTTGTATAGAATTTGTGCAAGGATACTTGATTACATGTTTCTGAAAACGAATCCAAGGAGCAAATGGTGGGAACAAGTGAAGATTAAAAACTACAGGAGGCGACGAAGAAGCCTTTTAGAGTATACCTTAAAAATAAATAAATAAATAAAAATGATAACTGGTCCGAGAATTTTGGTTAAATCTTAAGTTTAAAAGATCTTTTTGATCTTTTGCATCAATAATCATCATGACAGTTGATCTAAGAACAAAATGGTTAAAGAAGAAAACTAAAAAACTATTCGATTTGGTAAGTCAACCCAAATTTATCCGGGACCAAATATCAGTGTTCATACCTCAATGGGAGACAACGGCTCAATATAGAAATCCTCTTCAGTGAAGGTAACTCCATCAGCTTCCAGCCTCTGGCAAACTCCATTCTCCTTCAAACAACTCTTCATGTTGCTCCAGTTGTTCGTCACCCAGCCCTGCACCCAGCCGGGATACGCTTCGAACCTGTACTCCATGTACTCTTTCTCCGGCAGCTTCTTGCCGCTGCCTCTGCCGATCAGCGAGATGGCGACCCAGCACAAGTAGATAAGGAGAGCCATCGCCGCCACGTGGAGCACCAGCAGCAACCGCCGCCGGGTGCTGGAATAAATCATGTAAAAGACAATGGCGAGAACGACAGCCGCTAACAATATGAAGATGGAGAACACTTGGAGCATGGAGATCTTGCCGGTGATCCAGACGCATTCGGTCGACAGGAAGAAGGGGATGTAGGCCCAGAGCAAGAGCGCCAAGAGTATGATGTTGATGATGCAGACGCTGAGATAGGGCCAGTCTGCCAAGATCAAGACCGCAAGTATGATGCTGCCGATGAAGGCGCTGATGATATTATTGGAACGGTCTATCTCATTAGAAGGTTTACCTGCAGAGGTTTCAGGCTGCCTAGATTCGTGACCAGAGGTTTCAGCTTGATCCTCGATATCGACCATGGAGGCATTTTTCTTGCTGTTCGAGCCATCGAATTCTTGGGCGGGATTCTTGTCGTCGTTCGACTGAACTGGAAGAAAAGGTTTTTGGGAGTCATCAGACATTGTTGGAAACTTGTTTTTTTTTTCTTGCTTGTGTCCACGGAGAGAGAGGAGGAAATTAAGATTGAGGCATACAAATAATAGAAACTTGTTCTTTTTTTTATTATGAAAAAGGATAAGGTTAAATATATATACAAATAATTTGTCATTGATGTAACTATTTATATTCAGCCAAAAAAAAAAAAAAAACTATTTATCACTTAGGGTATATATATACTGTGTATAAAAATTATAGATGTAATTTTTTTTTTTTATAAATTAGAGTTGATACCTTGAAATTTTGATATAAATATAGAGACTATCATATTCATTTTTTAGAATTTAAATAGTCCTTGAGGTTAGATTTAAATTATATTGGATATTTCTGGAATTTTATTAAACAATTTACACAAATGTTTAACAATTATTTGATCAAATGAAAGTAAGTGTAATTTTCAAAATGTAAGAGGTACATACTTTAATTTATTAAAATTTAAAAGTGCTAGAGTGTAATTTAACTGTAAATTGTGATAGATAGACACTAATTTTTAAGATCTACATTTTAATTTCATGACATTTAACCTTTGATCATCTAAAAATCTGTCTATTCATCATGCTCGTATAAAGAGGATATCTTGCTTAACTTAAATTTTGGTCAAATAGAGCTCATAAAATGATAAAAAGAGATTAAAACTTTTTTTTGTTTTGTTTTTTTGGCCTCTTTGGCAAATTGTATAAGAGCTTATAAAGTCTTCCACCAGTTTACTTGGTAATAAATTAGTGTTGTCAAATAAATGATTACAAGCATTATAATAAATTATTTTATTTAAGTATACTTTTACAGCTAGTAGGAAATAAACTCCTAGCTGTTAAAATACACAATTACGTGCCAACTACTTCAGGGTGCATGCATGGTAGCTCTAAAACTAAAATTGAGATGTAAAATTCAAATAATATATTTTTTCACCGACCATTCAATTGTCTAGCTTTGTACTGTGAAATGATCAAATATTGTTGCTGGCTTGCTGATTAATTTGTCTCTACTACTCCAATTAAAAGATAAATTAAGTAGAGTCACGAGTCAAAATCAAATGTGACTGTGTATGTTTATTTCATTTGTTTCAATTCTTGTTTTATTTTGTTTCTATTTGGTTAACATTAAATCAAATCTATACTATACATTATAATCAGGTCTATGAAATCCAACCTAATTAGCCAGGCTGAGTGTCTGAGCCCAACCAATACAAAATTTCTACCCTTAGTATGGTATTTCCTTTTTAACTTCAATCCATATCAAATAATAATTTGCTAATCAAACAACAAACAGCAAATGATGTTTTTTTTTGCAACCAACAAACCAGTAGTCAGTCAATTGGTTGCCAGTTGCTACTTTTTGCTGCTGTGGTTTTTTTTTCTTTTCTTCTACTTTTTAATCATAAAACTTACTCTTTTGATATGTCAATTATTAAAATAAATTTTGATATTTAAGTGTCACATCAAAAATTTTGATTGGATCTTGATAAGGTGACTATGTTTTTTACCATGTACGGGATTAAATTTTTTGTTGGTTAATGTTATTTTGCCTGAGAGCCTCAAAGATCGAAATGGGCTAAAATGATAAAAATATCTTAGTCAAATGTAAAATTACTTCTTTCCCTGTAATCTTTCCTCTCCTCTTTCTCCTTTTTTCATGGTTGTCATCTCTAACACCCTCCATCGTCTCCCTTTGCGTCGATCATCGTTGTATCATTTCTCTCGATGAATAGAAAAAATGCAACGACAGCTAACACAAGAAAGACAATGAGGCAAAGATGGGTGTTGAGACTTGCGGGAGGTGATGGCTATAGAAAAAGGAGATTGCAGAAAAAAATATAATTTTATATTTGAGTAAAAAATATTTAAGCACCTCTGAGGCTCTTGATCAACGTAGGAAGACTCTTTTTTATCATAGAAATACGTAACACTTCAATGAATTTGGTGACGAAAACATTTTATTGTGGACCACTGCCATATGTTGTCTTTCATCTAGATTCAAAATGAAAAGAGGAAAAGTCAATAATAACCCTTAAATTATTAAAGATCAGTTCTGTTTTACATCCTTCCAAACACACCCTTTAATAACCCTTAAATTATTAAAGATCAGTTCTGTTTTACGTGACTGATGTTACTATGTGATGACTGATGATTTCATTATCCTCACTTACATATTATGGCATTACTCAAATTTGAGGTGATCAGCAAAAGTCAATAATTTTATTATGTTACTGTTTAATAACTGATAACGTTTTTATTATGATTGTTGTCAATGTTCAAGCACTAAATCACGCCAAAATGGATGAGATAATAGAGATGAACCATCTAGACAAAAAGTAATTATTATATATATGGGGACCAAATGTGATGAATGTGTTAATTAATTGTTATGAATCGATTAAAAAAAGAAAAGTGCCTCACGTGGCGAGTCTTACGTGACGATGCTTTGCTCATGGTTGATATGTATGTATAAATCGAATTTCATACGAGTATTAGAATTTGACGTAGCATTACCTAAAATTATAATAATATCCCTACGTGTTAGTGGCCTCACTCGTCACGTGAATTGCCCGAGAAATTGACACGTGACAAGTTAACAATCCGGTGCAGAGTCCGAAAGATTCAGACCAGATCGCGAGACCCGTTTCATCTTGATCGGGGTTCTCATTAGGTATAAAAAGTTCTACAGCTCTCACATTTATTTCTATTTGCATTTATTCTACTAATTTGAGTGTCGGAGTCCACCCCGGGGATCCTAGTCCCGGCCCTCCATTGTCTTGCAGGTTCTACATCCAAGGTCCGACATCGCCAAGTCTGAGGTACCATTCCCGAGGTCTAGTCGTAGAGGTGGCACGTGGTGGTCGGTCCCAAAAACCATCATCATTTGGCGCCCACCGTAGGGGCGACGTCCAGACTCGCCAGCCTCTTCTTTCCCCACCTCGTGCTTTAGACTTCCACTCCTCACCTCGGATCTCGGTCTTTCCACAAGTGTCAAACGACTTTCGCTCCTCGCCATAACTAACTACATGGCTCCCTGAAGAGACGTGACTCGTAGCCAAGCTAGTGCCAATCTAGAAGCCCCGTCACAAGGGGAGAATCCACCACATCCGACCAATTCAATGCTAAAGGACCGACTCACCAGGTTGGAAAATCAAGTCCAATAGTTAATTGAGTTGTTGACTGGTTATCTACACCAGAATGAACAACATTGTCCGCATGTGCCCTCTCAGCGGGAGGAGTACCAGTCACCTCATCCTACTCAGAAGTCTCGTTAATCCCGTTAGTCGGGCCAGGAAATCCATCCCTTTGAGGCGGCAGGATCTACTTCTTCCCCCTCACGAGAAGGAGGGACTTCGTAGGAGAGGCGATTGCGTTTCCTGGAGAGGGAAGTCCAAAAACTCAAGAGGGGAAAGAAAGAGCTGCCTCATCTCAGCTCTAACCAACCCCTGAGCAAGCGTTAAGGTGCAACTTGGATTTGATGGATGAGCTCCGAGACCTGGCACGAATTCGACAAGTCGTGTATAATCAGCACATTGCTAGATACTACAATCGACGAGTCCACGCTAGGAGTTTCATGCTAGGAGATCTTGTACTGTGACGGTTCGAAGTGAGTCATCCTCGGGATGCGAAAAAACTAACTCTAAATTAGGAAGGACCATACCAGGTGGTGGAATCCTTAAGTCCGGGGGCATATCGACTAAAAGACATGGAAGGCAATCCCTTGAAACATACCTGCAATGTGCAAAACTTGAAGAAGTTTTATCAATGAGCAGAGGAATTTGCCGAACCTCTTTGTACTCTTTTTACGACTAATGGAAAGACTAAGGATTATCTCCATCTAATAGCAATCTCACAAAGGCGAACACTTTGCCAAAGAAAAATTCAAGGGTCACAAGCCTTAGGCTGTCCCCAAAGGTGGACTAATAGCCACGGAAAAACTCATCCAAGGGTCACGAGCCCTAGGCCGTCTCCAAAGGTGGACTAATAGCCACAGAAAAACTCATCCAAGGGTCACGAGCCCTAGGCCGTCCCCAAATGTGAACTAATGGCCATGGAAAAAGTCATCCAAAGGTCACGTGCCCTAAGCCATCCACAATCCAAAGATGGAAGGTCGAAAGAAACTCAACACCCTCCTTAGTGTGGGAATGGAAGAAATCGAATGGTCAAGTGCCCTAGGCCGTCCACAAGCCGAATGTGGACTAATGGCCAAGGAAAAACTCTAACCCAATACCCTCCTTCGCGAGGGAGGGGCTAAAATTCAAGAGTCATAAGCCTTAGGCCGTCCACAAGCTGAAGATGGACTAATGGCCAGAAGAAACTCAACACCCTCCTTTGTGTGGGAGTGACAACAATCCAAGGGTCAAGTGCCCTAGGCCATCCCCAAAGGTGGACTAATGGCCACGAAAAAACTCATCAAAGGGTCACGAGCCCTAGGCCGTCCCCAAAAGTGGACTAATGGCCACGAAAAAACTCATTAAAGGGTCACGAGCCCTAGGCTGTTCCCAAAGGTGGACTAATGGCCACGGAAAAACTCATCCAAGGGTCACGAGCCCTAGGCCGTCCACAATCCAAAGATGGAAGGCCGAAAGAAAGTTAACACCTTTTTTTGCGTGGGAGTAGCAACAATCCAAGGGTTAAGTCCCCTAGGCCATCCACAAGCCGAAGGTAGACTAATGGCCGGAAGAAACTCAACACCTTCCTTCGTGTGGGAGTAACAACAATCCAAGGGTCAAGTGCCCTAGGTCGTCCCCAAATGTGGACTAATGACTAAGGAAAAACTTTAGCCTAACACCCTCCTTCGCGAGGGAGTGGTTAAAATCCAAGGGTCATGAGCCCTAAGCCGTCCACAAGCCGAAGATGGACTAATGGCTGGAAGAAACTCAACACCCTCATTCGCGGGGGAGTGACAACAATCCAAGGGTCAAGTGCCATAGGCCATCCACAAGCTGAAGGTGGACGAATGGCCAATGAAAAAATTCAGAGCCCAACACCCTCATTTGTGTGAGAGTGGCAAAAATCCAAGAGTCAAGTGCCCTAGGTCGTCCACAAGCCGAATATGGACTAATGGCTGGAAAAAATTCAGAGCCCAACACCCTTTTCATCGTGGGAGTGACTGAAATCCATGGATCAAGAGCCCAAGGGATCCCAGCCTGACCAGGGGAAATCCCAACCTGACCAGAGGATATCCTAGCTTGATTAGCTAGACCAAGGGATCCCATCTGACCAAGGGAAATCCCAACCTAACCAGGGTAAATCTCAACTAGACCAGGGAACCCTAGCTTGACTAGGGGAAATCCCAACCTAACCAGGGGATATCCCAACTTGATCAGTCAGACCAAGGGATCCCAGCTTGACCAAGGGAAATCCCAACCTGACTAGGGAAAATCCCAACTAGACCAAGGAACCCTAGCTTGACCAGGGGAAATCCCAACCTGATCAGATGATATTCCAACCTGATCAGCCAAACTAAGAGATCCCAGTCTGACTAGGGGAAATCCCAACCAGACTAGGGAATCCCAGTCTAACCAGGGGATCCCAGCCAAACCAACCTAATTAGGAAATCCCAACCTGACCAGCCTTATTGCTCCATTGTCTTACAGGCTACATCCCCACAAACAACGTCAGGTATAACCAAGTCCGAAGTGCAGGCTATAGATCCGAGGCCAGGAATACCCAAGTCTGAAGCTTCCATTCTCAAGGTCCATTTGTCAACGCAACGCGTGGTGGCTAGTCTCACAGATTATCATCATCATTTGCCGAGCTAAAAATACTCTTATGCACATTGGAAAAAATCTACAGTCAAATAACCTCAGAAATGAAGTTACTCCTCGACCCAGTGTGATTCTCAGCTCAATTCAAGGAGTGGGGGCAAGTGATGTAACACTACCTAAAATTACAATAATACCCCTACGTGTTAGTGGCCTCACTCGCCACGTGGATTGCCCAAGAGATTGACACGTGACAAGTTAACAATCCGGTGCAGAGTCCGAAAGATCCGGGCTAGATCGCGAGACCCGTTCCATCTTGATCGGGGTCCTCATCAGGTATAAAAGCTCTACAGCTCTCATATTTATTTCTACTTACATTTATTCTACTGATTTGAGCGTCGGAGTCCACCTCGAGGGATCTTAGCCCCGGCTCTCCATTGTCTTGCAGGTTCTACACCTGAGGTCCGACATCGCCAAATCCGAGGTACCATTCCCGAGGTCCAATTGCAAAGGTGACACGTGGTGGTCGATCCCAAAAACCATCATCAGAATTTAACAACATTATATATGATTTATTAATTATGAATCTTTTTGTGTTCCTAATTGAGTCTATTTAATTAGTTTAAGTTGATTTGAAATTAATGTGAAAGAGTTTCCGCACAATTTTGTTGTAATTAACAATAAAACGTTTGAAGGGACAAGTTCACACTGATGCATGCGTCAATGAGTGAAGGAGCTTTAACTAGTTTTTAAGTAACATAATTTCTCTTCTTCATAATATATAGTAACTATATATATATACCATGTGTGTGTGTGCGCACTTCTAAGTTCTAAGTTACAATTAAATAATATTATATAATTAATTATGTTTAGATCACACTATATGGTATCGGCAAAAAAATAAATAAAACGTCATCTAACTGCATGGCCCATAAGTTGAAAGCATATAGTAAAGGACGAAAATGTCCCGTACACATTTATTACAATAGGGACAAACAAAGACAAGTCTTTGTCAACTTTTTACAACTTGGGTGAGGAATTGGAGAAATATAAAAGGAAAGGAAAAAAGATCTATATCCACACACAACACACATGTACGTATATCTCTGTGCTCGTGGGGTAGAGGGTCATTTGGACTATGTATGTATGTGAAAGAAAGAAATCAAATAAAAATTTATCTGGTGACGTACGGTTCATTGTTATAGTTTATTTTTTAAATAAAATTTTAAAATAAATGAGTCATAAAATTATTTAAATAATTAATAACTATTTAAAGATCATGAGTTTAAATTTTTATTTTTAAATAAAATATATAAAAATATGTTTAGAAACTTGTTCCTCAAATCACTTTCTTTTTTTTTTTTTTTTAAATACTTGTTGTCACTTGTTGTCCGTGATCATACTAAGGTTAAGTTGTCAATATCCTATGGAGAGTTGAAAGATGATTGACAATAAATTAACTGTTGTTTTATCACCCCTATTTCAGTTCCTTCATTCATGTACATCTTTTATCAGCCTCTCCTATTCATTGCATTTTAGCTCAGGATCGTGAATCATGTGACTCTTCTCATTTTGCAAATTATTCACACATCGTTGACCTCTCTGTAAATTTTTCGTGAATTGTTTACTTGAATATATTTTTTTCATGTTTTGAAATTTAAAATCGGTTTCATATTAAGTAAAAATGAACATATTTTTTATTTTTTTGTAAAAAAAATATATGAAATTAGGGATGAAAAGTGAAAATAAAAAATAAAAAAACTAAAGAGAATGAGCCCTTTTAAGTTTCGATTTCCGGATTCCATCTCTTTACTACTGCTGACACACACTGACACGTGGTCTGTCTTGCACGGCCGGCACTAAGCAAAACAAACAAAGAAAATGGAATCACAATGAATGAATTGTCCAACAAAGGGGGGCCTCGCACCCACCCACCTAGGGGTGAGCAGTATTTCGGCTTAACCGAACCGATCGAACCGAACCGACCGAACCGGTCGGTTCGGTTCGGTTAGCCATTGTTAACAGTTCGGGTTCGGTTAATATTCTATAAATATTTCGGTTAATCGGTTCGGTTCGGGTATTTGGAGAAAAATGCCCACAAAACCGAACCGACCGACCCACCGCACTACTTGACTCCGACTTCTGTCCATTGCCTTTCTTCTTTCTTCGTTCTTCGTTCTTCGTTCGTGCGCAGGCGTAGTAGCGATAGCCCTAACCGAGAGACCGCGACCGCCTCACTCAAGTCACCCCCCCCCCACTCGTCGTCAACCTTCAGGCCCTTCACTGTCGACTTCTCCCCCACTCAACACCCGATAGCCCGAGACCCAGCCCCCCCCCCCCAAACCCATGGTTGAAAGCATCGACCCTAGCCCTAGATCATCGGTGGCTAACCCTCATCTCGCCGTTGCCGTCAAACCCAAACGCCTTCACCGTCGGCGGCGGCTTCTCCCCGAACCAACACCCAGACCCCCTGCTCCTGATAGTCCGAGACCCAGCCCACCCCCCACCCTGTCGAACGCGACAGCATACCGTAAGCCATTTCACCCTCCTCACCTCATCGTCAGCGATCTTGCGGGTATGACCGTCATCGATTTGAGAAGGTAATACAATTTCGGCAACTTAATCGTCGTGTGGTTTTGATTATCATGTCAGATCTGGTTGGTTTCCTTTGCTGTTTGTTTAATCTTTCGATGCTTTGACTTGGCTTTGCAAATTTGTTGTTTAACTTGTTTCTGTTTGGTTCGTTGTTTACTTGTTTTTATTTTGTGTTTTGTGATTTGATTCTGTTTCAGTGTTTTGTGATTTGCTGTTTGTTTAACCTATAGATACCTTCCATGTATGTATTGGTTTTCTTCCATGTATCCAATGTTGGGATATCCGTGTACTGAATGTTGAATTGATCAAAAAATTAAAAACGCAAAGAGATTGCAATCTCAGGGGGCTGTGATGGGTGAATACAACAAAAAATTTTGGAACAGAAATCTTTTTATTGGATGATGATGGATGATGAGGCTGAGGATGATGCCCCCACACTTTTGTCTAACTTTGAGCAATTAAGTTTTCCTTAGCGTATAAAGGAATTTGAATTTGGTTTCTTAGTGTAGTGGAATTCAGTAATCCACTGTAATTGTCATGAGTCAAAAATCATCCCATGTGTTTCTGTTTTGTTGGTTTTCAGTGTTTTCTGTTGCTGAAGATAGGGGGTTAGGAACTTAGAAATCAAGATGTATTTGGAATTGACTTGGAGGTAAATTAAATTAATATATCAGGATGTGAAGGAATTGAATCAAGATGTATTGGGTTGGGCTGTTTTTGGGTTTAGTTTTTGATTCGGTTAGTTTAAAGGCTAAATCGGTTAATTCGGTTCGATTTTTTGGCTATTTTTTCGGTTCGGTTTTCGGTTCGGTTAGTTTAAAGTTCAAATCGGTTAATTCGGTTTCGGTTATTTCGGTTAGTGTATCAAGTCGGTTCGGTTCGGTTCGGTTATATTCAATGGGGCGGTTCGGTTCGGTTAGATAAAATGGGGCGGTTCGGTTCGGTTATAACCGAATGCACACCCCTACACCCACCCACCCGCCAGAAATAATGCCAATTGCCACGGGTGGGTCGATGAAACACATTTTTATATAATTTGAAAATATTATTTAAACACAAAATTTAATATTAATAGTTAAAAAATCACTGATAATTATTTCTTACATAAAAAATAATTATCAAAGTCACTGGAATATCAAAATAAATAAATTATCAAAATTTTATGTTAAAATAATATTTTCTTATATAATTATTAGCTGAAAGTCGTTGGAATCTAGCGACCTATGGCTTAGTTTGGCTGTGCGTTTTTTTTTTTACCTTTTAAGCTGAATAGCGTTTAAGTTGGTTATAGCGTTTAAATTAGGTAGCGTTTAAACTGATAATGTGTTTGGATAAATATACTTTTAAGCTATTAGTGTAAAGTTATGTGTTTGGTTTGTAAAGCTGATAAGTTATTAAAACTTGACAAAAAGACTAAAATAGACATGACACTAAATAATGTAAATGAAATTTAAAAAATATAATTTTTTTAATAAAAATTAAATTAATCTCTAATTACTAATATATTTACAATTACATGTTAAAAATTATGAAAAATTTTAAAAATATATATTTTTATCATTAAATGTTAAGAAATTATACATAATTATTAAAAATATATTAAGATTATAAATTATAAATTATATGTATTATATATGTTATATAATAATAATATATATTATTATGTATTATTGTTATATATATATATGTTTATATCACTTTTATATATATAACTGTTATATATATATATATATAATTCGGCCATGGCAGCCGCTCGGAGGAGACGAGGGCGATGGACGGACGGCGACGCGATGGGCGCTGGCGATGGTGACGATCTGCTAGCAGAGTGGCGATGGAGGCTTGCGGCGATTTGGTAGTAGGGTGGCTTGCGGCGATGGCGGGGCTGGGCAGTGAGGCGGCTTGCGGCGAAGGCAGCGATGGGCGGCGATGGAAGCTTGCGGTGCTGGCGATGGCGGCGATCTGCTAGCAGGGTGGCACTGGGCGACGACGGTGACCGTTTATGGAGGAGACTCGACAGTAATGAAAGAGAATGTGAGAGCAGTGAAAGGGAGCCAGGAAGGAAGAGGGATAGGGGGTTGTAATTTTTTATATTGTTGGAGGGTGAAATGGTAATATTCTTGGTCAACTCAAAATGCCCCACAAAGCTTCTTTGCAAAAGCGGGTGGCAGATGGCTTCTCCAAAACGCTGTTGATTTAGCGTTTCAGTTGCTTCGCTTTTAAGCTGTTGCAGCATCCAAACAGTTAACATAATAAACTTCATAGCGTATAAGCTAAATGAAGCGCTTATAAACAGTCAAACCGCATTGCCAAACTAGCGCTATGAGGACTAGACATGGCCAAAATTGAACCGGACCGGCGGTTCAAACCGGAACCGAACCGGCCGGAACCGGACCCGGAACCGGCCGAACCGGAACCGGAACCGGAACCGGACCGAACCGGCGAAATTCGGTCCGGTTCCGGTTCGAGGTTCCGCGGAACCGGAACCGCCGGTTCCGCGGAACTCGAACCGCCGGTTCCTGAACCGGAACCGGAACCGGCGGTTCCGCGGAACCGGAACCGCCGGTTCCACCCCCCCCCCCCACCCCCCACCCCCCACGCGGTTCCGCGCCCGCGGAACCGCCCCCCCCCCCCCCACCCCCCCCCCCCCACGCGGTTCCGCGCCCCACTCCCCCCCCCCCCCACCCCCCCTCCCCCCCCCCCCACCCCCCAACGGTCCAAAATTGGACCGTTGCAACGGTCCAATTTTGGACCGTTGGCTGCTGCCAACGGGCAGCAGCCCAATTCCCTTTTTTTTTTTTTTTTTTTTTTTTAATCCTATAATTTTATCTATATATACCCCTCCCTCCCCCACTCATTTTTCACACTCTCTCTCTCTCTCTCTCTCTCTCTCTCTCTCTCTCTCAAGTCTTAAGCTATTATTCTCTCAATTTTGTCTCTCATTTAATATTTCAATTTCAATTTCTTCAATCTTCTCATTTTATTATTTATCAATTTATTCAATTATATTGTTAATTATTTATTACTTGTTACTATATTATATTATTACTAATATTTTCATTATATTTGTCAATTTTTTACTATATTATTTTATCATTATTATATTTTTTTATTATCATACTTTTTTCAAAAAAATGGCAAGTGAAGGTAGAAATTTTGAAAATGTTGAGTTTGAAACTCAAAATTTTCAAACACAAGAGAGTGAAACTCAACAAAAGGGAGGTGGAAAAATTTCTACTTCTGATATTTTTAATATTCATTTCAAGAAAACACCAAAAGGAGATGGTAAATTTGATGTATCTTGTAATTATTGTAATCAGGTATACAAATTCAAGCAAGGAGGTGGATATGGTACTTTCGCCCGACATTTACAAACAAAGCACCCGCTCAAGGTTGGATTGAGCCGCGATCAAACACAAATATCCGGGTTTGCTACCTCTTCAAACTCTCCTCAATTATTTCATTATAATGAAGCTAATTGTAGGTCTGGTTTAGCTGAAATGGTAGCAATTGATCATTTATCTTTTAGTTTTGGTGAAAAATTAGGTTTTACTCGATTTTGTCAAAACTTTGTTAATCCTAGTTTTAAATCAATTCCTAGAAATACTTTGAAAAGGAATTTGTTAAAATTGTTTAAAAACTCAAAAATTGAATTGATAACATATTTTCAAAACAATAATATTAATGTTTCTATTTGTAGTGATATTTGGAGTGATCATTGGCAAACTCATTCATATATGGGTATTACTTGTCATTGGGTTGATGAAAATTATGTTTTACAAAAAAGAATTCTTGCGTATCGATGTTTTGATGAAAGTCATAATGCTGAAAATATTTGTAGATTAATTCAACAAATTTTACAAGAATATAGATTAGTTAATAGAATTTTTTCAATTTCTTTTGATAATGCATCGGCTAATACTGCTTCTATTAATGAATTGAAAAGAATTTGCCAACCAAATTTTGGTGGAAGATTTTTTCATGTTAGATGTGCATGCCATGTTTTAAATTTATGTGTTCAAGATGGTATTAAGTCACTTAATTCTTATTTAGATCCAATTAGAAATGTTATTTCTTATATTTGGGTACACCCTCGAACTGCAAAAGCATGGGCACATTTTTGCACCTCCAATGGTCAAACCCCAAAACGTTTTTCAAAAGATGTCCCTACTCGTTGGAACTCAACTTTTAAATTACTTAATCAATCTTTTGAATATAAAGATTTATTGTGTTCTTTTGCAGCAAATTATATTCCACAATATCCTATTTTTCCAACTATGTGGAATGTTTGTAGTTCAATTTTGAATATTTTACGAATTTTTAATGATGCTACTCATACACTTAGTAGTGTTTATAAACCAACTTCACATCAATTTTTAATAGAAGCAATGAATGTGGCCGGTGTATTAATGGAAGGAATTAATGTTGAAGAAATTTGTCATGCTGTTTTAGAAATGAGAGAAAAATGGTTACGTTATTATCAATTTATTCCTGAAATTTTTCTTGTTACTATGGTATTTGATCCTAGGTGTAAATTTGATGGTTTAATTGAGTGTTTGTCTAACTATTATTCGTTGTTAGGATTAGAAAATAATGAAGAAATTGATGTGAATATTATAATTTCTAAGGTTAGAACTTTATGCAATCAATTATATGAAGCATATGTTATTGCTCCTAGTAGTGAAGAATCATTTCCATCCATGGCTTCGCATTCCTCTTCCTCCCAACCAATGAAATGGGGTCATAAATTTTTAGATCAAAGGAGGAAAAAACCTAGATCGAGCTCACATTCGGAGCTCGAAACTTATCTAACCACAGTTTTTGAGTTTGGTGATGATACAGGTTTAAATTTTGAAATTTTGGAGTGGTGGAAAAGGCACAAGGAGACATTTCCAACTCTTGCAATTATTGCAAGTCAACTTCTTGCAGTTCCAGCTTCAACTGTAGCCGTTGAACAAACATTCAGTAGTGGAGGCAACATTTTGGACGAAAGAAGATCAAGATTGGCTCCAGAATCATTGGAAGCTCAAGTTTGCCTCGATGATTGGGAAAGAGCTAACATGCGACGTCAAGAAGAACTTATCCATTCATCATCATCTGACGAATGGGTTGATGATGGTTCAACAACGGCGACTTCCGACTCCAATGAAGATGCGTAGGATCCAAGTCCATTTTTTATTTTTTTTCACATTTGTAAAAATTAATTACTTGTATTACATTTTTGTTGTAATTATTTTTTAATGAAATTAAGTCTAATTCTATTTTTTATTTTTTATTTTTCACATTTGTAAAAATTAATTATTTGTATTGTATTACATACTTGTTTAGTTGTTTTAATTATTTTTAATGAAATTATTACTTATATTTCTTCAATTTTTAGTAGTGTTTTTTATTAAAAATATGGTTGAGAATATCTATATTTACAATTACATTTAACAATTAAAAATCGAAACCAAACCGAACCGAACAACGGAACAAGGACCAAAATTGAATACAACAATATTTAAAAAAAATTAAAAAAATTCGGTTTGAACCGGAACCGGAACCGTTGACCGAACCGGCTCAAACCGTTGATCGAACCGGTCCAAACCGTTGACCGAACCGGCACGAACCGGAACCGGAACCGAACCGTCCCAAACCGCCCTTGGGCGGTTCGGTTCAGGTTCAAAGATTTCTTGAACCGGAACCGGCGGTTCATGAACCGGAACCGGCGGTTCATGAACCGTGGCCATGTCTAATGAGGACCATTGCACCGGTAGCGTGGTTGGGTCTTTCTTTCATTGGTTCTTCAGAATCAGAAATGAATAATTATTTTATGTCTAAAAATAGATATGGATATGGATTCTCGGAGTTTGCAAAAATTCTTTACATTAAATTAATTTAACGTGGATATGATTTTTTCTATTTCTCTTTAATCAATATGAAAATTTGAGTTTCAATTCAATAGGTACATAGTAGGGCCTTGAATTGATTCTCGGTCGCATATATAATTTTTGACAAAAGTTAAATTGATCCATCTTAATTTGATTAGTGATGATTGTTATTCAATAAATAAATTAGATTAGAAATATATATGTATGTAGTCTAGACTAAATCTTATAAGCAGTCATTTTCATTGAAGAAAATCATGGAGGCAGGCAATATAAAAAAGAAACGAAGGGGTGGATGGATATAAAACTTTGTCTCCTCCTTAATTAGAGTTATATATTTCATTAAATTATAAGTAACATTAATGACTTATTTAATTTATTTGATAGTTCTAATTAATAGCTATCTAGCTAGCTAGCTTGATTGAGTAAAATGTCTAATATAATATAAAATGACATGGATATTGAAATTATCAACTAAATTCAAACCACCAAACAGAAGTGAATATATATATTTTTAAGAATATATATTGTGAAGAGTATAAAATTATAAATTTAGTATAAATATTTATAATTATTTTTCAAGTAAAAAAAGAAAATAAATATCATTGTTCAATTATAAATGATGAGTTTAGATCAATACAAAACTCGATTAATTAGTGGCTTAAGGGTTCAAATTGGAATCTAGAGAGTTGCATGTATATACAATGTTTTGATTGGACTCCAACAAGTCAGGCTCTGATGTTAATTAGCCTTCCACTAAGAAAAGGGTACAGGTTTAGACACTTTGTCGTCGTTGGTTTTTTTTTTTTAATTTCTCTTTTTAGAGTGTTCAGAAACGTACGTGACACACGAGGTGATACAAGACATTATATAATAATATATACAAAATTATTATTTAAATATTTAAATTTGATATTTTGTATCGATCATATTATATTATAATATATATTTGATATGTTAGATATATTTAGATATTTTATTTTAGTATTTAAATACTCCTATTAATTAGTATCTAATAGAATTTAACAATAATATCATTAATTAATTCTATTATTATTCTTAAAGAATTCGTAAATAACTACTTCATGAAATAGCTAGGTCAGTGAATAATTGACCGCATTTTTAAAATTTCTAATACATACATACATACATACATACAAATAACATTCTCACAAACATTGAAATGTATGCGTTAATGTTCCCCGTTAATTCCCCTTGAGCTCCACCTCATCTTTCCTGGGTTTACTTCTTCTTCCATCCTCAGCATCTCCAGAATCCTTACATTGATGATCACTTCACTTCAAATTAAACAATAATGGAATGGGGAAAATGTTGCTTGGCCTGTATCGGCCGCCTTTCTCTGTGCATCGCCTACCTGGCGTTTGCAGCATCCATAATCACCAGTTTCATCGACTTATTCAAATCCCAAGAAAACTGCCAACAGTCCCTTCAACTATGGCCCAAAATCCTTTGGCTGCCGTTCGTGCTCATGGCGATCTCAATCTTCATCAGGTTCAAGTTCAAGAAATGCGGAAACAAAGCGACAACCTGGGCTCAATGGTTCGAAATCGCCCTCGCCGTTTTCCTCCTCGTCTACTTCTTCAAGTCACTGTCCGCCACCGTAGACGGCGGCGGCGTGGCTTTGCCGGGCAAAGCTTACAAGGAGTTCCATTTGGTGGATTACTCCACAGGCTTGCAGGCGAAGGTGAACGATACGCGGATGTGGAGGCATGTCGCCAAGTGCTTGCGCCAGCGCCGTGTTTGCAATCGATTGTCTCGCACTTGGGTTAATGTCAGCCTCGCAGAATTTCATTCCAAGCCTTTGTCATCCATAGAGGTACGTATATATGTGTTTATATATATATATATATATATATTGCCCCATCAATTAGTTTCCTCAATTTTTAATATTTTTGTTATTTATGATAACACAAAAAAATCTGCTAATATTCTCGCTTATTAGGTGAACATATAAACATCTGTGTGTCCGTTCATCTTTAATCTATTATAAACCTTTTACGTACCCACCAAACTAATTCACAGTTTAATTTCCTTTTCAATTAAAGATGGTTTTCTTTTTTCATATATAGATTAGAGATGAGTTTTCTTATCATCATCTCTATCTCTCTTTGGGAATGGAAAACAGAAACGTTATTTGGGCATTTAATTAATTTTGATATTAATATATTATAGGTTTGCATTGTTAATAATTAATATCGTTACAGCTTGGACAAACATGTTAATATAAATATAATATGTAGGTTTTGATTAACGACACTTTTGAGTAATTTTTGTATCATATATATATATATGTCTATGTACCGATGGATCCCTAATTTTTATGGGTTAAATACGTACTACTTCGCGCAGTCGGGTTGTTGCAAGCCACCAAGCGACTGCAATTTCTCCTATGTGAAGCCAACCGAATGGAGGAAGATAGCCAACTCCTCAAGATACAGTAGCAACTCGGACTGCGAAGAATGGAGCAACGACCCCAAAGCCCTGTGCTTTAACTGCGACTCATGCAAGGCTGGAGTAGCCGACAACTTCAAGCATAGCTGGTTTGAAGGAATGCTCAGTGGAATGCTCTGCAAATGGACGTTTCTGCCATTTTTACATTGGATTCGAGCTTGTTAATTGATTGCCTTAATGGTTCTGTTTGGGTTACCTAAGATTGTATTCTTGTAATTTAAGCTTTTGTGGCTTAACGTGGACTTTAAAAGTTTAAACTAATGAATGTTTTTGAGAAGTAATTCTGTTGTAATTGTTTGTAGAATATTTGATATAGTAATATATAAGGAAAGTTTTAATAATTGTAATTTATTTTTAGATAAGATGTATTATTTTTATTTTTAAAATAATTTTTATTGATTGATAAAATACAAAAAAATACACCATATGCTAATTATCGACCAATAAAATTTGTTTTGAAACTAAAAATAATACACTTTATATAAAAACAAGGTGTATTTATTGAAGCAAAGACAATAATTAACATTACCTTATATATATATATATATCAAAAGCTTTTTATTGAAGACTTAATTATAAAAAAATCTACAGAGTATTTGGTATAATAATGTTGAAAGTGCTCCTAGAAATTCAAAAAATTTGCTTCGCTTTTATTCAAAAAATATTTATAAAATAGTAATCAAATGCCAAAAATTTTTCTTTGAAACTAACTAAAAAGCTTATACCAAAGCAAGCCTCATTGTTAGTTAAATTGTTTGATTTTTTGTACTGTACAACTGTGTTCTTGAAGATGTCTTTGATATATCAAATGGGTAACACTAAATGTATTTTGTTTTTTAGATAAAATGTGTTTAGTATAATTCATTTTTTATTTAAAGATAATTTTATTAATTAATGAAATAATAAGATGCAAGAAAGGAAACCAACATGAAAATTAAAAAGTTTAAAAGAATAGATAAACTAAAGTCTGTTTGGCACGACCTTTTTAGTTGTCTTCAATCTTTTACTAAAGACTAATAGAAAAACTAGGTAAATTAGTTATTATTCTACAAGCAACTTAACTATTTTTTTTTTCTTTTTAGGATTGTTATTACTTACTTTTTGGTTGTTCGGTGTAGAGGTGTCAAAAGGGTCGACCCGACCCACTAGCCGATGGTACTTTTTGGTCATAATCTTAATCTTTTTGGATTTAACACCCTGTTACCTGCAGAGAAAGCAGACTCCGATGGTACTGTAGACACCGGAGGAGTTAGTACATCGCGAGCCATGGCAGCTAAAACAGGATATGTGTGTTGGTTTAGGCACCACTAGGCCAAAACATCAAAATTATTTATTTCATCATCAGAAAATTACATATCTCTATTTAAATAAAATTCTAATTCATTAAATGCACTACTTGACGTTGTAGTTGTTTTTTTTTATTGTTTATTTCTCAAAAATTTTGAAAATTCAAATTTTAAAGTTCCTTTGAATTTTGTTTGTTTTGATGAATCTTCAACTTGTTGTCTAGGTTTAAAATGAAATTCGTACAAATTATACATTTCATATACGAATTGTTTAACTTCATATTTCGTATCATCTGTATCAATATTCATAGCATTGCCATAAAAATCTAAAAAATCATCTACAGTATTCCATTTTTGTGTGGGATCTAACGTACTAGCTATTAGGTAAATTGGTGGAATTTGCGTCCAATATTTCTTAAATTTTGCTTCCATTGGGTCAAGAAATGGCATATAACTTTGATATTCTCTATATTCATTGAAACAATTTACTATACTATATATTTCTCTTAAAAAAAAGGTGAGTTGTTGGGTATTTACAACCAGAAAATGTAACAGTAGCATGATAAAATTGTTCTAATATAAAAATAAGTATATCTAACAAATTTCAATCAAGTTCAGTTATGTGATGAGATGAGGGCATTTCTTTATTCCAAAATATTGTTAAAAGTTCTCTATATGGTGTTATCATTTGTAATAACAAAAATGTTGAGTTCCATATATTTTCAATGTCTTTTGAAAATTTTTTATAAGGCAGTTGATAAGCATGAACTAATTGTTTCCATTCTCTAAGTTTAGACGTATTAGTGCGTATGAATTTTAAACAACTTTTTACTTTTTCTAATGACTCTGAACCTATACGAAGACCATCTTAAACACATAGATTTAAAATGTGACATGTACATCTATTGTGAAACAATTTTTCCCCTAAAATTAAGGGCACAGAAAGTTTTAATCGTTCCACTGCGACATTATTATTACTAGCATTATCAAAAGAAATAACAAATAATTTTTCTAAAATATTATAATCTAATATGGACTGTAAAATTGCTTGAGCTATGTAGTTTCCACTGTGTGCTTCTACAAGTTCTTTAAAAGTAATTATTCTTTTTTGAATAACCCACATGTTATCTATCCAATGGGTTGTCACACATAAATAATGATTATTTGTTAGTCCGTCATATCATATGTCGGACGTAAGTGAGATTTTACTAGTAAGTTGATTAAATACATTTTTTAGATTATCTTTATATATTAAAAATAATCTCATTGCTTCATTTCTAATATTGTACCTAGAGAAACCTTTAGACTGTGAATTGTGTACAGTTTTACAATACCACTTAAAAGCGGGATCTTGTACAAACAACAAAGTGCATTCTGATTTAATTATCATTTTAGCTAAACACTCCTTGTCTAATTCTGGATTATAGTGATGAATATTACCTGAAAGATTTAATTGAGTTTGAGTAGTGCCTTTTTCACTACAAGTCATTGCCTCCTCATGCTTTACTGCGTGCCTTTTTAGATGACCTGTTCCATCACCACACACAAGACATTTTTTACATACCTTACATTGGGCCTTTTCACCCTCGCCTTCAACTTGAACTATTTCATAATAGTTCCAAACAACACTTGTTCGTTGTCTTTTCCTAACAGCTCCCACATTTGACGGACCTGCATCATCTTCTTCGTTCTCTCTAGGTGTTGGTGGGGGTGGAAAATCAGCAGGCCCAGCAAAATTGATATTGTCATCTTCTTCTAGTAAGTCAGGTGGAAGTGTTTTATCCTGATCTACATAATTTGTGTTATACAAATCATGAATAAAATCCACTAAGGGTTGGGGCTGAGGATGACGAGGTGGACGGATTATGGGGTTAGATGTGCTAGACCATGGTGGATCCATAGAACCAAAAGGAGTCCCACGAGAAAAACGGGTGGATTTTGAGCGACGAAGAAAAGACATTATTAATAAGAATAATATATAAATTGTGAATGAATAAAACTTATAAAATAGAAAGACAAAAATAAGTAAGAATTAAGAAGTGAAAACTCAAGAACAATTGAACAACAGAATTGCATGTAATTCGAGAGCAAGTGAAAATAACTCATATTTGTTCTCCTATTTATAGACAACCAAGAGACTAACAAATTTGAATTTTAAATTCAAATGTTAGGAAAAATTTGAACTTCCGTGAATTTTAAATTTTCAAATGTTGTAAGTCTTGTGACATAAAAGTTAAGGAATATTTGTCAGGCAGCCTGGCAAACATGAGTGACAGCCTGACTCAACAACCAAATGCACCATTGGTCATTGGTGGTCATCATGAAGGATACTTTTTCTGAAATTTTTGATGGCGTTTGATGCCTTCCCAGTTCCCACCATTTACTTTCCTATCAATGATACAGGGAATCTCATTGTCTTTTTTGGTATTTTATGCACTTTTTTGGGAAAATATTTGAAAATTCCAAAAATAACTCATATGATTTAAAATTGATATATAATATGTTATTATATTATATTATACATAACAAATATAATATTATATTATAAATCACATATATTTATAATATATATTATATAACAAAAGAAAATAGCTTTTATAAAGTTAATAGTTTCAACCTTGCTAGCCTTGTCATTGTTAAGTTATATCTGTTAGCCTTCAAATTTTTAAACGTTGTGAGAGAAAAATTAGGGAATATTTGTCAGTCATATTCAATTTCAAATAGCAAGACATAATGAGTTGTTAGTGACTTATGACATACTTTGTCTTTTATGTCAAGTTGTGGACTCACGAGCAAAATAGTGAAACACATACAAATTGTAAAATTTACATGCTTTACTTTATGTCACAACACTTATATGCTTTACTTTATGTCAAGTTGTCAACTCACAAGAAAAGTAACATGTAAATTGTAAAATCATTAATTAATTGTCAACTCACAAGAAAAGTAACATGCAAATTGTAAAATCATTAATTAATTCATTTAATATGGGTGATATGTCTATCATTAATTATATTTCCTTCTTATTTTATTAGTTGTTATTTATTATTATAGTTGAAATAGCCATTCTCTTAAGTGAGATTTTGGTGATGTGAAGTACATAATGATTTGATTATGACAATAATAATTTATTTTAAAAACACTTCACACCCTTATTCAAAAATCATTTGCTTTATTTTATAATAATATATTAAAATATTGAAAAACTGAGTGCTCTTAAAAATTACAAGATGATTAAAATATTAATAACCACAAAAAAACTGTCAAAAAATTATTTATATTTGTATAATTATTTATTTACCTCCATAGTTACACAAAAAGATATTTTTTTACCTCCATAGTTAAACAAAAAATTATTTATTTACCTCCATAGTGACTTATGACATATTTTATCTTTTATGTCAAGTTGTGGACTCACGAGCAAAACAGTGAAACACATGCAAAATTGTAAATTGCAAAATTTACATACTTTACTTTATGTCACAACACTTACAATCTTACATGCTTTACTTTATGTCAAATTATCAACTCACAAGAAAAGTAACATGTAAATTATAAAATCATTAATTAATTATCAACTCACAAGAAAAGTAACATGCAAATTGTAAAATCATTAATTAATTCATTTAATATGGGTTATACGCCCATCATTAATTATATTTCCTTCTCATTTTGTTAGTTGTTATTTATTATTATAGTTGAAATAGCCATTCTCTTAAGTGAGATTTTGGTGATGTGAAGTACATAATGATTTGATTATGACAATAATAATTTATTTTAAAAACACTTCACACCCTTATTCAAAAATTTTTTGCTTTATTTTATAATAATATATTAAAATATTGAAAAATTGAGTGCTCTTAAAAATTACAAGATGATTAAAATATTAATAACCACCAAAAAACTGTCAAAAAATTATTTATATTTGTATAATTATTTATTTACCTCCATAGTTACACAAAAAATTATTTATTTATCTCTATAGTGACTTATGACATATTTTGTCTTTTATGTCAAGTTGTGGACTCACGAGCAAAATAGTGAAACACATGCAAAATTTACATACTTTACTTTATGTCACAACACTTACAATCTTACATGCTTTACTTTATGTCAAGTTGTCAACTCACAAGAAAAGTAACATGTAAATTGTAAAATCATTAATTAATTGTCAACTCACAAGAAAAGTAACATGCAAATTGCAAAATCATTAATTAATTCATTTAGTGTGGGTGATGCGCCAATCATTAATTATATTTTCTTCTCATTTTGTTAATTGTTATTTATTATTATAGTTGAAACAACCATTCTCTTAAGTGAGATTTTGGTGATGTGAAGTACATAATGATTTGATTATGACAATAATAATTTATTTTAAAAACACTTCACAGTTCACACCCTTATTCAAAAATTATTTGCTTTATTTTATAATAATATATTAAAATATTAAAAAACTGAGTGGTCTTAAAAATTGCAAGATGATTAAAATATTAATAACCACCCAAAAACTGCCAAAAAATTATTTATATCTATATAATTATTTATTTACCTCTATAGTTACACAAAATTAATAATAATTTTTGTGATTGACTGGGCCCATAAGGGCCTCATGGGCCCGGCCCATAGTGGCCAAACGGGCTGGGCCAAGTGGGCCACGGGCCGGGCCGTGGGCCCAAATTCTTTGGCCCGGGCTGACCCCCCATGAACAGTGACGAGCCGGGCCGGGCGGCTCGTGGGCCGCCCGACCCATTTGACACCTCTAGTTCAATGTATGCTCTAATATAAGTTGTCAGGGCTCGCTCTTGGATTACTCGCTAGCATAGAAAATTTGAGAAAAGGTCTATTCAAGATGGATATAGATACAAACATCACTTTATATTTGTAAAAAAAAAAAATTCTTTTCATTTCCTAATTCGCTCACTATCAAGATACATTATTCTTTACATCATAAACTCGGGTTTATAACTCATACATTTTTTTAAAATTAAAGGACATAAAAGGTTTAAATACAAAATGAAACACTCTAATCATGCCCTCAAACTACACCCATGGATCTTCGAGACTGGGACATCTCTGTACACATCAATTCAAGACTCGCCCTAATTAATTATCTTCCACTTACCTGGAATGACAAGAAGCAAGGGTGAGCCACAAGGCTTAGGAAACATATAGCGAAAGAGAGATATCAATAGGATAATATATGAAGGTATGGACCATTCAAAGTCAAGGAAAATCACAATTCCGATGAGTAAACCTCACTTGAATCCATACCTTCTACACTTGACAACTTCTTCTCCCAAGAAATTATAATTCATTACATTTCATCAAAATCCATTTTTCAAAGTGAGCCCTAAAGATCGACAAGTGTATAAACTAACGAAAACTGGATATGACCAGACTTCCCTGAACATTATTCATATCATACCACATCTGAACACACCAGTCCCAAAAGCATAGATGACACACAATCAATGCCATATAGTTATATCGCACGGTACCCAGTCATAACACCAATGGATGCACACATACGGTTCTTGCGCCCATATAAGAAAATGCACATAATGACGCCCAAGACCCTGTATACAAACCTGTTATAGCCAATGGCAGGCTACCATAATAAGAACATGAGCCCGAGGCTCTCATCTCACATCCATCACCATCATCATCATGTATCACAACACTCATAATCTCCTCAAGGTTATAAGCTGCTGTGGGCCTCCACCCACAGTCTTACGTATCATAGGATCTAGCTGTTGTAGGCCTCCACCCACAGTCTTACGCATCACAAGCACAAGCCCATTTCTACCATCATCACCACTGCGCATAAAGGAACCATGCAATGTAACATATAAGGAATGCAATGGCTCTTGCAGCATTAACGTGATGACTAGGCCTCCATAAGCCAAGCATCAGGTCGTGCTACGCCCACGTAAGAATCTACACACACACGAATACCCTAATGCATATGCTCGCCTAACATACACAAGTTAGCACTCGCATGCCAACCGTGTCATGCCAATGATCACGCTCTCATCACATACAAAGCATGACCCCTTAATGAATGTAACCCATGATCCAACATCACAAAGTGAGACAATATAGAAACACAATGTCATGCAACACAACCACAAACAATGCTATGATAAATGACATTCACACATCCTCACTTTGATTTTCCATTAGAGCTCTTGGCTCTTCCACACATTTCACATTGATTAAGGGCAATTATTTATATAATGATAGTCATGTATCAAGCATGAGTTACCATAGACATGCCAACCAAGATCACTTCCTATTAACTTCCCAAAGGATTATCATCATGCTTCCTCATGCAACTTAATTATATTCTTATCTCATGAACCCCAAAAATATACATATAGGTAGGGGTGTGCGCGATGTGGTTTGGCTGGTCTGAATCATTTTTAGCACGCCAAACCGCTAATGCAGTTTTCCAACTAAAACAGACTGCGATCTGATTTAGGTGCAGCCAAACTATACCAAACCATACCACATTTGCGATCTGATTTGGTGCGGTTTACCGCGGTTTGAAATGCTACTTAAAACCACTAAAAATGATATTTAAAAATGGTAAATAAAGACATAAATATTGGTAAATAAAGACAATCAAAGGTAAAAAATAGGAGCAAAAAATAAAAACAAAATAGTGTAAAAAATAAATAGAAGGGGCTGCCGATTATTAGATTTTTATAATAATAAATTTTTTATTATTTAAAAACCGAACCGCCAACTGTCCAAACCGTTTTCGATCGCCAAAAAAAAAACCAACCAGTTCGGTCTGGCCGATTTCTGTGGTGTACTAGTTTTTTTGAACACCCCTACATATAGGTGTCTTCAACCATATTTTATCATTATAAGGGATTGAGGGATGTCAAAGGAAGCATTTAAAAATAATTTACTTTAACAATCTTACTTAGTTTGGATTAAGAAGAGATTTAAACTACTCAAATAATAATCAAAATATATGATATTATATATCAAATCGAAGTCCTCGAACTCTAGTTTATGACATTTCAAACAGATCACAAATCCGAGTTCTATATCAAAAGGTATGGCCGAAACAGCAAGATATACGTAGAGTAGGCAAGTTGCGGTCGAGTCGACTTGGCACGAGTCGACTTGCCCAAGACCGAGTCGACTCGGCCCCAGTCGACTTGACCTCCTGGACGAGTTAACTTGGCCGAGAATGACGGGAAAAGGCCAAAAACCTACAAAATGGCCACCAAACATTCCAAAATTTCTATTCTAGATTCCTAACCCATCAAAGTCATTCCTTAAAGGAAGAATGGGGTGAACAAACTCCAATGAAACCATCAACAGGACCCAACAAGGCTTAACATGACATACGGATTAAAGAAAAAAAAAAACAAAAATATACGACCGCAACCGACATACTTTTAAAAACTGAGGAAGAGAAAACCATGAAGTATTTAATTGTTACTACGGAAAAGAAAACTTACACTACCATAAAAAAAAATGAGTGCAAGAGAACTTGCCTTGGGGATGATTGCACTCACAGAAGAAAACTTCCAGCTGCAACATTTCACTTAAATCTTCAATTCCACCAAGAATAATAGAAGAAGAAGAAAAAAAAAATGAAGAAAAGAGGAAGAAGAAGAAGCTGCTCGGGAATATAAGAAGAGAAAACAATGAGAAGAAAAATAAAGGGGGCAAGGAAAAGCAAGGGGGATGGCCTTGCCATCCACCCCCACCTGCCTCCTCTCCCCACAACAACCCATCTCTCTCTTTTTCCCTTTATTGCCCTCTACTTTTCCATTCACACTCATAACTCAAAAGTCTTTTTTGGTCATTTCTAATATCATTTTCCTTTTCTTTTCCCATTTTCTTTTATTTAATTCAATCCCACATTAAATACATGGGCCTAAACCCAACTCAAAAATCCACTCATATTGGACCCAAGCTAATTTAGCCTACAACTTGGACTCTTCTACACAATTAAACTTCATTTACATGGCTTATAAATCTTATTCCACTTACCTTTCTCATCCCACATAGTTATTATTTTCATTAATTCTCCTTTTATCAACACAAATTATTTCCACTATTAATTGAGGCAAATATTTCAAATACCCGAAATAAATTACCATTAATATCTAGACCCACTAACGGGTCATTACGTAAGTTGTTTATATTTTACAATTCTTTTGGTTAATCTATTCTTACTTATATAAAAAAAAAACTTAACTTTTTGAGTGAAAGGCTAAACCTATTTTTTAGGTTTTTAGCAATATTTGAAAAGAAAATTTTAATTTCTTAAAAAATCAACAACTTTTTAATAAGCAACTTTTAATATTATTGCATATCAGACCCTCTATTAGATTCTCCTAAAAAAGAACCCTCTTGTTTATGTAATTTTCTTTCCATGAGTATGGATTTATGAAACTATCAAAAATACATTTTTATTGCTTGTTAAAATATTTTTTCTGGATGAAATTCTGAAAAAAAAAAAACAGTTTTCTTGAAATTGCTGAAAACAACCTTTCTAGTTTCTATTGTTTCCTAAAAATTAGAGTAAATTACATTTAATACCCTTATGTTTGGTATAAATATAAGGCATACCTTGAATATTTCAAATTAGGTGGATTATTTTTTCTATTAATAAATTATATCACATTCCTACGCCAAAATATTAGATTTAAGTTATACATGGTATCCCAAAATTTTATTCTTAACAATTTTTTGACCAAGTAATTTTCAAAATGTATCAGGTATCAACTGTAATTAAGTAAAATCTGAAGAGTAGTCTAAGTATTATTTACCCTAAAAAAATATGGGGGTTTAGAAGTGTATTGTCAAATGATTTTTGGAACTAATTCACAAAGTATGCTTTTCTAAATTTATTTGATTTCCAAATTAATGATTCTAGATATTTAATTTATGGATTCAAAATAAATTTTAGACCCAAAACCAAATGAATTTAAAAATTATAACAAATAACATTTTCTTTCTTTATTTTTTGAGTAAGGACATCACATTCATAGCATAAAATTTGGACAGATGAAAGAGGCTAGGATTCGAAGCCCAACACATCAAACAGGCCAAATATAGGAAGTTGGGCCTAGAAAATTAATTGCCCCATAGGAAGTCCATTTTTTGGTGCTGTGTTTAGTCCATGAATTCTGGTTCTTCATTGCTGCCTGGTTATTTCAGCTTTTGTAGTTTTTTTTTTAATAATACTATTTATCTATATTAAAAATTCATTTCCAATTTAATTGGCACATTTTTATTGAAAAATGAGAAGGTGCGGAGGTTTCCAATAAAAATGTACTAACTAGAAAATCTATTTCTAATCTAGATAGATAACATTACTATTTTTTTATAATTTTGTATATATTTTACTCCAAATCGTCCATAAAATTTGGCCTTTTTAAAAAAAAATATGTATAAATGGATGAGTTATGAAATTATGGCTCATTTCTTTTGTTTTCTAGGTTCTCAAATTAAGAGTATGAAATAATTGGTTCAAGTCGATAACATGTTGCAGTATCACATATTTATTGAAAATATTTAAAACACTTGATGACCTCTGATTTAGTGACACTTATTGTGATTCAAAATTAAATTCAATACAACATACCAAAACAAAACAAAAAAAATTCAAATTCCCAATTTAATTTTTGGATTGTTTAATAATTTGATTTATTTTCTTCAAAATCATATCACTTTCTGATATGAGGGACAATAAGTTCAAACTCAAGTTAGGAGGGAGGGTAATTAAGGTCAAATTGGGTTTCTTAGCTTTGTTTTAGACGTTTTGTTAAATTAAAAAAATAACCCTATTATTATTATTATTATTATTATTATATAAGAAGCAATTGGGTTACATGTTTCGGAGAAGAAACTGGGAATTCCCCATGTCATAAAATTTTTGGGAATTCCCCATGTCATAAAATTTTTGTAGCAATCAGACAAATTTACGGACAATAGTTGGCCATGGAATTATGTGTAGATAAAACTTGTGGTTGTATCTTCCAAATGCTTCACTATTGTTTAATAGCGAAGACTTTAATTTGTAGCCAAATACAAGTCACTGTCACTGTCACGCATCAAAATCCACTGTAACAACTACCAAATACCATCCTCAATATGGGAAATCACATGTTCCCGACAAGGACAAGCCTAATAAATTTCAACCAAACCCATCCTCAATCAAGTGGAAAATTGAAAATTCTCATCCCCAGGGCATAGCTCAGTTGGCAGTGTGCGGATAAAGTTGCTCCCGAAAGGCAAGAATTGAGTCGAATAAGCCGCAGTGTGAGATTTCCTGCTCCTCAGGGGTCCTTGTAGACGGCTCGCACTGGTCTTCTCCGTGACCATGACGGCTGGGTTTCTGATTTACCCCCCTCACGTGATGTGAGACAGTTCGTGGGAGGCCCTCGAGGTGTGGGTTAACACCTTTTGCTCTGGAAAATTGAAAATTCTCTTCCCCCTCAAATCAAACTACTATATAATTTAAACAAAAAACTAACCCTTCATTCTTCTTCTTTTTGTTTTTTTTTTTCTCTATCTTCTACTTCTCACATCACACATCACACATCACACAATTAATTAATAATTAATTAATTAATGTGAGGCTTAGGGTTAGTTACCTCGCTTGACCGCGTACCCAACCAAGACATCTTAACACTCAAATTATTGGATCATCAAGCATGCACGTCGGTGCATGGGAAATTCACAACTAATATTTCACACTAGTCTTTTAATTTCTGGCGATTCTATTTATTTTACTATACAAACAAACACTTTAGTTTAGCATTTAAAATTTCCTCAATAAAATAATTTCTCAAAATATCTTTCAAATTTTTATTGAAAAAAAAGCAAGCAAATAATACAACAAACCAATAAATACCAAACATGTTATCTCTTTAGCTTAGAATTGGATAAGAATAACATTATTATTGCATCAACATTCTTTGTTTACAATTTATCTAAAAAATAAAACTTAAATTGTAATTTCTAATGTGAGTTTTCATTTAATATCTTTCCATCTTTTTACTTGTATATGCATAGGCCTTCACTATATTTTTTAATAACTATAACAATATATTAAGTCATTATCTCATTATGTGTAATCAACTATATAAATTTAACTTTTCTATAATTTTTAATTTATAACCGTATCTTCAGTAAAACTCTTAATAACTAATATAATACCTAATTAAATGTCCTTCAAAAACAAGCTCTTTTAGATCTTTTTCTACGTGTCTAATTTACTAGTTACTTGTTTTATTCTATTCACTCTACTCAAATGAGATTCGATTGATATTTTTTTTTTTACTCAACAAAATTGTTATCTAGGTATTAAGCCAAGAGGGGCAGGGTGAATTGACCTTTTTAATTTTAAGAAAATTTGACCTAGTTTGTAGATTTTGTTGGAAATAATTTTATAATAATCTAACATGTTAATTTGCAATAAATGAAAATGAGACACATACTCAACCAAAAAACAAGAGATTTATAGAGATTTGGCTCTTTCAAGTCTACACCCTCTCTATTCAAGGTAAACTTTAAGGGTTCTACTACATAAATTTTTTTAACTTTTAATGGAGTCGGAAACTAATGCAATCAATCTCTTGCCAAATCAAGAAAAACTTCTTATAGGCATTACAAGTCTCTCACACTGAAGTGAGAGTAAAAACACACACACACACAAAATCACTATAACTTATAGAGTTTTGATTACAAAGAAAACAAAGAAAGTGTAAATAAAGATTCCCTTCAATCAATGTTTCCAACTTCAATAATCACTTTCTATGCCTTAAGAGAATTCATTACTCTTTCAAGTATTTTCAAATTTTTGTGCATATTTGTGTCTGCAGATCACTTCATTTATAACCCTCAATAAAAAAAAAAAAAAACTAGCTACAAAAGAGAATGGAGAGAGAGAGACAGCATTTGTGAACTCTTTAATAAGGATCTCATCTTTTTCATTAATGAGATATCAACAATTTGTAAGTATATAGTTAAAAGAAAAGACAATAATTTAGAGGGTATACTTTTAGGTTTGATAGAGGCCAAAAAGATGAGAAAGTAGGCAAATTTTAAAAGTAATAGACGATATAAGACAGTAAGGACATACTAGTAACAAAAAGCTATTTATCCAATTTGAAAAATATTTGATTGGCCTGACTTGATTTATGGTGAAGTAGCTTAAAATTTTTTTGATCTTTGATAGAGATATTAGTCACAAATAAACAAAGCATATGCTCTGTTGTGTGTTTTTGAAGATCACAAAAACTTAGAGGATGTACAGAAGATCATTTTTATTCAGACTTTTGAATTCATTCATTCAGACTTCTGAAAAGGGCATTGATAAGGCTTGCCTTGCAAAAACGAGTGATAGCCAATGTTGTTTTTTTGGAAGGGTTCAAAGTTTGAGGGGTGGCCTTAAGACATTTGAATAAAACTAGTAAAAAAAGAGGGCGTTTTGGACATGTTCAGATGTTTGAAGGGTATTCTTTAAGCAAATTTTTTGGACATTTTTGTAATCAACAAAATAAATTTTACAAATATATTTGTACCATTAAGACTCACACAAATTATCTTAATCCTATCTCACATATCTTATTTTTAAGAGGAACAACTTTAACTTTAATAATTATAATATCTTATTTTTAATATATATACCCCATTTTCATTTCACATTCTAACAACTATGCAGCCCAGAAGACTCACATCTAATAGATTCTATTCTTATCTTTAAGAGTTTAGGTCTTTTATATATAAAAACTTACAATCATATATTCTTCATTTAAATTAACGGAACACATGAACTCAATCATATGAATATTCTTCATATTCTTCATTGAATTCGATCATCTCATTTCTAAGGCACAAGTCAAGTAATTGGATTACGATCAGATATGAATCGCATCACTAGATTATAGATTTGATTTCTTCCTCTGCGCAGTAAAATAAAATCTCTATATATAATTTATTTTCTCAATCGAAATCAAAAACCCAAACGATGAAAGACCCAACAAAAATAGTAATCCCAAGATATCTCGAGGGTTGCAAATGTAAAATGTCCTATGCCAATGCCGTGCGTTTTTGGTTTGGTGTTTTGAGCTTAAATATATGCTTCAGGAATAAAAGATCCAAATACTTGGATGTGGATTGAAAGTTTTGACCCACCAAATTCCCTTAATCATTCATTTGAGTTGGACCCACTGTCACAGTGGGCCTGGATCGTAAGCCCATTTTTTTGTCTGGATTAGGCCGACTCAAAAGTCTCCTTCGGCTTTGGCATGTGGTAACTAATTTAATTGGTGCATATATCCCAATTTTTATATTCAAAATTCACACAATATTATTGCAACAATTTCTATAGCTTTTCTATTAATTTAATGCTACCCTTTTCTTTCATTTTTCATCTACTCAGACAACATATAACTTGCTGCCTGCGATCATGGGTTATCAAACAAAGCCACAGATAATTCTAAATTTGTTCATTCCTTTCACTCTAGGATTTCTCTTCTTCTTCTGGATGTTTCCTGGAGTACAAACAGGAAAAGAATTAAAGTTCTCCTAATAGACTCAAGAAAAACTTATGCAGTTGGCATTTTTTCATTATTAATAAAAGGAACGAACACACATACATGTGGCTTAGCCATATAAACCAAGCTCCATATACACATCTTGATCTTGGAGATAATATTTTTGTTCTCTGAACACACGGATATATCACTCTGAATCATATGTTGATTCAACTTGGGAATCTTGGGAGTTATCTCCTGTACAGAGAGCAGATATGTTCCTGAGG
Organism: Diospyros kaki; assembly: GCA_036245055.1. Taxonomy (NCBI): domain Eukaryota; kingdom Viridiplantae; phylum Streptophyta; class Magnoliopsida; order Ericales; family Ebenaceae; genus Diospyros; species Diospyros kaki. The sequence continues at coordinate 37,165,827 of BSEG01000010.1, read as the reverse complement.
ACACTCAGTTGGCGTTCAAGCAAATAGATGTAATTTGCAGTCGTCTGATACAAAGTCTCAGCGTTGTCCATTTCATTTCCCCCTGGAATCAGCCTTTTGAGATGCTTCAGTTTCTTCTCTATGCCCTTTCTGTTTCTGATGAGAGGAAGCCTCGTCTTTATCTTCTTTCCTCCCATTTTGAGAGAGAGAGAGAGAGAGAGAGAGAGAGAGAGAGAGATTACTGGACGAATCAAACGTTGGTTAATGGATGGATGAAACCTGAAAATGGGCTTTTTATAGCCAAAATATGAGTCCCACATTTTACATGCTTCCATAATATATAGAACGAGTCTTGTAAAATTTACTTTTTGTAATATTCAACAGATATGAATACCAATCAATCAATCCATCAATCTGTTGATCAAACTGATCTATCAATCAAATTATCAATCAATCACCCGTGCATTTGACAGGGATGACACAACGACTGGGGTAAAAAGTTGAAAAGATCCTTGAAGAGCAAACCAAAACCAATAATTTGCCATCATGAAAAGCTTTTCCAGCTCTTTACAAAGGACCTGGTTTGTTTCTAGGTCAATAATCTAGTAGTTTGGTTTTTGTACAATCAAGCTAGCTTGGCATTATTTCTTTCATGATTCTCTATCTATGATAATAAAAACATTGAACAATGACATTTACCCCTCTTTAATTAGGGGGCTGACTGCGCAAAATTTGCCCTATTAGCTACCGCATGAGTGACTTTCTTAGATAAAATATTTTGAAGGTTAGTCGGAGAGAAGAGAGAAGCACTTCCAACCAAGTATGTGGACATAAGATTGATGTGTGCTTGAAAGTGGCTTGTACCAAATGATAGCATAGAGAGACAGAGAGAGAGAGTACTGTAAGAGTTGAATGTTTGATCATCTCATTAATTAGTTGAGAGTGATTGCGTTGAGGGGTGCGGTAACTAGCTAGGTAGGGGCAAGCTCCCAAGAATTCATTAAATTAGAGGCGGTTTTATTCGTTTCCAGGCTCATCTGTGAATAACGTCTCCTTGCGGTGGAAGAGCCATGTATATTATCGACAGTTCAGGTCTTTTTTTCTCTACAGAATGCAGCCAAGCCAAGGACAGCCTAGCTCAGATGTCGATTGAGGTGATATTGCATCGATCATAATAATAATAGTAATGATAATAATTCATCATGCATGAGAGAGAGAGAGAGAGAGAGAGAGAGGGAGATGGAGAGTCCTTTTCCTGAAGAGTTGTAATTTAGAGACACACACGTGCATGGGTTGATAAGGTTTTGTGATAGTCACCCCTTATCTTTCCTGGTCATGACTGGTTTTGCGTGAGTTCAATGAAATGTCCTTGTCTACGGTTAGGAAGTTGTGGCCACTGATTTAATCTCTCTCTCTCTCTCTCTCTTTCAGAGGGGGATAAATATATATATGTGGACCAGAATGCTTTGCTTAGTTAATTACTACTCTCAACTACATAGTCATCTTATTAGGCATATATACAATTTTTACACATTTCATCAACACATCATCAGCGTTTAATTGATCTTCTTACTACCAGGCCTGGATGTCCATTTGGTCAATCCAATGAGCACTGATTATGGGCAAAAGAAAAGCGGGCCTGAAATTACAATGGAAGATACTTTTAATTACGCGTCTTTGGGCCCATGCAGGTGAATTAGGGGATGACTTAATTTGGAGATATCCCAAACTGTGAAACAACCCGCTTTCAAGCTCTTAATTCCATCAGAATATGTGTGGAACAACCCACAAAGATATAGCAGGCTTCAGAAAAAAACAGCCGCATACATATACTTCACATATGTGCACATATATAAACATACATATGTATGTATAATTTATTGAAGAATGTTTTTTTTTTTTTTCTAATTGAGAAATTCATAACACAGAAAAAAGGAGAAACTGTACACACACATCGCTAGGGCATAGTCTGAGAAAGAAACAAAAGCACAAGAAAAATTAACATTACGAAATGTAGAAACTACAAAGAAGCTACAAATTATCTAAGACTACCCGGGGGAAGGCACTATATGTGGACTAGGGCCAACCCCTTCAAAGACTGAGAAAACTGAATAGTAGAAATGAGCCAAATGGTCTGTTGAATGCTCCTAACCACAGAACCACTAGTTGTTGAGCTCACATCAAATATAGTAGACCATCCCTTGAAGAGTAAGCCGGTTGCCCACCTGCCACTTACATTTACCACTCCATCTTTTAGAGACCCAACACAACCCTTGATCACAGCGGTGTCAGGTCCATCCAAATTTAGCCCATTATTTTTCATTAGAAGTCACTAAAGGAGATCAGGTCGATCCACCATAGGCAAGCACTACAAAAAATCAGAGTTTTAGCAATAGAATTTTTCGTTACTAAAACATCAAAATAATTTAGCGATGAATTTAGTGACAGGGGCCTCTTCGTCGCTAAAGATGGCATCACTAAAATTTAACGACAAAAAATAGTGACGGAGGAATTTTGCGATAGAAACAATGACAGGCCAAACCTGTCACTAAAAAAATTAGTGATGGAAATTCGTCGTTAATTAGTAATGAATTTTGTCTCGTCGCTAATTGCATCGCTAAATAGTGTATTTCTTGTAGTGAAGAGAGGCATGGAATCTTGGATAGTATCTAAGGAGGCATTGATTATAGGTGGCCATCTCCAAAATCCATATCAATATTCATAGACGCTCGGGCATCAAAAGATATCGCCATTTCTCGAGGAAGTTGACATGAAAACCGATCCACCAAAACATCCAATGGATGCCAATTATCATGCTGCATAAAAACCCATTGCTCATTGCAAATTTTCCACTTTAAATATCTTTGAACCACACAGTGTGCAAATGAATGAGCTTCCTTCAATACTACGAATACGAATAAGGGGTATAAAAAAGCCAAAAACATTGCCCCGTAATCTGGTATAAATGCACCTATCGAATCCAAGGGGATTCCTGATTAGCTTGTAGTATAAGCCAAATAAGTTTGGCCACCAATGCCAAAGTTGATACCCGAGCCCTCTTGCTCCTTGGGGCAACAAGTGTCTTAATATTCAAGATTAATGTTAATGTGTGTGTATATATGTATAATATTTCTGTATTTATATATAGGTACATGTATTTACATATGTTTGTATATATAATGTGTGTACATATGTATAGTACATATATATGGATATATATATATATACACAGTGTATCAATTTGGATATTGTTAATATATATGGGTATGTACATGTATCTATACATGTATGCATTCTGCGTATTTGTCCTTATCTTTATATATGTATGCATATTTATGTGTACTGTGTCTTTTATTCATGTATAAATAAATAGAAATATGTAGATATGCTTATATATAAAGTTAAAAAAATGAATCTCATGGATCTGGTCCAGATCCATAATTTCTAGATCTATTAAGATCTCATTACCCGTTTAACCACATTGAGGATTAATTAATAGTAAACAAATGGACAATTAATTAACTAATTAATTAATGCACTTGTTTTGGCTGTAAAGTGTACGCCGACGGCAAATGAATACATTTACCTTTAATCCTTTCCTTTTCTTTGCTTTCCTTGATGTAGATGTAGTTTAATTGGAATCACTGGTGCTGTGTGGCCTACCAATCTTATCCTCTCCTCCATAGCTAGAGCTAGCTAGCTAGCTTGGGGGGTCTACTTCAATATCTTGAATGCAGATTGAAGCTGTGGAATAGTGAATAAGAAAGTGGTTAGACAGTCACCACACTTACCCGGTTTTAGGAGAATCTCTCAAAGACAAGAAACTTCAAAAATTGTCAAAGATGGAAGGGCCAACCAAAAAACACAGAAACAATCTCACCCTCATATATATATATATATATAAATAATAATAAAACTTGCGAGGCCCGGCCTACGTACAATAAGTTCTGAACTGACATGAATATGATTGAATTCTAATTAATCTCATAATTCACTGCAAAAACAGAAGACTCCAGCCGTATGCATGAATGGATAATTCACAGTAACATTATCTCAAAGTACGTAGAAGCCAATTTCATCCGGTCCGGTTCTATTAAAAGATTAAAAAATTTCAAATGTTTAAAATAATTTTTTTGAATTAAAAAGTACAAATTTTTCATGCGTCCAGGATTTCACATAAATACAAAAACTAGATAATTTTGACATCTAAATTCTTTTTTGGAAAGACAAATAATTATCCATTAAAGAATTTCAATTCTAAAAGGAGTTTGAAATATTGGGATAAACATCATTCATAACAATTTTAATTCCAGTCAAATAAGAAAAAATCAAGGTAAATATTATCCATAAAAATCTTAATTCTAACAAGATTAAAAGAAATCAAGGTAAGGATTATCTACCATAATCCTAGTTTTGAATTAGTGAAGACTATTTTATATTCCTCTATAAATAAGTAAGCACTTATTCTTAAAAATGTACGTTTTTATACTAGTTTTAAACCAGTTTTTATTATTTTCAATGTTTAACTTAAGTATCGAAGTGTTTGCACAAATACCTTCTTGTGCCTTCTAATTATTGTAAATTCAAATGACTTGACAAGAACATTTTTAATCAAATAAATTTATTATTTTATCTTCACAAGAACATGTCCTATTCTTGATCGTGCTCTGCTCATCATCATGCAGTTGTTGTTCAGATGCTCATTTTGCTCCCCAATTAAGCCACTTACTCCATGTTGGGATGTTGTGTCTCCATCAACCATGGATTGCGTCAATGCACTCCAGTTGTAGGAGGGGTGCGTTGGGGCTTTGGTGAGGTTGTGTTGGGTATTTCGTTATCAAATTTTAATTTTAACCTTTATGAAATAACTAAGAAATATCATATTACTTATTGTTTTCCATATGTTTTAATCATTTTACAATTTCACTGGTAAATGCAAACATTATTCTACACATTACCATACCATAAATTTACAATTTACATAATGGGTTTTGTTATACGCATTTCCCGTACGGGCTAGACTCGTTCTGATGGGCCGGCCCGATCGCCTGGAAACAAGAAGGCCCAAACGACCTCACTGGAGGAGGTCGTTTCACTACCAAAAACTGAACTTATAAAGCGACATCTGGCGAACTCCCGACACGCCTTCAAACGAGTTGAAGCCATCTGCGAGCGAACTCTAGGGAGCATCCTTCAGATCGCTGGACCACCGAGGTCGCTGGCCCGAAAACGATCAGCTCGCATAAAGTGGTAAAAGCTGTTAAGAAGTCAGAAGTAGGGACCATCCACCGCCACAGCCCATACTCCTCGAAGATGAAGATCCTACTTACGTTTTTGTACAGATGATAAGGACGGTTTGTCCCCCACTACATCGTCTTTTTATTTCTATATGATATTCAAATTGTAAAGGTCCCCTCGAATATAAATAAGGGGCAAAAGTAACAAAAAAGGGGGGAATAATCAGAAAACCTTCATTCTGAAAGAATAATCAAAGGGCGGACGTGAAGTAGGCATCGTTCTGGCCGAACCACATAAAAAATCGCTGAGTGTCCTTCATTAGGATCTAAAACTTCCCTTCTTCTCATCGTGACCCATAACTATTCATTGCGGCCCAAAAAATGAATCACACTCGACTGAAATTAAACGTCGACATTTTGGAGCTAGAGGAAGGGAGCCGCTCTGATCAATAGCCATGGCAAGAGGAAGGAATACTCGAAGTTCCGAGGCGGCGGTCAACCCTCCAGAGAATCACCGCGACAGACCGCGAGACTTTCCACTAAACGGAGGGCCCGTTGCTCCTACAGTAGACATCCCTTTACCACCGCCCACCGGAGACGCTGTTGGAATACCGCCGCGGATTCCTGTTCAACCCGCGAGCCAAATCGCTGGGACCGAAACGATCCGGGATTGGCAGCAACGCCAGGAGGCGTTAGAAAATACAGTGATGCAGCTCGCAGATGCGGTCAGGATTCTGGCCCAAGCCCAAGTACGAGCCGCCCATGACCCACCGGCTTCGCCCCGAAGAAACCGCCAGCCACGGGAGGAACGACCTCCGCCTGAGGAGGAGGATATTGGAGACAACTACCCGCTCCCAAACCACCGCTCCCCGGACCGGGAAAGAAGCAGGCGGTCGCAGGCCCAGCAATCGGTGGGCCCAGACTCGACTGTGGAGGAGTTATATTAGAGAGTCCGGCAGCTGAAGGAAAGACAAGGGGTCCGCAGTCAGAGCAATGGTCGTGGGGACAGGAAAAAGGAGAAGAACTTCAGATGGACAGAAGAGTGCGAGCTCGCGTTCCAGCAACTGAAAGAATACATGGGACGACCCCCACTGCTCGCCAAACCAAAGGAAGGAGAGAAGCTGACCTTATATTTGGGAGTATCCCAACAGGCTCTCAGTGCAGCTCTCGTCCAGGGGGAAGAAGGGGTGCAGCACCCCATTTATTACGTCTCAAAAAGCTTGATTGACGCAGAAACAAGGTATGCACCAATCGAAAAATTGGCTTACTGTCTAATAGTGGCATCAAGAAAGCTGCGACCTTATTTTCAAGCTCACGAGATCGAAGTCATGACCAAATACCCGCTGAAGCAAATCTTGCAAAAGCCAGATACCTCGGGTCACTTACTGAAATGGTCTATCGAGCTCGCTCAGTTTGACATAGGATACAAACCAAAGACGGCGATAAAGGGCCAAGCATTGACAGACTTCATCGCCGAGTTTACTGGGCCAATTGACGAGGATACAGAAAGCTTGAAAGAACCGACCTGGGAGCTATACGTCGATGGGTCATCAAGCGAACAGGGAACAGGAGCCGGGGTTATGCTAATAAGTCCCGAGGGTCACAAAATCCCCGGGGCGTGCCAATGTGGTGGCTGACGCATTGAGTAGGAATGTGCCTATTTCTATGGCCGGGATAATGGCCCATGAGTGGCAGATGTTGGAGGCTTTTAGCCAACTGACAATGAGTGTAGTGCCGAAGGAATCATCCGTCCTTATCGCTGGCATGGTAGTTCAACTAGATTTGATGAACGAAATACGAGAGGCATATGTGGATGATAAGCGAATACATCTATGGGTGGACGAGCATGGCCAGCCTAAGAGACCCGATTTTGAAATGCATGATGGCATACTAAGATTTCGGGGAAGGATTTACGTGCCAAACCTAAAAGACTTGAGGCAAAGAATTTTAAATGAAGCCCACAGAACTCGTTATACAGTACACCCAGGAGCCACAAAAATGTATAGAGATCTCCGAGAAGTCTACTGGTGGCCGGGAATGAAGACAAGTGTGGCAAGGAAAGTAGCACAATGTGACACGTGCCAGAGAGTAAAGATCGAGCACCAGAAACCAGCTGGACTTATGAGACCATTAGATATCCCAGAATGGAAATGGGAGCATGTCACGATGGATTTTGTGACAGGTTTTCCCAAGAGTCAAAGAGGTAACGATGCGATTTGGGTTATTGTAGATAGGCTAACAAAGTCGGCACATTTTTTACCTACACGAATGGATAGGCCAGTTCGAAAGTTTGCGGAGCAGTATATTAGAGAGATAATTAGACTTCATGGCACACCGGTAAGCATAGTCTCCGATCGGGATCCGAGGTTTACCTCAAGATTTTGGGGAAGCTTGCAGGAGTGCATGGGGACGCAATTGAATCTTAGTACAGCATATCACCCACAGACCGATGGACAATCTGAAAGGACCATTCAAACGTTAGAAGACATGCTAAGGTCATGTGCATTGGATTTTGAGGGTAATTGGGAAGAGCATCTGCCCTTAGTGGAGTTCGCTTATAACAACAGTTACCACAGCAGTATAGGAATGGCACCTTATGAGGCTCTATATGGAAGAAAATGTCGATCGCCGATCTGTTGGACCGAGGTAGGAGAGAGACAAATATTGGGACCCGAGCTGGTACAGCAAACTTCAGAAAAGATCCGGAAGATTCAAGAGAGAATCCGAACTGCGCAAAGTCGGCAAAAGTCTTATGCAGACAAAAGGAGGCGAGATTTGGAATTTGAGGTAGGAGATCATGTATATCTAAAAGTGTCGCCTCAGCATTTGGCAACACGAGGAAAGAAGAAAGGTAAGTTGAGACCCCGATTTATAGGACCCTATCTAGTCAAAGGACGAGTTGGACCGTTGGCTTACCGACTAGAACTTCCTCTTAGCCTGTCCAATATCCACGATGTTTTCCATGTGTCTCAACTTCGGAGGCATATACTAGACCCAACTCAAGAAATTCGGGTAGAAGAAATTGAGCTAAGAGACAATCTGACGTATCCAGAGTCGCCTGAACGGATCTTAGATCGTCGCGACCAAATCTTGAGGAACAAAGTCATTCCATTAGTAAAGATTCAATGGAGAAATCACACTGAGGAAGAAGCCACGTGGGAGCTTGAAGATACGATTAGGGGAAAATATCCCCAGTTGTTCGAGGAAATAGAATAGAATAGCATATTTTTATGGTTTTTTTAGAAATGTTATCAAGAATCGGGTGAAATAAAGAAATAATTTTGAGAATGATGAACTACTCTTGATGTATGTGACCATAGATAGGGAGCTAAAATGAAAAATATATATATATATATATATATGTGAAAGACAAGCATGCCTAGTCAGTATTGCTTGTAAAATGGTATGAATTAAGATGATTAGAAAGACAATCTACGACTAATGTATCGAGTTAGTAATTTGATTGGTCAAAGGAAAAAATTTCGAGGACGAAATTTCCTAAAGGGGGGAAGAATGTAATACCCGAAAAACTTTCGAGTAAGAAAAATGTGGTTTCAAAGAAAATCGGTATCAGAATAGTTCAAAAAAATGTCTGAATCGACTAGAGGGAATGCCTGGAGGCTCATATACCTAAAGAAATAGGCATATACCTATTAAGAATCTCAAGAAATGATTTTTAGCATCGAGAAAAATTGGATCAGGAATTATTTTCGGTACAGCTAAAATATAGCTATAATTCTGGCTGAAAAATCGAATTATCGCATGAGACTTTTGAGAAGTTAAAAGAACCCTAATAAAGTTCATATTTAGCATGTAGAACAACCCTTTAGCAGTTTCAAGAAGAAACAAAAGGATTTACGACCAAAATGAAGATTCGGGCCTAAGTGCAATTTCTTGAATTTGCCCGAGGGAGGTCAAAATGACATTTTTTAGGAATCTTAGAGGAAGAAATGAAGATTTCAAAGGTTGAGGGACTCAATGGAAGTTATAGAAAGTTCAGGGGCTTCATGGAAATACCAAAATATAAAGAAGCCAAAATAAAGGGGCAAAAATGCAATTTTCAGAACTTGGAAGCTGCCATGGCAGACCAAGCTTCTGGCCAGCCTTCCTATCACCGAATTCGGTGGCGAAAGGCCCAAGAAATTGGCAAGGAACGTCGGGGCAAGGCCCTAGAATCAATATTGGCCGACAATTGGCTTTGATTTGGTCGAAAATGGCCAAATTTTCGACCGAAAGCAACCATAATTTACTCTAAGTAAATCGACTTTTGGGCAACTTTCGGTGCGTTTTGGACAGATCTAGGGCACGGGAACGCCTTAGTGGCTTCGGGTGAAGCAAGATCCGTCGTTTTTGGGTTCCAATTCGGCTATAAATAGAGGATCTAGTGGTAGAGAGTTTTGCAAGATTTGAGCTTAAAATCGACCTCATTTTTGAACGAATTGAGGCACCAAACCATAGGGCTTTTGTTGCCCATGAGGTAAGGATCATTTCTGGAAATTTTGAGAGATTTTGGAGTTCATTTGAGGGGTGATCGGAGCTTCGCCGGAAAAATCGGATCTCGCCGGAACCGGACTGAATTTTGCTCGGAGGGAGGTCTTCCAAGTATTCTTTCAAGCTCAAATTTGGTCAGATTGATCAACTCAAGGTAAGCTATCTTCTGGTATAGTCAGTTTAATTTTCCGGTGTGCCGGCGCCGGAGAAGATGACCGGAGATAATTTTTAGTATTATTTAAATGCTGAAATAAAGAAAAATAGAGTAAAAATAGAAATAAAAGAGATAAAATTCTGGAAAAATATCCAAAAATACAAGAAAAAGGAATAGTTCAGTTTTATAAAATTTTATTTGAGAAATTTTATGATGAAATAATTATTTTGAATTTTTGAAAGGAAACTTAATTAGAGAAAAATAGGAGGAGGTGTTGGAAAATTATTAGAAAATTCATAGATATTAGAAATGTTATTTTAGAAATTTTCATGAAGAAATATTAAATAAATTACCTGATTAGGTATTTATTTTTAATTTTGGAAGAATTTATGGTCATGAAAAATAAAGAAAAAATTGAGAAAAATAGAGGAAAAATAAGAAAAAGTCTGGAAAAATTATATTTTTGATTTTACTTGGAAATGACTGGCCAGGAAGTGATTTGGCCAAGAATCTTGACAATTTGCATTATTTTCGAGGATAGCACGCAAATCGAGGCAAGACAAATTCTGTTTAAGGTGAGTGGTTTTGCCCCTATAACCTATATATGATATGAATACCTTTCTATGCATGAAATTTATGTATGTTATGATCATTTTCATATACTGTTGCATGAGAAGTCATGAGGTATGCATGACATAATATTATTGTCATATTAAACTCATACATGGGATTGGGATGTCACCCTAAGAGTGTAGCCGTAATTCTCTAAGGGCAATTGATGGAACAACGTTAGGATTATCCTGCAAAGGTTCGGGATTCTGCCTAGAGTTCCGTGCCAGGCTGGTGGGCCAGGGAAGTTACACTAGGGTATTTGTTTATAAATGTCCATGCATCATTCATTCATTCATACTTATATAACCCTCACTTAGAAGATTTCATCTTCTAATATTGGACTATGTCCCTGGAATATTCCACGTTCCAGGCGGGACGAGCGGCCGGAAGGGCAAGGAAGTGATCGAGGCATGAGCTTGATGGATATTTTATGGGCCCCATGTGGGGCTAGGACCATCTATTATATTTCGTTGTATTATTTAGACTTTAACAATATTATGTCGGGTGAACGATGTGTATGCACCCACGTATGATGTGTTTTCAAGGATCTTTACAGGTTCTGATCTTGCTTTCGCTTATGTTTTAAAGTGTATCATTCCTTTGTAATGTTTGGGATTGCTACTTATAAAGGATATGTTGAGGATTTACCTTTGGTTGAAGTTTGATGTAAAAAAAAAAAAAATCCTAGCATATATTAATGCCCTGAAAAGGCTGGGGTGTTACAGTTGGTATCAGAGCCAAAGTTCTATTTGGAGAATCAGGATAGATCTTTAGGGATCTATAAACTCGATGTTTAGAAAACTTAGATTAAGAAATTCTTATCTATAGATTAGGAGATTAATTATCGAAGTTTAAAGGTTACGAACTCAAGCGGGTTGTACTGAATTGTGCATGTCTAGGAAAGTTCTGGCTAAGGCAAGATTTGGTACTTAAGTGTGTCCATTGTGACCCACCTCTCTTACCTGGGAACTTACCTGGTGCACTGTTCATGTACAAAACGCTAAATGGCTACTGTTCTCGGTGAATAGTAGAAAAGCTAACTGATTTTTAAATGGCAGCATGGAAAACGATTATCTCGAGCAATTCTGGGTGACCCACTGGACCAGCCGATGGGCGGACAACGAACCAATAATGGTAGACGTCTTCGGTCGCCTCGATCTTCTCGAAGGTATACTGAGAGATGTGCCGCCAAGCAGTTTCGTGCGGCCAACCCTAATGCTCGCTCAAGTGAATTTTTTGATAAATCACATGGAAGGGGTTTGGAGAGATCTAGCTGAAGGAATTCACCTCGAAGGCAATTACGCATCCTTATACTTTTATTGCCAACAGTTTCGTGACCACGCCGCTAACATGTATGAGGGGATTGGAGTAGAAGGAGACGAAATATTAGACTCAGATGGAGATTGGGATGAGAACGAGGCAATTGAAGCCAATATGATGGGCGCTGGCTACCTTGACTTGGACGACGATGATGAAGAAGAAGCAACTGTGCACGACGACCTCGAGGGACCTGTAGCCGAGTCTGATGACGACACAGCAAACAACGATGCTTGGATCTGGAAATCAACCAGCCCATAGGAAGAATTATAGACGATTTTATCTTGCTTAATAGTGTGTCAGATGTGTGATGTGTGCTTTCCTTAAACGATGTTATATATATGTCGTGTTATGAAATGAAATTTCCTTTTGGAGAAACTCTCGTGGAATGAGATTTTGTCTTGTCTTTCAGATGGTATCCACGAGGCGACAAAGGAACCGGGCTCTCGTCACTCCCAATCAGAGGAATGAGAGTGTCGAAGATAGTGGGATTCGCCACTACGACCAGGTTAGTAATAGCAACATCCGGGGTGAAGACCAAGAAAGAGAGTCTGTAATCCCCGAAGGACGATTGGACCGGATGGAAAGAGTCATGGAGAATCTCGTGACCTATGTGACCAGGGGAGAATCGACTAGGCAATCAGATAACGTGCTGGAACAGTACCGCCGACAGCGGCCGCCAACATTTAAAGGGAAACCCGGCGACGATCCCAGCATAGCTGAGTTTTGGTTAGAACAAACAGAGAAGTTGCTCCGACACTTGCAATACAATGACCAAGATAAGGTGAACTGTGCCACCTTTATGTTGGAAGAAAATGCCGGGAGGTGGTGGCAGACAATGGAGCGGACTCTGCAGCAAACAAATTCAAGGCAAGAATTGGAAGACGATGAGATTCCAATAACAGCTTGGGAAACGTTTAAGAAAGCCTTTAACAAGAAGTATTTTCCTTTGAGTTGGAAGCAGGAGAAGAGTTGGGAATTTGCAAACTTGAAGCAGACTGAGGAAATGTCAGTGGCACAATACGACACCAAATTTAACCAACTCATTAAGTACGTGCCAATGTACGACGCCGATGAGTGGCAAAAGGCACAGAAGTTCATGTCGGGACTTCGAGTGGAGCTATTGCATGCTTTGAGCACTTGGACAATTGACTCATATGAGGAAGCCTTGAGCAAGGCCTTGACGACAGAAATGAATCTTTTGCAAGTGAAGCTCATTAAGTCTAGTGAACCGAAAGGGAACTCAGAACAGAAAACGGGAAATAAAAATTCCCAAAACAGTAGGCAATGCCCAAAATGCAAGAAAAACCATCCGGGGAGAAAATGCTTGGCAGGGACATCCAGCTGTTACTCGTGCGGAGAACGAGGACACATAAGTAGAGATTGTCGTAAGAGAAAGGAAACACCTCCAGTGAAAGACCTAACGAAGGTGGTGTGTTTTCAGTGCAATCAACTGGGGCACTATTCAAGGAACTGTCCAAAGAAGCCGAGACTCGGACAAGCAGAGGGACCAGCTGAAAGAGCAGGAGAGGCTCGTGGGACTCGTCAGGGACGCGTCTACAACCTCACCAAAGAAGATGTGGGGACAGATCCGGCAGTTGTACAAGGTACGCTCTTTATATCGGATACCCCTGTGCATGCATTGATAGATCCGGGATCAACGCATTCATTTATGTCATATGCACTAGCTGAGAGTTTAAGGGTAGAGACTAAACCTATGGAATCTCCGATAGTTATTTCGACGCCCATGGGTAAAAGTGCAAGGTCCTCAAAGGTGATAGAAAGATGTGAAATTAGTTTAAGTGATGCTCGATTCCAAGTTGATCTAATTTTGCTAGAGGTATACGATTTCGATGTAATCTTGGGAATGGACTTCTTGTCCAGATACGATGCCAGTATAGATTGTCGGAGAAAAGAAATGACAATAAAGAAACCCGAAGGAGAATGGGTCAAATTTCGGGGACAAAGAGACCCCAAGATTAGAAAAATGATTTCGGCAATGAAGGCAGTAAAATTGATAAGCCAAGGAGCTTATGGGTATATAGCCTATGCTCGATTAGAAAAAAAAGAATTACCAAAACTCAACGAGGTACGAGTAGTGCAAGAGTACGAGGACGTATTCCCAGAAGACCTGCCGGGATTACCCCCGCCTCGAGAGATTGAGTTCTCAATCGAGCTAGTACCAGGAACCCAACCGATATCAATCCCACCATATCGGATGGCTCCGGCAGAAATGAAGGAATTAAAGAGTCAGCTTCAGGAACTAACCGATAAGGGATTTATCCGGCCAAGCATGTCACCATGGGGCGCACCAGTATTATTTGTAAAAAAGAAAGATGGTAGTATGAGGATGTGCATCGACTACCGTCAATTAAATAAGGCTACAATCAAGAATAAATATCCACTCCCGAGGATTGATGAGCTATTTGATCAGCTGCAGGGAGCGAAGGTTTTCTCGAAAATTGATTTGAGATCCGGATACTATCAATTGAGAATCAAGCCGGATGATATCTCGAAGGCAGCATTTCGAACAAGGTACGGCCATTTTGAGTATTTAGTGATGCCATTTGGACTAACGAATGCTCCAGCAGCATTTATGGACCTCATGAATAGAGTATTCAGACCCTACCTAGATAAATTTGTAATAGTGTTTATAGACGATATATTGGTGTATTCCTCAAATGAGAATGAGCACGAGGGGCACTTGAGAGCAGTGCTAGAAACTCTCAGGAAACATCAACTATATGCCAAGTTCTCGAAATGCGAGTTTTGGCTATCTCAAGTTGCATTCTTGGGTCATGTGATATCGGCTGAGGGAATCTCGGTAGATCCAGCCAAGATTGAGGCTGTTCAAGGATGGAAGCAACCGACATGTGTAACCGAGATACGAAGCTTTTTGGGATTGGCAGGCTATTATCGAAGATTTGTAGAGGGATTTTCGAAGATAGCCACGCCTATGACAAAACTCATACGGAAAGAAGTCAAGTTCGAATGGACTGCCAAGTGCGAGGAAAGCTTCCAGGAACTCAAAGATAGGCTAACCTCGGCACCTGTTTTAGCAATGCCTAATGGGCCAGGTGGATACGTGGTATACACGGATGCCTCAAAGATAGGCTTGGGTTGCGTATTAATGCAAAACGGTCGAGTGATCGCGTATGGGTCACGACAATTAAAGAGACATGAGGTAAATTACCCGACTCATGATCTGGAACTGGCTGCTGTGATATATGCTTTGAAACTATGGAGACATTACCTGTATGGTGAAACCTTTGAGGTGTTCACAGACCACAAGAGCCTGAAGTATGTGTTCTCACAAAAGGAGTTGAACCTTAGGCAGCGACGGTGGATAGAGTTTCTTAAGGACTACGATTGCACCATACAGTATCACCCGGGGCGTGCCAATGTGGTGGCTGACGCATTGAGTAGGAATGTGCCTATTTCTATGGCCGGGATAATGGCCCATGAGTGGCAGATGTTGGAGGCTTTTAGCCAACTGACAATGAGTGTAGTGCCGAAGGAATCATCCGTCCTTATCGCTGGCATGGTAGTTCAACTAGATTTGATGAACGAAATACGAGAGGCATATGTGGATGATAAGCGAATACATCTATGGGTGGACGAGCATGGCCAGCCTAAGAGACCCGATTTTGAAATGCATGATGGCATACTAAGATTTCGGGGAAGGATTTACGTGCCAAACCTAAAAGACTTGAGGCAAAGAATTTTAAATGAAGCCCACAGAACTCGTTATACAGTACACCCAGGAGCCACAAAAATGTATAGAGATCTCCGAGAAGTCTACTGGTGGCCGGGAATGAAGACAAGTGTGGCAAGGAAAGTAGCACAATGTGACACGTGCCAGAGAGTAAAGATCGAGCACCAGAAACCAGCTGGACTTATGAGACCATTAGATATCCCAGAATGGAAATGGGAGCATGTCACGATGGATTTTGTGACAGGTTTTCCCAAGAGTCAAAGAGGTAACGATGCGATTTGGGTTATTGTAGATAGGCTAACAAAGTCGGCACATTTTTTACCTACACGAATGGATAGGCCAGTTCGAAAGTTTGCGGAGCAGTATATTAGAGAGATAATTAGACTTCATGGCACACCGGTAAGCATAGTCTCCGATCGGGATCCGAGGTTTACCTCAAGATTTTGGGGAAGCTTGCAGGAGTGCATGGGGACGCAATTGAATCTTAGTACAGCATATCACCCACAGACCGATGGACAATCTGAAAGGACCATTCAAACGTTAGAAGACATGCTAAGGTCATGTGCATTGGATTTTGAGGGTAATTGGGAAGAGCATCTGCCCTTAGTGGAGTTCGCTTATAACAACAGTTACCACAGCAGTATAGGAATGGCACCTTATGAGGCTCTATATGGAAGAAAATGTCGATCGCCGATCTGTTGGACCGAGGTAGGAGAGAGACAAATATTGGGACCCGAGCTGGTACAGCAAACTTCAGAAAAGATTCGGAAGATTCAAGAGAGAATCCGAACTGCGCAAAGTCGGCAAAAGTCTTATGCAGACAAAAGGAGGCGAGATTTGGAATTTGAGGTAGGAGATCATGTATATCTAAAAGTGTCGCCTCAGCATTTGGCAACACGAGGAAAGAAGAAAGGTAAGTTGAGACCCCGATTTATAGGACCCTATCTAGTCAAAGGACGAGTTGGACCGTTGGCTTACCGACTAGAACTTCCTCTTAGCCTGTCCAATATCCACGATGTTTTCCATGTGTCTCAACTTCGGAGGCATATACTAGACCCAACTCAAGAAATTCGGGTAGAAGAAATTGAGCTAAGAGACAATCTGACGTATCCAGAGTCGCCTGAACGGATCTTAGATCGTCGCGACCAAATCTTGAGGAACAAAGTCATTCCATTAGTAAAGATTCAATGGAGAAATCACACTGAGGAAGAAGCCACGTGGGAGCTTGAAGATACGATTAGGGGAAAATATCCCCAGTTGTTCGAGGAAATAGAATAGAATAGCATATTTTTATGGTTTTTTTAGAAATGTTATCAAGAATCGGGTGAAATAAAGAAATAATTTTGAGAATGATGAACTACTCTTGATGTATGTGACCATAGATAGGGAGCTAAAATGAAAAATATATATATATATATATATATATATGTGAAAGACAAGCATGCCTAGTCAGTATTGCTTGTAAAATGGTATGAATTAAGATGATTAGAAAGACAATCTACGACTAATGTATCGAGTTAGTAATTTGATTGGTCAAAGGAAAAAATTTCGAGGACGAAATTTCCTAAAGGGGGGAAGAATGTAATACCCGAAAAACTTTCGAGTAAGAAAAATGTGGTTTCAAAGAAAATCGGTATCAGAATAGTTCAAAAAAATGTCTGAATCGACTAGAGGGAATGCCTGGAGGCTCATATACCTAAAGAAATAGGCATATACCTATTAAGAATCTCAAGAAATGATTTTTAGCATCGAGAAAAATTGGATCAGGAATTATTTTCGGTACAGCTAAAATATAGCTATAATTCTGGCTGAAAAATCGAATTATCGCATGAGACTTTTGAGAAGTTAAAAGAACCCTAATAAAGTTCATATTTAGCATGTAGAACAACCCTTTAGCAGTTTCAAGAAGAAACAAAAGGATTTACGACCAAAATGAAGATTCGGGCCTAAGTGCAATTTCTTGAATTTGCCCGAGGGAGGTCAAAATGACATTTTTTAGGAATCTTAGAGGAAGAAATGAAGATTTCAAAGGTTGAGGGACTCAATGGAAGTTATAGAAAGTTCAGGGGCTTCATGGAAATACCAAAATATAAAGAAGCCAAAATAAAGGGGCAAAAATGCAATTTTCAGAACTTGGAAGCTGCCATGGCAGACCAAGCTTCTGGCCAGCCTTCCTATCACCGAATTCGGTGGCGAAAGGCCCAAGAAATTGGCAAGGAACGTCGGGGCAAGGCCCTAGAATCAATATTGGCCGACAATTGGCTTTGATTTGGTCGAAAATGGCCAAATTTTCGACCGAAAGCAACCATAATTTACTCTAAGTAAATCGACTTTTGGGCAACTTTCGGTGCGTTTTGGACAGATCTAGGGCACGGGAACGCCTTAGTGGCTTCGGGTGAAGCAAGATCCGTCGTTTTTGGGTTCCAATTCGGCTATAAATAGAGGATCTAGTGGTAGAGAGTTTTGCAAGATTTGAGCTTAAAATCGACCTCATTTTTGAACGAATTGAGGCACCAAACCATAGGGCTTTTGTTGCCCATGAGGTAAGGATCATTTCTGGAAATTTTGAGAGATTTTGGAGTTCATTTGAGGGGTGATCGGAGCTTCGCCGGAAAAATCGGATCTCGCCGGAACCGGACTGAATTTTGCTCGGAGGGAGGTCTTCCAAGTATTCTTTCAAGCTCAAATTTGGTCAGATTGATCAACTCAAGGTAAGCTATCTTCTGGTATAGTCAGTTTAATTTTCCGGTGTGCCGGCGCCGGAGAAGATGACCGGAGATAATTTTTAGTATTATTTAAATGCTGAAATAAAGAAAAATAGAGTAAAAATAGAAATAAAAGAGATAAAATTCTGGAAAAATATCCAAAAATACAAGAAAAAGGAATAGTTCAGTTTTATAAAATTTTATTTGAGAAATTTTATGATGAAATAATTATTTTGAATTTTTGAAAGGAAACTTAATTAGAGAAAAATAGGAGGAGGTGTTGGAAAATTATTAGAAAATTCATAGATATTAGAAATGTTATTTTAGAAATTTTCATGAAGAAATATTAAATAAATTACCTGATTAGGTATTTATTTTTAATTTTGGAAGAATTTATGGTCATGAAAAATAAAGAAAAAATTGAGAAAAATAGAGGAAAAATAAGAAAAAGTCTGGAAAAAATATATTTTTGATTTTACTTGGAAATGACTGGCCAGGAAGTGATTTGGCCAAGAATCTTGACAATTTGCATTATTTTCGAGGATAGCACGCAAATCGAGGCAAGACAAATTCTGTTTAAGGTGAGTGGTTTTGCCCCTATAACCTATATATGATATGAATACCTTTCTATGCATGAAATTTATGTATGTTATGATCATTTTCATATACTGTTGCATGAGAAGTCATGAGGTATGCATGACATAATATTATTGTCATATTAAACTCATACATGGGATTGGGATGTCACCCTAAGAGTGTAGCCGTAATTCTCTAAGGGCAATTGATGGAACAACGTTAGGATTATCCTGCAAAGGTTCGGGATTCTGCCTAGAGTTCCGTGCCAGGCTGGTGGGCCAGGGAAGTTACACTAGGGTATTTGTTTATAAATGTCCATGCATCATTCATTCATTCATACTTATATAACCCTCACTTAGAAGATTTCATCTTCTAATATTGGACTATGTCCCTGGAATATTCCACGTTCCAGGCGGGACGAGCGGCCGGAAGGGCAAGGAAGTGATCGAGGCATGAGCTTGATGGATATTTTATGGGCCCCATGTGGGGCTAGGACCATCTATTATATTTCGTTGTATTATTTAGACTTTAACAATATTATGTCGGGTGAACGATGTGTATGCACCCACGTATGATGTGTTTTCAAGGATCTTTACAGGTTCTGATCTTGCTTTCGCTTATGTTTTAAAGTGTATCATTCCTTTGTAATGTTTGGGATTGCTACTTATAAAGGATATGTTGAGGATTTACCTTTGGTTGAAGTTTGATGTAAAAAAAAAAAAAATCCTAGCATATATTAATGCCCTGAAAAGGCTGGGGTGTTACAGTTGGTATCAGAGCCAAAGTTCTATTTGGAGAATCAGGATAGATCTTTAGGGATCTATAAACTCGATGTTTAGAAAACTTAGATTAAGAAATTCTTATCTATAGATTAGGAGATTAATTATCGAAGTTTAAAGGTTACGAACTCAAGCGGGTTGTACTGAATTGTGCATGTCTAGGAAAGTTCTGGCTAAGGCAAGATTTGGTACTTAAGTGTGTCCATTGTGACCCACCTCTCTTACCTGGGAACTTACCTGGTGCACTGTTCATGTACAAAACGCTAAATGGCTACTGTTCTCGGTGAATAGTAGAAAAGCTAACTGATTTTTAAATGGCAGCATGGAAAACGATTATCTCGAGCAATTCTGGGTGACCCACTGGACCAGCCGATGGGCGGACAACGAACCAATAATGGTAGACGTCTTCGGTCGCCTCGATCTTCTCGAAGGTATACTGAGAGATGTGCCGCCAAGCAGTTTCGTGCGGCCAACCCTAATGCTCGCTCAAGTGAATTTTTTGATAAATCACATGGAAGGGGTTTGGAGAGATCTAGCTGAAGGAATTCACCTCGAAGGCAATTACGCATCCTTATACTTTTATTGCCAACAGTTTCGTGACCACGCCGCTAACATGTATGAGGGGATTGGAGTAGAAGGAGACGAAATATTAGACTCAGATGGAGATTGGGATGAGAACGAGGCAATTGAAGCCAATATGATGGGCGCTGGCTACCTTGACTTGGACGACGATGATGAAGAAGAAGCAACTGTGCACGACGACCTCGAGGGACCTGTAGCCGAGTCTGATGACGACACAGCAAACAACGATGCTTGGATCTGGAAATCAACCAGCCCATAGGAAGAATTATAGACGATTTTATCTTGCTTAATAGTGTGTCAGATGTGTGATGTGTGCTTTCCTTAAACGATGTTATATATATGTCGTGTTATGAAATGAAATTTCCTTTTGGAGAAACTCTCGTGGAATGAGATTTTGTCTTGTCTTTCAGATGGTATCCACGAGGCGACAAAGGAACCGGGCTCTCGTCACTCCCAATCAGAGGAATGAGAGTGTCGAAGATAGTGGGATTCGCCACTACGACCAGGTTAGTAATAGCAACATCCGGGGTGAAGACCAAGAAAGAGAGTCTGTAATCCCCGAAGGACGATTGGACCGGATGGAAAGAGTCATGGAGAATCTCGTGACCTATGTGACCAGGGGAGAATCGACTAGGCAATCAGATAACGTGCTGGAACAGTACCGCCGACAGCGGCCGCCAACATTTAAAGGGAAACCCGGCGACGATCCCAGCATAGCTGAGTTTTGGTTAGAACAAACAGAGAAGTTGCTCCGACACTTGCAATACAATGACCAAGATAAGGTGAACTGTGCCACCTTTATGTTGGAAGAAAATGCCGGGAGGTGGTGGCAGACAATGGAGCGGACTCTGCAGCAAACAAATTCAAGGCAAGAATTGGAAGACGATGAGATTCCAATAACAGCTTGGGAAACGTTTAAGAAAGCCTTTAACAAGAAGTATTTTCCTTTGAGTTGGAAGCAGGAGAAGAGTTGGGAATTTGCAAACTTGAAGCAGACTGAGGAAATGTCAGTGGCACAATACGACACCAAATTTAACCAACTCATTAAGTACGTGCCAATGTACGACGCCGATGAGTGGCAAAAGGCACAGAAGTTCATGTCGGGACTTCGAGTGGAGCTATTGCATGCTTTGAGCACTTGGACAATTGACTCATATGAGGAAGCCTTGAGCAAGGCCTTGACGACAGAAATGAATCTTTTGCAAGTGAAGCTCATTAAGTCTAGTGAACCGAAAGGGAACTCAGAACAGAAAACGGGAAATAAAAATTCCCAAAACAGTAGGCAATGCCCAAAATGCAAGAAAAACCATCCGGGGAGAAAATGCTTGGCAGGGACATCCAGCTGTTACTCGTGCGGAGAACGAGGACACATAAGTAGAGATTGTCGTAAGAGAAAGGAAACACCTCCAGTGAAAGACCTAACGAAGGTGGTGTGTTTTCAGTGCAATCAACCGGGGCACTATTCAAGGAACTGTCCAAAGAAGCCGAGACTCGGACAAGCAGAGGGACCAGCTGAAAGAGCAGGAGAGGCTCGTGGGACTCGTCAGGGACGCGTCTACAACCTCACCAAAGAAGATGTGGGGACAGATCCGGCAGTTGTACAAGGTACGCTCTTTATATCGGATACCCCTGTGCATGCATTGATAGATCCGGGATCAACGCATTCATTTATGTCATATGCACTAGCTGAGAGTTTAAGGGTAGAGACTAAACCTATGGAATCTCCGATAGTTATTTCGACGCCCATGGGTAAAAGTGCAAGGTCCTCAAAGGTGATAGAAAGATGTGAAATTAGTTTAAGTGATGCTCGATTCCAAGTTGATCTAATTTTGCTAGAGGTATACGATTTCGATGTAATCTTGGGAATGGACTTCTTGTCCAGATACGATGCCAGTATAGATTGTCGGAGAAAAGAAATGACAATAAAGAAACCCGAAGGAGAATGGGTCAAATTTCGGGGACAAAGAGACCCCAAGATTAGAAAAATGATTTCGGCAATGAAGGCAGTAAAATTGATAAGCCAAGGAGCTTATGGGTATATAGCCTATGCTCGATTAGAAAAAAAAGAATTACCAAAACTCAACGAGGTACGAGTAGTGCAAGAGTACGAGGACGTATTCCCAGAAGACCTGCCGGGATTACCCCCGCCTCGAGAGATTGAGTTCTCAATCGAGCTAGTACCAGGAACCCAACCGATATCAATCCCACCATATCGGATGGCTCCGGCAGAAATGAAGGAATTAAAGAGTCAGCTTCAGGAACTAACCGATAAGGGATTTATCCGGCCAAGCATGTCACCATGGGGCGCACCAGTATTATTTGTAAAAAAGAAAGATGGTAGTATGAGGATGTGCATCGACTACCGTCAATTAAATAAGGCTACAATCAAGAATAAATATCCACTCCCGAGGATTGATGAGCTATTTGATCAGCTGCAGGGAGCGAAGGTTTTCTCGAAAATTGATTTGAGATCCGGATACTATCAATTGAGAATCAAGCCGGATGATATCTCGAAGGCAGCATTTCGAACAAGGTACGGCCATTTTGAGTATTTAGTGATGCCATTTGGACTAACGAATGCTCCAGCAGCATTTATGGACCTCATGAATAGAGTATTCAGACCCTACCTAGATAAATTTGTAATAGTGTTTATAGACGATATATTGGTGTATTCCTCAAATGAGAATGAGCACGAGGGGCACTTGAGAGCAGTGCTAGAAACTCTCAGGAAACATCAACTATATGCCAAGTTCTCGAAATGCGAGTTTTGGCTATCTCAAGTTGCATTCTTGGGTCATGTGATATCGGCTGAGGGAATCTCGGTAGATCCAGCCAAGATTGAGGCTGTTCAAGGATGGAAGCAACCGACATGTGTAACCGAGATACGAAGCTTTTTGGGATTGGCAGGCTATTATCGAAGATTTGTAGAGGGATTTTCGAAGATAGCCACGCCTATGACAAAACTCATACGGAAAGAAGTCAAGTTCGAATGGACTGCCAAGTGCGAGGAAAGCTTCCAGGAACTCAAAGATAGGCTAACCTCGGCACCTGTTTTAGCAATGCCTAATGGGCCAGGTGGATACGTGGTATACACGGATGCCTCAAAGATAGGCTTGGGTTGCGTATTAATGCAAAACGGTCGAGTGATCGCGTATGGGTCACGACAATTAAAGAGACATGAGGTAAATTACCCGACTCATGATCTGGAACTGGCTGCTGTGATATATGCTTTGAAACTATGGAGACATTACCTGTATGGTGAAACCTTTGAGGTGTTCACAGACCACAAGAGCCTGAAGTATGTGTTCTCACAAAAGGAGTTGAACCTTAGGCAGCGACGGTGGATAGAGTTTCTTAAGGACTACGATTGCACCATACAGTATCACCCGGGGCGTGCCAATGTGGTGGCTGACGCATTGAGTAGGAATGTGCCTATTTCTATGGCCGGGATAATGGCCCATGAGTGGCAGATGTTGGAGGCTTTTAGCCAACTGACAATGAGTGTAGTGCCGAAGGAATCATCCGTCCTTATCGCTGGCATGGTAGTTCAACTAGATTTGATGAACGAAATACGAGAGGCATATGTGGATGATAAGCGAATACATCTATGGGTGGACGAGCATGGCCAGCCTAAGAGACCCGATTTTGAAATGCATGATGGCATACTAAGATTTCGGGGAAGGATTTACGTGCCAAACCTAAAAGACTTGAGGCAAAGAATTTTAAATGAAGCCCACAGAACTCGTTATACAGTACACCCAGGAGCCACAAAAATGTATAGAGATCTCCGAGAAGTCTACTGGTGGCCGGGAATGAAGACAAGTGTGGCAAGGAAAGTAGCACAATGTGACACGTGCCAGAGAGTAAAGATCGAGCACCAGAAACCAGCTGGACTTATGAGACCATTAGATATCCCAGAATGGAAATGGGAGCATGTCACGATGGATTTTGTGACAGGTTTTCCCAAGAGTCAAAGAGGTAACGATGCGATTTGGGTTATTGTAGATAGGCTAACAAAGTCGGCACATTTTTTACCTACACGAATGGATAGGCCAGTTCGAAAGTTTGCGGAGCAGTATATTAGAGAGATAATTAGACTTCATGGCACACCGGTAAGCATAGTCTCCGATCGGGATCCGAGGTTTACCTCAAGATTTTGGGGAAGCTTGCAGGAGTGCATGGGGACGCAATTGAATCTTAGTACAGCATATCACCCACAGACCGATGGACAATCTGAAAGGACCATTCAAACGTTAGAAGACATGCTAAGGTCATGTGCATTGGATTTTGAGGGTAATTGGGAAGAGCATCTGCCCTTAGTGGAGTTCGCTTATAACAACAGTTACCACAGCAGTATAGGAATGGCACCTTATGAGGCTCTATATGGAAGAAAATGTCGATCGCCGATCTGTTGGACCGAGGTAGGAGAGAGACAAATATTGGGACCCGAGCTGGTACAGCAAACTTCAGAAAAGATCCGGAAGATTCAAGAGAGAATCCGAACTGCGCAAAGTCGGCAAAAGTCTTATGCAGACAAAAGGAGGCGAGATTTGGAATTTGAGGTAGGAGATCATGTATATCTAAAAGTGTCGCCTCAGCATTTGGCAACACGAGGAAAGAAGAAAGGTAAGTTGAGACCCCGATTTATAGGACCCTATCTAGTCAAAGGACGAGTTGGACCGTTGGCTTACCGACTAGAACTTCCTCTTAGCCTGTCCAATATCCACGATGTTTTCCATGTGTCTCAACTTCGGAGGCATATACTAGACCCAACTCAAGAAATTCGGGTAGAAGAAATTGAGCTAAGAGACAATCTGACGTATCCAGAGTCGCCTGAACGGATCTTAGATCGTCGCGACCAAATCTTGAGGAACAAAGTCATTCCATTAGTAAAGATTCAATGGAGAAATCACACTGAGGAAGAAGCCACGTGGGAGCTTGAAGATACGATTAGGGGAAAATATCCCCAGTTGTTCGAGGAAATAGAATAGAATAGCATATTTTTATGGTTTTTTTAGAAATGTTATCAAGAATCGGGTGAAATAAAGAAATAATTTTGAGAATGATGAACTACTCTTGATGTATGTGACCATAGATAGGGAGCTAAAATGAAAAATATATATATATATATATATATATATGTGAAAGACAAGCATGCCTAGTCAGTATTGCTTGTAAAATGGTATGAATTAAGATGATTAGAAAGACAATCTACGACTAATGTATCGAGTTAGTAATTTGATTGGTCAAAGGAAAAAATTTCGAGGACGAAATTTCCTAAAGGGGGGAAGAATGTAATACCCGAAAAACTTTCGAGTAAGAAAAATGTGGTTTCAAAGAAAATCGGTATCAGAATAGTTCAAAAAAATGTCTGAATCGACTAGAGGGAATGCCTGGAGGCTCATATACCTAAAGAAATAGGCATATACCTATTAAGAATCTCAAGAAATGATTTTTAGCATCGAGAAAAATTGGATCAGGAATTATTTTCGGTACAGCTAAAATATAGCTATAATTCTGGCTGAAAAATCGAATTATCGCATGAGACTTTTGAGAAGTTAAAAGAACCCTAATAAAGTTCATATTTAGCATGTAGAACAACCCTTTAGCAGTTTCAAGAAGAAACAAAAGGATTTACGACCAAAATGAAGATTCGGGCCTAAGTGCAATTTCTTGAATTTGCCCGAGGGAGGTCAAAATGACATTTTTTAGGAATCTTAGAGGAAGAAATGAAGATTTCAAAGGTTGAGGGACTCAATGGAAGTTATAGAAAGTTCAGGGGCTTCATGGAAATACCAAAATATAAAGAAGCCAAAATAAAGGGGCAAAAATGCAATTTTCAGAACTTGGAAGCTGCCATGGCAGACCAAGCTTCTGGCCAGCCTTCCTATCACCGAATTCGGTGGCGAAAGGCCCAAGAAATTGGCAAGGAACGTCGGGGCAAGGCCCTAGAATCAATATTGGCCGACAATTGGCTTTGATTTGGTCGAAAATGGCCAAATTTTCGACCGAAAGCAACCATAATTTACTCTAAGTAAATCGACTTTTGGGCAACTTTCGGTGCGTTTTGGACAGATCTAGGGCACGGGAACGCCTTAGTGGCTTCGGGTGAAGCAAGATCCGTCGTTTTTGGGTTCCAATTCGGCTATAAATAGAGGATCTAGTGGTAGAGAGTTTTGCAAGATTTGAGCTTAAAATCGACCTCATTTTTGAACGAATTGAGGCACCAAACCATAGGGCTTTTGTTGCCCATGAGGTAAGGATCATTTCTGGAAATTTTGAGAGATTTTGGAGTTCATTTGAGGGGTGATCGGAGCTTCGCCGGAAAAATCGGATCTCGCCGGAACCGGACTGAATTTTGCTCGGAGGGAGGTCTTCCAAGTATTCTTTCAAGCTCAAATTTGGTCAGATTGATCAACTCAAGGTAAGCTATCTTCTGGTATAGTCAGTTTAATTTTCCGGTGTGCCGGCGCCGGAGAAGATGACCGGAGATAATTTTTAGTATTATTTAAATGCTGAAATAAAGAAAAATAGAGTAAAAATAGAAATAAAAGAGATAAAATTCTGGAAAAATATCCAAAAATACAAGAAAAAGGAATAGTTCAGTTTTATAAAATTTTATTTGAGAAATTTTATGATGAAATAATTATTTTGAATTTTTGAAAGGAAACTTAATTAGAGAAAAATAGGAGGAGGTGTTGGAAAATTATTAGAAAATTCATAGATATTAGAAATGTTATTTTAGAAATTTTCATGAAGAAATATTAAATAAATTACCTGATTAGGTATTTATTTTTAATTTTGGAAGAATTTATGGTCATGAAAAATAAAGAAAAAATTGAGAAAAATAGAGGAAAAATAAGAAAAAGTCTGGAAAAAATATATTTTTGATTTTACTTGGAAATGACTGGCCAGGAAGTGATTTGGCCAAGAATCTTGACAATTTGCATTATTTTCGAGGATAGCACGCAAATCGAGGCAAGACAAATTCTGTTTAAGGTGAGTGGTTTTGCCCCTATAACCTATATATGATATGAATACCTTTCTATGCATGAAATTT
This sequence comes from Diospyros kaki, assembly GCA_036245055.1. Lineage (NCBI taxonomy): Eukaryota > Viridiplantae > Streptophyta > Magnoliopsida > Ericales > Ebenaceae > Diospyros > Diospyros kaki. The sequence goes on along the minus strand of BSEG01000010.1, from coordinate 37,138,620 downwards.
ATGTATGTTATGATCATTTTCATATACTGTTGCATGAGAAGTCATGAGGTATGCATGACATAATATTATTGTCATATTAAACTCATACATGGGATTGGGATGTCACCCTAAGAGTGTAGCCGTAATTCTCTAAGGGCAATTGATGGAACAACGTTAGGATTATCCTGCAAAGGTTCGGGATTCTGCCTAGAGTTCCGTGCCAGGCTGGTGGGCCAGGGAAGTTACACTAGGGTATTTGTTTATAAATGTCCATGCATCATTCATTCATTCATACTTATATAACCCTCACTTAGAAGATTTCATCTTCTAATATTGGACTATGTCCCTGGAATATTCCACGTTCCAGGCGGGACGAGCGGCCGGAAGGGCAAGGAAGTGATCGAGGCATGAGCTTGATGGATATTTTATGGGCCCCATGTGGGGCTAGGACCATCTATTATATTTCGTTGTATTATTTAGACTTTAACAATATTATGTCGGGTGAACGATGTGTATGCACCCACGTATGATGTGTTTTCAAGGATCTTTACAGGTTCTGATCTTGCTTTCGCTTATGTTTTAAAGTGTATCATTCCTTTGTAATGTTTGGGATTGCTACTTATAAAGGATATGTTGAGGATTTACCTTTGGTTGAAGTTTGATGTAAAAAAAAAAAAAATCCTAGCATATATTAATGCCCTGAAAAGGCTGGGGTGTTACAGTTGGTATCAGAGCCAAAGTTCTATTTGGAGAATCAGGATAGATCTTTAGGGATCTATAAACTCGATGTTTAGAAAACTTAGATTAAGAAATTCTTATCTATAGATTAGGAGATTAATTATCGAAGTTTAAAGGTTACGAACTCAAGCGGGTTGTACTGAATTGTGCATGTCTAGGAAAGTTCTGGCTAAGGCAAGATTTGGTACTTAAGTGTGTCCATTGTGACCCACCTCTCTTACCTGGGAACTTACCTGGTGCACTGTTCATGTACAAAACGCTAAATGGCTACTGTTCTCGGTGAATAGTAGAAAAGCTAACTGATTTTTAAATGGCAGCATGGAAAACGATTATCTCGAGCAATTCTGGGTGACCCACTGGACCAGCCGATGGGCGGACAACGAACCAATAATGGTAGACGTCTTCGGTCGCCTCGATCTTCTCGAAGGTATACTGAGAGATGTGCCGCCAAGCAGTTTCGTGCGGCCAACCCTAATGCTCGCTCAAGTGAATTTTTTGATAAATCACATGGAAGGGGTTTGGAGAGATCTAGCTGAAGGAATTCACCTCGAAGGCAATTACGCATCCTTATACTTTTATTGCCAACAGTTTCGTGACCACGCCGCTAACATGTATGAGGGGATTGGAGTAGAAGGAGACGAAATATTAGACTCAGATGGAGATTGGGATGAGAACGAGGCAATTGAAGCCAATATGATGGGCGCTGGCTACCTTGACTTGGACGACGATGATGAAGAAGAAGCAACTGTGCACGACGACCTCGAGGGACCTGTAGCCGAGTCTGATGACGACACAGCAAACAACGATGCTTGGATCTGGAAATCAACCAGCCCATAGGAAGAATTATAGACGATTTTATCTTGCTTAATAGTGTGTCAGATGTGTGATGTGTGCTTTCCTTAAACGATGTTATATATATGTCGTGTTATGAAATGAAATTTCCTTTTGGAGAAACTCTCGTGGAATGAGATTTTGTCTTGTCTTTCAGATGGTATCCACGAGGCGACAAAGGAACCGGGCTCTCGTCACTCCCAATCAGAGGAATGAGAGTGTCGAAGATAGTGGGATTCGCCACTACGACCAGGTTAGTAATAGCAACATCCGGGGTGAAGACCAAGAAAGAGAGTCTGTAATCCCCGAAGGACGATTGGACCGGATGGAAAGAGTCATGGAGAATCTCGTGACCTATGTGACCAGGGGAGAATCGACTAGGCAATCAGATAACGTGCTGGAACAGTACCGCCGACAGCGGCCGCCAACATTTAAAGGGAAACCCGGCGACGATCCCAGCATAGCTGAGTTTTGGTTAGAACAAACAGAGAAGTTGCTCCGACACTTGCAATACAATGACCAAGATAAGGTGAACTGTGCCACCTTTATGTTGGAAGAAAATGCCGGGAGGTGGTGGCAGACAATGGAGCGGACTCTGCAGCAAACAAATTCAAGGCAAGAATTGGAAGACGATGAGATTCCAATAACAGCTTGGGAAACGTTTAAGAAAGCCTTTAACAAGAAGTATTTTCCTTTGAGTTGGAAGCAGGAGAAGAGTTGGGAATTTGCAAACTTGAAGCAGACTGAGGAAATGTCAGTGGCACAATACGACACCAAATTTAACCAACTCATTAAGTACGTGCCAATGTACGACGCCGATGAGTGGCAAAAGGCACAGAAGTTCATGTCGGGACTTCGAGTGGAGCTATTGCATGCTTTGAGCACTTGGACAATTGACTCATATGAGGAAGCCTTGAGCAAGGCCTTGACGACAGAAATGAATCTTTTGCAAGTGAAGCTCATTAAGTCTAGTGAACCGAAAGGGAACTCAGAACAGAAAACGGGAAATAAAAATTCCCAAAACAGTAGGCAATGCCCAAAATGCAAGAAAAACCATCCGGGGAGAAAATGCTTGGCAGGGACATCCAGCTGTTACTCGTGCGGAGAACGAGGACACATAAGTAGAGATTGTCGTAAGAGAAAGGAAACACCTCCAGTGAAAGACCTAACGAAGGTGGTGTGTTTTCAGTGCAATCAACCGGGGCACTATTCAAGGAACTGTCCAAAGAAGCCGAGACTCGGACAAGCAGAGGGACCAGCTGAAAGAGCAGGAGAGGCTCGTGGGACTCGTCAGGGACGCGTCTACAACCTCACCAAAGAAGATGTGGGGACAGATCCGGCAGTTGTACAAGGTACGCTCTTTATATCGGATACCCCTGTGCATGCATTGATAGATCCGGGATCAACGCATTCATTTATGTCATATGCACTAGCTGAGAGTTTAAGGGTAGAGACTAAACCTATGGAATCTCCGATAGTTATTTCGACGCCCATGGGTAAAAGTGCAAGGTCCTCAAAGGTGATAGAAAGATGTGAAATTAGTTTAAGTGATGCTCGATTCCAAGTTGATCTAATTTTGCTAGAGGTATACGATTTCGATGTAATCTTGGGAATGGACTTCTTGTCCAGATACGATGCCAGTATAGATTGTCGGAGAAAAGAAATGACAATAAAGAAACCCGAAGGAGAATGGGTCAAATTTCGGGGACAAAGAGACCCCAAGATTAGAAAAATGATTTCGGCAATGAAGGCAGTAAAATTGATAAGCCAAGGAGCTTATGGGTATATAGCCTATGCTCGATTAGAAAAAAAAGAATTACCAAAACTCAACGAGGTACGAGTAGTGCAAGAGTACGAGGACGTATTCCCAGAAGACCTGCCGGGATTACCCCCGCCTCGAGAGATTGAGTTCTCAATCGAGCTAGTACCAGGAACCCAACCGATATCAATCCCACCATATCGGATGGCTCCGGCAGAAATGAAGGAATTAAAGAGTCAGCTTCAGGAACTAACCGATAAGGGATTTATCCGGCCAAGCATGTCACCATGGGGCGCACCAGTATTATTTGTAAAAAAGAAAGATGGTAGTATGAGGATGTGCATCGACTACCGTCAATTAAATAAGGCTACAATCAAGAATAAATATCCACTCCCGAGGATTGATGAGCTATTTGATCAGCTGCAGGGAGCGAAGGTTTTCTCGAAAATTGATTTGAGATCCGGATACTATCAATTGAGAATCAAGCCGGATGATATCTCGAAGGCAGCATTTCGAACAAGGTACGGCCATTTTGAGTATTTAGTGATGCCATTTGGACTAACGAATGCTCCAGCAGCATTTATGGACCTCATGAATAGAGTATTCAGACCCTACCTAGATAAATTTGTAATAGTGTTTATAGACGATATATTGGTGTATTCCTCAAATGAGAATGAGCACGAGGGGCACTTGAGAGCAGTGCTAGAAACTCTCAGGAAACATCAACTATATGCCAAGTTCTCGAAATGCGAGTTTTGGCTATCTCAAGTTGCATTCTTGGGTCATGTGATATCGGCTGAGGGAATCTCGGTAGATCCAGCCAAGATTGAGGCTGTTCAAGGATGGAAGCAACCGACATGTGTAACCGAGATACGAAGCTTTTTGGGATTGGCAGGCTATTATCGAAGATTTGTAGAGGGATTTTCGAAGATAGCCACGCCTATGACAAAACTCATACGGAAAGAAGTCAAGTTCGAATGGACTGCCAAGTGCGAGGAAAGCTTCCAGGAACTCAAAGATAGGCTAACCTCGGCACCTGTTTTAGCAATGCCTAATGGGCCAGGTGGATACGTGGTATACACGGATGCCTCAAAGATAGGCTTGGGTTGCGTATTAATGCAAAACGGTCGAGTGATCGCGTATGGGTCACGACAATTAAAGAGACATGAGGTAAATTACCCGACTCATGATCTGGAACTGGCTGCTGTGATATATGCTTTGAAACTATGGAGACATTACCTGTATGGTGAAACCTTTGAGGTGTTCACAGACCACAAGAGCCTGAAGTATGTGTTCTCACAAAAGGAGTTGAACCTTAGGCAGCGACGGTGGATAGAGTTTCTTAAGGACTACGATTGCACCATACAGTATCACCCGGGGCGTGCCAATGTGGTGGCTGACGCATTGAGTAGGAATGTGCCTATTTCTATGGCCGGGATAATGGCCCATGAGTGGCAGATGTTGGAGGCTTTTAGCCAACTGACAATGAGTGTAGTGCCGAAGGAATCATCCGTCCTTATCGCTGGCATGGTAGTTCAACTAGATTTGATGAACGAAATACGAGAGGCATATGTGGATGATAAGCGAATACATCTATGGGTGGACGAGCATGGCCAGCCTAAGAGACCCGATTTTGAAATGCATGATGGCATACTAAGATTTCGGGGAAGGATTTACGTGCCAAACCTAAAAGACTTGAGGCAAAGAATTTTAAATGAAGCCCACAGAACTCGTTATACAGTACACCCAGGAGCCACAAAAATGTATAGAGATCTCCGAGAAGTCTACTGGTGGCCGGGAATGAAGACAAGTGTGGCAAGGAAAGTAGCACAATGTGACACGTGCCAGAGAGTAAAGATCGAGCACCAGAAACCAGCTGGACTTATGAGACCATTAGATATCCCAGAATGGAAATGGGAGCATGTCACGATGGATTTTGTGACAGGTTTTCCCAAGAGTCAAAGAGGTAACGATGCGATTTGGGTTATTGTAGATAGGCTAACAAAGTCGGCACATTTTTTACCTACACGAATGGATAGGCCAGTTCGAAAGTTTGCGGAGCAGTATATTAGAGAGATAATTAGACTTCATGGCACACCGGTAAGCATAGTCTCCGATCGGGATCCGAGGTTTACCTCAAGATTTTGGGGAAGCTTGCAGGAGTGCATGGGGACGCAATTGAATCTTAGTACAGCATATCACCCACAGACCGATGGACAATCTGAAAGGACCATTCAAACGTTAGAAGACATGCTAAGGTCATGTGCATTGGATTTTGAGGGTAATTGGGAAGAGCATCTGCCCTTAGTGGAGTTCGCTTATAACAACAGTTACCACAGCAGTATAGGAATGGCACCTTATGAGGCTCTATATGGAAGAAAATGTCGATCGCCGATCTGTTGGACCGAGGTAGGAGAGAGACAAATATTGGGACCCGAGCTGGTACAGCAAACTTCAGAAAAGATTCGGAAGATTCAAGAGAGAATCCGAACTGCGCAAAGTCGGCAAAAGTCTTATGCAGACAAAAGGAGGCGAGATTTGGAATTTGAGGTAGGAGATCATGTATATCTAAAAGTGTCGCCTCAGCATTTGGCAACACGAGGAAAGAAGAAAGGTAAGTTGAGACCCCGATTTATAGGACCCTATCTAGTCAAAGGACGAGTTGGACCGTTGGCTTACCGACTAGAACTTCCTCTTAGCCTGTCCAATATCCACGATGTTTTCCATGTGTCTCAACTTCGGAGGCATATACTAGACCCAACTCAAGAAATTCGGGTAGAAGAAATTGAGCTAAGAGACAATCTGACGTATCCAGAGTCGCCTGAACGGATCTTAGATCGTCGCGACCAAATCTTGAGGAACAAAGTCATTCCATTAGTAAAGATTCAATGGAGAAATCACACTGAGGAAGAAGCCACGTGGGAGCTTGAAGATACGATTAGGGGAAAATATCCCCAGTTGTTCGAGGAAATAGAATAGAATAGCATATTTTTATGGTTTTTTTAGAAATGTTATCAAGAATCGGGTGAAATAAAGAAATAATTTTGAGAATGATGAACTACTCTTGATGTATGTGACCATAGATAGGGAGCTAAAATGAAAAATATATATATATATATATATGTGAAAGACAAGCATGCCTAGTCAGTATTGCTTGTAAAATGGTATGAATTAAGATGATTAGAAAGACAATCTACGACTAATGTATCGAGTTAGTAATTTGATTGGTCAAAGGAAAAAATTTCGAGGACGAAATTTCCTAAAGGGGGGAAGAATGTAATACCCGAAAAACTTTCGAGTAAGAAAAATGTGGTTTCAAAGAAAATCGGTATCAGAATAGTTCAAAAAAATGTCTGAATCGACTAGAGGGAATGCCTGGAGGCTCATATACCTAAAGAAATAGGCATATACCTATTAAGAATCTCAAGAAATGATTTTTAGCATCGAGAAAAATTGGATCAGGAATTATTTTCGGTACAGCTAAAATATAGCTATAATTCTGGCTGAAAAATCGAATTATCGCATGAGACTTTTGAGAAGTTAAAAGAACCCTAATAAAGTTCATATTTAGCATGTAGAACAACCCTTTAGCAGTTTCAAGAAGAAACAAAAGGATTTACGACCAAAATGAAGATTCGGGCCTAAGTGCAATTTCTTGAATTTGCCCGAGGGAGGTCAAAATGACATTTTTTAGGAATCTTAGAGGAAGAAATGAAGATTTCAAAGGTTGAGGGACTCAATGGAAGTTATAGAAAGTTCAGGGGCTTCATGGAAATACCAAAATATAAAGAAGCCAAAATAAAGGGGCAAAAATGCAATTTTCAGAACTTGGAAGCTGCCATGGCAGACCAAGCTTCTGGCCAGCCTTCCTATCACCGAATTCGGTGGCGAAAGGCCCAAGAAATTGGCAAGGAACGTCGGGGCAAGGCCCTAGAATCAATATTGGCCGACAATTGGCTTTGATTTGGTCGAAAATGGCCAAATTTTCGACCGAAAGCAACCATAATTTACTCTAAGTAAATCGACTTTTGGGCAACTTTCGGTGCGTTTTGGACAGATCTAGGGCACGGGAACGCCTTAGTGGCTTCGGGTGAAGCAAGATCCGTCGTTTTTGGGTTCCAATTCGGCTATAAATAGAGGATCTAGTGGTAGAGAGTTTTGCAAGATTTGAGCTTAAAATCGACCTCATTTTTGAACGAATTGAGGCACCAAACCATAGGGCTTTTGTTGCCCATGAGGTAAGGATCATTTCTGGAAATTTTGAGAGATTTTGGAGTTCATTTGAGGGGTGATCGGAGCTTCGCCGGAAAAATCGGATCTCGCCGGAACCGGACTGAATTTTGCTCGGAGGGAGGTCTTCCAAGTATTCTTTCAAGCTCAAATTTGGTCAGATTGATCAACTCAAGGTAAGCTATCTTCTGGTATAGTCAGTTTAATTTTCCGGTGTGCCGGCGCCGGAGAAGATGACCGGAGATAATTTTTAGTATTATTTAAATGCTGAAATAAAGAAAAATAGAGTAAAAATAGAAATAAAAGAGATAAAATTCTGGAAAAATATCCAAAAATACAAGAAAAAGGAATAGTTCAGTTTTATAAAATTTTATTTGAGAAATTTTATGATGAAATAATTATTTTGAATTTTTGAAAGGAAACTTAATTAGAGAAAAATAGGAGGAGGTGTTGGAAAATTATTAGAAAATTCATAGATATTAGAAATGTTATTTTAGAAATTTTCATGAAGAAATATTAAATAAATTACCTGATTAGGTATTTATTTTTAATTTTGGAAGAATTTATGGTCATGAAAAATAAAGAAAAAATTGAGAAAAATAGAGGAAAAATAAGAAAAAGTCTGGAAAAATTATATTTTTGATTTTACTTGGAAATGACTGGCCAGGAAGTGATTTGGCCAAGAATCTTGACAATTTGCATTATTTTCGAGGATAGCACGCAAATCGAGGCAAGACAAATTCTGTTTAAGGTGAGTGGTTTTGCCCCTATAACCTATATATGATATGAATACCTTTCTATGCATGAAATTTATGTATGTTATGATCATTTTCATATACTGTTGCATGAGAAGTCATGAGGTATGCATGACATAATATTATTGTCATATTAAACTCATACATGGGATTGGGATGTCACCCTAAGAGTGTAGCCGTAATTCTCTAAGGGCAATTGATGGAACAACGTTAGGATTATCCTGCAAAGGTTCGGGATTCTGCCTAGAGTTCCGTGCCAGGCTGGTGGGCCAGGGAAGTTACACTAGGGTATTTGTTTATAAATGTCCATGCATCATTCATTCATTCATACTTATATAACCCTCACTTAGAAGATTTCATCTTCTAATATTGGACTATGTCCCTGGAATATTCCACGTTCCAGGCGGGACGAGCGGCCGGAAGGGCAAGGAAGTGATCGAGGCATGAGCTTGATGGATATTTTATGGGCCCCATGTGGGGCTAGGACCATCTATTATATTTCGTTGTATTATTTAGACTTTAACAATATTATGTCGGGTGAACGATGTGTATGCACCCACGTATGATGTGTTTTCAAGGATCTTTACAGGTTCTGATCTTGCTTTCGCTTATGTTTTAAAGTGTATCATTCCTTTGTAATGTTTGGGATTGCTACTTATAAAGGATATGTTGAGGATTTACCTTTGGTTGAAGTTTGATGTAAAAAAAAAAAAAATCCTAGCATATATTAATGCCCTGAAAAGGCTGGGGTGTTACACTTCCCTTTTGCTTTTCCTTGGGGAAGGATGGCTTTGTATTGAGAAGGGCGAGCTGCCAAATAATACAGCCCGTCCTTGGCATTCTTCACGGAAAAAAGAAATCTAACTAATTTTGGGGACGGAGGGAGGAGACCGTTCTCAAGGAACAGAACGGTTAGCGAAGTCAGTTGGGCGTATGAATTCGGTGTCAACTGAAAGGGTGCGAGTTTAATATCGTTCAGGATGGCAAGAAGGTATGGAGGTACGGGGAACCTAAGGCTAGACCCTAGGTGTTGGGGACTAATGGCTATGAAATTGAGAGGGGGGTAAGTTGCGTGAGAGGATGGGGCCGGGACGTATACAAGGCAGTTCCTAGGAAAACAGAACTCCCGAACACAAGACGCCACCTCATGATGCTTAGCCTTAGACGGGAATCTTTTAAAGACCTCGCGCCCTACTCTCTCGTCAGCGACCTCAGCCTCGATCTCAAACTCGGTGCTGGTAGAAGCTACATTAACAACCTCCCTAGACCGTGAGCTCACACCATTGACATATTGACCTTCCATGGTGAAACAATCCTCAGAGTTCGAAGTGTCGTTTTCTCCTACGATATAGTTGCGGCGCTTTTGACCTGAATTTCCGCAGTAATGGTCGGACATCTACAAAGAAAAAGAAAGCGCAGTGAGGTCGCAAGTCGCGGACCAGACCTCAAGAGTTCAAAAAAAAAAAAAAAAAACCTAAGGACAACCGCTAAAATCTTTCAGGTCAAGCGCTTTGCAAACGAGATGCCGCCTAAAGCGGAGGGGCTGTAGCTGCAAAGCCCGGTATTCCAAGGGGAGCTAATCCTAAGGTCATGGAACCTAGAGGCCCAGCAAACGTCTAACCAAGTCGAGCCGTCTCCCCATAAACAGAGACAATATCAATCGGCAGAACCGTTGATAGTCGAACCGGCAAGGGAAGGCCCCCCATCCGGAGAAGAAAAGGGGAAAAGAGAAGGAACGACCAACTTACCAAACACCGAAGCCGGAAGAAGAGCGACGAACAACTGGAAAACGGCAGCAGAGGAGGCTTCGAGAGGAGAAGAAGAAAACAAGAAGGCAGAAGCTGAAAAAGATTTCGAGAATGGCGTAAAAGAGGGAAAAAGTAGACAGCCTCACTATTTATACCAATGCTTCGATCGGCCCAACCGTCAGATCTTAATGCGACTCACCGCATACTCCACATCCAACGGCCGCACGATAGCTTATGGGTCCCACAGGCATAATCATGCGTCGTAATGGGGGAAAGTGCGCATTGAATGCGTTACAGACAAGGCGTGCTGCGTGGAACGACGAGATTTAAAACGATTGGTCAGACATCGAAGAGGCGGGGGAACAGTTGACACGCGTCAGTTCCCAGCGCGAAGATCGCACCGCGAACTGGGGGGCTTATGTTATACACATTTTTCGTACGGGCTAGACTCGCTCTGATGGGCCGGCCCGATCGCCTGGAAACAAGAAGGCCCAAACGACCTCACTGGAGGAGGTCGTTTCACTACCAAAAACCGAACTTATAAAGCGACATCTGGCGAACTCCCGACACGCCTTCAAACGAGTTGAAGCCATCTGCGAGCGAACTCTAGGGAGCATCCTTCAGATCGCTGGACCACCGAGGTCGCTGGCCCGAAAACGATCAGCTCGCATAAAGTGGTAAAAGCTGTTAAGAAGTCAGAAGTAGGGACCATCCACCGCCACAGTCCATGCTCCTCGAAGATGAAGATCCCACTTACGTTTTTGTACAGATGATAAGAACGGTTTGTCTCCCACTACATCGTCTTTTTATTTCTATATGATATTCAAATTGTAAAGGTCCCCTCGAATATAAATAAGGGGCAGAAGTAACAAAAAAGGGGGGAATAATCAGAAAACCGTCATTCTGAAAGAATAATCAGAGGGCGGACGTGGAGTATCGTTCTGGCCGAACCACGTAAAAAATCACTGAGTGTCCTTCATTAGGATCTAAAACTTCCATTCTTCTCATCGTGACCCATAACTATTCATTGCGGCCCAAAAAACGAATCACACTCGACTGAAATTGAACATTGACAGGTTTTTTTTTTTTAAAAGTTCTGCTAAGTAACAACATTAAGTTTTTTTTTTTTTGATAAATGGTGATAAACTCACAATTAGAGGGATCCAACGACTTTATAGGAGAAAATGGTTTCTTCTTGTTGGGTTAATATTATTAATAAATCTACACAAATTGTGCGACTCTATTGATCTTAGTTTTGATATACAACCTTTCTTTTTGTTCTTCTTTGTGAGTGGCTTCGTATTTTGTTGGATTTTTAAGTTTATAGCCCCAAATATTAGTCTTAAAGGTATTGGCTAGGCGAGCTAGCTTTTTCATGATCAATGAAGATGGTTGCCTAAAAAAAATACTATGTGCTATATCTACAATAAAATTTTAGAAGAAAATTACAAGATAAAAGTTTAAAAGCATCAAATAAAAAATTATGAATTTTTGATGGGGTATTGTTGAAGTTTAAACTTACAAAAGATGGAAGAAGTAGAAGCAATAGAAGTGGAAGAGGAATCAGTCACATTGAAGGAGGCTAATTAAATAGTAAAATGTTTTTTTTTTTTTTTTTTTTTAAGTTTTCTTGTTAAATCTAACTTATAAATAGGCCATGTATCTCAACCAATAACAGAGCATTCTTATTCATTTTCAAGTCTATTTTTATAAGCACCACACACATCGTGGTTGAGCTTAGGAAGAAGAGGTGATCACTTTCCAACATCATGGTCTTAGAGACGAGAAGGACCTATTTGGGTTTCCTATTGTTGGTTCAATCGGCGAGCAAGAAGCAGATCAAAAATTGTACCATCACTGATCGTGGAAGTTGAACCGTTACAGAGAAAAAATTGCCCCTTGTGTGCTGGCCGCCATTGTTGATGTTGAAGACTGCGTGCCTGCTTGCTGTCGCGTTGGATTACGGGAAAAAGGGAAAGAAAGAAGAAGAGAAGCAGTTGCAGAGCGCTATGAACATCGTTGATTCTAGAAGAAAAATAAGAAGAGTGAAGAAAATGGAGATAAAAAGGCAGTGCCCACGTAAGAAAAAGGCAGTGCACATTGGAAAGAAGGAGATTAAGGAAGAGAAGAAGGAGCGATGTGGAGAAGATGCGTTGCTGAACAGAAGAAATTATTGGAGTCTCAAGTATTATTTTACATAATGGCTACTAATTCGGTTCCACCTCTGAAAGTCACCAAACAAAATTACGATATATGGTGCATCCAAATGAAAGTGTTTTAGGCTCACTTGATTTATGGGAATTCGTCCAAATGGCTATAAGGAGCCAGTGGACGAGAAAAATATAAATTAAGCTGATCTAATCCCTAGAGTAAAAAAGGAGCTAAAAGAGCAATGACAAAAACTCGCTTTGTACAATCTATCAAGTAGTGGATGAAAGTTTATTTGAGTTAATTGTCTCGGCCCAAACTTCTAAGGAGGCATGGGAACTTCTTTAAAAACCATTTGGTAGCATGGAGAAGATAAAGAAAATTTGTCTTCAAACTCTTCGAGCATAAATTGAAACATTGTAACAAGAAAATTTTGAGTCCATTTTCAACTATTTTTCTCGAATAATTTTCATTGTCCACCAATTAAGAAGAAATGTTGAAGAGATAAAAGATATTCGCATTATTGAAAAAAATTTGAGGTCACTCAACTCAAAATTTAATTTTGTGTCTATTGTCATTTAGGAATCAAAAAACTTGGAAGAGATGACCATGGAGCAGTTGATGAGATAACTTCAAATATATGAGGAAAGGCTCAAGGGTGATGACAAGCCCCTCGAACAAGCTTTGCAAAACAAACTCTCATTCCAAGAGACACGAGGTGAATTAAGATGAGGGAGTTATCCACGAGAAAGAGGCTACAGTAAAAAAAAAGTAAGAGATGACAAATTCTAGCCTAGAGGCTAACAAAAATACTGACGAGGAAGAATTATATAGTCAAAGATGACGTGGTAGTGGTTGTGGCTAAGGATGAGGCCATGAAGGCCATTCAAATTGGAGGTATGATAAATTTGGCATACAATGCTATAACTGCAATAAGTTTGGTCATTATGCTTGAGAATGTTACTCCAAAAAGAAAAATGGGAAAATCAATTATGTTAATGATGAAAAAAAGCAAGATGATAGGGTCATGCTAATGGTCTGTAATGGTATGGACACTAGTGGTTTTAGTATTTAGTTTTTAGGCACTAGCACATCCAACTATATGTGTGGGAAAAAGGAATTTTTTGTGGAGCTCAATGAAAATTGCAAAGGCACTATCACATTTGATGATTTGTCACAAAAGCCAATTAAGGGAAAAGGCAAGATCTTACTCTAGTTAAAGGTTGGTGTGGTTGACACTATATCATCGATGTGTACCATGTACCAAAAATGAAAAACAATATTCTTAGCTTGGGACATTTGTTGGAATGTGGTTGCGGCATCCAAATGATAGGGACTATACTTTTCATGCATGACAAGGACAAAGTCTTGATTGTTGCAATAAAAATGGCCAAGAATAGAATATTCCTACTCCATTTGAATGTAAGTTAGTCACGATACCTCAAGACTATCATGGAAGATGAAGTTGCCCTACGGCATAAAAAGTATGGGCATTTAAATTTTGAAACATTAAAAGTATTGGGAGAGAAAAACATGGTATATGGCTTGCCTAAGATGAATCACCCAAATAAAATCTATGAAGTTTATATCATAGGCAAGCAACATAGAAAGCCTTTCACAAGTTGGAGCTCAAAACGTACATCTTTTCACTAGGAGCTTATGCACTCAGATGTATGTGGGTCAATCACACCTACTACCATTGAAGGTAACAAGTATTTGCTTACTTTTATTGATGATTTTAGTGGAAAAAAAAATATGGATTTATCTTTTGAAGGAGAAAATATAAGTATTCAACAAATATAAAAAATTCAAGAGCTTGGTGGAAAAGCAAAGTAAATGTTACCTAAAGGGTCTAAGGAAAAACTTGAGGTGAATACACCTTTTGGAATTTGAAGCTTATTACAAGGAGCATAGCATAGTTCACCAATACACTATGCCCTATACCCCCTAATAAAACAATGTCTCAGAAAGGAAAAATAGAAGCATTCTCAACATGGTCAGATGCATGTTAAAAGAACGTGATGTCCATAAAGAGTTTTAGGAAGATGTAGTTGTGTTTGTAGTACACCTGTTAAATAGGCTTCAAATAAAGGGAATTGAAGACATGACACCAGAGGAACCATGGAGTTCAAAGAAGCCCAAGACCGACCATCTTAAAATCTTTGGCAATGTTCCTGATACATATCAAGGCCTAATAACCTGGGCCATCTGTAATACCCGAAGTTTTTCTAGGCATTGTTGTTCCAAAAGAAAAACATTTCTTTGGAAATCAAAGGATACAGTTGATACATGTAAAGTTTCTGGATAATCGCCGAGGAACGAATAAAGGGTTTTCCAAAAAAACATGGAAACTACCACAAGGGGGCATCATCTAAGGTATTTTGGAGAAGTTTAAGGAGTTCTAGGCCTCAAGGGATATACGTGCAAAGAAGTTTTTGGGTTAAAGAGTTATTTGTAAGAAGTTAAAATATCTTGTGACCAGTTAATTAAAGGAACTAAGTAAGCTAACTTAGTTAGGAGATATAATCATGAGGAATCTTGAAAAACCAAATTAACATGTGGTGGCACATGTTTAAAAGGACACATGTCGCAAGGGGGAGAAATGGCTCAAATCTCAAGGGACACTTGGCGCAATCCTACGAAAATGATGATTACAACCTTACACATGACACTCTTGGATTGGCCATAAATGCCTCTAAATACCAAGCCCTTGGAATGGAAAATCTCACCATTAATCAAGAGGAAAAGAGGAGGTGAGTTGAGTGGAGAAACTTTGCCCAAAAATAGAGTGGTAAAACGCTTCGTCAGAAAAGTTGAACTGCCACCGTAAAAGGAGTTAAACAGCGACTAAACAGCAAGTTAATTCCAATTTCTTCGTGCAGGTTCAAACAGAAGTCAAATCGGAGTTCGGACGAGGAAGAACGACCAAAAAAACCACAAGGCGTCAAATTTGGAGAGGCGATGCGTGCAGCTCAAGCGCCACCTGACTGCTGCGAGTGGAGCACGTGGGGCTCATTCTTCCACCACGTGAGGGGCCCTCTTGGCCCCAAATTTTGTGTTCTTGGTCCTTAAATTTTTCCCTAGGACCTCATATAAAAATATTTTAGGTTTGAGTTTCAAAGTTATGTTATTTTTGCAGAAAAGCTTTCCCAAACCTTGTGAACAGTACCTTAGCACTTCTGAACCAGCAAGGTGAGTGTTTCTTGCATATTTTTGCTACATCCTGATCATTTTGGCTTTATTGGGTATGGGTGTTGGCTTGCATATCATGTTTTTATGGCTTACATGTCATTTTTCCCTTGGTTATGCATATTCCTTCTGCTTTGTCATATATCATGTTCGTTGAGGTGACTGTGATTAGTTGTTGGGACATCATGGGTGATCTCGTGCTCTTACGGTGAGCCAAGGAGTGACCATGATGACTGCGGAGGTGATTGCAACACCTTGGTATTGCTACCACATGGGTGGATTTCATAATGACATTAATGCATTTGCACGCATGTACTTCATTATTTGATTCACTTACTTAGATGTAATATCTAATTTGGGTTGATGCCCCTAGAACATTCAACGTTCCAGGTATGTTGAAAGTACCAGGTGTTTCAGGTTAGTTTGAGCGTGAGCAAGGAGATGATGCTTGGCTAGCTTTGGGGTTTTGCAACCAACTTTGGATTTTATTTCTTTATGTACCTTTGTAAACCAAGTGATGTATTGTAAATAGAAGCTAGGACACTCAAGGTTGTAAGAGGTGTGTGTGGGTGTCCTACAGTTGTTCTTATGTACATGTACACCAAGATGTACCTTAGTAATACCGTAAATTAGTGGGTATACGGGATATGTGGTACTATTGTGGAGGTCACGATGCCTGTGTTTAAAGGATGTATGTCAAAAACCACTATGGGTATATCTCAAATGATGCACTTTGGACGTTGCTCGGGGAAGCTGCCATGATAAGGGTTTACTGTTTGTTTGGTTGTGTTGTTGTTCCTATAGGGATGTGTTGTGTTTTTGGCATATTGAAAACCATGTGCATTAATTATTTTTGTAAGGGATAATCTAGTAGAAACCCCTTTATTTAGCTTTGGTTAAGCTTGCAGGTTCGATCCAAACACTTCTGTTGGCTAGGGTTTCCATAACGCCCGGGGTGATGTTAACTTATATTTTATATCATTGTGTATTTGGAAAAGTAAGGCGTTACACCATCGATCTTGAAAGTTGTCCACCCAAATCTGGTTCTAAGCAAAAAACGGGCCCATAGTGTAATACCCGAGAAATTTGGTTTAATTAAAAATAAGTAATTTATTAGAGAAATGGGGTTTCAGAGAAAATTGGTATCTGAATAGTCTGAAAAATTGACTAAATCGACTGCCGGGAGTACCCTAGAGCCGAAATGACAAAGGAAAATGATGTAGCATTAACGAGCACCCCAATATATGATTTATAGTATCGAAATAAATTAGATCGGGAATAATTTTTGGTACAGCTAAAATATAGCTACCAATTAGGCTGCAATACCGAATCGTTATAGAGAAGTCAACAGAAGCTTGAGGGGGCTTCATTTTTTCATAAGGAACAACCCTTCAGTAGTTTTAGGAAGAAACGAAGAGGTTTAAGGCCAAAACGAAGATTCGGGCCTAAGTGCAGTTTTTTTGAAATTACTCAAGAGAGACCGAAACAATATTTTTTCAGAATCCTCAGGGGTCAAATTGATGTTTTAGGACTTTAGGGTCTTGAAAGAAATTATCAAAAGTTAAGGAGGTTGGTGAAATGGGCCAAAGTGAGAAAACCAAAATTTGAGGGGCCAAAGTGCAATTTTAAGAAAATCTCCAAGCAACCATGGTCGACTAACCCATCAAA
Source organism: Diospyros kaki (assembly GCA_036245055.1). Classification (NCBI taxonomy): domain Eukaryota; kingdom Viridiplantae; phylum Streptophyta; class Magnoliopsida; order Ericales; family Ebenaceae; genus Diospyros; species Diospyros kaki. The sequence goes on along the minus strand of BSEG01000010.1, from coordinate 37,121,575 downwards.
TCACCGAAATTGGCCACAGGGATGGCACGAGGGTTGCTCAAGGAGCATCTTTTGTAAAGGGCTTGACCGACAACAAGCAATGGAATGGCCGGAAATTGAAGAAAAAGTGGCCAAAAGTTTGGCCACTTAGATCACGAAAATGGAGCTCTTTCGGTGGATTTTGGACTTGTTAAGGGCAATAGGGGACATCAAAGGCCTTGATTGAAGCGAGATTCGTCATTTATGGGGCCGAAATCGCCTATAAATAGAGGATATGGTGGCTTAGAGTTTTGCAAGATTTGAGCTTCAAATCGACCTCACTTTTGAACAAATTGAGGCACCAAACCATAGGTCTTTTGTTGTCCATGAGCTGAGGATCATTTCTGGAAAGTTTGAGAAATTTTGGAGTTCATTTGAGGGGTGATCGGAGTTTCGCCGGAAAAATCGGATCTCGCCGGAACTGGACTGAATTTTGCTCGGAGGGAGGTCTTCCAAGTGTTCTTTCAATCTCAAATTTGGCTAGAGTGATCAACTCAAGGTAAGATATCTTCTGGTATAATCAGTTTAATTTTCCGGTGTGCCGGCGCCGGAGAAGATGACCAGAGATAATTTTTAGTATTATTTAAATGCTGAAATAAAGAAAAATAGAGTAAAAATAGAAATAAAAGAGATAAAATTCTAGAAAAATATCCAAAAATACAAGAAAAATTAATAGTTCAGTTTTATAAAATTTTATTTGAGAAATTTTATGATGAAATAATTATTTTGAATTTTCGAAAGGAAACTTAATTAGAGAAAAATAAGAAGAGGTGTTGGAAAATTCTTAAAAAATTCATAGAGATTAGAAATGTTATTTTAGGAATTTTCATGAAGAAAAATTAAATAAATTACCTGATTAGGTATTTATTTTTAATTTTGGAAGAAATTATGATTATGAAAAATAGAGAAAAAAATAGAGAAAATAAGAAAAAAGTATGAAAAAATTAGATTATTGATTTTACTTGGAAATGATTGCCCAGGAAGTGATTTGGCCATGGATCTTGATGATTTACGTTATTTTCGAGGTTGGCACGCAAAACGAGGTGATGCGCGTTTTTTGAAAAAATTCGAGTTTACGTCAAAAGGTAAGTGGTTTTATCCCGAGAACCTATATATGAAACGTTTGCTTCATTATGCATGATATTTATTGAAGTTATGATTATTTCATATTGCATGGAAAGACGTTATTCTTGCATAGCACGATATTATTGGCATATTGATACTCATGCATGGGATGTGGATGTTGCCCTAAGAGTGTAGCCGTAATTCCCAAGGGCAATGATGGAACAACGTTAGGATTATCCTGCAGAAGTTCGGGATTCTGCCTTGGGTTCCGTGCCAGGCTGGTAGGCCAGGGAAGTTACACTAGGGCACATGATTGTTTATGTTATTGCATCATGTATTCATGTATCATGTTTTTAAACCCTTACTGGAAGATTCATCTTCTAATGGGTTATGCCTCTGGAACATTCAACGTTCCAGTTTAGACTTGCAGCTTAGGCAATGATCAGGTTGAGATGAGACAGCACGTGATGGCGTAGCTGATAGATTCAATAAGCTGACTCGGATATGTTTTGGCTGATGCTTTATTGATGATTAGTCTTGTTAGAACATTATGGAATCTCCATGTATTTATGTATTTCAATATTGAGGATATGATGTTAATGTATGGTACGAATTCTTATACGGTTATAAAGTGAAATTGATTATGTATCATATCAAGTTTCGATTTTAAGCTTCCGCATTTATGATGATTACCTGTCTTAGCTTATTGATTCTTATTTAGTGAGTTGAGAAGGTAAAACGAGATTGTCGAGAGATGGTTTATAAAAAAAAAAAAATATTCTCGAAATTCCTAAGTTATTTAACGCTCAGAAAAGCGAGACGTTACACATAGACTTCCCCAACTCATCTTTGACCCGCCCAAGACAAGTTAAAGAGCCTCTCACCAACACCAAGGGTAGAAATTGAAGAAACATCTCATTTCTATAAGCCTTTCAATTATCAATCCCATCTATCCCATGCCAGTAACAATAACTACCTTATATATATTTCCCATGACATCCCAAGACACTAAGTAATTAAAATTTTTAGGTTCTAAGAGCTTGTTAAATTCCCATGCACAATCAATGTAATCATGGGCTTTTCTTCTATATAAGGAAAGACATAATCGATCATTAGGAACTTTTTGATGAATCCAGATTATCTATGAATTTTAGTCTTTCTTATCACATGTTGTCCAAGTGTGGCGAATTCCTACCCCTTATCTAAGTGTGGTTGCATTGCATTATCACTTAGTGGTGAGTTGTCCATCTTTTGTTTTCCTTTTTTGATTAGTCGAGTATCTCCTTTTATTATTAGACTAATTATTCCTTTTACTTATCTATTCTATCCAATTTTGTCACTCGACTATCTTCTTTGGTTATTCCATTATATTGATTTGTTACTCAACTATTTTGCCTGTGTTAGTTGACTACTAACCTGTTTCATCACTTGACTAATCCACCTTGCTACTCGACTGTCTCTACTCAATTGCCTTGCTTAGTCAATCTACTAAAGTCCTTTCTTACTCGACTACTTTCGGGAATATTCAATTTAGTTTCTGTGATACTTGACTAAACTCCAAGCTACTCGAGTTACTTATAAACCTGTTCCATCTTTATCCGATAACCCCCATGCATACACCAAAGCACCCAAAGAGAATAAGAGAAAGCTAGAAGACAAAATCTAGAAATGCATCTTATTGGGCTATGGAAACAATGTGAGTGGTTACAAGCTTTATAACCCTATCACTAAAAAGGTTATTTGGTTTTGGGATGTTGAGTTCGATGAACAACATACTTGACATTGGAATGATGAGAAGAAGAAACAAGTCATAGTAAAATAACAAGTAAAAGGAGAACTACGTACCAACTCAAGACTATAATCATACGGAAGTTTGTGAATCAAGTAGTCTAGGTAGCTAGATGGAGTGGTCCAGCCGCACACAAAACAAGGAGACTGCAAGACGTCTACATCTCCAATCCTAAGATTGAGATGGATGATGAGTTTGACAGGTTTTGCTTATTTGTATATAGGTGATGACTAGAGATGGTAAATGGGCCGGCCTGGTACTGTAGTAGATGGGCTGGGCCAACCCGACTAGAAGAATGCGAGCCGTGCTGAGTTAGTGATCTGTGGCTCGCGGCTCAGCCCACCAAAATGGTCCGTGTGTCAGCCCACCAAAAAATAAAAAAAATTTAAAAAAATTATGTTTGTAATTAGTAATTACAAACATAAACATATTTTAAACAGATTTTAAACTAATTACTTATAAACATATTTTAAAAAATATTTGTTGCATTTGAGAAAAAAATAAAAATATTTAAAAAATTAAAAATAAATGGCCCAACAAGCCCACGGCCAGGCCCGGCTTGCCTTGGCCCATTTATTAAGGGCCACAAAACCGTGTTGGGCCCCAATTTTTATTACCCGACCTGATCTGCCTCCCTCGCGGACCAAATTTAGCCCAACCCACCAAATGGGTGGGCGAAATGGGAGGCGAGTCGAGTCGGGCCAACCCACCCATTTGCCATCTCTAATTATGACCCCTTAACTTGTAAGAAGGCATACCAAAAGGAGAAATGGAGGAAAGTCATGGAGGAAGAAAAGAAGTTAATCCATAATAATAAGACATGAGAGTTTGCTATATTACTCAAGGGACATAAAGCCATTGATGTCGTCAAATGGGTATATAAAACTAATTAAGAGGAATGCACAAGGACAAATAAAGAAACACAAGGCGAGATTGATAGTCAAAGGTTACAAATAAAAGTATGGAGTAAACTATGATGAGGTATTTGTTCATGTAGCATGCCTTGATACACTCAAACTAATAGTTTCGATAGCAGCCCAAATGAAGTAGAAGATATTTCAGATGGATGTCAAGTTTGTGTTTCTGAATGGGTATTAGGAGGAAAAAGTTTACATCAAGCAACTTCTCGAATTCATTAAAAAAGGCCAAAAGATTAAGGTGTGCTGATTAAAGAAAGCCTTGTACGGGTTAATTAAAACAAAGTGCCACGAGCATGGAATACCATAATAGATGCCTACTTCACTCAAATTGATTTTGTGTGATGCCCATATGAGCATGCTTTATATATGGAAAAGAACTCAAAATGTGATATGATGTTTGTTTGCCTTTATGTTGACAACCTGATATTTACTGCCAACAACTTCTCTATGATTGAAGATTTCAAAAAGTCAACGGAAAAAGAGTTTGAGATGATTGACTTAGGACTTATGGCTTACTTCTTGGGGATAGAAATTGAGCAAGATATCGATGGATTGTTTGTCTTAGAAGCCAAATATGCCAAGAGATTCTGAAGAAATTCTCTATGGAAGACTATGAGCTAGTGACACTCCTATTAATTGTGGCATTAGATTAACAAAGAAATGAGATGGTAAGAAGGTAGAGCCTACGTACTACAAGAGTCTTATTGGAAGTTTGAAGTACCTAACATGCACAAAGGCTAAATATCTTGTTTGACGTTGTGCTAACGAGTCGATACATGAAAACTCCAACGAGCTCACACTTAATGGCTATGGAGAGGATGCTACGCTATATCAAAGGTACAGTTTAGTATTGGCTATATACCATTCCTCATAGAACTTGGAGCTTGTTGGATACAATAATAGTGATTAAGCTAGAAGTCAGGATGATCGAAAGAGCACTACAGAGTATGTATTCTATCTTTGGAGGCACTACTTTCACATGATGCTCAAAGAAACAATCCACTGTTATCCTATCTACTTGTAAAGCTTAGTACGTTGCAACAACATTATATGCATGTCATGCAGTATGGTTAAGAAGATTGCTCCAAAAATTGCAACTGAAACAAAATAGTCCAACTAAGATTTATGTTGATAACAAGTCTGCTACTGCTACTAGTCAAGAATCCAATTCATCATGAAAGGTTGAAGCATATTGATAATTAGTTTCATTTTATCTGAGAGTAGATCAAGGCTAATAAAATTTAACTGGTACATGTTAGGACAACTGAGCAAATTGTAGATATATTCACTAAACCACCGATGATTGAAGTTTTCTGACATCTTCATAATAAGTTTGGAGTTTTAATGAAGGTACAAGTTTAAGGGGGGGAGTATGTTAAAGTTTAAACTTGTAAAAGATGGAAGAAATGGAAGCGGTGGAAGTGAAAGGGGAATCAGTCACATTGAAGGAGTCTAATTAAATAGCAAAACGTTTTCTTTAAGTTTTCTTGTTAAATCTAGTTTATAAATAGGCCATGTATCTCAGTCAAATACTTATCCAATAACAAAGCATTCTTCTTAATTTTCAAGTCTATTTTTACACACACCACACGGACTGTGGTTGAGTTTAGAAAAAGAGGGGTCACCTTCCAACAGGTATTAGCTGGGCAGCATAACTGATAAATGAACCAATCCCAAGGTTTAGGCTTTTGATGTGGGTGTAAGCTGGGTTGACAACAAGAAGCTGGTTCTTAACTTTTGGACTTATAAAGTTGGGGTGCGAGAGTAATAGGGGTATCCCTCATGATTGAAGCTTGTAGGGCTGCTGCCCTTTATTAGGACATTTTTGTGGCCCATCCATGTGTGCACATGCACTCCTGCTTTGTTTCCTTAGATCTTGCGACTACTTGTGTGCGTGCACAAACACACACACACGTATACATACATGTATATATCAATTATATATGTCCACATTTCTTTTTCTTGGAAGAATGTGATGCATATGTGGGCATGCCCCCATTTATGCGCCCACATATGCGGCCACTCCAATTCAAATAAACCAAAGCCAAGTTGTTTGATCAGTGTATGTACGAAAGTTCTTGTTTCCAAAATAGATTTTAATTAATTAATTTACAAAGAAATTATGAAAATTAATACATTAAATTATTTATACTATTATAAAGCAAATTATATGTCTTGATGTTATGAAATCTTATTAATAAAATATTTTTTTAAAATACTCTTTATGTATCTTGTTTAAAAATAGAAATTATCCATAGTAACAAAATTTAAATCCATAACTTGTGAATAATATATATTGATTTCTTAAACAATTTTATCTCAATACTAAGTCTTTTCTTATTTAAAACTTTATTTAAAAAAATTAAAAAGTAAACTGTTACTGTAAAACGTCACCAAATGAATTTTTATTGAAATTTTTTTAACTTTTTTTTACACGCTACATTAGTTAATCATATATACATCTGATGAGAAAATAAAATGTCTAAAAAGGTAACATGCTCATGGTTCCAATCTGATCTGAATACATTAAGTACAGTGAATCAAACTCAAAATCTCAGCATTCAATGTACTAATAGATAATAATACAACCATCTGCAAGATTAACGTATGGGTGCTAACTGGATCTACTACTACTAAATACTAAATCGTTTTCTTGTTAGGAACACTAAATAATTTTCTGAAGCGAATGAAAATGATCAAGTACTTGCCCTTTGATTGTCATTAAAAATTTCAAAAAGACTGAGAAGCCATTATGTACCCACTTAAAATGAAAATTAAACTACCAGACTTAAAAAGATTAAGGCTCGAGTTAAACAAAAATACACGAGAACACACAAAGACATATCATACAGACAAAGGAGAGAAATAATAATCAACTAAGGCCTCCGTTCAACAAAGCACCTAATTAAGAGCAAGCAACTGTAACTTGGGTGGATCTGGAATCTATAGGTATGGGCATAAAACCATCGCAAAACAAAGGAGTTAACTCATGAATTAGCTAGCATAAAAGTTCAAATGAAAGAGAGAAAAGTAACTCAAAGAATTGCAACCCGCCAGCACTAAGCTTTCCAGACCCTCCAGCTATAAACTGGTAAACATGCGCACACCAAAAGATAAGGGTTCTTCCCAAAAGAGGACACAAACTAAGGTAGAACACACGGAGCAATATAGGATTCTACGTGAGCTTATCTTCTTCACCTTCTTTGTCAACTTTAGCCCAAGCAAAAGCGAAGGAACTTAGACAAAATATAGGTCGATCTCTGCCTTCAATCTTGAACAATCTGATAACTAGTGAACCCCATTGCTATACAATAATCAAATATACAATTCTATTTTTATATAGAAAGAAGAAGATAAGTCGTAAATCTAAAACCCAATTCTATGTTTAATTAGTTTTTCTCAATAAATAAATTATTAATTCAAGATATTTCCGAGCAAAAATGTTTATAATACAAGTTTAAGATTCATATCTCTATAGCTTCAAAGGAAAAAAATCACAACACTAATTAAGTAGTTTTTGTATATACAAAGAAATTAAAATTACTCTATTTATATATAATTATAGTGTTAAGCCTAAATTAAGAAAAAAATAATGTCTTCTGTCTTTTTTTCTTGTTAAGTGTATAGATAAAAGTAAACATATTGAAACCATTTTGAGATCGACCAAACATTTTTCGCAAGGAAGTGGATAGGGGCAGATCCAAGAATTTATATTGAGGGAGGCTGAAATTTTAAAAAATTAATATAATAAAATTCTTATATAATTAATTATAAGATTTAGGTTTGAAATTAAGGATAAACGTTAATTTTAAAAAGTTATTATTTGGGCTTGGTTTAAAATTAATGATAGAATTTAAGTGAGTTTGGTCTTGATCTTATAATTTTTTATTTATAAATAAGTTATGGCTAGAAATGTAGAGTTACACGTTACAAATTTTAGAACAAGGTATAATTTTTTTTAAAACTAAACTATTATTAAAAAAATTATGCTAAAAAATTAAATCTAGTAGTGAGTTGCCCTGGACCCAGGCAACCCACCAGTAGATCCGCCCTGGTAGTGGAAGTGCATGTGTTGATATATGAAGCAGGAAATGATAGATGGTCCCGATGTTCATGTGATGTGTTGTGTATACATACTATATATTGCAGTTGGCGTTGCAGCCGCAGCTGTACTACTGGGGAAGGATGGATGGATGCATATATATGCATTGACAAAAGAGTTTAGTTAAGTGACGTCCCATCCACACCACCAGCCAGCGTGCATGTGTGTGAGGACGAGCGCAATCTACGGGCGGCCAGGCCACCTTTGGTTTCACTTTGCTAATTATATGGCCTCATTTATCATCGGCCCCAATTCATTTATCTATCTATGTGGCTTCAGATTTTGGTGCCCACACTACTTCACTGCTGTATAGTGTGCACCGAATGGGTTTGGTTTCACTCAGATCAACACTGGTTCATAGACCTATAGCTATCTTGCTTGGTTTTGTTTTCTCTTACTTAGAATTGAGAGATCTAGATCTGGTCGAATCAATTAAACCCAATCTCATCTTGCAGTTTAGTTCATTCTTGTTAGCCTAATTAATATCTTATAAGAAGGATAATTTAGTCTTTTCTTATAATAAAAGTAGTTTAATATTGCTATATATATTCTCTGTTTTATTATTTTAACTTTAATTTTAGTGGCTCAATGATAATCTTTGTTCTTCTTCTCTTAAGAATTGGATTTTCAATTGAATCCAACCCCATGTTTTTATATCTAAATTATTTTATTCGAAAAAATGTAACCAAGTATAATAATCTTACGTACATACACACACATATATATGTATAATACGTTAGCATTTCAAATAAGAGTTAAAATAAATATCTTAACTCTAAATTTTTAATGAAAACTTTGCAATGAGGGTGTTCTAACCATGGTCTACTTCAACTTGGTTGATGTCTATTCTGGTAGAGCCAGTTCAAGTCTGAACTCTAGTTTGGTTTTGTCTTTCTGTTTCTTTTTTGCTAAGTTAATTTGGTTTGATTGTCAGATTTATTCATTCATTTATTTATTTTTTTATCTCGGAATACATCAAGAGAGAATCAGAACAAAGCAAATGCCATCCCATGAACAGGAAATTGCACTGAGGCTGCTAACTCATATATATATATATATATAATGGGGGAACCCCAAGAAGTAAACAAGTGACGTCAAACTAGGATTGAAGAACAACTTAAGGTCCCTCGTTGATGCTTTCCCAAACATCTCCCTTTTTCGCCCAATGCGTACTTCCCTCGGGCTTCCCTCTCCTCATAATGGGTATGATATGGGTGATTTAAGTACCCTTAATATTTGTCGGTTCTATATCAGTATTTTTGACTGTTTGGAATTTGATTGTTCTTTATTAGTACTAACATTTGGTGCATTCACCACAATTTTGAGCTTCGCATGGGGGGCTTTTGGCTGTCCAATTGGCCGTGGGACGACCCTTCTGCAAAGCAATTCCAAAGTTTTTGTCTATCTCTTCTTGGCATTTGAGGCCGAAGAGAGGTCTTCTTTAAAAAAAAATTATTGAAGAAACTCTAAAAAGTCTACTCTAAAACATATTTCAAGCTAGTATCACAAATAAAATTAAATCAAAACTGGAATAATAAAATTTAAATTACCATTCGAGATAAGACATTTCTCACAACATAAACAATGAAAAACCCCCCAAAGAATGTTACTCAACCCTATTCGACTATCCACTAAATTGCTTCCATTTTCAATTTTTTTCAAGTATTTAATTTATGTATTCGAGGGACACTCTATATACGTACATGCAAAAAAAATATATTAGTAGAAGATGGTATACAATTAGTAGTTTATTGAAATAATACATTTCCTATCTTCCATTTTAAAAATTTGAAGATTTTAAAGAATAGTTGGTGCCAGGAAGCAAATTAAACATGAGTAATTTCTAATTTGTACTACAAGTGAGATTGAGATATTAATTGAGTAATTTCCAATTTCTAATTCATGTTCTTGAGTGTTAACTTCCATGTTCAGTCCACTAAAAACAAAATTTGAGAATTTCATGATAAAGTGAAGCATTAAAGGATGGAAACGCTAGTTATTTTCTTTAAGAAATTGTATGTTATATATAAATATAAATATAAGTATAAATATATATAGGGTAAATAACGCAATTAATCCCTCAATTTGATGCTTTATATAACAAAATAATCTTGTATGTTAATTTACGTTATAACAACCATTAAACTTGTTACAATTTATTTTTCTTCAAAAATTTTGTCAGACTTTATCAAAAAATTATCACATTGCAAATACATGAAATAAAAAAATAAATAAGAAAAATAATTTTTTTATAGTAATTTCTCAAGAAATCAAGAAAAAAATTACTTAGAATAAAATTCAACAATTTTTAAAAACCAAAAAAACCTATTGTGTGTGTGTGTTTTTAATTTTTATTTATTTTATACGGCTACGATCTCATAATTTTTGATAAACTTTTTAGGAGAGACTAAATTATAATAAGATTAAAAATTTAATAATTATTACATAAAAAATTAATGAATTATAAAATATAAAATTTAAGAAAAAAAGTTACTTTATATATATATTATTAATTAAGTAGTGGTTGTATACTTTGATTTTATTGTACAAGATGATGAACAAGTCTTTGTTTGACTCCCAATTGAAAACTTTTAGGGCTGAATGAGATTGGTGAAGTGATACAATTATACAAACATCATCCAAAGTCCACACTAATACATGCACTTCAGTCCTCAGTGGTCCAACCCCCCACCCCACCCCACCCCACCCCGTACACGTTCATTGGGTCCTTAATTTGAGAGACCAATTTAAGAGATATATAGTTTTAATTTTCGATGTATTAATATTTTTAAATTAATACAAAATTTTTATATCATACAAAATAGATAACATAAAATTTATTTGACGTAGACAAATTATAAGAGGAGGGGACTGTGGGTCCTATAAGGGATGAGAGTCACACATCCCGCTAGCTCGCGTCAACGTAGATAATAAACTATCTCTCTAAATTATAATTTATTTTATAGTTAAAAGATATTTTCTTTTATGTATACATATATGTGGAGAATGAAGCATTCTAGTATTCAAAATAACAGCACAAGTTGGGTTCTTAATCTTAACTTAATAATTTAATTAAAAAAAGGGGAAAGCAGAAATTATGATTAATCCAATTCCAAATATTTAGGGATCCTGAGTTTGACTGGTAGATGACATTAATGTTGCAACCAATGTGATTATTGAGCATTTTTTTAAAGTTTTTTTTTGTTCACGTATAATGTCGGACTTTCTCAAAGCATCACGTAATCAAGGATCACAAGACACAAGTAAAAGCAAAAGAAAATGATGTGAAAACACAACAGATAGAAAATAGAAAGAATATATTGATGACCGGACACTGCCAGCTGCAGCTAGCGGCGCCAGAAAGTAGAAATTAAATGAATTTATAAGATATATATTTGACGATACAAAGCGAAAACTATATCCGGGGGAGGATCCACAAGTAGGGTAATATTATAAGTAAGAGTTTTAATAAATTTATATATTCTTCACATTTTTATTTTATTTTTGTAAGTCAAATATTTTTTTTAGTAATTTATAATAATAAATATTAATTAATAATATTATTTTTTTCAATTTAAAAATAAAATTTAATTTATGACACGAATGACTTGTAAATAATAATATGTTGATAATTGCAAAGCGAGACAGCCCACAAGCAGACACAGAGCCAGAAATTAAGGCGGCCAATTAAGAGGCGGGAGGGAGAGAGAGAGAGAGAGAGAGCGGTGGGGCTCAAGGTGGTTGTTGGAACATTGGAAGAATAAACTCTGGCTGCATATCCAGTGGAGGCAGGCAGAGGTACTGTTATAATTTAAAAAATGTAAATTATTATTATATGTTATGTTATATTAAATAAATAAATAATTAATTAATTTGCATTAATTTTGTATAATATATAGTATCAATATATTATATAAGTGATGTGATATATTACATAAATTTATTCTTTATTAAAATTAAATATCACACAAGATATAACAATTGTCTCCAGAAAACAAAACTCCGTACTCCAATTGGCAATTGCAGAAACTCAAGCAGAAGAATGCATGAGAGCCGCATCCTCTCTGCGCTCTTTGATTTTCTTACTTACTATGCTTCCTTCCCCACCCTACCCTATTCCTAATGGAAGCCCCACCTCTCCAATCTGGTCCTACCCCCCGATTTTGCCAAAATATAGGTCACAATCCTCTTTTTCAACCCTACCCTAAAGATTGCAATCGGTAAAGTTAATTACAAATTTTTTTATATATTTATTTAGTGCCTATAAAATGTACATCTTACCATATAGTAAATTTATTCAATACGCATTTATAAAGTAATACTTAAAGACTTAGAAGCTCTCGTATATCACACGCACTTAAAAAAAACAATCAAGCACGAATCTATTACTTTTTTAAGTGTGCATTTATAAACAGATAAGATATACGCAATAACTCTCAAACCATATATGTTTTATTTCTTTTAGTGACATTTTGCTTATAATTTTTTATATTTTTTTTTCAGTACAAAATCATAATACTTAATTATTATTGATATAAATATATTATATTAATTTGAAAAAATTTATGTGAAAAATTTTACTATAATTTTATGGAAAAGTCATTTTTTATAATTAGGAAACAGTTTGATATTGTTTGTTCAAATATATATATATACTTGGATAGAAGAACAAATAATGAACATGTTATTCCATAAAAAATTACTATTTATTTTAATTTTTTATTTTTTATAAACTAAAATTACTATTTATTGATCATTTTCTATCTTTCTGGGTGTTATTAGATCGTACCCGCAAAAAATATCACCACTAATTTAGTATGAAATTCTTTTTGGGTAATCTCTCTCTCTCTCTCTCAAATATTTGTTTCCTAAAATTAAGAAAAGAAGAATTAGTAAAGTTTGCTCTCATCTATTGCATATCTCAGCTTCTCTTCAATTCAGTGTCAAAACATTGCTCATCGTTACAAAAGATCTAGACAAAATGATTTTCAGCCGTGAAAACTATGTTTGCCCGTCTACGCAAACTACAGTTGAAGCGGCCATAATCCATCACACACACACACACACACACAGAGATATAATATATAGAGGACGTGGACGACAACAATATTAGAGAACCAATAGATCAAAAATTTGCTTTTGATAATATATATATTGGCATTAAGTACGTACATGATTTCTTTTGTTTTTTTTTTTTTTTTTGGTTTTGGTATTTTACTTTTTCCGTTGGTTAATAAACAAAAGGAGTACCAGATTTTAGTCTAAAGATGTGTAAAGCAAAACACATGCATTATTGAAGAAGAAGATCTGTACTTTGTGAGAGAGCACTGGCAGGCGAGACTTTAAAACCTCCATGTGGAGACCATGTGGAGGATTGTTTTTCGGGTTTATTTTTTCCTTGCCAAAGCCAAAACCTATGCCCTAGAATTTTTCTTCAGATTGGACCCACCAGCCCTCCCCGCTTCGGCATGTTTTCCGGATCCTGCCAATTCCCTCTTTTCCCACCTTCTTCTCCTCCTCCTCCTTTTTCTTCAGATCATCCATCCATCCCCTACCTCATTAAATAACCCACACAAGTTTAATTATTAATAATTAATCACATTACATCAATGTTATACTTATATATATATATATAAAGAGAAGGAAATTAGGGCCCTTACTGATTAATGCCTTCATCATTTTCAAATACATTTATCACTTGATTTCTAATACAGAAAAAAAAAATCAGAAAACATTTTTCTGAGCTCTCTCTTGTTAAATTTTTTATAATTAACCTGATTAACTAATTCCTACCCATATCACAGAACATAATTATAAACACTGGAGATTGAAGGAAAGAGTCCATTCAGTGCGTATGTACATATATACTAGTTGTCATGGGTATAAATGATGGTACTGTTAGTCATTGATAATTAGTTGCAAATGTTAGGTTTGCATGAGATTAAGGGAAGTTTTATATATGAGCTTGAAATTAATTTTCAATATTCCCCAAGGGTTTTTCGATGGTGGGCCACCCATTCCCATGTGCTTGCATGTGCTGTGTCTTTCTCTTCCAGCCCCACCTCTTCACCTCCCTTTTCTTTGAGCAAATAAATGGTCTTTCTCCACATTCTTCTGCCTCTCATTCTCTCTCTCTCTCTGAAGTTCTTGGTTGCAGAGATCAAACACTTTGTTGGATCCCCAGAAACTACGTCTCTCTCCTTCAACCTTAGACATACAGAGACTTTGGCATGATTTTGTCTCCCATTCAATAGAACAATTTCAGTACTAGTGAGGTATGTATGAATTTAGCACCTCGCCTTGATGTCACTTTTCCTAGCTTCCATAGCCAAATCTATGCATGAAATTTTATGAGCTTAATTAAGTTGATACATACATACATATATATATATATATATATTATCTTCATTCTTATATATGTTACTTGTTCGATGAGCTTCCACTAGGTTCAACCATCAAATTAAAGTCTTTAAATAAATTTAATCGATTAATCTTTCCTTATGTTTTGTAACTTGTACCAAAATGCATACACCATACATAATTGAGATAATGAATCTTCTGATATTGGTTTCTTTCTTTTCACAGGATGCGAAGTCCAAGCTCTCTCAAGCAAGATTTCCTCAAGAAATGGGTAATGGGTCTCCAAGTTTGCAGCGCTTCAAAGGAGCGGATGGGCATTTTCGAGAGAAAGAAGGCCATAAAGCTCTCTGCAGATGTGGCCATGGCTTCGGCCAGAAATGCCAGAACTTTCTGGAGTCGGGCCCTAATTGCCAATGCTTCAAAAGATAGTGAGAACAAAGCTCTTGTTGATCAAATTCTGGGCACTGAGTCGGAGAAGATAATTAAGAAAGCTTCAGTTTCGTCGCTTAATGCACACAAGAAGATAGTTCTTAGGAGCAAGAAAATCTTGAAGGAGACCCGCAGGAGCCGTAGAATCAAGAAAATGGCGCCCCATACGGCTATGGCAACTTGTGTTATGAAGAGATTGGTAAAGAAACGAACCCAAGTGTTGAAAAGGCTCATCCCTGGTGGAGAATCCATGGATGAATTCTCTTTGATAGAAGAAACTCTAGATTATATAGCCTCGCTTAGAGCTCAAGTCGATGTAATGCGGCATCTTGTTAATGCCAGTGAGGTTTTGAATGGTAAATAAGGTCATCAATGGCTATAAATATACCCTTTCTAGTTATATATATGTTCGGTCTCCTTCTTTTCTTATTTTCCTTCTTCTTTTAATTTTTTCATCTTCTGCTATCTAGATGGAGAAAGGTTAAAGACGAGGCATGTACATATGAAGCATATCTATATATGGCAGTTATATATTTTGATTCCACCTTCAATTTCCCTTTATGGACTTAATTGCATTGCTTGGCAAACTGTCCTTAATTTATCTGCATTGCAGCCTTTATGGTGTCTTCATGGATTTTTAAATATCGACAAGAATATACATATATGTAGATATATACACGCACATATATACATATATCCCAGATTTGTTCTAACATCCAGTTGTGCCTTGCTCATGAATTGCACGAGCATCCATTTGTAAAGAAAACGAAAGACAATGATTTTCTCACCAAGATGGATCCAATGCCCCCATTAAAGCGAATGATGAAATTATGATCTCCTACAAATCTGTGACTTTGAATTTGACCATGTCTTGTGTGCATCCCGATGTTTGCACCTCTTTGTCATAGAAATTAATTTATTTCGTTGCTAATTTCTTAATTATAGCTGTCATCGATCTATATATCCTTCTCTGCTCACATTGGGTCTGAAATTTGAGATGGGAATTGCATTATTAAAGCATGAAGGGAAGTTGTATCATATCTGTCCTCTCACCCATCCCGGATTCAATATATACATATATATGTTACATGACTGAGACACGTACGTAGAAGATAGATTATAATAAAATGAGAACTATACAGAAACTTTGAGGAAATTAATTAACCACTTGGATGAGTTTTTTGCCTCCTATTATTGGATGTAAATATATATGTATACGTATACTGTATATATATTTGTTTATAGACATATACATACGTATATACGTATGTACTTAAGTGATTACATGGATGATGATATAGGAATGCGAGGGCATGAAGACGACATCTCATTTTCTCTTTAATGGCAATATTCATTACAAACCCGTGAACTGTATTACGTTTCCATGTAGGACACAATATGTAGAAGACAATCGATATATATATATATATATTTCATGGTTGACATGCTTCATTCCATATATAGCTTCGAATATATATACTGCTTGCCAAGTTTCAGAGATCAGTGCTAAGAATTGACATATATGGCTTGACAAGTAGTAATCAAGGTTTTGGAGTAGTTCTTTAAATGTACGTGAAGAGTTGTAAAGCACGAAGCAACCATACTCCAATGCTTTGCACAAAGCAGTTTCTTTTTATTGTTTTTCAATTGTTAGAGCAAATTCTTTAGAGATAGCTATTTCTTTTTAATTTTGTGGTTTTTTTTTTGTCAAAAAGGGATACACCTAATGTTGAGTAATTTACCGATGATAGGATGAGTAGCCCCAACAGGGCAATGGGTGAATGACCTCACACACTGACTCAATCGACCATCAAATATAGATGAATGAAATCTAGTTAAGCATCCATAGCAATATAATTATCTATTTCTCCCCTTAAATCAGACTAGTTATAGAGAGGGATAACACAAGAGGGAAACACTTCAGGCTCATGGGATTTGATCTCGAGATACTATCTATCACTAGGCTACCACCTCAATGACAAGATGGCTAGCTTTCCAAGATGGGAAAATGTTCAAACTTGTGATGATCTCTTATGGTTGTAATGTCAATTTTAATGACTTAGTATGATTAAGTGTATTTAATTGTAACCTTGCATGTGCCTCTTTTAAGTTTTTTTTTTTTTTTTTTAGAGAATAAATAAAAGACAAAGGGGACAAGCAAGAATAATAATAACACTTAGGAACTCGCAAAGACAGGCTAGACATATTGAGAGATCACAAAGACAAAAGTTATGAACAACTAAAGCCTTTGGCTAACAAAGTACCCAAGGAAACACTAAGACCCGGCTATAGGTGGATCTAGAATCAACTGACATGGTGAATGAGTTGTTGTGTGATGAAGGGCCTAACTAAAACAACTTAAATTTCCTAATGAGAGAGAGTGGGAGAAAGATTACCCAAAAAAGTCGCATTGGCACAGAAGCAAAGTCCTAACTTACCAGATTTTGATCCTCCAAATGATAAAGGACGAGAGTTCTTGCGAACAAGGGTAAGACAACATATATGGTCAAATGAAATGACAAGGGTTCAATTGGAGCCTATCTACATCTATCTTTTGGGTGAGCCTACATCTATCTTTTGGGAAGGAACCCTTGTCATTTCATTTGACCAACACCTTGTTCCTTCCCAAAAGATAGGGTTAGGGAAGTAAAAAAGGGTTTAATTTTGACTGTGAAGGTGCTTTATTACTGTGGAGGGGGAGGGGGGATGCTGTGACACCAAACGTATGTTGTGGCTGGGAATGTTCGTTGTGGAGGTGATGATGCAAAACTTGGTATATTAGGGTTTTGGAGAGGGAAAATAAGGGGATGAGTAAACCGAAATAGAGATGAAAGAATAGAGACTGAGGATGATGGAAAAGGGGAAGATGGAAGATTTAGACCTAGGGGTTTAGGGAAATGGTCACGACTAACAAAGGCTACCAAGGTTTTGAGATTTTCTCTGTAGAAAAAAGAATTATCTTAAATCAAATTTTGTTCAATGGTGTTTATCGTAAACTAAATCATCACAAATTAATTAGATCCATTGGTGTGGTGGATCCAAGACCAACCTGCAATGGGGGTAGATTTTTTTTAATTTAGACTATTGAAAAAATACACCTTGTTTTCAAATTTTTAAAGACATGTTAATTTGTTGATCGAATATTGTTCTCTTAGAAGGATAAGTGTTTTACATATTAAAAACAAATTAATTATCCCAAAAAAACTGAGTTTGATTATAATATGAAAACTATTAATATAATAAAATAAAAGATAGAATTTATTTGAAAAGTAAACTTGGGATGAAATAAATGATCAATTTTCTTAATATTTTCGTAAATTTCTTCCATTACTTTCATCCTTTTTTTTTCCTTTTTTGTTATCCTCTCTCGTTTTTTTTCAATTAATTTAAAATATTCAAAGAATCACTATGTACAAACAAACATATATCCTAATAATGAAGATTAAAAAAAATTACTAATAGCATTTTCATTTTTTCTGTATTTACCTACAAACTTTTTAAAATTACAAAATAACCTTGTTTTCATTTGTTGTAACCCCGAGCAATTTTAAATATCTTCAAATAGTTCATTGTTTTCTATTTCTAGTTACTTTTTGACTTCTACTTTGCCCTCTCACCCTCCCAAATTTGACTCATATTTATATATTTGAGTGGGGACAATTTTGATAAATGTGTCTCCACCACTGATTCATTGGCTTTAATTAGATGCAGAGATGAAGTTACGCTAGGTCAATAAAAAATTTGGAATGAATAGAGTGGAAATTATAACATTTGTAGCAAGTGAAGAAGATGGTTATATAAAATAAAAATAAAAATGGCCTTAAAACCCTTTCGTCACCTACAGTCGGTACGCCCCTCTCCATAGCCGATTCTGGCAATTCATCTCCGCTGTAGCCCTTCCCCCATAGCCCTATTTCTCCATCCCTCATCTTGCTTTGCCCCCTTTTCCCCTTCGTCTTCCCCTTCTTCTCTAAGTTTGATAAATCTTTGTTTGTATGCTTTATTGTTTGAATCTGCATTTTTTCGATTAACATTTGAAGCTTTTGTATGGAGCATTAGGTGCTCTATATATTTTGCATTTTTGTGTATGTTTGTTTATGCATGGTGGTTGTGCGCTTATGGCAGTGCCCCAAACACAAACAGTACTGGTTCTCTGTTTGGCAGTGCATCCTCATTTTTGGCCGACTTCTCTTGTACTTGCTAGCTTCAAGCAAAAAGAAAAGAATAGAAACTGAAAAAGATAACTGACAGAGTATTTAGAGTTTTGGCAGTTTAATTAATATCTTCAAATTAAAAACCAAATGGGGCTTACAAAATTATTATGTATCTTTTGATTAACGATATAAAAAATGTGAACGACCGGCGGTATCAATTCAAACATTTCTGTCACGTCTTCATCGAAAGGGATGACACTATAATTAAACGAATATGATTGGATTGAAAACACGGAATTAGTGAGGACTATCACGAGTAAGTATAATGATTACTTTGGAATAGTCAAGGATAATTATAAAGCACCTTACATATCTTCAACTTTTACACAACGCCTTCAGTCATTTTAGCATATCAATCAATGAAATTGCTTTTATTATGCCTTGACCCATCAACAAAATTGCTCGTTAAAATTAACAAGAGTAATTCAACATAAAAATTTTAAAAAAATATATTTCTTAATTGTGTGAAAATAACTTAAATAATCCCAAATCCCAACCCTAGAATTTAAGAAAAAGACAAAAATAACCATTAATTAAGAAAAAAATAAAAATAATCCTTAATTAAATAGTGTCCTCCTTTTTTTTGTTGCGATCCCAATGATCTAAAAATGAGGCAACAATCTCATCTTCATCATTCTCTCCAGGGTCGACATGATTCGCCCTTGAATCGGCATCAATCTTATCTTCAAAAGAATCACCTAAATATGAAACCACATGTTTCACATTATATACACATTTGAAGTGCACACATGAGAAGAGAGCTTTAAACGGTCGACATTGGGATTAATTTTCTCAATAATCTCAACCAAACCAATCTTACAGGCAGAATGCTTGTTGAATTCATGAGCCGGGTATCAATCCTTGGTGAGTACAACCCAAACAAAATCCCCCACCTGAAATTCTAAAGGACGATGCTTCAAATCGGCTGCGGCCTTGTATTTAGCATTACTATCTTCCAAGCGAGAGTGAGTAAGTCATGAATAGAATAAAGATTATCAATGAACTCTTGAGCGGTATTGTGGGTATGGGACTGAGAAAGAAGCATCAAGAGATCAACAGAATTGTGAGGAAGCACGCTATACACAACTTCAAAAAAAGAAAAATCAGTATTCCAGTTGACAGCTTGATTTGGTGTCCCACAACTTGATATGTTTGCCTACTAATGTACAAAGGAGATTACCCAAAGAACGGTTGACGACTTTGATTTGCCCATCAATTTGTGGATGGTAAGTACTACTGAAACTCAATTCGGTGTTGGCAAGCTTCCACAGACTACGCCAAAAGTGGCTAAGGAAACAGATTAGATACAATTGAATATGGCAACCCATGTAAATGGTACACCTCGCGAAAGAAAAGAGTAGTCACTGCAACCACATCAATAGTCCTCTTGTCAGGAATAAAATGGACCATTTTAGAAAAATGGTCAACAACCACGAAGATAGAGTCATTACCATGCTAAGTACGAGGTAAACCCACCACAAAATCCATGCTAATATCCATCCAAGGTCTATGAGGAACAAAAATAGGGAGATAAAGATTAGCATTAGAGGCATGGCCTTTCGGAACCTAGCAAATACAATCGCGTGCCACATGACGAGTAACATCACGGCGAAGGGAATACCAGAAAAAAAACCTTGAGACAAGGGCAAAAGTCCGATCCCTACCCACATGGCATTCACGATGATATTCCTTCACAAGTTTTTGTCGAAGACTACAATCTGAAATACAAAGCTGAAGACCTCAGAATAGAAATCCAGACTCTAGTATAAAGTTAACAGATTGTCCTGCTTGAAGTTGAGATATGATAGCAACGAAGTAAGGATCAGAGGCATACAATGGAGAAAAAGTATCAAAACCTGGAACCTCAACTCACATAGTGGTAAGAAAGGAATGGCGTTGACTGAGAGCGTTCGCCACGCGATTAGAAACCCCTAATTTGTGTTTGATCACAAACTTAAACTACTATAAATAAGAGGCCCATGTAGCATGATGAGTGGACATAGAATCCTGACTAGACAAGTGCTTGAGTGCCTCATAATCAATATACAAAATAAATTCACTTAGGAATAAGTAATGGTGCCAATGTCCAATAGCCTAAATAATAGCATAAAACTCGACATCATAAGTAGAATAAAGAATACGCGTACTTGTCAATTTCTCACTGAAATAGGCAACCGAGCAACTGGTCTAGCTAAGGACTGCGCCAATACCAACTTTCAAAGCATCACAATGGAGTTCAAAAGGTAACGAAAATCTGGTAAGACAAGGATGGGAGCCTTTATGAGCCGTTGCTTAATAAACAAAAAAGCCTAGTTAACATTGGCCAACCAAGAAAAGGAACCAACTTTCATGTATTCAGTGATAGGGGCCATAATAGTGCTAAAATGTGGTACAAAGCACCTATAAAAAGATGTCAAACCATGAAAGCTACGAACCTCTATAATAGTACGAAGGCGGGGCCATTGGTGAACTGTTTCCACTTTATTGTTATCCATTGAAATACCATCACGAGAGATGATATACCCAAGAAAAAGAATACGATCGGAGAAGAAGACACTTTTTTTTAGTGCTATAAAAAATTTCTCCCTTTGAAGCACACCCAACACATCCCATAAATGTAATACGTGATCCTCCACCGAACGACTGTACACTAAGATGTCATCAAAGTATACAACTAGACAATGACCAATGAAAGAATGCAACGCTTAATTCATCACATGCATAAAGGTACTTGGCGCATTAGAAAGGCCAAAAGGCATTACTATCAATTCAAACCAATCTTCATGAGTTTTGAAAGAATTTTTCCACTCATCTCCTAGCTTAATTTTGATTTGATGGTATCCACTCTTCAAATCCAATTTACTAAAAAGAGTAGCACCACTGAGTTGGTCTAGCAAATCATTCAACCTCGGTATCGAAAACCTATATCTCACTGTTATTTTGTTAATAGCATAACTATTTACACACATCCGCCAACTACCATCCTTCTTTGGAATGAGAAAGGCAAGCACCGCACACGTGCTCAAACTTTCTCGAATGTATCCCTTTGCCATCAAATCTTCCACTTGTCGGCGTAGTTCCTCATGTTTACTAGGGCTCATCCGGTAATGGGGGTGATTAGGTAAAGCTACGCCAGGCAACAAATCTGTCTAATGTTGTATATCCAGCAGTGGAGGCAACCCCTGAGGTAACTCATCTCGAAAGACATCACAAAACTCCTACAAAAATGATTGCACAAAGGCGAATTCTGGGGACTCATTGCAAACAGTAATCTCATTTGTAAACAAAGAAATACCATGCCACTAGACAACATTTCTCACTCAAAGGGGGCTCAGTTCAACAAATTGGTACTACCCTTAGTTGGAAGAGGTATCACTGGTTCTTTTTCGGGTAGTAGCACAATTTTTTTACCCTCAAATCGAAAAAGTATACGTATTAGCGTTCCTATCATGAATAGCATGTCTGTTAAACTGTCATGGACGTCCCAACAAAATGTGTGACAAGCATCCATCAGAATGATATCACACCACACATTATTTTTATATAAACCACCAATAGATAAATTAAGAAGTACCCTTTTATTTACAGTGAGAGAATTACCTTTCTTAACCCAAGCCAATTTGTAATGTTTGTGATGTTTTTCTATTGCAAGGCTAGTTTTTGAACTGCACCCTTAGATATCACATTTTCACAACTGTCCGAGTCAACAATGAAACGACATACCTTTCCTCCCACAATGCAGGTAGACTAAAAAATAACACTATGTTGCTCATCTTCATCTTTGTCACGGGGTGTTAGAGAAATGCGTTGAACCACTAGCATTGGACTTGTGTCCCCAACTAAAATCTCATCTTCCTCAATGTCATCATTGAAAATAGGCGCAGTGTTATACTTCTCATCATCATCCACAAATAATTGGTGCCCCTTTAAACGATGACAATCTACTCAACGGTGTCCAAATTCCCCACAAAATAAACATTGGGGAGCATTAGTAGTTGTTACAGGGGGTGGAGGGGTGGTCACTCCGCAAGTGGCCTGGGGAGAAGCCGTGGGTATTGGGGGTACCAATGGTATGGGGTTAGAAAATTATGCCCCACGCATATTTGATCCTCCAAAAAATCTCATGTTACCTTTTTGACCTTATTGTTTCTCCAACTAAAGTGCCAGTTGATGTGCCTTCGAAACTAAAATGGATGTAAAAAGGTTTAATACATCTTGGAAAGGAAACCTCAAACCACTAATATAACGAGATACCAACTGATCCTCCGTTTGTCCAATATCAATACAAGTGAAGAGGTTAAAGAATTATATATGTGGAGTACTCTTAAACATTTTTGTTGCCTTGTCTAAGATTTTATATCCATTAATACAAACCCTGTGTATAGTTGTACAATAAGAACACCCCACACAAATGTTTCTTCAACTTCTCCCAAAAGGTAATCTTTTCTTTCCGATGGCGAACACGGGATACATTATGTTCATGCCACCAAGCCAATGCCCATCCCCTCAACCTTGCCACCACCAATTGCACGCAATGGTTGTTAGGAACCTCTTACATGAGAATTTCCTTCATCGCCATAAGCCAATCCAAGAACTCATCTACATTATCACTCCCATGAAATTCTAGCAAATCAATTCTAATTCTCGACTCCCAATGTCGAGAACCCTCATCTCTACCCACAACCCTACCCCCATGATGCAAATGAGCGAAGGGATTGTAGTTAGATATTGTATCTTCATCAGAAGGCCACTCTAATCCATCTTCACCCAAGAAATCCTCTCATTAGGATTTGTCGCCGCCGCTTTGGCGGATGTCGATACCACCATGAGGGCCACAATTAACACTGCCACGTGCTGCTTGTCCGCTATCACCTGGCGCCACCAGAGCATCACGCCTTGCCATTCCTTATTACCTCATCGCAAGGGTTGCCACTTGCTGCGCTAGGGCTTCAATGGACTGATGTATTTGTGCCAATTCATCTTCACAATCTCTTTCATCCACACGAGCACCGCGACCTCTAGCTCTTCCACAAACCATCTTTAGGAGCGTAGGCTGGGCTCTAATCCCAACTATCACAGATCAAAGCGTAAAGGTATGAATTCAACACAATAATTTGAGAAAACTCTTTCTTAATTGTGTGAAAACTTTAATAATAATTAACCAAGTCTCAATAATACAAGAAAATAATTTAAATAGTCTCAAATCCAAACCCTAGAATGAAGAAAAAGACAAAAATAACCCTTAAATAAATAGCACCCTCCTTCCTTTTTGTTGTGATCTCGATGATACAAGAATGAGGCAACAATCTCGTCTTCATCAAAAATGCATTTTTGTTTCGTTCATGGTAAAAGCTCAAAATTATTGTTTTCCAACTATATATACATTCAATAAATTTATGAGGCATACACAATAACTCATAAATTAATTATATATGTACAATAAATAAATATTAAAAAAAATTAAACATTCTCCCTCAAAATTGTCCTTATTGATCATGACGCATTCAAAGCACCAACTAATGCATGCATTATCAAATTTTGTCATGTTCTTGAAAAAACGTGCAAGTTCAATCATGGGAGCTGGTTTATTGTCAACTTCTCCTACTGGCTACTACTTGTAAAAAACCACAATGAAATGAGAATTGAAGCGTAGGTGTGGGCTGATAGATGATGCATTGTATAAAGTAAATAAGAGTACTGTAAAAGCCAAACCATCAGCATCACACAGAGACGTCCCATAACCTACCTAGCTGTATAAATATATGCATGGCCATTTCTGCGTTGCTGACTTCTCTTGCAATCATGCATACAGCAATCAATCCCATGATGCCATGCGTAAAGAGATCGAGTTTTATTCAAATTGATGTAATTCCTTGATGTTACATATGTATTAAAAGATGAAGTTTATCAAAATGGTTTGTGTATTTTAATTTTGCAAAGGAGTAAATAGGCAGTTCCACGAAGTCGTTGGGTACCTAGGTTCTAATTTTCGCATTTAAGGGCTTATTTATTATTTCCAACTTTTTATAATCCAAATCTAACCTGAAACATTTAGACTATTTACTTATTACAGGGCAATTAGACCTACTTTAAAATGCACGACTTACAACAAAATTCTTAGATTTTATCAATAACAACGCGGGCCCAATCTATAGCCAATCTGGCCCTTGGGCCTTTTCTGTGATAATGCCACAGTTTTGGGCACAAGCCCATTTCTCTGCAAAAACTCGTACTTCTTAAAGCCAACCAAGTCCAGTAATTTATTCAGATTCTAATGACGCATTGAGTATAATTCTAAACATTATTTGTTGAATTAAAAACTAATTAAACTCAGAGAGGTCTACGGCGTTCAGTAGACTGGTTCTGAATTATTTTTCTAAAAAAAGGGTTTCAGAACACACTAGTTAATTTTAGTAAATAATAAAAAGATATTTTTTATCCTGAAAATCTTTATCATGGGAAAATGAAATTATAAAACAAATTTCCAACAGTTTTTAGAATTTTGATTTTATTCTGAAAAAGGAAAAATAAAGAAAAACAGCTACATTAACAAATGTAATAACCTTTTAGACTCATGCTTTTTGCTTTTTCCACAGAATATCTGAAGATTAGCCCATAAAAAGTATATGTTTAAAATCATTAATTATATGGGTAGACATCTAGTATACCTTTGAGGCATTTATAATAAATATTCTATGTTCCCCGTAGTTCTTTTTTAAATTTCTCAGAACTTCTCTTCTAATCTTTTTGATAAACATAAATACGAAGAAAATTTTTATGTTAAATGAAATGACTCTTATGTGTGATGATATTTACATATTTATGCACCAAATATAACTAAAAAAGAGAACACAAATAAAGATAATAAAAGGATCGTTTACAATACAAATTTTTAAAAATATTTTTATTTTGGGCTTAGAGAGGTAATTAAACAACACTTTTTGTAAATTTATACAAGTAGATTATAATCATCAAAATGATATGTATGTAATGGTGGGCCTATTCATCGGTCACACCCATCATTAAGAAAGGTTAACAAATCATCTAAGGCAAGCATAAATTCTCTTTATCACATGAGCTAATGAACACGCCTTTAACCTAATCTCCAAAAGTTGTCCACCAAATCAACAATAAGAAAGGCCAAAGCTAAATTCGGAGATAAACAACCCCTCAAAAAGCTAACCAACGTACTCGCACAACTCTTTAAATAAAAAAAGCTACCCTTATTTAATCAGTTGTTTATCAGGCTGCCCTTTATTCTAATGCAAGAAAGCTTAACTTCAATGATACACCTGTGCTTTTGCCAAGGTTGTCACCCTTTCAGAGTTCATGCTTCGTTATAATGCCCCCCCTCTTTCTCTACCAAAAAGTCTGTTTCGACATGGATTTCTGGATTTTTCTTTTCTTTTTCCACACAAATAATTTTGATATTGGAATATCTGTTTATAATTTTAGTTTTAGTAATTTATTACATCAATCCATCAAACTGATGAAATATCTCCACGTTATCTCTTTTATATATAACTGGTTTTCTATAAAAAAAAAACATTTGACTTTACTCTTGCCTAAACAACCGTAAAAAGCGAGTAATCTATCAGAAATTATCCTGATATATATATATATATATATATATATGAATAATTGATTCGAAGTACATAAAACATGCTAATTTGTCTGTTCTATTTATCTCTTTGTGATGCATAATTTTTGCTCAATGCTTGGGGGATATCAATGTGGGGGCTGGGACAGCTCTAGTTCTACTATCTCTTCTTTCCCAAAATGCACTCTTTGAAGCTTAGCTCAAATTTCTGGCTTGGATTTAAAGGAGCGAAGGAAAGAGGGGCCTCTTGCCCCTCTTTTATCATTCCATCCTACAAGTTTCTGTATGCTTGTTCAGTGCCTAGCTAGCATGTGTTCTCTTAACCAATGCTCGCTTGTTTTTTGGCCCTTTTTCTTCAATCAAAATCTGCTTATCTAAAATGCCAATTGGGACCCTTTTCTTCCATCTCCATGTCTTATAACATATAAAACTCCAAGGGGGTTGTTTTCATTTTCCTTTCCAACTGTAATATGTCATCTGTCTGATTTCTTTTCATTTTGGCCCAATTCTTGGGTCTGGGAGCTTGATGGAGGAGAAATAAAAGAAGCTGCCTATATAACCCTATGCATTTCAATTTTAGACATGTCAGTACCACTAACAACATATATAGAAATTTCAACTCTACACAAAATTTTCATACGAAACAGAGTAAAATTTGTACTCAAACACACTCTAATAAGGTTTCATTACATTATAGTGTATATATGACCGTCTTATGTAAATTTAACTGCAGGAATAATCTGATATAACTTTTAAAGCATGGATAGTTGTTTTCTGAAATGTGGGGAGTACTAATTGCATTTGAACCAAACCTCATAGGGGTGAATGCATTGGTAGCCCATTAGTACCAGATGAAAAAGTCCACTGTAATGCTTCATTTTCACAAAAATTCCCTTCACACACTGTTGATATCTATATATGAAACTGTGTGTAAAATTTGTGTATGGAATAACTAATATTGGCAATGATGTTAAGAGGCCTGTCTGTTCCCTTCTCGTATCCATTCGAGTATATACAGCTCCACACTAGACACTTTCTGTGTGGGCATGGACCATGTGTTGGCAACTGATCACATCTTAATTACTAGGATAGATATATAGGATGGTAATCACACAAGCTGCCTATTTAAAGAAACCTTCGTGTGGGAAGATGCTTCTATGATCAACTCACAGAAAGCAGAAGCCTCTCTTTCTTTCATTCTCTTAAGCTCTAATAATTAATCTCGTTAATTAGGCAGCTCTCAGTTGCATGGATTCCATTGTCAATCCCACCGTTTCAGAAGCCCATCCTGAGACGATGGATTTCCTCTCCAGAGCTTGGTGCCAATTCGCAGTCCAGACCTTCCAACCAGAACTACAAGAAGATAGATCGATCGTTCTCCATGAAAATTCAATCAGGAAGCTTGAGGGTGAAACCAAATCTCCTTTTCCTGTGAGTCTTATTGCCTATAATCTCTGTTTTCTTTGTAAATATACTGGAATATAGGTGCAAAAAGTGTGTTTTCCGCGTATTAATTCTATTTGGGCTTGTAGAAGATGGAGAAGAGTGCAAAGATGGAAGATGCAGACAGGACCATACCATCATGGAAATCCAATGATGTGAAGGTGAGTGTACTAATTGATGTAATTATCAACTGCTCTATGAGCTCACCTTTTCCCTTTTCGTATTCCAATATCTTACTTAACAAAAAGAGATTTGGTGGCTTTCGGACTAGCAAGTCCCACTTCAGTCCGGAGCGGGGGTTCATGTGGCATGTAGGATTCCATGGCTCGCCGTCCAGTCAACAATTGTTTGGGTGTGAGAAGATGACGGGCCAACCTTCTGAGTCCACATGGCCTCTGTTCAGTTTCCCTTGGAACGGGTTCATTCACCTTCCTCCTCCCCCAATTTCTTATTTAACAAAAAAAAAAAATAATAAAGATAAATCTGAGTTGAATTATATATCAATCATGGTTGTCCCTTGATTTCTTGTTCAGTCATGGATATGGATGCAACAAGCAATGCACCCAGAACTGAACTACAGCAGCTGTTTCAGAAAGAAATGGGTAATTGATAAATCTAGCACTAGCCATTTGTTTTTCATCTAACTTGGGTTGGGAAAAGACCAAGCTCTCACGGACCTTTGCGGATGCAGTTTCCATGGAAGATAGCCCCATTGAAGCATGTATCCATCAAGAAATGGCTGAAAGAGATTAAGGAGAAGAGGAAGGATGACCGGAGGCTGCAAAGAGCCGAAGTGCACGCAGCAATATCTG
The DNA here is from genome assembly GCA_036245055.1 of Diospyros kaki. Taxonomy (NCBI): domain Eukaryota; kingdom Viridiplantae; phylum Streptophyta; class Magnoliopsida; order Ericales; family Ebenaceae; genus Diospyros; species Diospyros kaki. Next base: position 37,092,823 of record BSEG01000010.1, on the reverse strand, counting down.
TTGCCGGCGTTGCTGCCGCCCTCGCCGCCATAGCCGCCGAGAACTCGAAACACGGCGCTTCGACCACCACCAAGGACTCCGCCGTGGCCTCCGCCGCCGCCCTGGTCGCCGCCCAGTGCGCCCAAGTGGCCGAGGCGATGGGCGCCAAGAAGGAGCAGCTTGGCTCTGCAATAAACGCGGCCATGAGTGGCACCACCACTAGTGACATCGTTACTCTCACAGCGGCCGCTGCCACATGTAATCACCTCCTCTTTTCTTTTTCTTCTTCTTTTTTTTTTTTTTTATCGTCTGCTTAATTTTGTTGTCAGGTTTTTAAACGAATACCATTTTCTTGTTAATCCTTTTATTTTCATTCTTTAAATTATTCTGAAAATGAACCAAAAAACAGTGGAAACAACAATCAAGCGGGGCCTTTTTAAGTATCTTTTGGATGTTGGGCAGTGATGTGACCACCACGCTATCTAATCGTCAATTGTCATGGGGGATGGCCACAGAAGAAGTTCAAATCAAACAAAATAATTAACAGTTAATTTATCTTTTTGTGTTTTTGTCGTTTTGCTGTTAATTGATGGGTTCTCTTCTTGCTTAATTATATTGCGCTTTGTGCAGCACTAAGAGGAGCCGCTGCGCTTAAGGCAAGAACAGCATGCAAGAACAGATTAAATTGGACTGCACCCGTGCTGCCAATTGATCAGGAGAACAATCATTTTGAATTTGATTTTGAGAAATACAGATCAATTCTTGCCAAGGGTGCTGACCTCCACGTTGAAACCTCGGACCGTATGAAATATATTTACTTTTTATCATTATTTGCGTTTTATCTTTGTAAAACACTTTAATTATATTATTCTTTACGTGTATTTTACCTTTCTTTTTCCTTATCATGCAGGAAGATGCATGGTAAGATCGGTGTCTATTATCCTAACCAATGAAGCTAAGGTTTAGACTGAATCTCAAAACTGTTAAATTTATATTTTTTTTTTCTTTCTAATTCAATTCATTCCTCAAAGTATTTCTATTCGATCATGAATTCTCCCTCTTGATTTACAGGTTATCCTCAAGACAAAGAAGATCAATGTATTAAATGTTCTGGCAAGCAAGAAGGAAAGTATGCTCTTTCTTCGAACATCTTCTTCTTGTCTCAACAACAATTTAGTATTGAAATCCTTTTTTATTTAGTAAACTGTTTTCTAAATTTGTTTCAGGCATTGTGTTAGATTTACAAGCAGAATTATATGAAGACTCAGAAACTGACACATGTTATCTCATCGTTCTAACAACGAAGAACAAAGGAGTAATCAAGATCGACATGGTCGACGATTATAGCCGGTACAAGACCTGGGCTGCAACCATTAATCACATGCTAATGATCTCAACCTCCCTGGCAAAACATGAGCTTCAATTTAGCAAATTTTAAGAAACAGATCACCCGGTTTTCATGTGTTTAATCATTTGATAAGATCTCTTAAGTGCCATTTTCCATGCTTTCTAAAGTGCCATTGCATCTATATCAACGAACACGATGTATATTTATAAAACAACAGGATGTTTGAGTGCTTGTTTTTCAATTTGGATTACAAATGTTAGAAGAAATATGTATCAGTCCGCTGCAAGCCATCGGGATTTTCTACAAATATGACACATTGGTGTCATTTGGCATTCTAACATCAAAGGTCAAGGGTGTTGGGGATCTCAGTCCATAGAAGAATTCTTCGAGGTCGGTCTAGAAACCGGGCTTGCCATGCAGGCTCCTCGCTTTCATAAATAAAGCCGCTCTTCATGTACAGCTTCTTAGCCGGTTCATTATCAACGGCGACATGGACGTACAAATCAGATATTCCTGCAGAAAAAAAAATTAAAAATCAAAAAATCCGGAAACAAGGTTAGAGCTATGATCAAAGTTGTAACTTCTGATGCGCTTGGCAGCAAGAATACTCGAAAAAAGGAGCTATTCATGTTCAACTACTTATCTGAGGAAAAGGAATGCAAAGTAGGGGATTTTGAAATTGGGGAACTAGTCAACTTTTCAAATTTCAGACATAAGGAGGACATGGAATCTAGCCCTTCTGAATATATATAACGCACACCAAGTGTGCAAGTGTCAAAGAACATGTTACCCCAATCCTCGGCTATCTCCTTGGATTTTGCAATAAGCATACAACCCAATCCGTTTCTTTGTAGTTCCTTGGCAACACATACATTGCTTAAATACGCTCGTGCAAAATCAGCGCCAATTCCCTATTAAGGAATAGCCGTAAAGAATTAGCATAATCATCCAACCAGTCTAAACAAAACTAGGTAACATATCAGCATGATAGTTGTCAGTCTTGTATGTTATACTTTGGAGATATGTTTATACACATATCATAGATCCATGCTATTCAACCATAATAACAATCACAAGCCTCAACCCACTGCGTACATGCTATAATGTATGTAATGAATTATGTGCATGTATTACCACAGAACATGATAAATGTAACGTGCATTTGGTTCTTATTAAAACAATAATCACAATATTCTAACAAATGCATGTTACAAATTTACAATTAAAATGAAAGAATAAAAACAGGTGCTCTTTTTGACTTCCTCCTCTCCCACCCACATCCACTCAGTACCCCGCCATTTCAGAGCAGTCCCTGATCAAGTAAACAACTTGCAATAGTCCTCCACATAGAAGTACCTTAGGGTATAAAACAAACTGAAAGATAATAACTAAGACTTGCTCGACCGAAGCAGTTTTGTTGATGAATTATATAGTTATTATTTAATAGAAAGCAGCATGCAGTTGCCAATTTTTGAGCAGCTCCTTGTCAAGTACTTTAGAATAAGGATGCCGATCATATCTAGTTACTAAGTGAATTGCATGCATGCCTAAGTGAGATAACAATACCTGTGGCTTCATTCCAGTTATTTCATCCGGAAGCCAGGGGCATTGATTAAGATCAAGGGTTCAGACCACTACTCGATCTTCCCCATTTTCTGCAAACTAAGGAGATATGAGAAGAAAAGAAACAGTTAAATCACAAAATAATAATACTTGTTAGTGAAATATATGCACACATAAAATACACGCCTGTAAGGAAAATGTACATGAAAATCTATTGCTGAAAGATATTAATTTAAGGTCCACCAGAACAGAAGCTGAAAAGATGGTACAAAGCCTAGTTGTCAAAGGTGCAAGGCACACTGAGGCACAAACAGTGCTTGGAGCCAGGGCATGAGGCAAAAGGTGCAAGGCACAAGCACATACCTCATAGATGCAAGGGGGCCATTTATTCAAGATGTGTATAAAATACATATACACCATTATTTTCAACATGGAACAATAAAGAGATAACTGCCGAGTCAAAATCATGAATGATTAATAAACAACACTATAATAACAACTAATATTATTTCAACTAAGTACTAGAAGTCTAAAACATAAATAAGAAGAATTGTTTCAAATTTCAACACAAGTAGAAAGTTCATAAAATGAAGAACAAGTAAGATGAAATACAGCTTGAAAACATAGCAAATCACAAGTAATTTTTAAATTATAAGTCTAACTTCTCAATTGATATGTTAAAATTACACATTGTACTCATTTATCATTCTCATCATCAAATTGAATTTCAAACTAAATGTAACCAAAAATAAAAAAAATAATAATTAGTTTCATAGAGCTGTACTTAAAAGAAAAACAAAACACCATAACAAAAAAAAAAAAAAAATGAAAAACAGAAGTTATAGACCAAGAGAATAGGAGAGGAAATAGGAGGAAAAAAAAGAAAAAAGAAAGAGACTTCATTGCAAAACAGAATAATAGAACTAGAGATTAGTTCTATTATTGCATTTAGGGAATACTTGTTGTGAACAGTGATCATTAATCACATGGCAGTATAAAAGAAGATCTAACAAGGAATTAGACGGGAAAAAAGAGCAAAAGTGCAAAACAGAACACCCAAAAGCAAGCCAACATAAGCTATGATACAAGTCAGATGAGGCGTGCACCTTGCACCTCATCCACCTAGGCTCACCTTTGGATGGCACCTCCCCATAGTGAGATGCACAGAGCCGTGTACCTCTATTATGCTCCTCACACCTAGGTGAGCCTGAGGCCTGCCTTTGACAACTATCACACAAAGTGCACAAATCTAAGGCTAATATTATTGTGGAACATCAACTTGATTCAAGATCCTAAAATGCTAAAAGCAAAATCATATACATTGGAAGCATTCATAGCAGGATTAAGGCTTGCTATATTGTTCTTGTTATTTTGTACATTGTAAGCATTCAACATTGTCGGGAAGGCTAAGGTCAATTAACAGCCTTCTAGGAAATAGAATGGGCAATGAACTAGAGCAAAAACCGCAAGAACTTAGAGAGAGAGAAAGTTGGAGTAGTAACTGGTTTGTCTGTATGTTACATCCCATATTTATAGTAGAGGGACTATGCTAACTGACATCCAAGGGATGTGGGTCACAGGCAGTGGCCTGTTAGTAAAAGTGACCCTGGGTCAGTAGTAGAAAATAGCACCTTTAATGCAAGCGGTGCATTGTAACAGCGAGTAGTGCTCAGCATATTATGGAAAACGCAGAGTTGCAACCAAAAAAGTACTTGAGTTGCACCCATCCATCTTCAAACGCTCTCTCCAGGAATCGGTCAATATAAGAATCCTCTATAGCATAGGAGCACAAATTCCATTCTTGGCGAATTAACTCTAATCTCCTAGAGATTCTATACAAAGAAAATTTTAGGCCCTGCCTAGGTTGCTAGAGCCATTGGGGCTATTGGAGCCACTAAAGATGGAGTCATGGAGGTGCCTCTAGCATACATACAGGCATGCCTATGGAGTGACATGCAGAATCATCCTGTGGAACAGCCCTATCAAGCAACCTATGGAACAGCTCTAAGTGGAGGCCCTATGGCATAACATGTTGATGTGGTCACCGATCAAGACCCGGTCCAAGTCCGACCCGACCATGTCGGAACAGTATTGCCGGAACAATAGTGCCATAACAGTATTTTAATACTTCATATGTTTTAAGATTCTACTTGATTTAGTATTCTACTTCATGTTTTTACTTGATTTAGGATTCTACTTCATGTTTGATTAGGGTTTTATTTTTATTAGAATTCTAGATGACTTTTAGTTAGGATTTATTTCTATTATGATTCTATGATAAGATCTACCAAATTAGAGAAGCACTCAAGATGGAAGATTCAACGTTCTCAATCTAATAGTAATAATACAATGGAGGCAGAGGGCAACAAACATGGCGATGGTTGGACCCATGCCAACGAAGATAGGGTTAAGGGGGGGAGGAATGTCTTTGCTCATGTTCCTTTAGCAGAAAAGTTCAAACGGTTCACGAAGATGTCAAGCAAAAGTTGCGCAAATAAGAAGTACAAGACGATAGCTGACAAGCATAGGAAGCACAAGATATTTGAGGTTGGAGATGAAGTCATGATATTCTTGAAGAAGGAACGGATTCTAGCAGGAAAGCAAAACAAGCTTAAGCCAAAGAAGTATGGTCCTTACAAGATTAAAAAGAAGATCAATGATAATGCTTATGTTGTGAATTTACCTAATCATATGGATATTTCCAAAACATTCAATATTGTTAATCTTTTTTTATATTTGTCAGATGTTAAGTAGTCATACCCAGATCATAATTTGAGGACAAATTCTTCTCAAGTGGAGGTGAATGATGTGGTCACCGATCAAGACCCGACCCGACCACGCTGGAATAGTATCGCTGGAATAGTAGTTCCATAACAGTATTTTAATACTTTATATGTTTTAAAATTCTACTTGATTTAAGATTCTACTTCATATTTTCACTTGATTTAGGATTCTACTTCATGATTGATTAGGGTTTTATTTTTATTAGGATTCTAGTTGACTTTTACTTAGGATTTATTTCTATTTGGATTCTAATTGAATTTTAGTTACAAATATTAGATGGATTTGGATTAGCCAAAAACTATAAATATATCTAGAAGTTAGAGATTGTAATCAAGTTTTCTCAATACAAATTTAAGCAAACTATTTGGATTTTCTTAGCAAAACAGTCTTGTTTTTGCGTCTTTTTGAAAGCTAAGCTTCGTCCATTGAAGTTTGTTCTTTCGAGGGTTTATTTTGGTGTGTTTTCTTCACACAAGCGCTACACGTTGCGTCACATGTGGAGGTGCAAGTGGAGATTGTGTTTAGAGATAATGATTTGCAAGATGCTCAAATGGAGAATTTCAACGATTGAACACTTATGGGGAGCAGGTAGGACATGAGGGGAGCAGTCCTGTGGCCAATCTGAAGGGTGCTTGTTAGTGCCTAAACTTAGTCCAACCAGTGAAGCACCACTCATTATTTGCTGATAAATTCATGGAGATGAGCTAATGATTGGAGATATTCACAAAGATAAACTTGATCCTTGGAGGGAGAATCTCAATCTACAGAAATATATGCTCAGTCCCAGAAGACAAACCCTATGCGTCCACTTACATGCCCAGCATGGAGCCTCACTAATGGCGGTAATAGCTCAAAGTGACATGAGTACTCATTCATTATCATTTGCCCCCAAAAAACTTCCTTTGCCCTGATTTTGGAATACAAATGTCATGAAACTAGATCTACAAGCAGGAAGCTAAGAAATGCTTCAATTCAAATTCACTCATGAAACTGCACAATTCCAACTGAAGGTGAACTTTTTAAAATTATCTTTCCTTTCATTAGGCTAGATAACAAATATAAACCACAACGACAACAATACAAGCTTCAATCCCACTAGTTTGGGTGAATAACAAAACTAAATAAGAAAAACAACATATCCCTGAATGGTGGTTAAGCTCTGTTGAAAATGAAGTCAAAACACACCAGATTCATAAACATAACCATCCTAGCTAAATTTGGTTTCTATCTTCTTTAAGTTTGGTGTATTGTTATGCTTATAATAAAGCTTCAGACTCTGTATAAGTAAGGGTTTGAATTTAATTCATCAACAGCTTAATCCAGGAACTCCTACATCCACCAGAATCCCTATGCAGAGGCAATGGAAACAGAAAATTAAGACCCAAAAAAAGCTGGAGCTAATCATACCTTGCATGCAGAACACAAATCATCAAAAACATTTGCTACATGTGACAATGGAAGTGTTGCGTTTATGCAAGAAACTCTTTTAAAGCCTGTCCTCTTCCCAGCGACACGTTCCTTGAGTGCTTCAAATTCACGCTCAGCCAAGTATCTCTTATGATCCTAACAGAACTTGACAAGGAGAATATACCATCAGGATTATAATCAAAGAAATTCAAAGCAACTTCAATAAAATATATTATTTGTTGTTTTCTACATTTTGAAGGAAACAGTTAACACCCAGGAGATGAGCTTCCTTCTTATATGGGGCTGATACAAAATGGAATGTATATTATTTTATAAAACCCATGGTTGTTTATTTTGGCCCATTGGGATGGTTTGTGTTAATTGAAAGAACATGAGGGATCTTGTTGCAATTTTCAAATCTTATTTGTGGATGCTTGGAGAATTTCTTGTTGGAGAAGATGCCTTTTCATTCTTAGCTTGCATAAAGCTTGTTTTGAGGGTTTTGCTTTAACAACCTCTTGGCTGTAATTAGATGGTCAATCTTTGTCTCATTAAGTTAATATTTTAAGAGCACCTTCCATTTATCGAGGACAAGATTCTATAAGGTGGATTAGTACATTGTAGGTCTCTAGACAAAATTACATAATACAATAGCTTTTGGTTATTCTAGGTGAGATTGTCCTAATCTCTCTTAAGCATTCTATTCTTTCCCTATGGGATTATAAGGAGTGAATATATTGTTTGTTATAAAGTCATTTGGGGCTAAACTTCTTGTACTAGTTGATTATTGATAGTGAAATTTTGTTGAAAATCATCCTATGATTTTTTTCCTCACATTAAAGATTTTCGATGTAAAATCTTGTACTTCCTTTTGTAGTTGTTTAGTGTTTCATTTTATTTAGTATGGCTATATCATTATCCAGTATTCTTTATTATATTACCACGATAAGGTATTTGTTGACTGTTTGATTATCTAGGTATTCTCCCAACACTAAGGACTGCAACCGCACATGTTATGTAAATTTTACAAGCAATGCCAACAAATCCATGCAATTTTATGTCACTATAGTTTGCCTAATAGCTTAGAGAAGGAAAGGGCATAAATGTGGAGACTTGCCTTTCTATTTACGATTTCAAAAAGAAAGGCACAAAAACAAAATTCATAACCACACAACAGCTATTGAGTCCTGACTCAGTCGCTGTATTCATATTGGGTTCAATCAAGTGCGTTCTTACCTTTCTCCTAAACTTGGAATATCTATTCAATATCTTCACAATTCAAACTATCAGAAAAAAGAAACCACCGAGGTGAAGGTCTATTGGTAGATTGAAATGTGTTGGTCTGGTCAAAGGTCTCGAGTTTGAGTTTTTTGAAGCTTAGATATTTCTCTTAGGCATGACTAGACCAATGACGTGAGCATGAAAGCCTAGCGAAGCATCATTAAGACTCTTAGGTAGCATCTTAAGATTGACATTATGAATCTTGAACAAAGTTGCCAACCTTACCCTTTCACTTCAAAAAGAAAAGAAAAGAAAGGAAATTGGGTCTGCAACTCTTGGTCATAGTCTGCAACTCTTCGTCATAGTCAATGGCCGATTGAAAAAAGATAAAAGAATGTCCAGCTTTTAGTAGCACCGACCCTAGTCAATTTTCTATGAAATTTATAATTTCAATATAGTCAATTCCCACGACCTATAAATTCACAGAATTATACGAACCTGATAAAGACCCATACTTGGATTCATCCCCAAAGGTTTAAAAGAACCACCAGAATGAAATTCAAAGAACAGTCCAAGAAAGAATTGAAAAATTGAGCAGAAATGAACTCACTTCGATGCCGAGAGTAGGCTGAAAATCGTAGAAGGATCGGATTCTTAGACAGGCGGCGGCCCAGAGCTGGTCCTCGGAAGCGGCGGCGGCTTCGGCCACTTTCAAGGCCGACTTGTCTAGCGTTCTCGGTGGAGGAGAAGGGCAAGCGACGGCAATCGGAGGGCATAGGCCGCGACCGCGCCGTCGTGGGACGTCGACGGAGAAGCGGTGGAATTGGAAAGACGGTGGAGATGAAGGGAAAGACAGCGGTGGAGGCGACGGAGCTGTTGACTTAACGACCACTGCCATCTCTCTCTCTCCCTCCCTCCCCCACCCGGCGTAACGGCGTTATCTATATTTTGGGTCCATGCTCCGCAAGAGGGGAGTGGTGCGTGTGCATTTGCATGTGGTGTAAATTGGCTTTAAAAATATTAAAATATAATTATAAAAATGTTTTTTAGATACTATTAGGATTAAGGATGATAGTTTTATACCAAAATTGTAATTTTCTAAAAATTGAGTATTTATAGAGAGGGCTACTATTATTATGTGCCAAATAGTAAGGATTTGCTTATTTTATGTTTTTAAAAATGAAAAAAAAATTCAATTTTGATTTGTAGCTTTCAAAATTAATTTCATGAGTATGCATTCTAATCTTAAAAATTTAAAAACAGGCCTTGCATAACAATGCAACTCAAAAGGACAAACTACAAAGGCCCACATGGGGAACCAGGAGGCCTGAGAATTTGCCCACAATTTTGAAGGCCCAAAGCCCGTAAACTAACTGAAAGGCCCAACACAATGTTATTAAAGAATGGAAAGCGGGCAGTGAGAGACCCATAAATGGAGGTCCATCAATGGCCTTGTTCTGTGAAACGCTTTGCTAAGCTGACCAGTTCATAGCATAACACAAGAGAAAGGATAGGTCCCTATCAAAGCTGCATAAATTCATCATATCAAGGCTCCACCAGTAGCATATGTATTCAAGAGATGGAACTTCATTCACAAGAATGCAACTTAACCTTTTGGACTGCACAACTTATATATATGCATATAAATTGCCACTTTAAGAGTTAACTGCTCTAGCTAGTTACAGCTTCTTACCCATTAAAATTAATTTTGATTATGCATTTACCTAACAAAACAAAAAACTCATTTTGACGTAATTAATTTGGTTGGGGAAGCCAAATGGGTGTTGGGCGGGGCGCTGCCCCTGCGGCAGCAAGAGCAAAGAAGGAAGAAAGAGAGAGCGCAGTAATAAAAACTCTGTACGGACGATGTGCTGTCACATCCGGAGGGGGTAGTGATATGATTACCAAGATTCAAAAATCTGACCACCCACTGTCCTGTAGCAGCAGTACTTACAATAAAAACAAATTTTGTTATTTAATATTAATGATTAAAGAATTTTTAATAAATAATAATCATTTATTGATAATTTTTTAATTATTAACAAAATGATGTCATACATAAAATGTTACATTTTTGTTTTTTTTTTTCATTTCCATTCCGACAACAACCTTTTTTTTTTCTTTATTATTTATTTTGGATTTGGAGTTATCACGTGACACTAGTCACTAGTGTTATGCTTGATTGATTTAATACAGTGATGGTACGTAGGATGGAATATATTGCCCCTGCTTTCGTAGCTGTAGCTGAAACTACAGCGCCAGCCCATGCATCAGAACAAGAAACCTTACTGCCATGTGTTTGCCCATATATATGTATAATATATATATATCTGCTCGATGGACTTATTCTGCGTACAATCAAATCAAATAATAGCAATTATCAGTGTTCAAAGATAAAAGAAAAAAAAGAAGAGAAGTAATGATCAATATATATATATATACAAAATTATTATATTCTTTTAGTAGAATAAAATTAGAGAAAGACATGGGCTCTATCTCCATGTACACCCAACATAACAGAACTCAATATCATTCTCTCTCTCTCTCTCTCTCTCTCTGTGTATGCGTGTATATACAGAGAGAGAGAGAGAGAGTGTGAGCAGTGATAGTGGTGGGTTTTGAACTCTTGGTTATGCTTAGGCAGCTCAGCTTTAATCTCTCTCTCTGTGTATGCGTGTATATACAGAGAGAGAGAGAGAGAGAGAGAGAGAGTGAGCAGTGATAGTGGTGGGTTTTGAACTCTTGGTTATGCTTAGGCAGCTCAGCTTTAATCTTATACTTGCGAGTTAAAGCAAGTGTGTGCTCTCTTCTCGTCCCCTAAAATCATGAAAAGATATCTGACGTCTGACTCTCTCTGTCTCTGTGGAGATTTGTTGTTGGAAATGGATTGCAGGATATAGAAGTTAATTAATTAATGTACAATGAAACGTTGACGTCGAGAAAGTTGGCTGGCTTTAATCAGGCATTGGAGAAGGCTACGGTACGTAAGCTTGCATGCTTTGCCGCTTGCTAATGAATGAATGCATGTTTGGTACTATTTTATTTTCCCAAAACTAGAAAGTTACCCGCGTTTAATCATCATGATCTCAAACACAGTACTCTCTTCTCTATTCCCAGTCACTCTTTTTATTAGGCAAAAGACAGATAATAGCACGACCAATATAATAATTCTTTTATAGTAACTAGGAGGATTTTTTTATCATTAAAAATATTCGATTTGGGTATCTTTATTATTTTGTATTTTCATTACTCTTTAACTCCACCAACCTGGATGACAAAACCTGAGAGACCCAACCTTCCTACCAACCACATCCCACTGGATGTCTTGTTCTTTTTCCTTACCTATATATGCATCTTTGATTTTATATATATATATATATGCATGCTCACATTAAATTTATTCTTAAAAATTTTATTTATAAAAATAACAGATATTTATAATTAATAATTATAAATAATTCACAGAAATTTCAACTGTACCTATTTAATGAATGTTTCATCTCAGTATATATACATTAATTAATTAATTATATTTTTCATAAATATTTTAAGTATGAACAATGATAAAAGACTCCCACCCAATTCAAATTCCACAATGGCTCTTGCTTTATGTGTGAATTTGATTTCACCCTCGCTAAAATAATGAATAAGGATAGCAATGAGTTGTCTATTTACATATTTATTGTAATAAATTTTAATTAAATATTATATTTATATCTTAATTTCTATATTTATTTTAATTTTAAATAGATAACTGGAACCTACTGTCATTCCTATTTATGGGAGTCCTGCTCTCATAATCAGCCCTTTTTTATCACTCTCTTTCAATTATTATAGTTGGGTAATTTTTTATTTTAGAGTTTTATTTTTAGATTGCCTTATTTTAGAATTATAAACCACTTTAATGATTGAGTTTGTTTTGTACATAAATATTAATACATTACATTATTTAACTTTGTGTAAATATTTTTTAACTAAATTCATGCTCGTTCATAACTACTATAATTTGTACATGATACATGGGTTGTGATCTCCATTTGATGCATGCATGTGTTCATCATGGAATCGTTTAAAGCAACTCGTCCAATCTCGTTTGTGGTCGCTTTTCAATGCAGTTACTGATTTGATATTGGATTGATAATCTTTTCCCAGATATAGTTAGGGTTACAAGTTTAACTTTTGAGAAAGCTCCCAAATTTGTCTGTTGTAGTAGTAACTGCTAATTGTTTTGCATGATGAAACCTAAGTTTCAACCTTCGTATAAATGCCATGAAGGTGACAACTGCACCAACTTTAAAATTCAAGCAGAATTATTTGTATAATTTATTTTAAATAAAATTAATTTGATGGTCCCCTGTGAACATTTTACATTTTCAAGAAATCAGTAACCCAGCTCTGTTGAGAGACGTTTCATAGATGGACTGGATGGCTCATGGCTGACCTAAATGCTTATACCAAATCAGTAACCTAGCTCTGTTGTTCATGAGCTGTTGCCCTCCAATGATCACATTAGAATAAATTGTAAGTTGGGAGAAGTTTAAAAAAATAAAATAAATTAAATTAAAAAGACCCGAGACTAATGTGCATATAAAAAGTGAAACAACCTACATGCCCTTCAAAAATTTAGGACGTCCTTTATACTTGTTATACCAATTATGCCATGTTTTGTTTACTTAATCCTTGATTTTTCATGTTTATCACGCATAGTCACAATTTTATTTAGACGACTAGTGATCGCAACGAGTTGGGTATGATACTGTGATGTATATGTATCCCGAACTAAGCAAGATGATGGTACCATCTTAGAGAGAGGGAAAGCAACAGTTATAGAGACAGGAAACTGCAAGAAAATAGTCAGAAAGAGAGAGAGAGAGAGAGAGAGGGAGGGAGGGTGGGAAGTTTTAGCTTTCTTGGTACACTTGACGAGTGCAGGGCAATACATTGATGGAGTGTTGAATCTTCCATTTGTTCTCAAAAGTTGAAAATGCGAGTCCCCATGCCTTTTCTCATTCTTTCGTATTTAGCGTAACTGAGAGGGCAAAAGATGTGAGCCAGCAGACAGACGGTGAAATTCCCCACTCATGCTTCCTTTCTTCAGAGCCACATCTCTCTCTTCCACCAACTCATGAAAATAGATAAATACACACACAACCCAGCTTTACAATTCTGGAAGAATTGTGCAGTTGTGATCAATTTGAATACATTTTCTGTATTAATTTCAAGTCTAATTGTAATTAAATTCTTTAATATGTATGAATATAAAAAATTACATCATCTGAGATAGGGAGGGTAAATTGCCCTCGCATTCATGCATTTTGGTCTATTTTTTTTTCTTGGGTTATTTGGTCTATTTTGTTGGGTTAGTTAATTTAAAAAATATATTTAAATGAAAAATCTGAATAAAAGATAAATTACATAAATTTTTAAAAATATTTTTAAACAACTAGTATCATAAAAGGGCAGTGTGCAATTTTTCTAAATAAAATTTCTCTCTGGAATTATATATATATATATTGAGAGAGAGAGAGAGAGAGAGAGAGGACCTTGCGCATTATCATATGATTTTTTTGGTTAAGTCATTGCTTAAACTACACACCCATTTGGAATGTCAGTACTTTCTGGCCGTCATTTACTACACTTCCCTATTTTCTCTATATATTCTCCACCCTTTCTCCTCAAGAAGCATCTCTTTGCTCTTTACTAGCTTCCAGCACTTCCTAAGATTATAAGCCCTTCTCACTGGCTCCATGCCTGTTGTGTTTTCTTTCTCTTCATGTTCCTGGCTTTTCATGCTCGATGAGCAGCCATTTAACACGGAACCACACAGACCTGCGTGCTTGGCGGCCAGTAGCTGCATGAGATTAACTTCACTTGGGCCAGCACCGTTTGTGGAGAAGACATGAAAGATTTCTGGGCGCTATCCATGCTGAGCTTATCATATAATTTTTATTTTTTTATAATTTTTTTCTTGACCTTGCAAGACTTTTATTTTTTTGTATCATCTATATTAGTATTTTATATTATATTTTTATTTTTATATTTTATTTTTATCCACTTTAAATCTCCCATGTGAACCATGCTTAACTATCCCTCCTGAGCTTGCAAACTTGTATATTTCTCAATCATCAGTCAATGAAAGCACTCTTCCTTGAAATAGCACTATTCATTTGCAACTTTGCTGAGAAAGAGTCCCTTGTTTCCATGAAAAGCCTAAACAACATGGAAGCCATGGAGCTATCTTGAGATACTACTGTTTTATTAAAGAGTAATCTTCTGCTGACAAGAGATCCTTGTTTCCACGTAAAAATGTTGTATTGTGAGTGATAGCTTTACATATATGCTGGTTCTGGTTCTGGTTCTTTGTGTTTCGATGTTGATATTCTTGTTCATCTTCGGGCAGTGTTTTAACAGTCAACTGTTCGATCTTGTGTGCAAAGATGGAAGTTTCTCTTTTTTGGATAAACGCATTTGCATGTGATAAACGAATTTTAGAAAGTGCTCTGATCTGAAGAGTCTCTAGGCATCCCGATTTTAGGAAACATCAAAAGGTAGTATGAAAAAACCAAGTTATCAAAGTTTTGGTTGTTTTTGGTTCCAGAAGCAGCAAAAATAAAATATGACGAGAGCACAGGATGCAAGATAACTCAAAACAGAAGCCGCCAGAATGTGGGAAATTGTTTCGGACTAATAAAATTCAGAATTCCAATGTCATAATAATATGCGCACACAAGGGCATTGCAGAAAACAAAAATGAAGTTTGAGATAGGGAAATATGCATACAACTTGGTGAAGTAAAGGTATATTTGCAAGCTCGAGGAGGCAGAAGCAAAGAAAATATCAAATGAATCCAGAGGATTCAGTGACCATGATTTTGGCATTTACAGAGCCGGCAACTTTCACGAAGAAGACAAATGTCACGAGCATAAATTTATGGACAGGTACAAGAAAAGATTAAGGGATTTTTCATGAAATACACATTTGTATGTATGTTTTTCTCAGGATCTGTTGCCAGATCCTACACATTGTTGAGAGAGCAAAGCCATGACCTTCGGCCTTCAGCATGGGAGGTTGAGCGTCTAAAGTTCAATCCTGAACACCTAGCAACGGGGCTTCGAAGCTCCCTGTCGCGGTCAATGCTAGTTCTATGAACCAAAGAAGGGGTAACCTCTGGAGCTCCCATGCAAAGGCTAGGGTTGAGTTTTACCACGGGAAATCGCTGGAAGCTCAAGGAGCGGAAAGATCCCAGTGGTGAAATTCGAGTGCAATGGAAGTCCGGCTTGCAAAATGGGGTTTCCAGTGGGTTGCTTTCCCGCTCGTCGGCGGAGCATGAACAAAGTGTCAATGGCAGACTTGTTCTTGACATCTCCTTCGCTAATGGCGTCGTGCTGGCAAGCTTGGCGAAGGATACTATTCCGTGGCGGCAGAGAGGGCATGCGATAGAGCCGGCTGGGCCGGGAGCCCTGGTTGATGTGCTGTTTGTGGAACAGAGGTAAAGAGCACACTGTATGCAGAACTCATGATCACAACCTGAAACACAGTTTCACATTTAGCTGGATAATAATTGTGGGATTTTAATGATCTCCAAGAAGAAATGGAAGGAAGTTTTGAATTGATGCCTTATTTGGTGCCATCCATACACGACTAACACGAACAGCTAGTGCCAAAACGAAACAAATTCTTGAAAGATACAGAGGATAAAAAGCAAGTCAAAGCAATAGGAAAAGAATGGCACTTCTCTTTTCTTTAGAATTAACAAGTATACATTATTTACGAAACTTTTATGTTGCCTGACACGGGCTAGCGGGGTGGGTCTCACGCCCCCCCACCCCCCCCCCCCCTCCCCCCTCTCTCTCTATCCCTCACACACACAAGAGGCTGGAATGGCATTGTTTAATACCACAAGGTTGCAATAATTAATTCAACAAGACTTATGAATGGAACAACTCAGAAATTTAAATGTTCTTTAGTTAAAATTTGAACTATTTAGCGACGTTCTTTTAAAAAATACCATGAATAACATAAGATTTGATCTACACATGGATTGTCTCTCGCAGAAAAGGATATTATTCAAAGTAGCATGTTTCCAAAGCAATTCAAATTAGGTTAATGATGAGTCAATTACAGCTACTTGAAACAAGAAGAATTGTCACATGCTAACATTTTGATGGCATTCAACAGCTTTATGTTTCCTCTAGATAGGAGGATATAAACAAATTGCCAGTCTTTTTTTTTGTCGCACTAAAAGAAACACTGATTGTGATCATAAATTCATAATGTTGCTGCGTTGCAAGTTTATAAGGGGCATACCTTCTGCAGCCACAGTGCACTTTCTTTCCAAACATACAACGCAAGGGTCAACAGGGTCATTATCCCTGTTCCTCCATCCACACTCTCTGCAAATGGCAGGAGGAGTTAATTGTCATGTAAATGGTTTTAAGTATAACAATTTAATGACAGTTTGTCTGGGTGCCTTGCTTCTGTTTTGCAAGCATGCATCAACTTCATACCAGACAACAAATGAAAGTAAACCAAAAACTTCAGCTTGGAACCAGAAAATAACTCAAAAACTTCAAAATTGGCATGATGTCACTAACTTATAGATGAAATCAGGCAATATTTGGGTATTCTGTATGTAGGTTCAACTGCTAGCAGAAGATAAAGATGTCAAAACATGAGGGAAATGAAGTCTTGTTAGACAGAGTACACACAGGAATGTATAAAACAAACCCAATTGGTAGAAAACTAGAAATGAGAAGCCCATCTTTTGAATAGTTGGAGATGAAGTACATACAGTGTAATGTAGAAAAGAGTTTTAAGTTTTTCTGAGAAGAGAATGGCGTTAAACCACACTCACCTAGCAATTTTGACAATGCTCATAAGGGGAAGACATAAATATGGAGAAGGAAGAAGTTGAGGCTTGTCTTTTGGCATGCTGCTAAGAATTTCCTCAAGCCAATCTCTATGCCATGATCGTGCGACCATCAATGGTTTCCATCTTCAAGAATACAAAATAAACACTGGATAAGTAAAATGATATAGACCAACAAAGAGGAATTAACACAGCACATGG
This sequence comes from Diospyros kaki, assembly GCA_036245055.1. NCBI lineage: Eukaryota > Viridiplantae > Streptophyta > Magnoliopsida > Ericales > Ebenaceae > Diospyros > Diospyros kaki. The sequence goes on along the minus strand of BSEG01000010.1, from coordinate 37,075,451 downwards.
TGCTTAAGGTTCTAAACTCAAGATGTTATTCCAATTAAACCAGTAAGAGCAGCATATCATACAGCTTGACTCAAAAGACAACATTCTGCGAACCTTTGTTACAGAATTGTCTGGTTGTATTCGCATGAGATATTATTCTTGTCCTGCTAATCTCATAGTAAGACATTGACATATTTGAGAAATAATATTATAGCATTAGGACGCTGGCCATGCCAGGGCATATATATTTATGCTGGAAGTTAAGAAACAGACACACAAATGTCCAAGCAAATAACTTGCCCATGCATGATAACGTAAGAAGAACTTTCAGTCACCCATTCACATCAGAATCTTATATCTCAGCCATCAATTATATGATTTAGATACTAATTCCTAGCAATTCATCAGCATTAAAGCAGCTATTGCTTCTGTAATAGTTTGGACAAAAAGCAGTAACATTAATGGTTAGGATGCTTACAACTAGATATAATGCTTCATGTAAGATCTACGCACACAAGCAATATGTCATTCACGATCAAATCATGTACATACCATGTTATTATCTAGATTCTAAAATTATTTCCAAAAAATTGGTCAACTAGTCATTTTCTGCAAGATCTCAGAAGTGTGCACTGCAGAACTGGACCTCAAATTCTGGATACAAGTAGGATAAAAAATTAGTGTACATCTCTGAGATCTTAATCACAATTTCATAAGTTTACAAGATAAATAATTTCAAAAACAAAATCAAAGTCAAGCTTACAATTAAAGGATAAGAATTCTAGCTATCAAAATTATGAACGTGACTAATATTAAATTTCTCCACTCCAATAGGAGGTTCGTTTGCCTAAACTTGAATTACACAAAAAAAAAAAAAAAAAACCGCATGAACTTCACATTCCTCCCATTCAACTACTAATCCCACCTCTGCCTCCCTTCTCAGGTTTGTTCATAAGTTTGCTTTCACCAGGTGGGTGTGTACTCTCTAGCCTTACAGTCAAATTCAAGTTTCGCAAAAGTAAGTCAATACTACGAGTGATTTTAGATGTGAATTCTCAAAATTTTCCAATGTAAAAGCTCATCATGGTCTTTACTGGATTCAATTATTTTCTGCACAATTAACACAAAGAATTGTTCCAAGCAAACCCACGCACAGAGACAGAATCTTTCACTTTTTTCTACTTTATGTTCTACTAAGGGAAAGGGTTATGTTTGTCATTCTTCAAGCAGAAATCCTGCTATTACTCTAGGGATGACGTAATGATGGATAAAAAATGGTTCAAATAAAAGATTAAAACAAAAAAGATAGAAGGAACCAATTAGCTTAATTAAAGAAAGAAAAAAGGGAGTAATATTTTAATCAAAGAATATAAGTCTCTTTCAAAAAAGTTCAACAAACAAATCAATAAAGCTACTGCCCAAAAAAACAAAAAAAAAACAGAAAATATGCCAAGGAACATTTTAAGTCATCAAAATACATAGGTTCTAAGTGCATGACATGCATACCCATTTGCATTTTCAGCGCTCAGACTGGCACCTCTGGCAAGCAAGATCTGTATATAAAGATACACTTCAGCATATATCCAAATACCATAAATCCAGTCAAGTCAATGATGAATGCTACCTGGCAGCATTGTGCATTCCCACCACATGCGGCATAATGAAGAGGGGTGCTCCCTGCACCTGCAGTGACAAAAGGTATTGTAAGATAACAAAACAAAATGATAACAACTGTAAAACCAGTCATGGAGCTGGAATTTTAGGCCAGTAGGGTGAATTTCAACATGAGGTTTTGTTTGAAGGTTCCTGAGCATTGTCATGAATAAGTGATGGTTCCTCTAATCTTTGATTTTTTATAACAAATTTGTCCATTATCTAACAAAAGTAAAGAAATTTAACTAAAGAACCAAAACAAATATATGATAGAACCAAAAAAAAAAAAGAAAAAACAAAACTAATTCAAATGTAAGATGACGGTGAACTATTAAAGAACTTAATTTGTGTGATGAAACAAAAAATAATTCAAAATCCCAAATGTTCAAAGTTCACTTACAGAATAAATTGATGGTTTTGTGTGTGATTTGTGTGCAACGGAGATGAAGTTCCATGTACGAGTGTCAAAACAAGTAAATAGGTTAGGTCACTATCGGGTCGCGATCTATTAAAACTCAACCCTAACCTAACTTGTTAGTTTATTGAGTCAAGAACCCTCAACCCTAACCTGGACATGCTAATTAAACAGATAAACAAGTTACATATCATACAACATATCCAGCCATTATCCCACTATGTGGGGTTGGCTACATGAATTCTAGACTTCTATGTGGGTTACATCCCAACAGATAGTTTGTCTAGAATTCGTATTTAGATCCGACTAGGTTTTACGCTGGCTGTCGGCTACCTAACGCAACCCTCCTCCTTTATCCGGGCTTGGGACCGGCAGTGGATAATATCCCCTGGCGGAGTAATGATGAAATGAAGTTTGAACACCATCTTCACATGGAAAAATTTCACGAGATGGTGGTGAATGAAGATAATTGATATAGTTGTGTTCCATAACTTAATTGACATGGTGAAACCAACAAGTAAAATATGGAAACACAACAAAAACAGATAAACAAGTTAACCTATTAAATACCTATTAAGGTCGACATGTACAGATTAGGTTGACCCATTAACCTATTTAAGTACCTATTTAAATTTAAATTTAAATTTAAATACTAATCAAAATATTAAAACTAAAAATAAAAGAAAGTAACCCACAAATTACTAATTAAGTTATTAGTTTCATTCTATTCTTCTAAACTATCTAAAACAGTCAAGACATAAAACAATAACAATACATCCATCATCCATGATACAACTTGGAAAATAATCGAAATCCTGCCTTGTTATCGGGTCGGTTCTGGGTTTTTTCAAGTTGACCTGCTATCAAATCGAACCCAATAAGTTTTTATCAAGGTCAACCCAATAATGACCCAAACCTATTAAGGGTCGACCCAAACCCACTAATTTCATGTCGAGTTCAAGTTAGATCGTTAAGTCAGGTGATCTATTGACAACTCTAGTTTCATGTGGATGGAGGTGAAAGTGTTTGGAGCTATGGAAAAGTTTTGAGGAATAAGGATTGATTTTTGAGGAGAATATGGCGAAAGAGGAAGATTGAATGTGAGGAGAAAGAAAATATTTTTTCGGTTCGGGGAAGGGGTTTGGGTTGAGGACACCTCATGTTTATATAAAATATATAAGACTAGTGTAATTGAATAGTTGGATTATTTATTTGTATAATACCTTTTATATTAAGTTATATTTTTGCATGAAATTTTTTATATTATACTATATTTTTGTATAAAATTGTGTTATTAATTTCTTTGTATAATTTTTAGTGAGTGGGAACCATTAAAATTTTTTATTCTTTTAGTGGGGGTCAAACTTTGAAGTTTATAATTAATTGTAAACTTTACATATATATATATATTAAAAGAAAAATAAATTTTACTGGGGTCAATTGACCCCACTAACACCACTATAGATGCCACTGCATAAAACCATACAAAACAATTAATTGGAGATTTAAGTATCGTGCCTTTAACAAAAACCTGGGAGTTCTATAAATTGCCTGAACAAGTGATTTTAGAAACCCCAAAAAAAAAAAATTCTTGATGTATGAAAAGAAAAATTATCAATTTCTTGTTTTTCTTTGTTTTTTTTCTGTAAATCAAAATCAAAAGAAGTTTATGTTATAAATAATTATATATAACTAAAAACATGATGGCTATGCATAGAGCCGATCATGTAGTGGTGAAAATTGTGGCTGTGATGAATTTTGATATTTGATCAAATAAAACCAAACAAAATTTTATGGGGTGTAATGGGGACATGATCTTGCAAATTAAAAGTCTTGAGAAAGAATTTTTTTTTTTAATGGATAACAACACAACATAAGAAGCCCTAATGCCATTATGTAATTCTAGCTCACCAATCATTTCTATATATAGCATTTTCTTTTGAAAGAGCCTTATAACTCATATCACACTTAAGAGTCTTCCACCTAGTCTTTCTTAGTATTCTTCTACCTCTTTTGGTAAAGTTCTATTTCATTCCACCCACTTTCCTCAGAAGAGTCTTCTTAGATGACCAAATCATTTTAATTGTGTCTCATGCATTTTATCTTCAATAGGAGCTAGTCTAACCCCATGGCAAATAACCACATTTCAAATATTATTTTTTTCTTGTACAACCTCACATCTATCGTAACATCCTCATTACGTTTATGTTTTGCACATGTTGGTGCTTTATTGCCCAACATTTTGTGGTTATACAATAAACTTGGTCTTATAACCATCTTATAAAATTTTTCTTTTAGTTTTAACAAAATCTTACTATCATATAAAACATTAGATGCAAATTTCCATTTTACTCATCATGCTTTAATTATATGGATAACATTCTCATTGATCTTAACATCTTTTTGAATGATTGATATAAGGCCTCTAAACTAATCTTTTCTTGTGATGACTGATGACTGAATCTTCAAGGTTTTACCATAACATTGTCCACACTTGTATTTTTATTAAACTTACATTCTACGTATTTGTGTTCCAATATGTTTTAACTTAAAACTCCTAGATTTTAAAGTGATCCTCCAAATCTTAAGTTTAGCATTCACGCCTTATTTCATCTCATCCATCAAGACAATGTCATTTACAAATAGCATACACCCAGGCACCTCTACCTAAATATGTTAATTAAGTTCATCCATATTAGGGAAAAAAGATAAGAGCTTAATGCAAATCCTTGATGTAATCTAATTATAATTAAAAAAAAAAAAAAGCCTTAGTACCTATAGACATGTGTTTCGGACTATTTTTTTGACTAAAAGCTAAATGTTGGCCTTTTTCTCTCACATTCTACTATAATAAAACAATTCTAGAGTCAAGTACCACCAGTGCTATAAAGAAGCATCTGTAAAAACCAAATAAGAATTATCTTTATAGTTAGTCACGATTCCAAATAAGAACACAACTATATCAATTATCTTCATTCACCACCATCTCATGAAATTTCTCCATGTGAAGATGGTGTTCAAACTTTATTTCATCATTACTCCGCCAGGGGATATTATCCACTGCCGGTCCCAAGCCCGGATAAAGGAGGAGAGTTGCGTTAGGTAGCCGACAGCCAGCGTAAAACCTAGTCGGATCCAAATATGAATTCTAGACAAACTATCTGTTGGGATGTAACCCACATAGAAGTCTAGAATTCATGTAGCCAACCCCACATAGTGGGATAACGGCTGGATATGTTGTGTTGTTTAGTCACGATTCCATGTTATACAAGTTGGTTTCACAATATTAACTACGTGATGGAATAGACCAAATCAATTATCTTCATTCATCACTCCTAGAACTTTTTCATATAAATAAGGTGTAAGAACTTTATCTCATTATTTTCTCGTTAGAGCATTAGAGTCAACAAGGGCCTCCAACATAAAATTTTGCCACATTGTTCTTTTGCATGAATTTGTATTGTCAATATGATTTTAGAAGTTAATTGATATTATAAATGACATGTCACTGACCCTAACTTGGGTAGGATAAGGTGTAGTTGATGATGATGTGCCTAAGAGTGTTTTCTTCATTACAAAAGCCATTGGCCTACTGTAAATTTCAATTGCAAATGAAGTTGATCCATTAGGGGTTTGAGAAGATGCAAAACAGTGAAAGGCTTGCAGGATCTAATAAGGGGCACAAAGCTAAAATATGGAACCCATCCTCAGTGCTCAAACTATTAGATTGGTGATGCCTCCTCCCCCTTCTCTCTCCACTTTCTAGTAGAAGTTTTCAAAAGTATTTTCTCTGAAGTTGCTAGGCCAGAGCTCCTCTGAATAGCTAAGAAAATATAAAAAATATAATATCAAAGCATTGTGACACAGACAATACTGCATTTAAGATATCAAGCAAAAAAAAATGTATATAAGATACTAAGAGAAAGCATCCTTCAGTAATGCTGAACATTGTCTGAGATCTTTATGGGGCTAAGTTCATTGTTCAAAGAAAAGAGAGGTTTGGCTTCTTGAATTAGATCCTAAAGTTACAACAGAGACTAGCAAGATCTAGTTCAGAGGTTTTAAGAGTTATACAGTGTAAAATTCAAGAAAGTAGTAGAAGTACAAAAAGAAGCTATACATCACATGAAGATTCTGTTGCAATATGCATCAAACAAAGGGTCAGAATTACCTTCTCTTATGCCACATTTGGATCTTGGATTCATGGAAGGAAAAGAAAAGGAAAATGGATGTGTTTTTTGACATGTAAAAATGCATGTACATAAGTAAATCACGTTCATTTCCTTATTTCTATCAAAAAATCCTTGCACCAAACATAGTGTTAATGGATCTAAGATTTTGTCTCAAAAGAACCCTAGTACACAGAGTGTTACATGGGAATAGACTTCAAAACTATTACTCTAAAATTGAAGTTTGACACACACACAATTAAACCAGCAAAAAATTGTGTATAAAGATCAAATGATTGGCCATGATAGCTTGCATACAGCATAGCTCTTTTTTTTGTGTGTGTGTGTGTGGGGGGGGGGGTGTAATTCCGAAATAGTTTAAACATGAAATTAGTAAAACAATTGTTTTTTTATGAGAAACAATTAATTTTCTCTAACATTAAAGAAACACAAAGAAGAATGTATTTGCATTGTACCAACAGAGACACCATGAAATATTAACTCTTAACATGCCCTAAGAGGGCTTGGGCCTCAGAAACCCAATCAATTTCAGAACCACCCTCTACTTCAACACTTGATTCTTCTTTAACTTCTCATAGATTGCATTATGTGCATGCATAGCCCAAGAGCAACCTGAATTACATTCTTTGAGAATGATGCCATGCTCATGATTCTGTATGGGCTAAAGAACAAATTGGCCTACAGAAAGCTTTTTGATCTCTTTTCTTTAAACATGACATTGAACCAATTAGAAAAAAAAATGCATTCCATCACAGTGTGTCATTCTTGTAACTTGAGAATCAGATCTTCCAGAATCCCAAAATTAAAGGTGTGAAATGGTTGGAAGTTATACACACAACAAATGTTTGAGTAGAATATATTGGAAGCTCATATACCAGAATTCTGAAATCGCTAGCTCAATGTGTTGTAATCTGAAATTAGTCTCAGTATGACAAAGAACAGCATACCAAGCCTTTATTCCACTATGGAGTCAGCTACATGAATTCTAGCTTCCCACTCATTTCTTATGGCATCATCTTTTGTAAGGCCCACGTAATTGATATCAACCTTAAGTGCCTTCCACAAAGTTTTCTTAATCTTTCTCCACCTCTTTTGCTAAATACTTGTTCTATTTCTTCCACTCTCTTCACAAGACCTCTATTGGTCCTCTGCTTACATTTTCAAACCATTTTAATCATGTCTCACTCATTTTCAATCCATCTTTATCTTTATAGGAGCCACTCAAACCTTATCGCGAATGACCTCAATTATAATTTTATCTTTTCTTGTATAGCCGCACATCCATCTTAGGATCCTCATCTCAGTTATGATTATATTTTGCACATATTGGTGTTGTATTGCCCAACATTTTGTGCCATACAACATTTAGTTACACTCATCTAGGTTAAGTCTCAGTACTATCAACATAAAATAAAAGTGCCAACTCATTTTTCTACACCAAAATTTCTTTGAAGCTACCTAATTACATGACAATCAAAATACTGAAGATGGACATTTGGGATCCTTCTGGAAGCAATATACTATCATCGCACATGCATGCATATATGGGAAATGAAACAAAAATAGGTAATAGAATTCTCTTTCCCAAGTCATTTTACTTATCAAGAAAAAAAAGGTACTAGTATTTGTAAAATAGTTGAAGTTGCATGTGCATATAGTGTATCTATAACCATGTACGCTCAGGAACATGTTCAAACAATGATAGCATGAGAGAATGTGTATCCAGAAATACAAAAAAATATCTGTATTATCTGAGTTCCAGGTCTCTATTTCTAGTGACACGAGAAATAAATGAGAAAGGAAGTTCTTTTCTTATATATAAAAACACTAGCAATGTGTTAATAAGCTAAGAGAATTTATTAAACAGAAAGGAATTAGAAGCAGGCTTGACCTATTAAATCAATTGTAGTTCCATCTTCGACTGTGATATCAGAAACAGAAGCTCCCAAGTCGAGGAGTAATTGAACAGTTTCAACATGCCCATTCAGTGCAGCCATGTGAAGGGCGGTAATCCCTCCATCAGAAGGTCTATTAATCAACTGATGGAGTGCGCTGTTGCAAACAGAATGTAAGAAGAACGAACAAAAATAGAAATATAAATATACAAGCAGGCTTGGTATGAAGTTACCCTTTATTGAATTCTGAGATGGAACCTTCATTTTTCGAGGATTTCCTTAAGATATTCCAAATACTGGGAATGCTAGGAATATAATCTGCAAGGAGAAGCCGAATGCATCGAGAATGTCCATTCAAAGCAGCCAAGTGAAGTGCAGTTCCACCATTCAGATAATCCGCTCTGTGGATCTAATATACAATATTGTGATAATACTATAATAAAGAAATTTAGATTCATCAATTGTAAATCACGCAACAAAAAACTGACTCAGAATGCTTCATACATTGGCTTTGAAGAGAACCAGAGTCTGAACAACCTCCCAGTGACCATATTGACATGCTTGCATCAAAGCAGTCTGTCCATAGGAATTAATTAATTGCTTAGTTTCAATCCCAAATCAGAGCTAGTTTCAAGGGGGAAAATGACCAATTTATCAGGGTATTCAAATCAATAAGAAAGAACCACAATCTTCCCGAGACATCAAAATTAACCAATACCTGCCCACGATAATTCCTGAGATTAATATCGACTCCTGACTCGAGCAACAGAGAGACAATCTAAAGAAAAGAAACACGCCACCATCACCATCAACAAAGCGCCAACAAAAGTAAGAATTCAATGAGATAGAAATGAATTATATTTCTAAAAAAAGTATTTACAAGCTTGAATCAATTTTGAGGTACCTCATGGTGGCCTTGAGCTGCAGAGTAATGGAGGGGTGAATTACGAACTCCGAAAGTTGAATACCTTGCAAGGCGGGGGTTGTACTCCAATAAAGCTTTGGCTTCTTGAAGATCCCCGTCCCGGGCTGCCGAAACCAGGCGTTCACCAGACGCCGAGCAGCCAAAGGAATTGCCTACCAGACTAAGAAATTTCATGGCATTCAAATATGTTACAATCCACAGATTCAAGAAAGGAAGCAGCAAAATATCAGGTCCTTCGCTAGCTCCACCCAGATTCTTGAGTTTCATAGAGGAAGCAATCCTATGACCCACATATATACATTTTGTGGCATATATTCAAACAATTTTTGCTATTTGATTCTTAGACCTTTCGAAGAATAACAGAAAATAAACTGAAAGAAAGAGAGAAAGAGATGCTTCTTCTCACTTATCAGAAACTCCTGATTTTCTACCAAACCAGTAACAACCCACAACAAAACTTTAGCTGTGCATACATCCAAAAGGAATTTGTTGCAACTGTCAGAATCTCCCTGACTTCATCCGATATGACTCCAAGAAAATAATCAGAGAGAAAGAGAGAACCCTTTGAAAACCATAAATCCCTCTCAAATTGGCGATAGATTAATCAATTTGGACGTGACTTCTATACAATAATATTGGTTAAATCTCGGTGACTTCAAGAAACCCAACAAACCAGACGACAAAGGCATCCACTTTCTGCTCACAAAGTCGCCAACTTCCAATCAATTTATCGAACACCACAGCTTCAAGATTCAGAATCTCCAATACCCAGTTCCTAATTTCCCTAAAAACTCAAAATTTGTCGACAATAATCAAAATTTTCCAGCTGACTACCAACCAATTTTCCCGGAAAATCGAGATACTCACGCCAATATCCAAAACTCCCCTGAAAACAGAAACCCACAAGACGGCCTTCTGGGTTCTGCTCGGAAGATCAAAATCTCAAGACACCCACCTCCAGATTTTCCGGGAAAAATCAGAACCCCCAAATCCCCAGATCACATTACTGAGACCTAACACAATTAATTGTACCCATGAAGGCAGGGGTTCCATCCAGGGGGCTTTGCCAAAGTCCGAAGGTAGAGGGGTGTATAATTAAAGCATGGGAAGGAATCAAAATGATGGAGGGCATGGCCACATGTCCTCCATGGACAAATATGCTTATGCAAAAAACCGGGGGATTAAAGTGGATTTGTTGTGTTGGGAACAGCGACTTTTACGGCGACCTAATATCAACAAGCAGGAAGCAGCCTCCCCTCCAAGAAAAGCGTGCATTTTTCCATGATTGGTTGTCATTTGGCAGTCAAATTTGGGAGTTGGGGGGGTTCCTCCTCTCTCTCTCTCTCTCTCACTCTCCCACTCCCACTCGCCACCGACGTCTTTAAGTGAAATCTTGAGGCATACACCTACAACCCAACCCCATCCCCACCCCCACCCCATGGTTGAATGCCTTAGAGTTCCCTTATTTTATTTTATTTTATTTTATTTTTCATTTTTTATTTAAGTCATTTTATTTTATTATTTGTTATTTGATATTAAAAGTTTTAAATTCATTATTTAGGTAATCCAAGAAATAAAAGTAATTTACTTATATATTATTTTAAATTAGAATTTTTTAGATAAAAGAAAAATTATAATTTGACGATCATGTAAATAAACAAAAAATGAATCTAAAAAAAAGGGAGAGTTTGTTTCCCACAACAATCAATCCTAAATTAATTGAGTTCAACATAATTCTTTTTACTGTCAAAAAAGATAAAAATAACATTTGAATTGGAATAATAAATTTAATTTAAAATAATTATAATTGGACTTAAAATCCTAAATTCAAAATTAATCTAATCATAAACTTCAATCAAATCATCTTAACTTTAATTATTTTAAAAAAACTTAATTAAACCCAAATTTTGAAAAGAAAAAAAAAGGAATCAAAAAGCATATAAACAAAGAAACGCAAGCAAAATAAATAAGCAAAAAACACATTAATAAATAACAAAAGTTTAATATAGTTTATCAAAGTTGGGCTTGCTTGAGACTGTAAACTTAATGATGTAATTCGAACTTCGAACTTCGAACTTTACTTAATGTCAATCGGATATAAAAAAAAAAAAAGAATCAAGAACAAATCAAATTATAAAAAAAATTAAATGACAACTAACTAAATTATATGAATTGAGATAAATTTTGATCTCTACTTCAACCCATGACTATATATAATAATAGCAAAGGGCAACGGGTACAATAGAGTGTGGACATGCGTTGCACCAACGCAAGGCATAGTAGATAAAAAAAAATGAAGCAAAACTATATGTGAAATCCAATTTGCAGGCTGAAAGATGTAATATATATATATATATATATATATAGATATGGAGTTGCAGGCAGGGCTTTGATTTGTTGTTGGCGGGTCACTTGGAATCTATGGCACTTTCTATATTCCTTCCATTCCCTTCCAGAAGAAACAGCAGCCAGCCTCTGCTGGCTTTCATATTTTTTATTTAACCCACTTCCCACGTTCTGTGTACCCTCATAAATGAATAATCTCTACTTCATAAATGAACAATCTGACTTTCATGTTCTGGCTATCTTCTTCGCATAATTACACCATTTCTCTAACAAAATATGTATGAATTTGGTTGACAAAATGAGCTGACGACTTCATAATTGTGTATAGACAAAGCGATAGTACTGTCTAATGTCTATTAGAATATCTATTTTTGGAAAACCAAGGGGTAGACCATTTCAACTTAATTTGGAGATTTAAGTAATTTAATTCACATATATAGCTCATCATTTATTATATATATTAAAAGTCATAGATCTTATAACGCGAGATAACTTAAGTATTAAATAAACTAAAAACTGAACCCATTACTTCATAATCACAAAGTCTTGCTTTCTTTTTTCTTTCAATTAAATTAACTTTCGTTTACTTATACATGCAAGTTGTATGCCATATAACCCTAGTTTTGTTTGGAATTAATGCATATTTAACTTGTAAGCTATTTAGGATAACTTGTAGTTAAAGTTATAAGATACGTTTGAATTGGCTTGAAGCTTCTGTGCTGGCTGCAAATCCCTATCATTGAGATTCACAGAGATGTAAAATTGGGCTTCGTGGACTGTTAATTGAGTATGGGCTGGTAAGCACTAAACATTAGCCTGCCTAGGCTTTTAAAATGGGCCCTATTATTTGAGGCCTTGATAGAATAAAACTAGAGGGGTACGTATCGCATGGAGCCACCCTGTAATACTAATAGTCACTAATCCTAGCCCAATAGGCAGTTTCTCATTGGGCTTTGAAAGAGGCTAATCTTGTCGGCTCTGTCTGGGCTTTTAACATAATGTGAAACTCAGAATGTTGGATGAATCGACAGTCAAGTACGAGGATAAGTACCAAGTGTAGTTGATCAGGCGTGGTGGGGGCATGATAAATATTGTCGCAAGGATGTAAGAATTAATATATAAATATAGTTATACGTATTCATATATATTACCATATAGGCTCAATTAAAATATCAAACTTAAAAATAAAATTAAAATTAAAAAACATATGTGTACCTTTTTATCTTTACAAATCTATTACATTTATTTTTTTCTTTGTATAAGATGCTAAGACGTCATCTTTACAAACACTGTTAGATAAATTTTAATGTGACGTGAAAAACTATAATATATATGAAATTATCCTGAAAAGTATAAGGGGGTAAATGAGCAACCTTGAAGGACATAGGGGATAAATGAAAAAATCTTAAAAACTATAAGGGCAAATGAAAGAATCTTGAAAGTTAGGGGTGTAAATGAAATAAAATGAAAGTTAAGCGGCATGACTTTGACCTAACGAGGTTCTGCCTCTAATGGCGTTCTGCCTCCAATGGGAACTAACATTTGATTCTAAGTATGAAATTGTTTTCAGAACATCTACGGGCAAGCCCGAGTTTGATGTATCAAGTTTGTGAGAGTGCATCACAGCATAAATAAACATAAATAAATAAAAGAGGAACCTGTTGAGATCCGAAGAATGTGGAATTTCATGCAAAAAGTAATTTACAATACCCATTATAATAAGGTGTAGCTTTAGGCAATTTGCAAAGGTTGACAAAATCCTAAAAATTCAAACCAAATAAAGCTTGAGAGTGGGACATGAGTTATCAATCATCAGCGTACTGCACTTCACATGCAAAAAGAGGGCTTCTAACTTGCTACGTGCCTCTTCTCTTCTGGTCTGCATCTGGTTCACATCATGAACGTGGAAATATTTGTTTTTCAAAACCCTTTTGACATAATTAGCACATGCGACAGAGAGTAGTTAAATGGCAGGTGAAGTTGTGGATTAGTTGGGCACTCTTAGACCAGTTAAAAAGAGTTGACAATGGGATGCTACAGCCAAAATGCGTCCGCTAGTCATTTTAAGGGCTGATATATATTTATTTAGTGATCCAAACATAATAGTTTTATCAAATCTCTTTAGAAATAAGTTCACATACATCAAATTTCTATGCTTATTTCTTATACTGCCAAAAGAATAATATATAACTGTTGCCTGTTGGTTAATTAATCTGTTCTAAATAAAAATTTCGCCATTCATTTCAAAAAAATAATATATAACTATAAGTTATGGCAGACAAAAAATAATAATAATAATAATAATTAGTCAATGTTAATTCAAACAAAACATATGATAATGAGACGTGTGAAAACATATGGGAAAGTTGCACCATCTTCATTGTATAAGTCCATTTTCTTGCATATTATCTATCTTTATGGATGGAGTGTCCAAAATAGGTAAACATGTTAGTTCTGGACCAGTTAGTTTATTAATAGGTTGTGATATATTAAAACTTAACTTAAATAATAATATGATTTATTAGTTTATTCGGTCAATTAGAACCCTTAATTTGAACCTTGACACGTTAAAGGTAAATAGGTTACCTTATTAAAGTTAACATGTACAAATCAAGTTGATACATTAATCTGTTTAAATATTTATTTAAATTTAAATAATAATCTAAATGTTAAAATTAAAAAAAAAAAAATAACCCACAAATTTAAAATTAAGTGATTAATTTTATTTTAGCTTTTTTGAACAATCTAAAATAATCAAGACGTAAACAAAAAACAATACAACCATCATCCATGCATGATACAACTTAGAAAATAATCAAAATATTAAAGTATTGTGTGAAAAATGATTTAGCAAAAAATGAATGAATGGAAATTAGAAAAGTTACTGAGGATATTTTGAAAATTAATAAATATTTTAATTAATGGATCATAGCAGGTCAATTTTGATTTCAATTTCGTGTCAGCCCAATTAAACATGCTTTATTATTGAGTCGATTTCCAGTTTTTTTTAAGTTAGCATGTTATCAACTACTAACCTCTTATCAAATTGATCCAATAAGAACCTAAACCTATTAATGATTGACCTAAATCCACTAATTTGTTAATCTATTTACAGTTCTAGTGTCCATAAATTCTTGCATTAGTTAAGAATAAATCAATTTGAATTAATTTGATTGGATTGATTTGATTCATTTTTTTAATTAACGTGTTTGACTATGGGTTCAATTTTCTAAATCTAATTGACATTAGGTTGGGTGCATAATAGGGCTAGATCCTTGAGTTTAAAGATCAGATCTGATCTAATTAATTGTTATAATTAACTATTGTTATACGCATTTTTCGTACGAGCTAGACTCGCTCTGATGGGCCGGCCCGATCGCCTGGAAACAAGACGGCCCAAACGACCTCACTGGAAGAGGTCGTTTCACTACCAAAAACCGAACTTATAAAGCGACATCTGGCGAACTCCCGACACGCCTTCAAACGAGTTGAAGCCATCTGCGAGCGAACTCTAGGGAGCATCCTTCAGATCGCTGGACCACCGAGGTCGCTGGCCCGAAAATGATCAGCTCGCATAAAGTGGTAAAAGCTGTTAAGAAGTCAGAAGTAGGGACCATCCACCTCCACAGCCCATGCTCCTCGAAGATGAAGATCCCACTTACGTTTTTGTATAGATGATAAGGACGGTTTGTCCCCCACTACATCGTCTTTTTATTTCTATATGATATTCAAATTGTAAAGGTCCCCTCGAATATAAATAAGGGGCAGAAGTAGCAAAAAAGGGGAGAATAATCAGAAAATCATCATTCTGAAAGAATAATCAGAGGGCGGACGTGGAGTAGGCATCGTTCTGGCCGAACCACGTAAAAAATCGCTGAGTGTCCTTCATTAGGATCTAAAACTTCCCTTCTTCTCATCGTGACCCATAACTATTCATTGCAGCCCAAAAAACGAATCACACTCGACTGAAATTGAACGTCGACATTTTGGCGCTAGAGAAAGGCGCCGCTCTGATCAATAGCCATGGCAAGAGGAAGGAATACTCGAAGTTCCGAGGCAGCGGTCAACCCTCCAGAGAATCACCGCCACAGACCGCGAGACTTTCCACTAAACGAAGGGCCCGTTGCTCCTACAGCAGACATCCCTTTACCACCGCCCACCGGAGACGCTGCTGGAATACCGCCGCGGATTCCTGTTCAACCCGCGAGCCAAATCGCTGGGACCGGAACGATCCGGGACTGGCAGCAACGCCAGGAGGCGTTAGAAAATACAGTGATGCAGCTCGCAGATGTGGTCAGGATTCTGGCCCAAGCCCAAGTACGAGCCGCCTATGACCCACCGGCTTCGCCCCGAAGAAACCGCCAGCCACGGGAGGAACGACCTCCGCCTAAGGAGGAGGATATTGGAGACAACTACCCGCTCCCAAACCACCGCTCCCCGGACCGAGAAAGAAGCAAGCGGTCGCAGGCCCAGCAATCGGTGGGCCCAGACTCGACTGTGGAGGAGTTATATCAGAGAGTCCGGCAGCTGGAGGAAAGGCAAGGGGTCCGCAGCCAGAGCAATGGCCGTAGGGACATGACGCCATTCACCAGAGAGGTCGAACTCGAGCCCCTCCCCCGAAGATTCAAAGTCCCAAGCATGCCACAATACAATGGGGACAGCGATCCCTATGATTACCTGGATGCATACAACGTACAAATGGACTTACAGACAACCAACTCGCTGGTTAAATGTCGCGCCTTCCCGGCAGTCCTGGGCGATATTCCCCGGGCTTGGTTTAGAAACCTCCCGCCTCGCAGCATCAGCATTTGGGAAGAATGTCAACAAAGATTCGTCAACCAATATCGGGCCCAAAGAAGGCAGCTCGCGCCACCGTGCCACCTCACCACCGTGTTCCAAAAGGCTAACGAGCCCTTAAGGGATTATATCGCAAGATTCAGGCGCGAAGTGAGCAATGTCGAGGATCCCTCTGACGAAAGCATCCTGACGGCGATCTTCGCCAGCCTTCGAAAAGATGGCAAGCTCTATGAGAGCATCTACAGGATCCCGGTCAAGGACCTGGGGGAGTTTTACGAACGAGCCTCCAAGGAGGTCCAATGGGAAGACGCCTTCAGATCAAAGAAACCCATAAGACCAAAAGAAGAAGCGGGGGGCTCCAACCAGAACAAGAAAAGGAACAATGGAGACGCCGGGAGGGAAGTTCGAGGGGATCGCTCAAGTAGTGAAATGTTCAAACGGGCTCACAAGGCAGAGCGGGATGAGCGACCTCCGAGGCCGCAACGCTTCGATAGTTACTGTGTCCTATCTGACTCTCAAGATAGGATCTTCGCCATGGAAAGAAACAAGGAGGAGTTCGGGAAGCCCAACCCGTTGAGAACTCCCAACAAATTCTGAAACAAAGAGAAGTTCTGCGCATACCACAACGAGGCGGGCCACACCACCTCCGAATGCTGGGCCCTGAGGGACGCCATTGAAGATCTGATAAGAAGGGGTCGCTTGAAAGACTACGTAGTGCGACCAACCAATCAACCGAGCCAGCAACCGGCACAGCAGCCGCCTTCATCCGATGATGAACGCTTGCCAACCGTGCGAACTATCTACACGATTCATGGTGGACCTCACCTCGCAGGATCCTCCCACAAATCCCGCGACAAGTACGTATGTGAAGCTAACCACGTCCTGGTGGCGAGGTCGAGCGAACAGTCAGTTCCTGCGAAGCGATCCAGGGGTGGCTCCACGCCGGAGAACATGGTTTTCTCATAAGAAGAAGCCAGAGACGTTCATTGGCCGCACAACGATGCATTTGTTGTACGGGCCCAGATCGGTAATTCCGAAGTACGAAGGATAATGATAGACATAGGAAGCTCGGTGAACGTAATGTATAGAGCGTGCTTCGACCAGATGGGTCTGGAACTAGAACAGTTGAGCTCGTCCCCCGAGCCGCTCTATGGTTTTACAGGGGACGCAGTGATTCCTGTCGGACGGATCAGCCTTCCGTTCACCATCGGGGATGCAAAGTGCCAGGCCACTATTTTGGCGGATTTCCTAATCATAGACTGCCTCTCAGCATATAACGTCGTGCTCGGAAGGCCAGCAATGAACGACCTTGACCTGGTCACTTCGACCAGGTCGCTTACAGTAAAATTCCCGACCCAGAACGGAGTAGGATGTGTACGGGGCGAGCAGCATCTCACAAGGCATTGTTATGAAGACGCCCTGAAAATGGGAGCAAAAGGAAAGAAAGTAAACATCATCGCAAAAGATGATCCGCGACCGACCAGCCAATGGGAGGTCAGTCATGACCTGGATCCCCGCGAGGTCGACTGCGACAAGCCCACCGGTCCCATGGAAGAGCTCGAAGACATCTCAGTCAATGAGGCGGACGGAGAAATGCACCTCAAGCTAGGAAAGAATTTAGCTCCTGAGGTAAAAGAATAACTTACAAATTTCCTTAAAGCTAACCTTGACGTATTCGCATGGAACCACGAGGATATGGTGGGAATTCCCCCAGAAGTCATGTCACACAGGCTTAACATAGATCCAAGCTACAGGCCAGTGCGACAGAAGAGGAGGCCAATGACGCCAGAGCGCTATGCCGCCCTTAAGGAAGAAGTGGATAAACTTTTGGCGAACAACTTCATCAAGGAGGCCCATTACCCGGCCTGGGTGGCCAACCCGGTCCTGGTAAAAAAGAAAGATGGGAAGTGGAGGACCTGCGTCGACTTCACCGACCTGAACAAGGCTTGTCCAAAGGACAGCTTCCCTCTCCCTCGAATCGATCAGCTCGTGGACGCAACGGCTGGTCACCAGCTCCTTAGTTTCATGGATGCTTATTCAGGATACAACCAGATCCCCATGAACCCCACTGACCAAGAGCACACCTCGTTCATTATCGATCGGGGGCTTTACTATTATAAGGTCATGCCTTTTGGATTGAAAAATGCTGGCGCGACCTACCAGAGGCTGGTCAATATGATGTTCGAAGTACTGATCGGAAGAACCATGGAGGTATACGTTGATGACATGTTGATAAAATCCGAGCAGGTAACGGACCACGTTTCCGATCTGGGGGAAATGTTTGGAATCCTCAGGAGTTATCAGATGAAGCTCAACCCACTCAAGTGTGCCTTTGGGGTAGCCTCCGGAAAATTCCTTGGGTTCATGGTAAACAACAGAGGCATCGAAGCCAACCCGGACAAAATAAAGGCTTTGCTCGATATGAGATTGCCCGTAAGAAAGAAGGAGGTGCAAAGCCTTAATGGGAAGGTTGCAGCTTTGAGTCGCTTCATTTCAAAAGCGACCGATAAATGTGCCCCGTTCTTCGAACTGCTAAAAAAGAAGAAGAACTTCAGATGGACAGAAGAGTGCGAGCTCGCGTTCCAGCAACTGAAAGAATACATGGGACGACCCCCACTGCTCACCAAACCAAAGGAAGGAGAGAAGCTGACCTTATATTTGGGAGTATCCCAACAGGCTCTCAGTGCAGCTCTCGTCCGGGGGGAAGAGGGGGTGCAGCACCCCATTTATTACGTCTCAAAAAGCTTGATTGACGCAGAAACAAGGTACGCACCAATCGAAAAATTGGCTTACTGTCTAATAGTGGCATCAAGAAAGCTGCGACCTTATTTTCAAGCTCACGAGATCGAAGTCATGACCAAATACCCGCTGAAGCAAATCTTGCAAAAGCCAGATACCTCGGGTCGCTTACTGAAATGGTCTATCGAGCTCGCTCAGTTTGACATAGGATACAAACCAAGGACGACGATAAAGGGCCAAGCATTGGCAGACTTCATCGTCGAGTTTACTGGGCCAATTGACGAGGATACAGAAAGCTTGAAAGAACCGACCTGGGAGCTATACGTCGATGGGTCATCAAGCGAACAGGGAGCAGGAGCCGGGGTTATACTAATAAGTCTCGAGGGTCACAAAATCCTCTGCGCCCTGAGGTTCGATTTTTCAGCCACCAATAATGAATCCGAGTATGAAGTCTTATTAGCCGGACTCCGCCTTGCAAAGGAAATACGAGCCGAATCCTTGGAGATTTTCAGTGACTCCCAGCTGGTTGTCAACCAAGTACGAGGAGAATACCAGGCCAGAGATACGAAAATGCTTGCATATTTGCAAAAGGTACGCGAGCTCCTTGCCATTTTTGAAAAATATGAAATTCATCAAATCCCCCGCTCTCAGAACTCCCACGCAGACGCACTAGCTCGCCTAGGAACTGCCCGGGATGCAGAATTCTCAGGAGACATACCCATAGATTTTTTAGCTACCCCGAGCACGGAACAGGGAGCTGAAACAATGGCGATCACTGTATCCCAAAATTCATGGATGATTCCTATCCTGGAGTATCTACAAGACGAAAAACTACCTAAAGACAAGTTGGAAGCACGTCTACGAGCTCAAACAGCTCGGTATTGCATCTACGACGAAAGACTATGCAGGAGGGGGTTCTCCACCCCGCTTCTGAGGTGCATTGACGGCACCGATTGCCGGACTGTGCTCGAAGAAATTCATGCAGGTCACTGCGGTAATCATGCAAGGGCACTTTCGCTGGCACAAAAGACCCTCCAATAAGGGTTCTATTGGCCCACCATAAAGCAAGACGCCGTGGAAACAGTCAAGAAATGCGAAAAGTGCCAAAGGTTCGCCAAAATTCCGCGAGCCCCGCCCGTTTATCTACAGCAGATGAGTAGCCCGTGGCCATTCGCCATTTGGGGGATGGATTTAATCGGGCCACTCCTAACAGCTCGCGGGGGGTGCAAGCACGTCATAGTAGCAGTTGACTACTTCACCAAATGGGCAGAGGCCAAAGAGCTCGCACAGATCACCAGTTCGAAGGCACAAGCGTTTACATGGGATAACATAATCTGCAGGTTCGGGGTGTCGCGGCAAATAATAACGGACAACGGAACCCAATTCACCAGTGAGCAGTTCATCCAATTCTGCGAATCGATGGGGATCCAAAAGAGTTTTACCGCCGTTGATCACCCCCAGGCCAATGGGCAGGTTGAAGTTGTCAACAAAATAATCAAGTAGACCTTGAAAACAAAGCTTGAAGCCAGAAAGAGGGCTTGGGTGGACGAACTGCAAACAGTGTTGTGGGCCTACCGAACAACAGCTCGGAGCAGCACTGGGGAAACCCCGTTCTCAATGGCATACGGGTCAGAAGCTATGGTCCCCGCCGAGAATGAGGTGACCATCCACCGAAGGGTCACCTTCAGCTCAGATCGCAATAACGAGCTTCTGGCAGCTAACCTTGACCTGCTCGAAGAATCAAGAGATATGGCTCGCATAAGGGTCGTCGTTTATCAGCAAAGAGTAGCACGATACTACAACCGGAAGGTCCGAATCCGGCATTACAACTTCGGAGACTCGGTATTACGTCTGGTACTCCCAGGGGCACGAATGACTAGTGACGGCACACTAGGCCCTAACTGGGAAGGTCCATTTATCATCAAGGAAAATCTGAGTAACGGAACATATCATCTGGCAAATTTGGATGGCTTCCCTCTCCCACGAGCTTGGAATGCGGAGCACCTCCGTCCTTACTTCAAATAAGTATAATGGTTCCTACCTATGCTTTGTCTTTCTTATTACAAATAACTTTCCCGATTCCGGTTAAGATTCATGGACTTTCATTGCACTTTATCCTTATTGGTATTCGATTGAATATCCCTGGAATGAGGAATTGAAAAGCCATGGTTTGCGAGCTGGGGCCTAGGCAACCTAACCACTATGTTACGGTTTATGGCTTAACTGAGCATTCATCTCGGTCCCTCCCTCAGATCTTGGTCGGAAGCTCGGAACCATTCATCTTGACTTAATGTCATGGTTTGGAAATTTTCGAGCGACCACCTCCTCGAGTAACTCCGAGCTGGGTTCGCTAGCCAAGGTCCTTTTATCTTAGCCTAAAGCTATAGTCTGCGACCTACCTGGGTGTTCCCTCTCGGTCCAATTAAAATTTTGTAGAAGCCACGGCGTGTCAGCTAAGGTCGTAACGCGACCTACCTGGACACATATCTTGGCTCAGCAAGTCAAAAAAAAAAAAAAAAAAAAAGGGAAGCCTCGGTATGTTAGCTGGGGTCACCCGATGACCTGCCTGAACATATAGCTTGGTGATGCAAGTTGAGTTGTTACCCAACCGGGGGTCCATTTTATCTTGGCAAAAAGCCTTGGACTGCGACCTACCTGAGTATTTACTCCCATTTGTTAAAATCTCATATTTAGGCGAATTCTTCATATTCAAACAAGACAGCGGGGATCCGTCTCAAATTGCATAAAATTATTCGCGACCTACTGGATACGCGTCCTGACCGTTTATCGCGAGCCTCTCAGCCGCTATGCACTAGTCGAGGCAGCAAGGTAATCTGCCTTTGCATACACCCCGGAGAGATCCTCGTTATTTTATCAAAACATGCTGAAGAAGGGTTTTCTTGGAAATTGCCTAAGTATGAGTGTTCGCGCTGATTATTACAACTATCATCAACGAGCTAGTTCGAGCTTATGTTCATTCTCAAATTATGATTCTGAAGACTTGTGCTGAGGAGATTGTTTTTAAGGTATCAACTCTATTCCGAGATATGCCATGAAGAAAGCTCTGAGTTATTATTTCTTTAAAAGTTAAATTCAGTTGAGCTGACGAAGAAATCTAAAGCAACATACACGCAGTATAGAAAATGCCCATTCATTTAAACTGGTATAAAAAAAAAATTTTGAAAGTCCTAGCTCGGAGGGGGATTGGCTTCTGTAAGACCGATCTCAATGAGCTGAGAGGCGGTAGATGGGGTCGGCTGAAGACCAACATCCTGGGTAGGACAAACCGAAGGTTGAGCCTCAGCATCCCCCCCGATCTGAACGTTAGCAGCCCCGGATGAGTCGATCTCGGCAACTGGCATCAATGCATCGAGCGGAGTGGCAGCCACGGCGTCCTCAGCAGCCTCGGTAGCGTACTGTTTCACCTCCTCGACGGCCTCCGCGCCAAAGAAGGAAAAGTCCATCTCGGGGTGATTCAGCCACAAGGTGTACAAGAACGACGAGCAAGTGTCGGACCTGACCTCTTGGCATGCCAAGTTCATCCGAGCTTCCACTTTTGCCCTGACATCATCGATGGTCTTCTTCGCGATCTCCTCACACCGGGAAGCTTGTTCTTCAGCTTCTCTCCGCTCCGCCTCGGCCAATCTCAGCTTGTCCGAGGAATCCTTCAGACGATCTTTAACCTTATTGAGCTCGTCGGAGAGCTCCAATTTGGCAGATTCCCACCGACTCCTCGCGCAGCCGAGCTCCTCATCGAGTTCTTTATTCTTCCGGGACGCCTCCTTTAGGCGCGCTCCTGAACTCTCGAGCTCCTTTCGGACAGCGAGAAGCTCGGTCCGCTGGGCCTCTTTCTCCTTCTCGAGCTTTATTAATTCGACTTCGAATGCGACCTTTGCTGCCTGAAGCCGCCCTTCAAAATCTTGCCGACACCTTTTGGCCTTCATGGCGGCAAGAGAAGTCTGCAAAATACAGAGTATTAAAAGCAGATAAGGACTTGAGAAGAAAGAAGCTTGGGCATACCAAGAAGCTATGACGGGCGATGTAGTTGTCAAGCGCCTCCCCCATCATCTCATCCCTGTCCAAAGACCTCGCGGACGTGCCCACGATCTCGGACATCTCGTCCATGAGGGCGTGGAAGAAGACGGATCCGGGCATCGATTCCTGCGCGGGCTCCTGATTCGCCCCCTCCTCGGAAGCTTTGGCCCTCTTCTCCCTGCCGGCCTCGCGCTGCTGCTCCGGCCCTCTCTTCGACCTAGCAGCGGGGGGGTTGGAAGATTCCTTCGCAACCTCCTTTCCCCGAGCTCCGGTTGGCCCCTGACTATGGGCGGCCGGAGCTCGTTGTTCCTGCCGCTGTTGAGGTTTTTGTTGCTGGAGTTGAGGGGCGTGCTGTTGTTGCTGGGGTTGCGGCAGCCGAAGTAGCACCAGGCCTAGCCCCTGGCCTCTTCCGCTCGACAAGGGCGAGGTTCACCATATCCTCGCCTTGGCTGCTTGACGCGAGCGTTCGGAAAACAGACGGAAGGACCTTCGCACCTAGGACCCCGACACGATCCCCTTTTATGACCAAGGTATCAATGGGAGGAGCGAGCTCGTGATTCCTCAAAAGCTCGTCAGTAATCTCGAAGTTCTCCAAGCCCGGGCCCGCAACAACGAGCTTGTCCAGAACTCCGACCTCTTCGTCTGACAGGAGTGGCTTTCCGCTTCCGAGATCTGCACGGCAAAGCCAAGTATCAGTAACATAAAACAAGCCAAAGCGACCTATACCACTAATGTACCCTTACCAGGAGCAAGCACAAAACTAAAGTTATCAAGCGACGAAAGCGAGGGGCAAGAGACGAAGAACCAACTCGACTTGTAGTCGCCGACGTTGGACTTCCCTTTTGCTTTTTCCTGGGGAAGGATGGCTTTGTATTGAGAAGGGCGAGCTGCCAAATAATACAGCCCATCCTTGGCATTCTTCACGGAAAAAAGAAATCTAACTAATTTTGGGGACGGAGGGAGGAGACCGTTCTCAAGGAACAGAACGGTTAGCGAAGTCAGTTGGGCGTATGAATTCGGTGTCAACTGAAAGGGTGCGAGTTTAATATCGTTTAGGATGGCAAGAAGGTATGGGGGTATGGGGAACCTAAGGCCAGACCCTAGGTGCTGGGGGCTAATGGCTATGAAATTGAGAGGGGGTAAGCTGCGTGAGAGGACGGGGCCGGGACGTATACAAGGCAGTTCCTAGGAAAACGGAACTCCCGAACACAAGACGCCACCTCATAATGCTTAGCCTTAGACGGGAATCTTTTAAAGACCTCGCGCCCTACTCTCTTGTCAGCGACCTCAGCCTCGATCTCAAACTCGGTGCTGGTAGAAGCTACATTAACGACCTCCCTAGACCGTGAGCTCGTACCATCGACATATTGACCTTCCATGGTGAAACAATCCTCAGAGTTCGAAGTGTCGTTTTCTCCTACGATATAGTTGCGGCGCTTTTGACCTGAATTTCCGCAGTGATGGTCGGACATCTACAAAGAAAAAGAAAGCGCAATGAGGTCGCAAGTCGCGGACCAGACCTCAAGAGTTCAAAAAAAAAAAAAAAAACTTAAGGACAACCGCTAAAATCTTTCAGGTCAAGCGCTTTGCAAACGAGATGTCGCCTAAAGCGGAGGGGCTGTAGCTGCAAAACCCGGTATTCCAAGGGGAGCTAATCCTAAGGTCATGGAACCCAGAGGCCCAGCAAACGTCTAACCAAGTCGAGCCGTCTCCCCATAAACAGAAATAATATCAATCGGCAGAACCGTTGATAGTCGAACCGGCAAGGGAAGGCCCCCCATCCGGAGAAGAAAAGGGGAAAAGAAAAGGAACGACCAACTTACCAAACACCGAAGCCGGAAGAAGAGCGATGAACAACTGGAAAACGGCAGCAGATGAGGCTTCGAGAGAAGAAGAAGAAAACAAGAAGGCAAAAGCTGGAAAAGATTTCGAGAATGGCGTAAAAGAGGGAAAAAGTAGACAGCCTCACTATTTATACCAATGCTTCGATCGGCCAACCGTCAGATCTTAATGCAACTCACCGCATACTCCACATCCAACGGCCGCACGATAGCTTATGGGTCCCACAGGCATAATCATGCGCCGTAATGGGGGAAAGTGCGCATTGAATGCGTTATAGACAAGGCGTGCTGCGTGGAACGACGAGATTTAAAACGATTGGTCAGACATCGAAGAGGCGGGGGAACAGCTGGCACGCGTCAGTTCCCAGCGCGAAGATCGCACCGCGAACTGGGGGCTTATGTTATACGCATTTCCCGTACGGGCTAGACTCGCTCTGATGGGCCGGCCCGATCGCCTGGAAACAAGACGGCCCAAACGACCTCACTGGAGGAGGTCGTTTCACTACCAAAAACCGAACTTATAAAGCGACATCTGGCGAACTCCCGACATGCCTTCAAACGAGTTGAAGCCATCTGCGAGCGAACTCTAGGGAGCATCCTTCAGATCGCTGGACCACCGAGGTCGCTGGCCCGAAAACGATCAGCTCGCATAAAGTGGTAAAAACTGTTAAGAAGTCAGAAGTAGGGACCATCCACCGCCACAGCCCATGCTCCTCGAAGATGAAGATCCCACTTACGTTTTTGTACAAATGATAAGGACGGTTTGTCCCCCACTACATCGTCTTTTTATTTCTATATGATATTCAAATTGTAAAGGTCCCCTCGAATATAAATAAGGGGCAGAAGTAACAAAAAAGGGGAGAATAATCAGAAAATCGTCATTCTGAAAGAATAATCAGAGGGCGGACGTGGAGTAGGCATCGTTCTGGCCGAACCACGTAAAAAATCGCTGAGTGTCCTTCATTAGGATCTAAAACTTCCCTTCTTCTCATCGGGACCCATAACTATTCATTACGGCCCAAAAAACGAATCACACTCGACTAAAATTGAACGTCGACGACTATATTATTAAATTAAAATACTGAAAGTAAAGTAGTAACCAATATTTTCACAAACAACTTTACATTGAAGCAGTTTATTGAAGTTGGAACGACAACAAGAACGCTCTTGAAACTTAAAATTGTTTTTCTTTTATTTTACTTTCAACTTAATTTTAAGTGCTAAAAGTCTACTTTTTCTGAATTTATGCTTAACTTAAATTTGTCCATTTCTGAATTTATGTGAAAGAGTATATTTCATAAGTATTATTTAGAGGAGGTAGACTTTTTTAAAAAGAGTTTTAAGTTATTTTTAGTTTTAAAATCTTAAATTATGTAGTGTTTTAAGCTAATGAAAATGTTTAGATAAAATGTATTTTTTATATTATCAGTTATAAAAATATGTGTTTGATAAAACAAAAGTTTAAAATTTTTAGAAGTGGAGAGAGCTGATTTGTTATTCGCCAAGCGAGGGGTGTGGGCCCCATGGCCCTCTCTTTAATTGCCCACATAATAATTCTGGTTATTATAAGTGATGAAAATGACAAAAAGACATACCATTTTTATTTGTATAAATAAATTCATTAAAAAATAATTATAATAAAAACATAATTAATTATACTTTATAATAAAAGTATAACATAATTTTAATTAATAATTTTTTATATATCAAACAATATATTTATATAGTTTAGATTTGTATATTTGTATAAACTTTATATAAACTATTATATTTGTATAAATAAACTATATATATGTATATTTATATATAAAATTTAAAAAAATTAAATGAACTATGCATGTGGATCTATTTTGTCATTGGCAAGAAAAAAAATGAAACTTATAGAAAATAGGTTACATATTGTCTTATTCTAGCAATTTAAAACTCAGAGAAAGAGAAGAGATAATAGCGATGACAACGATAATGGTGACAAGCAATGATAGCATTGGGGATGAAAAACACTGGCACGGAAGATAGGGATATTTGTTGAAATTTTTTTATTTGTTTGAGAGCATATTTATATTTTTTAATTTGTCTATAACATTTTAAAAACACTGGTAAAAAAGATTTTTTTAAGTCTAGCCAACACCTTCTTACTGAATTTTGATATCATTTATATGGGTTTTGTGATCGAGAGCTAAATGAACGAGATTGAATTGAATTTACTTTTGTAATTATTTTACTTTAGAGCCTAAAATACAAGCTTAATCATAATTAATTTAAATAAAATTAGTATAAACTCGAATCAGTTGGTGTTATATATGGAACAACATTACTGCTTGAATGGCATGGGAAAGAATATATCTGATAAGTAGAGTTGGACTTTAGAAGCCTGAGAAAAGGAAGATGACTTGAAGAAGAAGCAAGCATTAATACGAATCTGAAGATTGAAAGATTTGCATGATAGTAGATGTTTACGAATTAAAAAGTACTCTCCTCCACTCAACCACACCATTATTTCATTAGATATGGTGTATGTTGGTTTAGGTGACGTACGTGTAATTTTATGTAATTTTTGCATGATATATTTATTGTATGGTAACCAAAAGTATAAAATATTATTCTTTATTTCTTCTGTGCCGGCGGTTTCTTTCCATTGGAATTTGGAAATGGCCATGGTATGTTGGCAGGTGGAGCCATCACCGATGGCTGTAACCTTTAGTATTGTTCGAACAATGAATGATTTCCTAGCAGTAAAGAATATTGATGATTTGCCGGCAACTATTAACCGTTGATATTGTTCATTATTTTTATCGACACTTACAATCGTCGACAATGATATAGTGTTCATCTTTTTTATCGAATGGTTCTTTACCACCGAAAATGATTTATTTATGAAAAATAATTAAAATCTAAAACAGTTTTTAATTAAATGTGCAATAAATAAATAAAAACAAATTAAATTTATCTTGGATTAAATGACAAATTAATAAAACTAGAAATAAGAGGCATCCAAAAATAAGAAAAAAATTAACAATAAAATGAAATACATCATTCGGGGTAATTTGTTTTTTTTTTTTTTTTTTTGCTAAGGAAGGACAAACAAAAGAGGACCAAAGTAGAAATGAACTTGGGAAAAAAATAAATATATAAACAATTAGCAATTAGATAGTAAAGATAGGAATAAAACAACTAGCTAGGATATAGAACAACTAGAAAACCTTGAGCACAATAATTAAATTTAGGCCAAAAGCTTATATTTTTATCTTGTAAAATCTAAATTTTTCATAGTTTTAAATATGTTCATGAATTATATAAAATCATTCATTTAAATATCTAATCAGTAAATGATGTGCACATATACTGACATGATAATTTTTCGACATCTCTTTAACTTTTTTTCTCACTCTTTGGAGTCTTCTCAACTCTCTTTTTTTTCTTTGATGTCTTCTCCGACATCCTCTCTCTCTCTTTCCAACACCATCTCCTCAATTCCCCTCTTTCTTTGGTGAAGTCTCCAAAATAACACAACAACCAAATTTATTTTTATGACACTTTCCTAATTTAATCTATTACCAATCAGTGAAAAATTAACAAAATTCAAAAGATTAATTCAAAAGATTAAGATCGAGTAGAAACGGAGTGAAAATGCTCCTCCAATTTGTAAGTTTAAACATTTAGCCAATTGGAAAGCAAAATAATTAATATTTAAATTGTGCTATCAATTGCATGTGGGTGTTAAATTTATTTATTTTTTCACTGCACCTAAAGTCATTCAAATTAGAACTCCACATTAATTGGACTAAGACATACTACAACAAAACTATCTTTTTGCTACGATTTTTTTTTCTACGTATCAAATTTCGTAGCAAAATGTCAATATTTTGCTACAAAACTAATAAATTGTAGAGTATTCAAAGAACTTAAAATTTTTCCCACCAAATATAGTTTTTAGCTATGAAAATTTTTACTACGCTCTAAATTTCGTAGCTAAAAGTTTATATTTTGCTACGTAATTATCAAATTGTAGACAATTTAAATAAGCTAAATTTTTTGCCACCAAATATAATATTTTAATACCAAAGTTTATCTACGATCCTAAATTGCGTAGCTAAAAAATAAGATTTTGCTACAAAAATGATTAGATTGCAGTTAAATGATAAGTTTAATTTTTTTAAATTAAAAATAATAAAAATTAAAAAAGTATAAAAAAAAAGCGGGGAACATTTGGTACTAAAAAAAGAGCGGGGAATAATTTTTTTTAAAAAAAATATAAAAATATATAGAAATTAATCGTAGCAAATGTTTCTTCTTGTCCTAAATTTCAGTGAAAACCCCTCTCTCTTTGTGGAAACGCTCCCTCTCTCTCGCGCAACCTTTGCAACCTCCTTCTCTATGCAAATCGTGCAAACCCTCCTCCTTTTTGCAAATCATGCAAACCTTCCCACCCTCCCACTCGTGAAACCTCTCTCTCTGTGTGCAAACCCTCCCTCTTGTGAAAACCATTCCAGAAGGCAGAGTAACCTAGTTCGGTTTGTTGATTCCCGTCAAATCCAAATCCTTAGAGCAACCCGCACCGCGATTCTGTACGCAAACCCAACCAAAGCTTCAATCCTAGCGAAGAACGAACCGTTCATCCTCGCCAAATCCGAAGCCTTCAATCCCAGCGAAGAACGAACTGTTCATCCTCACCAAATCCGAAGCCTTCAATCCCAGCGAAGAACAAACTGTTCATCCTCGTCAAATCCAAATCCAAAGTGGACGAGTCCAGGGAAGAACCAACCTTTCATCCCCGCCAAATCCATAACCTTATTGCAGGGCAGGGACGTCATTCTGGTACATCAATTTATTTCTTTCCCTAAATTGGTTTTGATCTTATTGCTTAGATTCATTGATTATGTTTTAACTATAGAAGCACGTCATATGTTTGATAAAATGTCTAATAAGTGATCTGGTCACTCTTAATCATTCTGTATGTACAAGATTTTAGTTAATTTGATACTTTGTATGTGTACGTGTATATATAACAAATTTTAGCTTTCTCTGAGAAGCAGTCTAATAAGTGAGAGATGGTGCTCAACTCGGTAGCACTTCACTGACTCCATTAGACAATACTGGTAATTCTAAAATATTAAGTTGTGGTTGTAATATGGTACTTATTTTGTGTTATATTTACTTAAATAGTGATGTCTATTGTAGGTTTCACTTCTAATGCAACTAGTACAGGCCGAGGTCCGACAAAAGGCAAAGGCTTAAGAAAGATTAACAAAATAATTAAGAAAAAAATGCCTATACATATTTCCATGGATAAAGGACGACCAGTTGATAGGATTGAATCTGCAAAGCTATCAAGTGAGCTTGGTATTATAGCTCGAGACTTTTTGTCCATGCCAACAAAGTGGAAGGATCTTAAAAACAATCATGATCATTTGACTTCTGCATATGACCGGCTTGATGTAAGTAAATTTGTACTCAATTATTTTTTTTATCCTTAACGATCACCATTTTGTTTTTGTTTAATTTTAATTTAGGTTATTTCAATTATTTGTGTAATAACTTAAATTATTTTGCTTTTATTTTTCTAGATGAGGTTGGATATTATTGATATAGGAGAAGAGGATGTAAGGAAAAAAGTGGAAGATATATTGAAGAATCGAAGTAGGGATCAAAGATATCATCTTCACAAGCATTTTCAAAAATTTAAAACATTAGAAGAAGCAAAACAAAACAAACCCGCTAGGCTTACCCAAGAGAATTGGGATGATCTTTGTGCATATTGGTCAAGCCCCAAGGTTCAGGTGTGTATTACCTTAATGTTCAAACTCAAATTCTGCACTTACCTTTTGGTATTTCACATGATTTTGTTCATGTACAGGAAAGATGTGCGAAGAATAAGGAGAATAGGAAAAAAAGAATTACATCTCACAACCAAGGTTCACGAGCCTTTGTTACTCTTCGAAATGAAATTGTAAGAATTAATTTTATTATTCAATATATATCCTTTATACAACAAGCTTTTTCTTATTGACATAAAAAACGTAGAGTTTGAACGAGCTTGATGGTGAGGAATGTGATCGAATAACATTTTATAAACGCACTTACTATAGTGAAGGGAAAGGATGGATGAGTCCAGCAGCAGAAACAAATTATGTAAGTTACTTCTTTGGATAACAATTTTACATTCTAATTTCAATAATTGATACATAAGTTTTGAGGTTCTAGCATTCTAATTCTTATACTTTTGCAGAATGAAATGCAAGAACTTCTTAGTCAATCAGTTGCTGATGGTACTTCATTAAGTCCATTTGAAATTTATGACATGGTTCTTGGCACAAAGTCAGGATACATCAAGGGACTCGGATATGGACCAAAACCGACAAGAACAACAAACTCAAATACACAAAAAATGTTGGAATTGGAAGAAGCCCTTAGACAATCTGAAGTAGAACGAGACCAATTGAAGGAACAATTGAACACTACTATGGCAAAGTTAGAGCAACATGATCTCCTTTTTAAGAAGTTACTTGGATCTAATTTTGACTCTATCGAATAATTTCTCATGGTAAGTGATTTAAATGTTATCTTATTCCTTTTGTGTATTGTATATGTTGGAATTAGTGGTGTTGTGAATATTTGTGGTGTTGTGAATTAGTGATAAGTGATTTGATGGTTGTTGAGATACATAATGTAAAATAGCAAGAGCACAAAAGATGCAAGTATTGTCTTGAGAAGTTAAAGTAAATGGGGATACATATTTTTAAACTTATCCAAACTTTGTATGTTATAAGTATGCATCATGTGCATGGAGTTTACTTGTTGAACTTTAGCTCACCCATTTATTTTTTCCATGTTTCAGGTGATGAGAGCTAGAGGAGTTGAGATCGCTTGGAGGCAGACTCACATAGTAACCCATGACATAGGATTGTAGTTTTGGACTAGTAGTTTTGAGACGCTTATTCATTATTCATTTATTTATCCATTCTTTTAATTGTTTAATCCTAAAATTTTGAATAAATTAGTTTTGGTTTGGTTGGGGATTTGGTTGGACCCAAATCTACAATTTGGACCGAGTTATTTACTTACTTGGTTAACATTTTTGTTGTTGTGGAGTTGGGGATTGAAACTTGAATTATTTGGTGGTAGTTGAGGTGTTGGATGAGTGTGATTAGGTGTCTTTTGTTGTGTTGTGAATGTAGTGTCCCTCTACAAGTTGGCTAAGTCCAATTTACAGGGGAGACTTTGCCGAAATTTCTTGCTTTGGGATCTTAATTCTATTAGAATTACTAGAGTTATTCTCTTAGTACGTATGCACGACCCTTTCTTTTTCCATCAAAGAGTTGAGTTCAAAAAGTATTTTATTTATTTATTCCTTTGATTTATGTTCACTTTTGTTTTTCAGGTTCTTGCCATGCATAGTAGAGGAAGAAAGCAAGAAAGAAAGATACTTGGGGATAAATTTTCATTGTCAAATTTTTAACTATTTTCATTTTAGATTTTAATGTTGCTATCAATATTTTATGTATTGGTTATATGTACTATCCACATTTAAAACAATTGGAGATTGTGGCTGACATTAATTTTATTTTATGTGATTAATTGAAAGATTTCGAAGTTATGTATTGTGTTGTAAATTTAATCTAAATTGTAAGGGTTGGTGTAGGTTTAGAGAAAAATATTATTTCTAAAATGGGAGATTTTATTTTTTTTGGATACGAAATTGAATTTAGTGATATTGTAGTAGGTTATTAGTTTTATATAGAATTAGTTATGAAAATTTAATTTTTGATTACAAAAATATTGGTGGAGAAAATTAATTTGGTACGAAAATTGGTATATGAATATCAATTGGCTACGAAAATTGGTATATGAAAATTAATTTGCTACGAAAATTTATTACAAAAATTGGTATATGAAAATCAATTTGCTACGAAAATTGGTATAATTAGTTACGATTTGTTGTCGTTAAAAATAAGTGTTTGCTCTACGATTTGACATTCGTAGTAAAATATATGTTATTTGCTACGAAAATTAACATCATTAACTATGAAAATCAACATCATCACCTACGAAAATCGGTATAATTAGCTACGATATATACCGTAGTAGAAAATCAATGTTTTCTCTACATTTACCTGATTGTAGTAAAAAGTGTATTATTCTCTATGAAACCTTAAATCGTAACTAAATACTATTAGTTACGAGACTTTGGCTACGATTCACGCTACGAATAAAATTTCGTAGCTAATTGGTTTTTGCTACGAATATTAAATTTTTAACTACGAAAAATTTCGTAGGGAAAACTAAAATTTGTTGTAGTGATAACTACAAGCAATAGTGAAATAATGGAATTGTCTATTATATGATCTTGCACAATTATCACCCATTTACATTGGGAAAATATTCAACAAAATCTAATTTGACCTACTCAAAGTGATTGTCCTTTTCTTATTTCATGTTTATCATATTGACATGTGTATCATCATTATGTGATGTTTTTCATGAAATATTTCTCCTTCCTACTTCAATTTTTGTCATTATTTATCATTAATTGCATTTGGTGGCAAACTCACTAACCTTAGTGACAATTTTTGGGTTCATTTCTTTATGATTAGCCTGTGTTGCATAGCCCACGTGGCATAACCTATGTGGTGGTACTCTGAATAAATCGCTTGTGTGACGTAGCCTGTCCTTAGGAACTTGTGCGATAGGACCCTTATGCTGCATAGTGAGATTAGTACGTGGAGGCATGTCTTGATTTTATTCTCCATCTACATAATATAAATTTGTACTAACCCCTCACTAAGATGTCCATGTCTTACAACGATATTCTCCTATATCTACATAGTCAAACGTGTCAAATAGCTAAACTATAGTGATACAGGGTGAACAGGCGGTGGAATTTCAATACTGTCATTGCTATTGCCTAATTTTCACTGTTTATTTTCAATTTAAAGAAATTATGTACCATGAGATGTTTAAAGAAGTTATGAAATTGCTATAGCCTTTTAAGTTGTAAGATTTCTATCTGAAGTTGATCATTTAGTTTACTTAAGAAATAATCAATTTTAATTAATACTCATTCTAGTTTATCTAGAAAAATAATAAGATTATATTGAAGATAATTATTTCTTAATTTCAGGTTTGATTTATGTCACGTGCCGTGCTAAAACTCAAAATACGTGCCTTAACTTTATCATTTTTTTTTCCTGAGCTTACTATGTTGAGATAAAATGAAAATTTGAAAAATATTTGGTTAAGAATGTAATTATTGTAAAAAAAAAGTTTTAAATTTCTAAATTCTTACACGCTTGAAAAAATAGAGTGTTACACATATTATTTTTGCAAAAAAAAAATCAAATATAAACCACAGCAAAAGCCTAATATTATCATTATAAATTTCCAGGTGGTATGGGAATAGCCATTAAATATCTTTAACAGCTAAAAAATACACCAGCCGCTTGAAGTATTGTTTTACTAGAGGTTTTAAGAACTGCCGCAAAAAAAATGGACAAGAAAGCCCGTATTTCCTGTAGTGTCCGCTTCTTGCTTCTTATTGGAGGCAATAAGTGAGTCTGGGGGTTAAGAATTTATAACTGATCGGTAGGGTAGAGAATGGGCCATATATCTAGGTTGGAGACAGGGTGAACAAGACCTGATGCAGTCGCCCATTGCTCCTAACCCTAACATTTGCTTGTTTGATGTTGCTATTGCTATACAAATATAATTTTTATATAAAAATTGTTAATCTCAAGAGGACAATCATCAACTTTTGTTGATAATGGCACAATAAGGCAAGTCTTTTTACTCCAAAATTTTAACATTTCAAAACTTCTTAAAGGCCTCTTTTCACCAATTTCTTTTGTTTTGAACTGTTTAAACACTTGTTGAACAAAGCCAGGATCAATTAAACAACTAAAGGAATGGTTTGGTCAGTCAAAAATGTATAGAACTTGTGTTTTAACGAAGAAAAGATGTTTGGTCAACCACATTTAAAAATGTCAATTGACCAAAGAGTTGGACTAGAAGAGTAGTCTATCAATCCTAGTTTAGTCGACCAAAGTTGTAGTAATAGTTAACCAAAAATAGGCAGTATTTTGTATCTTTTCCCTTACCAATATGGTTGACCAAATACACTAGTGTAGTCGACTAAAATTGATAATGCACCTTCTTAGTTTTTTGATATTCTAGAATTATTTATGTTAAACCCTTGATTTTAATATTTATTCCAAAATATATGCTTAAGAATAATAAAAAATACAAACTACTAAAATAAAATTTAAAATCAAGGTGTTAATCGAGTAATATTGTAATATCCCCAATTAATTAAATGAAACTAAATGAATTAAATTAATTAATTTGATTAAACGTGTGTTCTGTGCTCGTCTGCGTGGAAGCCATGAAATGGCCAGCGGACATATTTTTTCAAAGTGAGCAGAGAGGGAAATGGAGAGATGAGATCGAGAGGGAGTTAGTCGAGAGGAAGAGATTGAGAGGGAGAGATCGAGACCGAGAGAGTGAGAAAGAGAGATCAAACGAGGGAGAGAGAAGGAGGTGGCGGCCATGGGAGGTTGGCCGAGCTTTGCTCGGCTATAGCAGCAAAGCGGCAGCAGCGGTGGCGGCGCGGGGCAGCAGCAGTAGCGGCGGCGGCGGCTGGCGGCAGATGGTGGAGCTCAGTCGAGCCACTGGTGCGCTGGTTTCAGGAAGAAGAAGAAGAAGACAGCAGCCGCAGGGAAGAAAGGAAGAAGAAGAAGGAAGAAAAGAAGAAGAAGAAAGAAGAAAAGAAGAAGAATGAAAGGAAAGGAGAAGAAGAATGGAGTTGTAGGAGGGGGAAGACGCAGGGGAGAGGAGGAAGAAGAAGAAGAAAATAAGGAAAGAGAGGAAAGAAAAAGAAAATAAGGAAAATAAAATAATTTTTGAATTTTCTCGGCATAAAAAGTGATCAGATACGTGGGTAAAAATTAATAGAAGCATTATGTGTTTAAATCATAAATTTTATGTGATTAAAATTAATTAATTTGAGTCTCGGTTGTGTTATTTGCTAGGAAATGATTTAATTTACCTCGGGAGCTCGAGAGAGAGGTCGAAATCAGCTGGTTTCCGGCAAGTTCCAATCCATTTCCTCGTATTCTTTAATTTCCGTGAGAAACCCTATGATTTCTCGTATTTTATACCCTCCATTCATCTGTTTCGACCCGTTTATTAATTATGAAATTTGAATTGTTTAATTTAAATTTAATCTATTAAGCGGGCTTCGATGATTTTCTTTAGCATGAGTTAATTTAAAATAAATATGAGACTCGTTGAGATTTTAATTGTGGTGCGCTTACGTGGGATTTTAGACGGCTAAATTAATTATATTACACGGTAGATTCATTTAATTAAAGCTGTGGTTTTATTTATTGCCAGCAAACGTTTTATTTCGTAACGGGAGTGCAAGAAATACAAGAAACGACCGTGTAAAGGAAAGCTCCCGACCCTCTCTTCCTAATCTTTAATTCCCGTGAAAGACCCCGCGATTTCCTATATTTTATCATCTCCCTTACTTCAATTCGGCATCTAGCCTTGTTTGTTGAATTATTATTTATTTGTTTTAATTTAAATTAAATCCGAGGCTTTTATAATTCCATTCGTTGTGACCCTACGGGGGTTTGTACCGCCCCCATTTCTTTCGGAATGATGCTGAACCAGCTTGGGGACTAGGTTCCTAAACGTGCAGGTTTGTTTACTATTTTTCTCGGATTTACTTATCATTTGGTTAGAGCTATTAAGCAGTGGGGCAGGGGTCGACTGTTTGGTGACGTTGGGGTAGACTATTGTACGACCCTGAAGTGGACCGTCAGGCGGACGCTCCTAGTCACTGACCGTTGACCGGTGCCTGGCACAGCTGACTAGCTCTGCCGGTATGTGATTTACTGCATGAGTAGATGCATTATATTATTGTTCATGATTTGATATGCACATGGGTACGGGATGCATGTTGGGATATTCATTTATTGAGTATGCTTGGACACGGACATTCTAGCTTGGTTAGGTTGCATCCAGCGCGAGCATATGCATGGCGTGTGGTTTACTATGTGGGCGGAGCATGGCCTGATGCCTGGATGTATCGGCGCCAGTGTATCACGTTGATGCTCACTACGCCATTGCATTTTTATGTGCATTGCATGGCTACTGGTAGTTATTAGTTCTCAGACGGGAGTACCGTTTCGAGGGAGCCTATGGCTCGGTTGTCGGGAGTACCGACGGGGACGGGTGACAGGAGTATCGGCCCGGGATCGCGAGCGCATGTTTGTGGAGATATTTGTTTCCTTTCAGGGCAGCGGCAGGTTGGTATAAGACTTGGGTGCCGTGTGTCTTCTGTGGGCCCCAAGGACCGGTATGTGCTTTTATTATGTTATACTACTGTGTTGTACCATCTCATGCCTTGTGTGTACCTGGGGGTTTATTTTGGGGAGAGTCTTCTAGTTATGTTCAGCCTTCGACTTTTCTTTTCTTCATGCTTGCTGAGTCTCTCAACTCACTTTGTTTTCCATCATTCCAGGTAGTGCCAGCGTGGGTTTGAGAAAGGGAGTCAGTGTTTAACGACCAACTCGATATGGTGTATAGGCAGTCCCGTCAATCCCTATCAACTCTGATGTCTGAGTAGGGTCTACTTTATTCTTTTATTTTTTACTGTGCCAGGTCTTTTCTCGAGTCTCGTGTACATCGGCACAGGAGTCTATGATTATTTATTTATCATGTGACCGCTGTGCTAGCGGGGTACTCGTAGTGCATGCATGTGTTTAGCTTCGCTTTCGTTGTTCTTATTTTCGTGTATGCATGTCAGGGTGGTCTTTGTCTCGTGTTTCATTATTTTTCCCCTTCCGTAAGTGATCCCGTTCGGGTAGACCAGGTGGTTGGGATATCCGGGCGGGGGTGTTTACATTGTTGGTATCAGAGCATAGTTTGAGTCAATTTTGAGGGACAAGTTCCTGTACACCAAGGTTGTCGGGTAGAGTTAGGGAGGTCTAGGTGAATCAAATAGGTTCAGGCTGCGTCAAGTTGAGTTGTTAATTCATGCGAGAGACTGTGTCCTAATTTATATTCGTGCAAGGGTGAGAAATGCACATTAGGATGGGACTGTGAGGTGGCATGAATAAGATTTATTTAGGACTGGTGCCTGCTCCTAGGTGTTTGGGTAAGAGGTTGGTCTAGCCATAATATATTTGCTTGATATTTGGTGATTTTGAGTGTTCCCAATGGAACTCGGAGGTCTAGATTCTGGTGTACCCTTACCTAATCCGGATGACCTCCCAGTATTGGATCATTTATGGTGTCGGCGGGAACAGGAGTTTTCTTTGGGATGAGGAGGCAGGCAAGACAAAGAAGAGTACCTAGTGAGTTATACGTATCAACTTGACGAGTTGTTTCAAGAGACAATTCACGAGATCTTTTTGGAGACTGTCAGAGACAAGTCTTATTCGCCCGTGAGCACATGAATGACATGTGCAGGCAACTGATTAGAGTAATGATGAATGATGGGAGTTTTCGTTCCCATTAAGATGCTTTTGCTAGGTCAATGAGGCAATAAGCTGCCACTTGGGAGTCTTCCTAGGGACCGGTACAGGATGTGCCTAGGATTGAAGCATTATCTAGCACCCAGTTAGTCCAAGCTACCGTGAGAGTACTGTCACAGCCGCATGAGAAACCTACTGGACCCAGCTCTAGCATAGTTAGCGATGAGGACTTAACTTACTTGGCGAATGAAGCTACCTCGGTTGCCAAGGGTGATGAGAGGAGTTTTAGTTAGTGTGATTAGTAGAGGGGCCATAATGTAAATGCCTGATTGTAAATTATGAGGATGAGAATTGTGTAAGAAACATCAGGTACCATGCTTGAAGGTCTTATGTAATGAGATGTATTTGATACACTTACGAGCCTTGGGATCCTTAGGAATCAAGTAGTCGTTGCTACTAGCAAAGAGTGTCCTAGTGACCTGATGTAATGAATAGTATGGACCTGGAAAGTCACAGGTTTGGTTTGCGATGGACATTTGGGTTGCGGACCGTCTTTGCTAAGACTGAGTGGACCGAACACCTAACTTGTAGTGACCCAACAAGTCCCTAACCAGTGTCTGATAGTGATGGGGATTAGAGATGACATATACCTCATCTAAGGGAAGTGAATTAAGGCAACTTTTAAAACTGCATCTAAGGCGTACGTTGCTCATGATAAGGGCGTGTATGGCTAGATTTTTCCCAGTTGTGAGTGAGCGAGGGATACTCTTGGCTTTCATGAGGATTTACCAGGAAGGTTTCCTTAGTGATGGAATTGATTGAAGGGTTATTACGGAATTGTGGCCTTGGAGTTTACAGCGGTTATGCTGTTTGGAGATTTGGCATCACTACTTGGCTAGGGTGTAGGTGTTTAATTCTCACAGGTAGAGCGGAGTTCAGGTGATGCCGCGATTGGCGTACCGAATGACTAAGGCTGTGAGATTCTGTAATAAATAGGGTAAGACAAAAGTAGTAGCAGACGTTTTAGGCTGCTGTGGAGCATCCGTGGAGTAAAGTAAATTAGAAATAAGAAAACCCCTTTAAGATTGTTGTTGCAGGAGATACTCAGGTGTATGACTAGGACCGAAGTTAATTGCATGTCTAAATCACTGTTGGGTTCTATTGTAAGGATAGTGGTTGCTATGAGTATATTCGGTACTAACCGTGGACCACTTGCCCTAGGGTCAGTTATTGATCGATTAATGGGATGAGAATCCTTTGGATACTGGTCAAGTGGTACATCGACAGGAACATGAGATGGCCTGTTGAGCCAGCTAGAAGAATGTTTAACCCACATATTTCAGGTACTTTCGCTTTTGGGAGACTTATGAGATGCCCTGGGATTAGAACAGTTACTAATACAGTGAGGTGATTTTAGTCGAGCAGACTACAGCGTAGATAACACTGGTTCTAAAGATCATGTCCCAGCTAACGTATAAGGTCTTTAAGGAGGTTAGGATTGGTATTTACCGATTGAAAGAAGGTATGGTCCAATTAGCTATTGGAAGTTAAGATCAGTAGCAAGGACAAGACTTAGGATTGGTGGTCATCGAATAAGTCACAATTGGATGTGCCGATTCCTTTAAGGAGGGGAGATCATCTGGTGACATCTTAGATCTCGAGCTGTATTGAGTGTATAACGTTTATTCCTTGATAGTCCTGATTGACTACCCATACTTATTGGCGGGACCCCGAGCATATGCGACAAATTATGGGAGAAAGTACTGCCGAGAAAATGATGTGTACCTGGT
Source organism: Diospyros kaki (assembly GCA_036245055.1). Lineage (NCBI taxonomy): Eukaryota > Viridiplantae > Streptophyta > Magnoliopsida > Ericales > Ebenaceae > Diospyros > Diospyros kaki. Next base: position 37,035,371 of record BSEG01000010.1, on the reverse strand, counting down.
TAAGAATCAGTTGAAAAAGTCAAACTAAAGGATATTGTTGTTGAATCCTTGATTGAATATGTGGTATCGTCTCCGTGTCCCTATGCTTTATAGGTACGTGGCAGGTCTCAATCACATTACCGAGTCCTAGCCTCTCGTCATGCAAGATGATGGTTCCGCTCTTGTTACTATCGGTTGTATCTGGAATTAGCTGCATTTGCATAGAGCTTGATATTGCGAGTCAGTTTATCATTGAGATTGAATATCTCTAAATTTTGAGCTCTCATTTAGATTGATATGTGGTCGAGATAGTATCAACGGATGTGTGATAAGAATGCGAAATAGCTTTGAGGAACGGTTGAATTATGATATTGTAATAGGCGAACCTTGTTGTTGTAGGTAATATGATTGATGAAGTTCCTTAAGCGGGTTAAGGTATTAGTGGTTATATTGTGTTCTAATTGGGAAGATATGCTGGTATGTTAAGTCAAATTGGATCTATAGTAGATTTTGACTTGTGAGAACTGGAAAATGATGATATGGAAGGGCTCAGAAGATGTGTTAGGTAATATCATGAGAATTGCGAGTTTGTCTTGAGGATATGGGCTGAACACGAATTTCGACGACGAAATTCTATTAAGGAGGGAAGAATTGTAATATCCCCAATTAATTAAATGAAATTAAATGAATTAAATTAATTAATTTGATTAAACGTGTGTGCTGTGCTCGCGTGCGTGGAAGCCATGAAATGGCCAGTGGCCATATTTTTTCAAAGTGAGCAGAGAGTGAGAGACAGAGTGAGAGAGGGAGATGGAGAGATGAGATTGAGAAGGAGTTAGCCGAGAGGGAGAGATCGAGACCGAGAGAGTGAGAAAGAGAGATCAAACAAGGGAAAGAGAAGGAGGTGGCAGCCATGGCAGCAAAGCGGCAGCAGCGGTGGCGACGCGAGGTAGCAGCGGTGGCGGCGTGGGGCAGCAGTGGCTACGGCGGCGCACGCGGCGGGAGGCGAAGCTGGAGGAGGCGGCAGGGGCTGGCGGCGGATGGTGGAGCTCGGCCACGCCACTGGTGCGCTGGTTTCAGGAAGAAGAAGAAGAAGACAGTAGCCGCGGGGAAGAAACGAAGAAGAAGAAGGAAGAAATGAAGAAGAAGAAGAAGAAGAAGAAGAAGAAAAGAAGAAGAAGGAAAGGAAAGGAGAAGAAGAATGGAGTTGTAGGAGGGGAAAGACGCAGGGGAGAGGAAGAAGAAGGAGAAGAAGAAAGAGGAGGAGAAGAAGAAGAAGAGGAGAAGAAAATAAGGAAAGAGAGAAAAGAAAAAGAAAATAAGGAAAATAAAATAATTTTAGAATTTTTTTGGCATGAAAAGTGATCAGGTACGTGGGTAAAAATTAGTAGAAGCATTATGTGTTTAAATCATAAATTTTATGTGATTAAAATTAATTAATTTGAGTCCCGATTGTGTTATTTGCTAGGAAATGATTTAATTTGTCTCGGGAGCGCGAGAGAGGTCGGAATCAGCTGGTTTCAGGCAAGTTCCAATCCCTTTCCTCGTATTCTTTAATTCCCGTGAGAAACCCTGTGATTTCTCGTATTTTATACCCTCCCTTCGTCTGTTTCGGCCCGTTTATTAATTATGAAATTTGAATTGTTTAATTTAAATTTAATCTATTAAACAGGCTTCGATGATTTTCTTTAGCGTGAGTTAATTTAAAATAAATATGAGATTCATTGAGATTTTAATTGTGGTGCGCTTACGTGGGATTTTAAACGGCTAAATTAATTATATTACACGGTAGATTTATTTAATTAAAGCTGCGATTTTATTTATTGCCAGCGAACGTTTTATTTCGCAGCAGGAGTGCAAGAAATACAAGAAACGACCGTGTAAAGGCAAGCTCCCGACCCTCTCTTCTTGATCTTTAATTCTCGCGAAAGACCCCGCAATTTCCTGTATTTTATCATCTCCCTTACTTCAATTCGGCACCTAGCCTTGTTTGTTGAATTATTATTTATTTGTTTTAATTTAAATTAAATCTGAGGCTTTTATAATTTCATTCATTGTGACCCTACGGGGGTTTGTACCCCCCATTCCTTTCGGAATGATGCTAAACCAGCTTGGGGACTAGGTTCCTAGACGTACAGGTTTATTTACTATTTTTCTCGGATTTACTTATGATTTGGTTAGAGTTATTAAGTAGTGGGGCAGGGGTCGACTATTTGGTGACGTTGGGGTAGACTATTGTACGACCCTGAAGTGGACTGTCAGGCGGACACTCTTAGTCACTGACCGTTGACCGGTGCCTGGCACTGCTGACTAGCTCTGCCAGTATGTGATTTACTGCATGAGTAAATGCATTGTATTATTGTTCATGATTTGGTATGCACATGGGTACGGGATGCATGTTGGGATATTCATTTATTGAGTATGCTTGGACACGGACATTCTAACTTAGTTAGGTTGCATCCAGCGCGAGCATATGCATGGCGTGTGGTTTACTATGTGGGCGGAACATGACCTGATGCCTGGATGTATCGGCGCCAGTGTATCACGTTGATGCTCACTACGCCATTGCATTTTTATGTGCATTGCATGGCTACTGGTAGTTATTAGTTCTCAGACGGGAGTACCGTTCCGAGGGAGCCTATGGCTCGGTTGTCGGGAGTACCAACGGGGACGGGTGACAGGAGTACCGGCCCGGGATCGCGAGCGCATGTTTGTGGAGATATTTGTTTCCTTTCAGGGCAGCGGCAGGTTGGTATGAGACTTGGGTGCCGTGTGTCTTCTGTGGGCCCCAAGGACCGGTATGTGCTTTTATTATGTTATACTACTATGTTGTACCGTCTCATGCCTTGTGTGTACCTGGGGGTTTATTTTGGGGAGAGTCTTCTAGTTATGTTCAGCCTTCGACTTTTCTTTTCTTCATGCTTGCTGAGTCTCTCAACTCACTTTGTTTTCCATCATTCCAGGTAGTGCCAGTATGGATTTGAGCAAGGGAGTCAGTGTTTAACGACCAACTCGATATGGTGTATAGGCAGTCCCGTCAATCCCTGTCAACTCTGATGTCTGAGTAGGGTCTACTTTATTCTTTTATTTCTTACTGTGCCAGGTCTTTTCTCGAGTCTCGTGTACATCGGCACAGGAGTCTATGATTATTTATTTATCATGTGACCGCTGTGCTAGCGGGGTACTCGTAGTGCATGCATGTGTTTAGCTTCGCTTCCGTTGTTCTTATTTTCGTGTATGCATGTCAGGGTGGTCTTTGTCTCGTGTTTCATTATTTTTTCCCTTCCGTAAGTGCTCCCGTTCGGGTAGACCGGGTGGTTGGGATATTCGGGCGGGGGTGCTTACAAATATCCTTAGTTAATCGATTAACACATTTTTCACTTGAGTAAAATCTTATATTACTTGAATAATTATTTTAGAGAAGTTCAATTTAAACTAGCATTCAAATATTACTCGAGTAATAAGAATTATTTAGTCAAATAAAATATACTGGGAATTTAAGATTCAGAAGGTTAATCAATTAATCCCTTGACTTAATCGAGTAATCATATTTTAATCAAGTAATGAAATATTTTAGTCGACTAACAGAATTATTTAGTTGAGTATTAATCTTGAGTAGAAAGGTACTTAAAAAGTTAATTAACTAAAGTTATTATTAATCAAGTATTACTTTTTTTAATCAAGCAACATAATTATTTAGTCGAGTATTATTTTTGGACAGAAAGGTATTTAAAAGGATTAATCAACTAAAAGTTATTTTCAATCGAGCATTAACTTCTTTAATCGAGTAACATAATTATTTAGTCGAGTATTATTCTTAATTAAAAAGGTACTTAAAAAGATTATTCGACTAAAAATTATTCTTAATCGAGTATTAACTTGTTTAGTCAAGTAACATATATAATTATTTAGTCGAATAATATTTTTGGAGAAAAAGGTACTTAAAATAGCTAATCAACTAAAAGCCATTCTTAATTAAGTATTAACTTCTTTAGTTGAGTAACAAAGTTGAATAATCGAGCAAAGACATATATATCTCTTTGATAATCATAATTGAATAAAATTATTCAACAATCAAGTAATGAATTACTTAATCAATTAAATGTTAAAAATACTCAAATAACAAATTAACCTTACTTAACTAACATTCTCTAAAATTTGAAAAATATAGCCGTTGTGTTCTTCATTTTCAAACAATCACATAACTTTATTAAATGTTGTCCGAACATTATTTCATTAAAATTATCCATGATTGATGTAGCATTCTACATCGAGCGATAGGAAAGACCGGAATAACTTACTCTAATGGGTCTACGTGAACTTCCTAAGAAGTCACTCATCCTTGAGCTTCCCCAACTCAAGCATGCTTAACTTGAGATTTCGTTGCCTACATTCAGGCCAAAAAGTATCAAGTTGGTGTTATTTTATTTCTTACATTATTCTCGATATATACTAACTTTTATAAGCTCTCGAAGTATTACATTCTCTCCCCCTTAAGTACATGACATCTTCGTCATGCGACCTTACAATCAGTTCCACATCTTCCTCATTTGCATGACCGATGTGAGATTCGCGTAAGGTGTCTATAATTAAGCTTCAAAACCTAATTCTAACAATTACTATGGACAAGAAAATGGATGTTTTCTACAAATTTTCACGTTCAATTTTTTATCTAATGGAAAATTTGTCAAGTGCATCGAAGAAAGAAAACTTTAAATTTCAGGAACATTAAGACAAGAAAAGCAATCTTGAACTCAAAGAAATATTCAAATGTTGATCAAAAGTTCAAAACTCTTTCAAGTTATATTCTTATCTGTTTTTTATTTTTAAGTGTTAGAACTGCAAATGATATACCCTTGTTTTCTAAATCCAAGTGAGAAGCCTATTTGATATAGTGTGTATAATTTGGGAAAGCTTCTCCAATGTAGTAGAATAGTTTGTTCATGACGTCAAACCACTCTTAAGTATTGTGTTCTACATTATTTTTTTTCTTTACATTTTCATTAAATTCTTTTGTGTGAACTTAATTTACCCCCTTTCTTAAATTAATCAATCTTTTTAGTTTCAATAAGAGTAGATTGATCAACCAAAGCTTTACTTAAGGTAGCAAAAAAATCTACCAACACAATTTTTAGTCGCAAAAAGTCTAATGTCATATTTATCTTAAAGTAGCGTTTGTTAAAATGAAAAAAATAAAATTATATCAAAACAATGTTAAAATGTTTTTTAGACAAAAATATAAAATCATCAAAATAAGACTAAAAGTATTCTAAAAGTTTTTTTCAAATTATTTGTTAAAATATTTAGAATACATTAGAGGACATATGAGTTATTTTTTCTTAATTTGTAAGGTCTAAAAAAAATCTCAAATATGAAGTCACGTGACTTTTTCTCCAAATATTGTTAAATAAATTTAACAAATACAATTGAAAACATTTTTATCTGGAATAATTTCTATATTCTACTTTTTTTCAAACTATATATATATTAGTTAACAAAATACTACCTAATAATACTATGCACAAAAATCATGTATGTGTAAAACTATTATTTTCATTAAATAGAAAAAAAACATTAACTAGAATGATATGTTTTCTATATGTATCCGTAAGAAGACCATATATATATGCGCGCGCGCGCATAGGATGAAATGATCAAATTATTTTGATAATATTTTTAAGGCAATGTAATAAGATAATTATTTTGACATCCAACATTCGTAATGGCTACGAACATTTCCGATGCTCTTAAAAGGTTATAGAGACAAAGATTACAATGGGACATTATACGGCTTTGGGAAAGAGATTACATAAGTACTATATAAATGAGCTCAAAATAAAATGTCTCTGCCTTGGATTTGCTCAAATTTGACACTAGGCTAGACCCTACCACTACTAGCTTGTTAATTAGATTAATACTAACTTGGGATCATAACTTTACATAACAAAGCCGGAGAACATTGCCGAAACATCGTACCGATCTCCTTAATCACCCTCGTTACCTTGAATTTTTCGGTTTCAGTTTGGAATAACGAGGTGGGTTCGACATCATTGAGATAATCAACTTTCCCTTCTGGCTTCAGCTTTCATGGCTGAAATTGCGAACGCCATGCCTCGTCACTGTTGCAATCACATCCACTTAGATGGAGAGGTTAAACAAATCCATGTTTTAGAAAGACGACTTTTTCTGAGTAAAATATTAGAAATGTCAACGAATTGTGATTTTTTCCGGGTGGGGTGCCGGCTTGGATTTCACCTTTCAATGACATGACTTGAAAGTTAATTCAATCTTAATTATTTTTTTTTAGTTTTAGTTAATTTTTTTTTCTTGAAAGCAGTTTGATTTTCAAGGAAAGTGCTCTTAATCGCTTATTTATCCAACCTCTTGTAAGCTTTTTGGTGTTATAGTTTAATGATCATATATTAGCTGAGTGACTAATATTGTATTAAAATGTACTTATATAATAAAAAAAATTATTGATACATGTTTATTTTGATAAATTTTTAAATAAATTTTATATTTATATCTAATTCTTATGCTTACTTTTAATTGAGATCGGAAGCAATTTACATCCCTACAGTGTTATTGAGATGTGGCCACAAAAGCGTACATTATGGAGTCCTATTAATGGGCAACAATATCAATAAGCTTTATCTCCATTGAAAATGAAATTGAGTTCATTTGAGTCACTTTATCGACATTAAATTTGAATTTAAGAAATTAAATAAGATATATCTTAACGAAATTGACTAAAGTTAATTACATAAATTTATTTTTTGATATTGTTGAGGGCAGTAAAGCCAAAGAATAAGTGCATCACCAAGAAGACATAAAGTGGAAGATCCTTCTTCTATGGGGGGGGTGGGGGGGTGGGTTTGTTTTTTGCATTGACTGGCCGCCCTTTAAGCAGCACAAAGTGATGTCACAAAGCCAAGAGAAAGTGAACTCCGCTGCTTCCTATGCTTTGGGGTCCAGCAAATACTTGGTTTAACTGCGTGTCTTCTTCTTCTTCGTCATAATCTTCTACTTTTCCTGTCTCTTTTTTAAATCTGCATTCGCACTCGACCCTATGCTTCCCTTTTAATCTCCACAGAAGAGTCCATGGAGTCAGATCGGGAATGGAATAGAATAGAAGTGATGGAGAATGTGATCACAGGAAAAAGAGAACATACAGTGACCCAGTAACTTATCTCCTCCAAATAAAATAACCCAAGATTGCACATGTATGCTTCTACGAAAGCCAATTAATTTTGTCTTAATTAGGTGAATTAAATGAGCCTTGGGGTTGATGCGAGTGGCTCCCTCCACCTCAGGTCAAAGGCCTTGCATTTGGTGAAATTCAGAAATTTTTATTTGTCATCTTCCCCAAATCTCTCAATTTTTTTAAAATCACTGCCATAAATTACAGTCACTGTTGTTTCAGACGCTTATGACTTTCTGGGAATCACATTTATTTCCATAACCAGCTCTCTTTCTCTACGTGTGAATTTGACTTGCAGGTTTTCTTTTGCAGTGAAATTAAAATCTCCATCACACCCTCAACCTAAAAACCTCAAACAAAATTTTGGGTGAGAGATGGGAGGGAGTCTTGGCACCATACCCTTAAGCCAAACTACAATCTTGGTGAGTTTTCCCTCACTTTCCCGAGAAAATATGGTGAGTTTTCTTTCTCCATCCCAGCAACCATATTTCCCCTCTCAGCCGCCACCCCCTCCTCCTCCCTCTGGCGGCTTCAATTTGGACACAAAAGTGAGCCCAAGCATCCTCCTCATCATCATAATCCTCGCCATCATCTTCTTCATCTCCGGTTTGCTCCACCTCCTCGTCCGAATCTTACTGAAACCTCCGAGCCGAGACCCTGACGATTTGGACAATGTCACCGCCCTGCAAGGCCAGCTGCAGCAGCTCTTCCACCTCCACGACGCCGGTGTTGACCAGTCCTTCATCGACACACTACCCATCTTCAACTACAAAGCCATCATCGGCGTCAAAAACCCCTTCGATTGCGCCGTTTGTTTGTGCGAATTCGAGCCCGACGATAAGCTCCGATTACTGCCCAAATGTAGCCACGCCTTCCACATGGAGTGCATCGACACCTGGCTCTTGTCCCACTCCACTTGCCCCCTTTGCCGCGCCAGCCTCCTCGCCGACTTCAACAGCCATGGCTGCTCCCCAATCGTCCTGGTTCTCGAATCCGGCGGCGACAGTTCTAGAGAAATTGTTTCAGATTCAAACACCAATTTGAGTTCGCGTTTCAGGGATGGATTTTCAGCCGAAATACAGGCCAAGGAGGATCCGGATCAGCCGCCGCCGTCGGCTGGAGATGAAAAAGTTGTGCTTGTTAAGCTCGGGAAGTTTCGAAATGTGGACGGTGAAGGCGAAGGTAGTAGTAACAATAACATAGACGAAAGAAGGTGTTTTTCGATGGGGTCTTTTGCGTATATAGTGGATGAGAATTCATCGTTGCAAGTTCCCATTAGAACCCCAATGAAGAAGCAATCGAGCAAGAAGAAGGCTTCTCTTCCATTAACGCCTGGTCACCGGCCGGCAATGTCTGAATGCGACTGTGATTCAAGAAGAGGGTTCAGTGGCTTTGAGCCATTGAAGAGTATTGACGGAGTTGGTGCTAAGGGAGAGAGCTTCTCAGTGTCCAAGATTTGGCTTCGGGGGAGGAAGGAGAAGCCTAATCCGGCGGCCGTCGAGTCGTCGAGAAGGGCGGTTTCTTTCCGGTTTCCGGTGCACTGGAATGCGGCTTCCGGCGAGGAGTTGAAGGGTAAAGACGGTGGGAGTGGAACGAGGAGAGCTGTCTCTGAGATCGACTTCGGGAAATGGGAAAATGGAGGAGGGAGCGAATTGGGTTTTGATGAAGAAAACCAGAGCCGCAACAGCTTGGATTCTCAGGCAAATCCGCCATCTTTTGCGAGGAGAACTCTGCTCTGGCTCGTGGGGAAACAGAACCAGAACAAGGTTGTTCACTCATCTTTCTCACCCAATTTCTAGCTTATTTTCTTAGTTTTTCTTTACTATTTATATACAATTTCTCTGCAATTCCATTGTTCTGAAGGTAAAATTGGTAGTTGGGTAACAGAGAAGGAAAAAGATTACGAGTCTGAACCATGAACAGAGATCTGAATACAAAAATCTGTGCTTTGCACTTGGAGTTTCTGGGCTGTAGCCATATTGATGATAGTGGAAGATTGTCCTTTCGTTTCTTCTTGTGTTTGCGTGATCCATTTGTCATTCCATGTTCATACTCCTTGACTTGGGCTTGAAGTGATGGCCAACTAAAAGAGCACGATCTAAATGAAACATCTTCATCCTTCACCGATTAGATATTAGATGATGAGTTGGAATGCATCTCATTTCCCTTGTGTTCCCACTTAATTGATTTCTATTTTTTTCAATGCTTACTAAACCCTTGATTTTTGCTTTTCATTTTAGTCATGAAAATAAAAATTGAACATGTGTTCTTGAGATAATCATACTTACGTGATCTCTAATATTCGTGTTCTCGATTACGTCAGGAGAAGTAAATTATAGGTTGGACTTTTGACCCTTACACAGTGTGATGATTGAATTCATAATCTATCGAATTAACATCAGCATATTGTTTATCTGACTGCTCGACCTATGCCTTAAAACTTGAACATGTATTCTTGTTTTACAAATCAATTGAGTCTATTGTGAAATTTGGTTTAATTTCATTTGATTTTGGGTTTCCTCTTGTTTAATAAAGAGTCAATCTTTAATCAGGAGCTTATATAAGTGCTCAATTATAGGTTCATTCTAAGGTAATTGTTTTTACAATGGAGGCTTTTTTTTTTAATTAGATTATTTATATTATTTAAAATTTAAACATCTATTAGAAAACACTACTTTTTAGAATTTATTGTTGTCAATTTCATTGTAATATATGGTTTTGATTGTTATTTTTTGAATGATTTTCCTTTTATCTCTTTAAGTTTTTGGATATTAACCTAATCAACTATCAATTTTTAACCTTCAGAGGTCTCTTAGCATCAAATTTCTAAGCTTTTAATCAACCAACTCGAGTTAAGTCAAATCTGCATTCAAATCTAACAAAGTTTTAAATAAAAAAGTTTGAAGTTTTACTAACTTAGATTCAATTGTTTCCATATGGGCATGTTCTCAAAATTATAGAAAGGATTGCAAAAGCCTAGAAAGAAACACAAAAATCAAACGAAGGGTGTTGATGATGTTGCTAAAACTTATTTATTCCAGGTGGGGAGCGGGTTGTTGTACTTTGAATTGAATCATTTCAAAGAGAGGAAAGGAAAGGATAGGGAGGGTAGACAGGTTTTTAAGAGAGCTACTAAAGGCACTGAACAAGCGGTGGTTGTGGCCTTCATTGCAAGGCTTGTGCTGTGGATTGGTGTCCACTCTAATAATAATAATAATAATAATTGGGACAACACCGGAGTCTCCGAAACTATAAATCTCCCTTTTTTTTTTTATTGGTAATTCTAATTATTGTTTCAAAAATAATAATTAAATTTTAATAAATGTACTTTTTTTAAAATTAAAAATAATACAACTTATTTAAGAATAAACTTTCTCTATTGAAACTAATAATTACTCTAAAAACAATAATTAGCATTCTTTTTTTTGTTTTTTCTTTTTGTTTATTAATTATTTCTTGCAATACATATATATATATATATATATATCACTTCCTTGCAGTTGCAGAGACATAACCATTAGTAGACAAAGGAAGTCATTTGTGGCCACATCGTGACAGGCTGTTTGCATTTATTGGAACCCAATTTTATATGGCAGGGTGTCCATTTACAATAACTCTCGATGGACTCCCAATTTAATGCCTTCTTGTGATGTTTGCGAGCTAACGCCACCACATTAATTTTTGTATAACAAAAAATCTCCGCAGCCCCATTTATAAAATGAGTAATGTTAATTGAGAAATGTTGTATCCGTAAATAAATTTAATAAATAATTTATGTTAACTATTACTTCTCTTGATCTTAAAAAGTAATATTAATTAAGGTTCTTAAGGACATTCCTTAAGATATAATTGTTATGTTATAGGTAAAAATTTATTAAAAAACTAAAAAAAATCCAAAATAATTTTTTGAACTAAAAGGTGTAAATTTTTCATATGTAAGGAGTCTCACACAAACATACAAATTAAATAACTCTAACATTCAAAAATTTCTCTAAGAAGATAAATAATTATCTATAAAGAATTCAAATTCTAAAAGGATTTTGAAATATTAGGATAATCATCATCTATAAAAATCCTAATTCCAGTTAGATTAAGAGAAATCAGGGTAAACATTTTCTATAAAAATCTTAATTTTAATAAAATTAGAAAAAGTTAAGATAAATGTTATTTGTAAGAATCATAATATTAGATTACTTAAGATTACTCCATATTTTTTTATAAATAAACAGAAATTCATTCTTAAAAATGTATGTTTCTAATATTAGTTTCAATACAGTTTTCAATATCTTAAGTGTTTGACTTAAGTATTGAAGTGTTTATGCGAAAACCTCTCCGCACCCTCTGATTGTTTCTTTCTTACAGATTCAAGTGGTTTGACGACGATGTTTTTAGTTAAATAAATTTATAGTTATAATTAGGCAACAACAATAATAAATGTATTTTTCAAACAATATGCATTTATTATATATTCGTTTTTAGTTCTTAAACACTCTTATTGATCGATAACAAATACTTTATTATATTTTGAAATACTTTACAAGGAGTTTCCTAAAGCTATTGCATGTTATTTTCAGTCCTAAGCATTTTTATTGTTTGACAATAAATACATCATAAGTGAAAATATTTCATTAACCAATAAAATTATTATAAGTTTGAGAATAAGGTCCACACATAGTGCACCTTAATTAGCATTCCCCTTTAAAGATTCATTTTTGGTTTTCCTAATTAGTGAACTGGAGACAACGTATTTGGGAATTGGTTTCAAAAATGGATTAAGATGTCATATTGGTTTAGCTTTTAAGTATAGTTGTCACCTGTAAATAAAAGCTACATGTTAAAAGATTTTTAAGAACACTTGGGCTTGACCTCGGGGTGTTTGGGCCGGTGGTAAGTATAATGGGCAGGCCTAAGACAGTTCAAGCATAGCCCAAACCAAACATCACTAAACAACCATAATTGGATGGCCATATTATTCCCAACGAATGGTCCTCAATTAATCACATTATTATAGGACTGAAATTTTTAGTTGTATATCATTATTCTTTAAGATAGTGTTTGTTAATCAAAATATAAATAAAAAAAAGTGAGATATAGAAAACATCTCATATAAAAGTATTTTCTATTATATTTGTTAAATTTATCTGAAAAAAAGTCATATGATTTCTTATATTGAACTTTTCAAATAAATTTATCTCTCCCTTTTCAAATAAGTTATCTTGAACACTATAAATAAATTATTTTGATACAATCTTATTTTACTTATTCTAACAAACGCTACCGACATAAATTAATTAGATTTGATATTTTTGGAGTTTCACTAAATCATAGTTTGCATGCACATGTTTTAGAAATTATGCTAACCTTTCTTTTGTTAAACAAAAGTTAAGAAATCTAAGTAATTATATAAAATGTCCCTCTTGGTATAAAATGTAAGAATTGACCAGCATTTAACATTTTTTTTTTTTACTATTGTTCATGGTTGACAAATTTATAATGATAATCACTGTGAATATTATTGATATAGAAAAAGAAAAAAAATTGAACCAAAGATTTGAAAATATAATTACAAACTTGGAAGAAGTATAGGAATGAATACACACGTATGCATATATTGTTTGGAAATGCAGCTTGTTATAATATTAATTAAGAAGGGCATCATCCATGGACACATAAGCATATCCATGATCCATCCATGCAACTTAAGCTTCGTATTTCTTCGTCACTAACTACTCTTCCATGGTTTCCTTAGCTTAATTAGTACAAACTTCAAACTTGTTGGCCTTTCAAGGCTTTGGCACTCCCTTGATTGCTCCGGATTCTGTACTTCCGGCCACACGCCGCCTTCTTGTTCCATATGGCCTTGTCTTGGTAGCCGCCATAGCTTGCAGAAGCTGGTGAGATACGTACACAAACAAATGATAATTAACTATCATTATAAAATTACACAAAAATAACTCATTAAAATTCATGTGTTGAAACGAAAAGGTCAAAAAGAACTTTTATGTAATATATATATAGTGCAAAAGAGTCATTATTATATCATTTTATTTGATTTTTTTTTGTTAAACAAAAATTGTATTAATTAGTAGTACCCAAGAAAGTCAGACAAGATATAGAAAGTGGCGGTTCCTGAACTGCATATGCTAATGTGCCGAAATATAGAGCCAGTCCAACCACCATCAAGATTTTCATGCTAATTTCCATTTCTTGATTTTCTTTCCTTCCAAATGTCTCTAAATCGGTTCAAATCTATTGCCTTGTGGTCCGGTCGAGGTTAATGGAGGGTTGATCTCTTTTTGCAAAAGAAATTGAAGTAGCAAAGAAAGCATGTGTTTTACTTGATGAGAGACTTCTAAATTTTTAACTTTCCAAGAGTGACATGCGCTTTATTTACTTGTTTTTATGTCTATCTTCCATTGCAGTAAGATACACAATGATGCCAATTTGGATCTTTTATCTAGTAAAAAAAAGAAATAAGGTAGTAAAAATATTCCAATATTGCAACATTTGGAAATCTCTCCTTTGGTGGGGTGGCATTTGTAAATAAAATGTTTCTATGAGTTTGAATGGATGGAAATTGGAAACTTCAATAGGTCTTTGTGGATGTATAGCCTATGCTATTTTATTGCAAAAACCACCCTAATATTATACTATTTTATTAAAATTTTAAATATACTACTTTATTTTTGGTATATAATATGTATTTTATTATATGTAATACTATATGTCAATATAATAATAATATTATATAAACAATAGAATACATAATATATTATTATTACTATGTAATAACAAAACGTGTATTATTACATAAAATTATATATAATATTATATATATTTTTTATTTATAAATGATAGATAACAATAACATATTATAAGTTATTGTTTTATAAGATATATAGTATGAATAACTCTATATATTTTCTTGTATTATATTACATATTTTATTTATATATTTATACATAACATATATACGTAGAAGTTTATAATATAGGAATTAAATCACATAAATACATATGATATATTATATCATAATATAATCTGTATTATATATTATAAAAATAAAATATATAATATATATTATATGTGACCTTATTTTGTATTATCAATATTTAATAAAATATCTTTTAAAAAACATAAGATTTCATTTTAAATGAAAGGGATATTTTCAAAATTTTAAAGTATTTTCAAGAAAAGTGTCAAAAGCACCAAACACAACAATTAAGGTTACTTTTTAAAAATTTTAATTCATATCTTTTTATGCATACTAAACACAAGAATCTTACTTTTCCATGAATATTATTAAGAGTCACCTTTCTTTATGAGAAAATAAAAGTTCGAAAGACATCAAATGCTGCCAGCCTTCTTGGATATGACTTTGGAATATTGTGAGAGCAGATGTCTGTATCTTAAAATTTTAAATTAAATGAGATTAGATTTTCTTTTGGCAGATAAAATAAAAAAAAACGAGTTAGTGTGACTCGCATTAGGTAAATGTTATCTTACTCTATGTAAATAAAATAATATTTTTATATATATATATTATTGACATGTGCATGAAAAGACCATTCAAAATATTTATAATTATAAAATAATCAACTTCCTCCACAAACACTACCAAAATAGGCCAATTATTTTCTTATTGACCAAGAACATAAAATTCCCTCCTTGATAAAAAAAAAATATAGATTTGACCAACATTAAATATTATTAATATTAAAAGTATCAAAGCAGTCATGTTAGGCCTAGGACTTCAGGACCTGTCGCTTAACATTGCACGGCCCTAAAGCCCAAAAGCCATGGTTATGGACTTGTAAGTAAAGAATCTATTTTTTTAAAAAAGTTCAAAGTTGTAAGTTGTACCTTTTTATGTCAAAATTTTGAAATAATAAAAATATATATACATTATTTTAGTCTAATATTTTTTATTTTGTATATTATAATTTGTAAATAAAAGTTTGTATACAACTAAATATAAAAACTTTTTATTATTAACATTCTGGGACAATAAAATAATTTAAAATTATTTAATATAATATAAGTGTAAGCATGAGTAATCAGTTATCTAGAGTTGTGAATTATGATGGTTTAATATTTGTCATTACAAAAATTATATTATGAAAAATTTAGTAAGTTTTTAGTTTCTCCAAGATTACATTGTCATTATTTGAGTAGATATATTTTTCTTATTATTGTGTCATCACGGATTCAAATTTGTTGAGTTTTAATTACGTTTAACTTTTTTCTTAATTTTTATGTGTGATTCATTAGAACAAAGATATAAAGCACATTACAACTTATTCAAATATGAGATATTACAATTTCATTAGCAAATATATTACTTATTAATTGCCAACTAAATGATCCATTCATTTTTTTATATAATAAAAGACATATATGACATCTAATTAATGCCATTCTTATCTTCTACTTGATCCATGCATTTAAACAAAAATCTCTTTTCAAAACAACTAGAATCAGGATCAGTCTCTATCTCTCTATAGCTTCAAACCCTGAAAATTCAAGATCAAAACAAACAACCACGTCAGGTTAAACTCTATTATGGTGTTTTTGTTACCAAATCTTTGGCAAAGCTTATAATTAAGGGGAAAACAAAATTAAGGTTGGCTTACTCTTTAAACTCGACTATGATGGATGGGGCCAAAGGGTTGCCAATTTTGACATAGACTTCCTTGGGGAGGCCGAAGGTGATGCCGGAGTCCATGCACCTATCCACCACTAGCACAACGGTTGAGCTATCGATACAAGGGTTTAGAACTTCATAATTGCTCCCAACGCATGTCAACCGAAACTTCTTCCCACATCCACTTCCGTTCTTCCAGAGGGAGTCGCCCACTGCTGCTAATAACTCACTAGAACTATTGTTCTCCTTTCTACACGCGGCCGCTATATATCATTCAAAATTTCATCCACACATAGTTAGTTCTAATTATATAATAAATAAATTTTTAATTATATAATGAAAGCATGTAATTAATATATAAAATTTTGATATGTTGAGGTTATATATAATTATTAACAAAAAGATCTATCATTAAAATTACCAAAGATCACATTTTTTTTTATAAGAGATATCAACAGAAATATTATTTTCATAATTAATTAAGCATATCATTTTGTATATAAAATTTTATAAAAGAAATTACCTAATACAACATTAAATACTCATAATTATTCCCTCAATTTCTTCAGAAATGTATTGCATAATAAAATATTATATATGCATTTTTAATTAACATTTCTATCAAGTACAATTAGCTAGCTAGATTGACATCTCTACAAGAAAACCTATCATAATCTTAATTATTATAATTAGAAAATTTTAAGACTGCCTTCTCTTTGCTTTTCAATTTTCAATTTCGAGTTTTGAATTCATTTTCAATTTTCTTTTTTAGTAGTCTGTTTTTAGAAAATTGAAAACACGTTCTCTTTGTCATTTTGAAAAACTATTTCTCAAAACAAAAAATTAGAAAACGCGTTCTCTTTGAAATTTTGAAAATAATTTTTTAATAATATTTTTTACAAAAAATTTGATTATTCAGTAAATTAGAAATATTTAATATTAATATATTATTAAAAAAATATATACATTTTAAAGTTAATGATTTTTGTAATATTTTTTACCATTACAAAAGTAAAATATGAATAAATATATAAATAAATGTGTTTTAAGTTTAGAGTTTGTTTTGGATGAAAACACTCAAAACAACTTTTTATTGTTTTGAGTTTTCTTTACAATTTTTTTTTTGTTTTCAAAAATATATTTTTAAAACACAGTAAAGAGAACGCATTTTCATTATTTTAAAAAATTAAAAATTAAAAATAATTTAAAAATAATAAAGAGAACGCAACCTTATTATTTTATCATTTGAAGTAAAAGTGTCAAATGAGTCTTCTGGTTCTTCTTCAAGTCTAGTGAATCTCTCAAAAATAGAAGATTTAATGGTGCTACCTCTAAAATTTAGCAGAGAATATGATCTATTCCGTAAACAACACTTAAGTTTGCAGAAAACAAATTTAGATCGATGGTTATATTTTTAAAATTTGATAATTAGATGTTAAAAACGTCTATAAAGAAATGTAGAGTTACGTAGCAATAAAAATAAATGTAGAGTTAAGATAAAAGATCTTGATACTTACAAAAAAAAAAAAAAAACTTTATCAAGTATCAATCTTTTATTATATTTTTTTGAAGAAAATTATTTTAAAAATTATCCATCTCTTAATTTAATATGTTCAATATTTACCTAGAATATAATATAAAAAAGAAAAAATTGTTCTTACTAACTATATACATCGTGAATTCAAACCGAGTGTAATAAAAGTGTTAAACTTAATAAATAATTATTAAGGGATAGGCTAGTGAGGTATGTCTCTAGAGTCTCCAAACTCTTGAATTTAATAAATAATTATTTTAATTTTATTATTAAAATAAAATTAATAAATTTTTAATTTTTATTAAGGGGTTGGGGACCTCTAAATCAATGACGGCCTAGGACCTCCCAACCCCTTGAGCTGGTCCTGATCTTGTCATGGTCTAATAATGACGGGTTATTTTTTTGAATTTCCAAACTTATCTTTTGTATTTTGAAAAATTATTTATAATTTTGCAAAAATGATAAGAGGAGGAAAGAAAAGAACTCACCCGAAGGAATGGAGCGGACGTAGGCAGTTCCATATTCTGCAGCCGGAGCCCCCCAAACGAGGCTGGAGAAAATGGCAAGAATAACGAACGCAGAAGCTTCCACAGCCATGTTCTTGAAACCTTCTATGTTCTATGAAACAAGACAGAAACTTTGGATCTCTAGCAAGCTTTTGGCCACTGTTATTGCCATGACCTGAGACTCCAGATACCCCTTTTATAGAAGAACCTCTTGGCCCACATGCCTTCAATACTCCAAAAAGCCTCATGAACCACATGCATGCACTTAATTTCTTAGATAAAGCGTGATTACTATGTCAATTAATGTTTTACTTGATTTAGTGTATTTGAAATTGTATATGTGGAGAAGGGAATTCTATTTCATTCATGTCAATCTACTGTACATGCCAGGGAGATTACAACTCACATCCCTAATAGATTGTGATGTCCAAAGAATCATCAATCTATTGAAAAAGGAAACAAATAAAATCAAAAAGCTGTAAATCCTCCTAGATGTAATCCTAGCTGTACAAAGCCTAAAATAGAGAAGATTTTGTAAAAAGAAGAAGGAATATAGTAGTAAAAATATTCCAATATTGCAAAATTTGGAAATCTCTCCTTTGAAGGGGGTGGCATTTGTAAATAAAATGTTTCTTTGAGTTTGAATGGATGGAAATTGGAAACTTCAATATGTCTTTGTGGATGCATAGCTAGCCTATGCTGTTTTATTGCAAAACCCCCCCTAATATTATACTATTTTATTAAAACTTTAAATATGCTTCTTTATTTTTGGTATATAATATATTTTATTATATGTAATACTATATGTCAATATAATATTATTATTATTATATGAACAATAGAATATATAATATATTATTATTACTATAAAATAACAAAACGTGTATTATTACATACAATAATATATATCACATTTTATATTATATATTATATATTTTATTTATTAATGATAGATAATATATTATAAGTTATTGTTTTATAAGATATATAGTATGAATAACTCTATATATTTTCTTGTATTATATTACATATTTTATTTATACATCTCCTATATAATATATTATATGTAGAAGTTTATAATATAGGAATTAAATCACATATATACATATGATATATTATATCATAATATATAATATTTTACTCTTGTGTTGATTTTGATGATGAAAAATAAATAATTTATACCTTAAGTTAAATATATGATTTTTAGGTTTTCAAACAAAAATCAATCTCAAGTACTTTTGTGAAATTGAAAACCAAATGATGTATAATTTTTTATAGATGGAGATTTGCACAAACAGGTTTTAAGATTTAAAAAAATCTCTTAAATGATTTTTACAAATTGATTTTGAATCGCTGGATAAATAAAACAAAAAAAAATTTAAAGGCAAAAGATCATGTATGTTCTTGATAGATTAATGTTTTTGCTTTTGATATGGTTTTGATGATAAAAATCAATCGTATTTTGATGATAAAATTATTTTGTTAATGGTTATTAACTTGGTGTTTTAAATTACTTTTATATGTTCTATTAAGTATCAAAATAAAAATTGATTCATCATAAAATTGAATGTCAAAAATCTTTTGATGACATTTGAAATATTATGTTCAAAATTGTTGAATGAAAATTAAATCAAATGTCAAAATATCTTAGTATAAATTTCTTAATGGCATTTAGAATATTGTGTTTTTAATTGATTAAAAAATATTGATTGAAAATTTTCTTGTTCTCTCGACTAATTTCAAGCAATCTTACATCTTGTATCGAGCGATAAGAAGGACCGAAACAACTTACCCTGATGGGCCTACGCGAACTTCCTAGGGGGTCACCCATCCTTGAACTGCTCCCAGCTTAAACACACTTAACCCCAGAATTCCTTACCTACATTCAGCCCAAAAGGTATTCAGCTAGTGTTGTTTCCTTTCTTACACTATCCTCGATATATACTAACTTCTCTGGGCTCCCGGGGTATTACTTTCTCCCCCCTTGAGCACATGACGTCCTCGTCATGCGACCTTACAACTGGTCCTAGACATTCTCCCCTTGGGGGCTACCATCCTAGAAGCCTGCCAGAAGCCACTCCTTGTACAGGCCCTCGAGCCCCGGCGCCACTCCCCGCCCTCGTCGGACCGCCTTCACCAAGGGTCGGCTCTGATACCACCTGTAATATCCCGTATTGAGCGATAGGAAGGACCGGAACAACTTACCCTGATGGACCTACGCGAATTTCCTAGGGGTCACCCATCCTTGAACTGCTCCTAGATCAAGCACGCTTAACCCCGGAGTTCCTTACCTACATTCAGTCCAAAAGGTATCTAGCTAGTGTTGTTTTATTTCTTACACTAACCTCGATATATACTAACTTCTCTGGGCTCTCGAGGTATTACTATGCTAGTTTTTGATATTTTAAAATTTTGCCTTGATCAGTCGACTAACCTTTGAATCTGTTGACTAACTCAATTCTTCTGTCGATAGTTTGTGTCTCTGACAGCTTCCAACGACTACAAATGGTTAGTTTTCACTTGAAACTCTTGAGATGTTTATAAATACAAATAAAAAATGATCTAGAAGAGATTAATGGATAGGAATAAAGTAAAGTAAACTTACAAATTATTTTTATACTTCGCAATTATATTTGTGCTTTCATAATTTTCTCTCAAAGGCTTTGATCTCCATTTCTATTTATTTGTTTCAAGTCTTGTATCATTTTGAGAGACTTTATAACTAAGAGATTTATTTCTTCGATTATCCTTTTATTATTCAATTTATGTGTTTCCTAACTTGTAAGCTAGAGGGCTTATTTGTATATAAGTAGGAAGTTTGTAATTTCATAGGCTTGAACCAGAGAACCTCATTAGGATCAAGTAGAAGATTTTAGTGAATTGGTTTAAAATTTTTAGTAATGAGCTAATTAAATAGTGGAATAGGATTAGTTAAAACCGAACCACTATAAATCCTTTGTATTCTTTATTTTTCTTGTTTTTAATCCTTTAAGCATTGCATTTGTCATTCTATATATATTTTATGTTTTAATTTACTAAAACCTCATTTGTATTAAAAAGATTTTAAG
This sequence comes from Diospyros kaki, assembly GCA_036245055.1. Taxonomy (NCBI): domain Eukaryota; kingdom Viridiplantae; phylum Streptophyta; class Magnoliopsida; order Ericales; family Ebenaceae; genus Diospyros; species Diospyros kaki. The sequence continues at coordinate 37,014,439 of BSEG01000010.1, read as the reverse complement.
TTGTATTATTATTTTTTAATTTACCTAATTCACCCTCTTCTTGAGTGTGTGCCATAATATTTCAAACCTTTCAATATATTTTATATTATATATTATAAAAATAAAATATATAATATATATTATATGTGAACTTATTTTGTATTATCAATATTTAATAAAATATCTTTTAAAAAACATAAGATTTCATTTAAAATGATAGGGATATTTTCAAAATTTTTAAGTATTTTTCAAGAAAAGTGTCAAAAGTACCAAACACAACAATTAATGTTACATTTTTAAAATTTTAATTTATATTTTCTTATGCATACTAAATACAAGAATCTTACTTTTTGTTGGGTATTTGAGTCCCTTCCCATGTGGAGAAACCCAAAACTTATTTGGCCCATGAGTAAGAAGTCCAAGACCCTTAGGGGTTTCAAATCTTTCAATATAAAAAGAGAAGGTGTGTGTGGGGACAACTATATAAGAGATAGAGAAGAGGTGTATGGAGTGTACATGTTTGATCAAATGATTGATTGAGGCATCATTTGTGAACTAATCTTGCTGATTTTTGGTCAACTTGTAGAAGACATTTGGTTTTTCATTTTGTTATCATATATACATATATATAAGTATATTCTATTGTTATATTGTCTAATGTGAGCTTGTAGGAGTGGGTGTATGGGTCTCATCTTTTATGGGGCTCAACCTCACTCCTTTCAATTTATTTACATTAGATAAATGTTATGTTTCACGAGATGAACAACGTAGCATTTTCATATGCGTATATATTATTGACATGTGTATACTATAAGGATAAAATATCGTTCAAAATATTTATGATTATAAAATAATTAACTTCCTCTACAAACACTACCAAAATAGGCCAATTATTTTCTAATTGACTAAGAATCTAAAATTCCCTCCTCGTAAAAAATCTAAGATTTGACTAACATTAAATATTATTAATATTACAAATATCAATGCAGTCGTGTTAAGCCTAGAACTTCAATACCTGTCGCTTAACATTGCACGGCCCTAAAGCCCAAAAGCCATGGTTATGGACTTGTAAGTAAAGAATCTATTTTTTTTTAAAAAAAAAAGTTTAAAGTTGTAAGTTGTACCTTCTTATGTCAAAATTTTAAGATAATAAAAAAATATATATACATTATTTTAGTCTAGTATTTGTGATTTTTGTTCATTATAATTTGTAAACCATAAGTTTGTGTAGAGATTTATCCTCGCAAAACTCACAAGAAACCAAAACGTTAGGGCAAAGAAAATCACACAAAACAGTAAGCAATAATGCAGAAAACAAAAGCTGAAATTAAAGAATAATAAAACTCCATGTTTGTTTGACAATGGAGAAGAAGAAGATGGATTTTCAAGGCTCAGCATTGATCAGTCCGTCACCCACAAATGGCAACTCAGAATCGATCCAAGCATAACCCAAGAACCCCTAGATCAACACCCAAATTTGCCTCTATCGAAAAACCCCAACCGAGAATGATACACCCACACAAGGATGCGAAACAACCCCACTAAAGGAACACTCTTCTCACTCTCGGCTCTATCTCTCTTCTCCAATTTTCTGCACCCTCCCCCTCTTCTCGTATACTTAGTAGATATAGATAACCCTCGAAGAACAGATAGTAGGCCATCAAGATGAGGATCAGCCTCCTAAGTATCCGGAAGAGATGAGAAGGGGATGAGGGATAAGGAAGAATCAAACTTGGAGCTTCAAACGGCCAGCGACCAAGTTGCTGCTCTTCCATTAGATCAGCTAAGGCAAGATAAGATAGAATATGGGCTAAATCAGGGCTTTTAGATAGGAGGCAAGTAATGGGCTTGAATCAGTGGGCTTGGTCCATGTTTTGAGCAGCTGGGCTAACCCCAGCTTTCCTCTAAAAACAAGACAAGTGTACTTGGGCCATCTTCTTATCGGGCCGCCTATTTGTGGGTTGGACCGCTCTTCATTCTATCAATCCCGGGTCAAAGCTTATGATAGACAACTTACCCGACCAAAAACATCATCGCCTTAGACTTGTTGGGTATCGCACCACAACAGTTTGTATACAACTAATTATACAAACTTTTTATTATTAATATTTTGAGACAATAAAATAATTTGAAATTATTTAGTATAATTTAAGTGTAAGTGTGAATAATCAGTTATCTAGAGTTGTGAATTATGATGGTTTAGTATTTGTCATTGTAAAAATTATATTGTGAGAAATTTAGTAAGTTTTTAATATCTCCAATACCACACTGTCATTATTTGAGTAGACTTATTTTTCTCATTATGTGTCATTATGGATTCAAGTTTGTTGAGTTTCAATTGCGAATAACTTTTCTCTTAATTTATATATGTGATTCATTAGAATAAAGCTATAAAGCATATTACAACTTATTCAAATATGAGATATTAAAATTTAATTCGCTAGCAAATAAATTACTTATTAATTGCTAACTAAAAAGGGGAACATTATTTAAGAGTTAAAATGATCCATTCATTTTTTTTTTGGTAATAAAAAACATATATGACATCTAATTAATGCCATTCTTATCTTTTGCTTGATCCAGGCATTTAAACAAAAATTTCTCTTCTCAGAACAACTAGAATCAAGATCAGTCTCTACCTCTCTATAGCTTCAAACCCTGAAAATTCGAGGTGGAAACAAACGATCACATTAGGTTAAACTCTATTATGGCCTTTTTGTTTATATAAATATATATATCTACCAAATCTCTGACAAAGCTTATAACTAAGGGAAAAATAAATCTTGGCTTACTCTTTGAACTCGACTCTGATAGTTGGGGCTAAAGGGTTGCCAATTTTGATATAGACTTCCTCTGGGAGGCAGAAGACGATCCCAGGGTCCATGCACCTATATATCCACCACTAGCACAACAATTGAGCTATCGATACAAGGGTTTAAAATTTCATGATTGCTCCCAATGCATGTCAACTGGAATTTCTTCCCACATCCACTTCCGTTCTTCCAGAGAGAGTCGCCCACTGCTGCTAACAACTCACTAGAACTATTGTTCTCCTTTCTACACGCGGTTGCTATCATTCAAAATTTCATCCACATATAGTTAGTTCTAATTATATAATAAATAAAGTTTTAATTATATAGCAAAAGCATGTAATTAATATATAAAGTTTTGATACGTTAAGGTTATATATCATTAATAACAAAAAGATCTATCATTAAAATTACCAAAGCTCACATTTTGTTTTTTTATAAAAGATATCAACAGAAATATTATTTTCATAATTAAGCATATCATTTTGTATATAAAATTTTATAAAAGAAATTACCTAATACAACATTAAATACTCATAGTTATTCCCTCAATTTCTTTAGAAACGAATTGCGTAATAAAATATTATATATGCATTTTTAATTACCATTTCTATCAAGTACACTTAGCTAGCTAGATTGACATCCCTAGAAGAAAATCTATCATAATCTTATTATAATTAGAAAATTCTTATTGTTTTATCATTTGAAGTAAAAGTGTCAAATGGGTCTGGTGCCTCTTGTTCAAGTCAGTGAGTCTTCATTAATTCTCAAAAATAGAAGATTTAATAGTGCTACGTACCACAAAAATTTAGCAGAGAATATTATCGATTCCATAAACAACACTTAAATTTGCGGAAAACAAATTTCGATCAATAATTATATTTTTAAAATTAATAACTAAATGATAAATTAAAACGTCTTTAAGGAAATCTAGAGCCACATCGCAATAAAAATAAATTTAGAGTTAAGATAAACGAGGAAGACAACAAACATGTTACCCCGCACATAGCCTAGTAATGAAGAGAAAACAAAACTCGTTGTCCCTTACATGGCCCGATAATGAGAAAACGAAGCCCGTTGCCTCGTGCATAACTTGGCATCGAGGGAAAAACAAATTTGTTAACCTACTTGTATATAACCCGATAGCGAAGGAAAAGTAAAAGGCCCATTGTCTTGCGCATAGTCTGGCACTAAGGAGAAAATAAAATCATTGTCCTGCGAGTAACCCGACAGCGACGAGGCATAATCAGTGTACTCTTCTCTTTGCCTTGCAGTCAAAGGCAAGAGTGAGGAGCAATTATTGTGTCAAAGATAAAAGTCCATTAAAAGGTCAAAAAAGCTTAAAATGTCTTTTTGGACTAAAAGGCATAAATTTTTCATATGTAGGGGGTCCCGCATAAAGGGTGCAAACACGATAAATCCGACATTTAAAAATCATTTCGAATATTTCAAGAAAAGGATAGATGATTATTCATAGCGAATTCTAATTCTAAAATGATTATGAAATATTTGGATAAGCATCATTCCTAAGAAATTCTATCCCTAAAAAGGGCAAGATAAACGTCATCCATAAAGATAAGCGTTATCTGCAAGAATTCTAATCTTGTTACAGTTTGAATTACTCCATATTTCTATATAAATATGCAAGTATGCATTCTTGAAAAGGGAAGAGACTCAAGCGACTTAAAGACGACGTTTTCATTCTACAAATTTATTGTTGTATCCATGTCACAACAATTGACGCTCTTTGTGGGAAACATCCAAAAAGCCTATTAATAATACAATGGCTCTCACACAATCTCAAGCTGCATGAAGTCAAATTAAATTAATTGAGAATGAAGGCATTACACGTATGTGATAATCGCATTAATGGTATTTTCCATCAGGTAATATTTTTACTCTTGCGACCGTTTCATTTTTTAATTATTGTTTTATTCAAAAATAAAAATAATTGAAAAAAAAATAGAGGAATCTCTCTCTCTTTCTCCCTCTCTCTTTGTGTATATATATATATATCTCTGTATATATATATAAGTGTTGTATGAAGAAGCTTCGTGTTGAAGCTTGGCAAAAAAAGAAAATTTAAAAAAAAAATATTAAAGAAGAAGTCATAGATATTATATGTGGTCAGATGAGCTTCTCGTGAAGCTAAGAAAGCTTGATAGAATTGTTATACTGCATACATATATATATATAATATTATATCATGATAAGAAAAGGTTTTAGAGGAAGTTTGGAAGAAAATTTAATGTGCAACATTCTTGAGAAAAGAAAAAAGAAATTGGGAGCAGTAATGCGCCCTACTGTTTTACTAAGTGTGCAAGTGGTTGTGTGGGCCGAGCCTTACGGCTTGCTATGCACAAGGTGGTTGTGTGGTTGTCTGTTGCTTCTGCTTTTTTCTCCAATTACTGCATCCAGTGGTTTAGTTCAATCAAGGAAGTCTAAGCTCAATGAAAGGAATGATGTCTTGTAGAGACAGATTGTCTATTCATTTGGAAATCATTGCTACTTCATAAAAGATGTAAAATATTGATTTTTTTCACAGAATTTTTATCTTAACAACAGAAGATAAGTTATTACCACTGTTACATTGGAGTCTTGGGCTTCTTTATTATTTTAAGAGAAGTGATATGTCCAACATATATCTCATATTCTGGCCCACATAGCCACAAGTCAGAAGGAAAAACGAGCAAATAGGCTAGTAAGTTTGGATCCAATTCCACATCTATGCCAAATTTGGGCAGGGGAGCTTTTCTTCTTTCAAGTTTAATTAATTTTTTTACGCTCCAATGATTTGAATTTTAATTAATTTCTTTATGCTCCAATGATTTGAATTTTAATTAATTTTATTAAAATATTCGGTAGTTAATAACGTTAACAGACGAATTACTCGCCCTGAACACATGCAGATGTAGGCATTACGTCGAACCGCGAAAATAAAATACTCTCTCGAATTGCGGATGTAGAAGTTATGCCGAATCGCGAAAATAAAATATTATTATTCTTTGATTGCTGACGTAGGTGCTATGCCGAATCACGAAAATAAAATATTGATATTCTTTCAAATTGCGGACGTAGGCGTTGTACCGAACCGCAAAAACAAAATATTATTATTCTTTAATTGCGGATGCAGGCGTTATGTCGAACTGCAAAAATAAAATATTGATATTCTTTCAAATTGCGGACGTATGCTTTAAATCGAATTGCAAAAACAAAATATTATTATTCTCTGATTGTGGGTGTAGGCGTTATGCGTAATCGCGAAAATAAAATATTGATATTCTTTCAAATTGCAGACGTAGGCGTTACGCCGAACCGTAAAAATAAAATATTATTATTCTTTAATTGCGGATGTAGGCGTTATGTCGAACCGTGAAAATAAAATATTGATATTCTTTCAAATTGTAGACATAGGCGTTACGTCGAACCACAAAAAATAAATAGTGATAGTCTTTCAAATTGCGGACGTAGGCGTTACGCCGAACCGTAAAAAATAAATATTGATATTCTTTCAAATTGCGGACATAGGCGTTATGCCGAATCGCAAAAATAAAATATTATTATTTTTTAATTGTGGCGTAGGCATTACGTCGAACTGCGAAAATAAAATATTATTATTCTTTAATTGTAGACGTAGGTGTTAAGCTGAATCATGAAAATAAAATATTATTCTTTAATTGCAAACGTAGGCGTTAAGCCGAATCGTAAAAACAAAATATTATTATTCTCTGATTGCGGACGTAGGCGTTATGCCGAACCTCGAAAATAAAATATTGATACTTTTTCAAATTGCGAACATAAACGCTACGTTGAACCGCGAAAATAAAATATGGATATTCTCTCTAAGTACGGACGTAGGTGTTACGTCTAACCATGAAAACAAAATACTCCCGGATTGCGGATGTAGATGGTATGTCGAATCGTAAAAATAAAATATTGATATTATTTCGAATTGCAGACGTCACCCACAATTATTCCAGCAAGTATATACACATGAAACTGGGAAGCTGCAATATTATGGCAAAAACAAAAGGCCCGCTGCCCTACACATAGCCCGGTAATGAGAGAAAAACAAGTCCATTATCCCGCATATAGCTAGACAATGAAAGAAAATAAGAATGTTGTCTCGCTAGTAGCCTAATAATGAGGTAAGAATAAAAGTCCCGTTGCCCTGCTCGTAACCCGACAACGAGGAAGAAAACAAACCTGTTACCCCGCATATGGCCGATAATGAAGAGAAAGCGAAAGGATCATTCTCTTGCACATAGCCTGGCAGTGAGGAGAAAATAAAACCGTTGTTCTACGAGTAGCCTGACAGCGATGAGGTATAGTCAGTGTACTCTTCCCTTTGCCTTGCAGCCAAATTCAAGAGTGGGGAGCAATTATTATGTCATAGGTAAAAGCCCATTAAAAGGTCAAGAAAGCCCAAAAGCCCAAAATGTCTTTTTGAGCTAAAAGGCATAAATTTTACATATGCGAGGGGTCCCACACAAAGCGCGCAAACACGATAAGTCCGACATTTAAAAATCTTTTCGAATATTCCAAGAAAAAGATAAAAAATTATTCATAGCGAATTCTAATCCTAAGATGGTTATGAAATATTTAGATAAGCATCATCTATAAGAAATTTCATCTTCGAAAATGGCAAGATAAATGTCATCCATAAGAGATAGATGCTATCAAGATAAGCGTTATCTATAAAAATCTTAATTTTATTATAATTTGAATTGCTCTATATTTCTCTATAAATATGCAAGTATGCATTTCTAAAAAGGGAGGAGGTATTTGATACTATTTCAATACAGTTCTTTCATTATACTCAATGTCTAACTTAAGTATCGGAGTGTTTGAGCAAGGACCTCATCGCACCCTCTGACTGTTTTCTTATTTTTGCAGGCTCAGGCGGCTTGAAGACAACGTTTCCATTCTACAAATCAAACTTACCTTTTGTACTTAGAAAAATTATTTATAATTTTGCAAAAATGATAAGAGAAGGAAAGAAAAGAACTCACCAGGAGGAATGGAGCAGATGTAATACCTCAAGAGCCTAGAGAGAGGTAGTATATATCGAGGATAAGTAAGGAAGAAAATAACACCAACTGAATACTTTTTGGGCTGAATGTAAGCAAGGAACTCCCGGATTAAACGTGCTTGAGTTGGGGAAGCTCAAGGATGGGTGACCCCCTGGGAAGTTCGTGTAGGCCCATCAGGGTAAGTTGTTCCGGTCCTTCTTATTGCTCGATACGGAATGTTACAGGTAGTATCAGAGCCGACCCTTGGTGAAGGCGGTCCGATGAGAGCGAGGAGTGGCGCCAGGGCTTAAGCGCCTATACAAGGAGCGGCTTCTGGCAGGCTTCTAGGATAGCAGCCTCTTAAAAGGAGAAGAACTAGGACCAGTTGTAAGGTCGCATGACGAGGAAGTCATGTGTTTAAGGAGGGGAGAATGTAATACCCCGAGAGCCTAAAAAGGGGTAGTATGTATCGAGAATAAGTAAGAAAGAAAACAACACTAACTGGATATCTTTTGGACTAAATATAGGCAAAGAACTCGGGGGTTAAGTGTGCTTGAGCTGGGGAAGCTCAAGGATGGGTGACCTCCTGGGAAGTTCGCGTAGACTCATCAGGGTAAGTTGTTCCGGTCCTTCCTATCGCTCGACGCGGGTTGTTACAGCAGACATAGGCAGTTCCATATCTTGCAACCGAAGCCCCCCAAATGAGGCTAGAGAATATGGCAAGAATAACAAACGTAGAAGCTTCCATGGCCATGTTCTTGAAATCTTTTATGTTCTATAAAACAAAAAAGAAACTTTGGATTTGTAGCAAGCTCTTGGGCGCCACTGTTATTGCCATGACCTGAGGCTCTAGATACCCTTTTATAGAAGAACCTCTTGGCCCACATGCCTTAAACACTCCAAAAAGCCTCATGAACCACATGCATGCTCTTAATTTTTTAGATAAGGTGTGATTACTATATCAATTAATATTTTACTTGACTCAGTGTATTTGAAATTGTACATGTGGAGAAGGGAATTCTATTTCATTCATGTCAATCGATTGTACATGCGAGGGAGATATTGCAATTCACATCCCTAACGGATTGTGATCTCCTAAGAATTATCAATCAATTGAAAAAGTAAACAAATAAAATTAAAGAAACTATAAATCCTCCTAAATGTAATCCTAATTGTAAATTACCTAAATAGAGAAGATTTTGTGACTTAAATGCTGAGATGTTCGATCAGGAAACAAATTAAATCGAAGAATCTATAAATCCTCCTAGATGTAATCCTATCCGTACATAGCTTAAAATAGAGAAGATTTTTTTGACTTAAATGCTGAGATACTTGATCATGAAAACAAATAAAATCGAAGAAGCTGTAAATCCTCCTAGATGTAATCCTAAGCATGCGTAGCCTAAAATAGAGAAGATTTTGTGACTTAAATGCTAAGATATTCGATCATGAAACAAATAAAATCAAAGAAGCTGTAAATCCTCCTAGATGTAATCCTAACTATACATATTCTAAAATAGGGAAGATTTTGTGACTTAAATGCCGAGATATTCTATCATCTACACTCTCCCTCAAGTTAGGTTGAAGATATTGTTCATCCCAAGCTTAGAACTTAGATCGTCAAAGGATGTTTGAGGCAATGCTTTAGTTAAGATGTTTACAACTTAAGAATTTGTTGAGTAGGCAAGGTCAATGACATTCCCTTCAATTTTCTCCTTGATGAAGTGACGATCAATTTCCATATACTTAGTCTTATCATGGTGTACATGGTTCTTGGCAATATTGATGGAAAATTCATTGTCACAAAAGAGTTTTATAGGGCCTTCGATCTTGATTATGATTTTTTCTAGTAATCTCTTTTATCCAAATTCCCTCACAAATACCATGAGTTCTGGCGCAGAATTCTGCTTCTGCACTACTCCTAGAGACTACTGATTGTTTCTTACTCCTTCAAGTAATAAGGTTGCTCCACACATAGGTGAAACACTCAGATATAGACCTTCGATTTGTGATTAACCCCGCCCAATCTACGTCACTATAGATTTCTACCCCTCGATTGGAACTTTTTGTGAAGAAGAAACTCTTTTTTGGAGTTGGCTTCAGGTATTTCAAGATTCTATAGGCTGCCTCCATATGTTCTTTTCTTAGATCACTCATGAATTGACTCATAATACTAACTGAAAAACTGATATATGGTCGGTTGAGACATATATATAAGTTTTTCAACTAATCTTTGGTATTGGACCTTGATCAATTGGATCACTCTTCTCTTCATTTCCAAGTTTGGTGGTAGCTGAAGGGAATCACTTGTATGGCGGTATGAGCAAATATATATATATATATTTTATTGTATATTAGATACATACAGCGGAATATAATATACTTGTCATATCAAGCTTGGGTATTTAAACAACACGTATATTCATCAAATGAAGACAAATAAATGCATATATGTTGTCTGATGTAAGGAAGAAGTATAGAAACGGTTTCTGTACTAAGGCTGTATTCATCTCAAGATGTGATGGAACAGTTCCAATCATCTCTTCATATGCTAGACATAGAGATTTTGCATATCATCAGTGCCCACGTCTCAAAATTATACGTTTAACCTTTACACGTATTAATTTGTAATAGTAGCAAAATTTTATAGAAGAAGCAAAGGAAGAAGAAGAGAGAGGAAGCAACGTGAGAAAGAGAGAAAACTCAATTTATAGAAACAGAGGGCCTTATGCCTTTTAATTATTCCCGGGAAGATGAAGAAGGAAGTATGAGGGAAGAATTCAATTAATTGAAGTAGAGGCCCTACTCCATTTATTTAATCTCACCCTCTCAATGGTTCTCCCTTTAATCATTCTCTCTTAATCATTCCTTCAATTATTATCTTTCACTATCTCTAATTGCAATTCAAATTTACATCCGTCGCCTTCCCCCATGCTCCAATAATTAAACTATAATTATTAGCATCAGGGGGGTTAAGGGTTAACTTTTGACCAATCATTTCTAGAGATATTTCGAGCACACAATGTCGATATCAAATGCAATATACTATATGGTATGTGACTTTCTAGATTCACTATCCACTAGCAATCAGATAATATCGAAACACTTTTCAGTATCAGTGAACCCCTTGACCAATCATCGGAATGTCTCCAAATCCCGATGACAATTCAAGAGTTCCTATATAGCACCTAGTAGCAGTTCAGGATAGTATAAGTGGTAGTGAAGTTTCACTTCAAGTGAACTTATTATAGTTGATGATTACCATGTGCTATAATCCTTCAATCACCTAACGTCCCGATTGAGTAAGAGTCATGAAGTGACAAGCTCACAAGCTCATTAATTATGTGTTTGACCTCATTAATGTGCAAAGATGAGACCTTAGGAAACATTTTTCCTGACTTTCAATCTATCTTGGTCAGGGATTATCCCGTCACACTAATAATAAATCAAATAGGACATTCAAATCCATCAAATAATGACGAGGGTGACAGATCTTATTCCCAACACATGTCTCTATATACCAACAATATGGAACCACATAAATGAATGATCCCATCTCATTAGCAAATCCCGTATACTAATACAAAAAAAAAACCATCTTGGTTTAAGTCTAAGGATCAACACACCATCACATCTTGATGACTTGACGATTATCTACTATGCCATGTGATCAGTCATCGGCGTCACATTCAGCTGATCATTCTCTAACAACCACCCACAGGTCTACTAGTGATATCTCATGTAACATAGTGCTGACACACCACCCTCCCATCGGTATGCCATACTGAATGAGGTAGTAACCTTTGTGCTAGTCATACTTGATTAATTAGAATCCCCATCCAAAGAATCTAAGGATTAGGAATAGTTTAAGAAGTTCTATTATCAGAGAATCTTATCACACAATCTCAATATCTAGAGAATAAGATTCTTAAATAGAAGATTTTAGGATTTATTCATATAATTGATTAGAGAAAATATGAATAAAGAAAATCTTGCCTTTTATATATTTATACAAAAATACAATGAATGTATTAAACAAGCATGCTAGATATCATCTAAATCTAGCATGAGGGCACACAATACTAACAGTAGCTTCTATTGGAATATCAGTAGGTTTACACCCAAGCATCCCATATTCATTTAATAGATACAAGACATATTTTCATTGAGACACAAAGATTCCATTGCTAGATTTAGCCACCTCTATTTCTAGGAAGTATCGAAGATTTCCTAAATCTCTAATCTCAAACTCTTTGGCAAAGGTTTTCTTTGGGTCACCCATTTCTTCTATGAAATCACCTGTAATAATAATATTATCCACATATATAATCCAGATGGACAGTTACCTTTTGAAGACCTTTTCAAGAATAGAGTGTGGTCGGTTTGACATTGGGAGTAGCCATGAAATTTTACCACTCTTGTGAACCTTTCAAACCATGCTCTTGATGACTACTTAAGGCTATATAGAGATCTTTTTAATTTGCACACTTGATTCTTTGTATCTTGTGTCTCAAAATCTAGGGAAATCTTCATATACACTTCTTCTACTAAGTCACCATCCAAGAATACATTCTTCACATCAAGTTGAATCAGTGGCTAGTCTAAGTTTGTTGCTCTCTAGGAGAACCTGAATGGTATTGAGTTTAGTTACACAAGTGTAAAAGTTTCTTGGTAATCAACACCATAAGACTGGGTGAAACCTTTTGTAACATGGTGTGCTTTATAGCTGTCAATACTCCTATCTTTATTATACTTCGTTGTGAAAATCCATTTATATCCAATTGGGTTTTTACCTAAAGGCAAATTAGTGACTTTTTAAGTTTGATTCTTGTCTAGGGCATGTATCTCATCCAAAACTGTACCTTTCCAACAGAGATCTTGTTACCATACTTTAGTCGACTTAAACTTAACCATCAGTTGACTTAAGTTACTTAACCTTGAATTTCATTTCTTTTTCATGTTAAGCTTATTGAAATTCTTTATTTTTATTTCTATTTTTATGTCAATAAAATCATTTTTGTTATCATCAAAATCATATTATCCTACATTTGAGATTAACAATGTCCCTCTTTTTTATGATGACAAAAATTTCATGTTTTTCTTCTCTTTAACATAGAACTTGTTTAATTAACTCACCTTATCACTACAAAAAAAATCGGATTTTAGTGGTGATTTTTTTCATCATTTTGCGTCAATTTTAACCATTTTCGATCCCAAGACGTCTCATACCCGCGTCAGAGGTCGAAGCCAACCGATTTGCAAAACCTCCTTGTCTTATACCCGCCTACATTAATTATATAGTAATACAACCACTATTTTCTAGAATTACATTTGGACCCATAAACTCAAATTTCTAGAATTATATTTCGATGCCCCTAAATTAAATAAAATAAAAATAATAATGGAATAAATTAATTGAATTAAATTAAATTAATTAATTGATTAAAAAAAAGAGTTTGCATAGTTTTTTAAAATTTCTTTTTATAAATTATCAAATTTTATATATTTTTAATATGAATATTAGATTATTTTTTGAAGTAATTATTCAAAATTGCTGCAAATGTTAATTTAATTTTTTTAATTATTAAATTATTTTCTAAATTTTGCGATGGATTCTAACTATCGCAAAATGTTAATTTAATTTAATTTTTTAATAATTAAATTAATAAATTTTGCGATGGTTATGAAGCGTCACAAATGTTAATTTAATTTAATTTTTTAATTATTTAATTATTTTTTAAATTTAATGTAGTTTCTCAAAAATTGTTGCAAAATTTAATTTTAAATTTTTAAATTTTATGACGATTTTTTAAAATCGCTACAAAATGTTGAAAAAACAATCACAAAATAATATTTTTTTTATAGTGTATGGTTATACCTTAGATAAATGAAACTCCCCTTGAATCTATACATTATAAAATTTTGAGATGTTAAGACAATTGATTAATTGATAAGTCAAAAACGTATATCAGTTAATTTCTTGAAATGATGGATGATTCTCTTGAAGTGGAGTGACAACAATTGATGACTCTTTCGAGATGGAGTGACAGCGATTGATGACTTTCTCGGGGTGGAATGGTGGCGATGGACGACCTCTCCGAGCGATGGATGACCTCTATAAATGATGGATGGTTTGTCTGGAAAGAAAATCGATTAGGAGCGCAGGTGAGAATCCTCATGTAGACTCTCCGATACCTAAGTTAGCTTCTTAAAAGTATGGAATAGTTGAATGCAAAAAGGAAATGTGAGTGTGAGAGATGGTGTACTGAATAGGGGGGAGGACCCCTTATTTATAATGATAGAAGAGGCTAATAGGTGTTAGGTTGTCTGATTTTCTCAGTGAGTAACTCGGAGGTAGTTTTGACTTGGACTCGAAAAGGCATGGGCAAGCGAGTGTGGGGACACGTGTAACAGCCCCGAGTGACACCCACTCGAGGGTACTAGGGCATTGGTGTGGGCAGGCGCGGGCACAAGCATGGGTGTAGGGGCTTTTGTGGCACCCCCAAGTAACCCTTACTCTCAGAGGTGTTGGGGCTTGCGTAGGCTCGCGCTCGCGATCCCCTTAGTGACCCTTACTCTGGTGTGCGGCCACGACATGTGGACAAGGGCCTTTGTGTAACAGCCCATATTCTCAGGGTGTGTTATGCCTTAGGAAATTTGGTCTTATTTTTTTTTTCTAAATTACATTACTCCCGAAATTTCCTAAGACCTATCTAGTGCTTAATTTACACACTAGAGATAAATACAATTTTATAAAACGGAAGCTGAATCGAATCTGCTCATGGCAATACATATATGAATAACTAGACATAGCATTTATTACAAAGTTATTACATAAGCTTCTGAAAAATAAAACAAATGTACTTAATTCTCAAACTATTCATATTACAACATAACATGGCTCATTTCCTCGTTTCTTGACGTCTCGCGTCATTACACATCTCCAACCTTGGTATCATCACTGCAAGTCCCAACTGGAACATTGAATGTTCCAGCGGCGAACCCAAGTTAGATGATGAACCATCTAAGTAAGGGTACATAATGCTATGTCATGTGTGTATGCAATGTCTTTCATCGTAGGTGTCAACTGCACCCCTCATGCTACCTACCATTTTAGCGGCCACCTCTTTCAAAGTCGGGGTGTATGGGTGCACCCTTGGTAAGGCAGCGGTGCCAGTTCGTACTCCCTACGGCCTCATATGCGTGTGATCAATAATATCAACATGTATTCATGCATTTCATAGTCATGTATGCATTCTATGTGATGGATACATATCAGGGCATGGCAATATGATGAAAAACTTTTTCGAGGAAGTACCACTTACCTTCTCAAGCTTATCGAGCTACCTCGATATCTGTGCCTTGCCTCTTGTATCACCTCGATTTGCGTGCCATCCTCAAAATTTACACGAGTCTCTTCAAATTCAGCCTCAAAGCATCCTAATCACCATAATTATTTAAATAAACATTAAAAACCTATTTTTTTCATAATTTCTGGCATTTTCTTTCTATTTCTTCCAATTTTTCTCAATAATTTCAAATTAAATATTTCTAACAATATTTTCTCAAATATTTCTCTATGACAATTCATAAAATAATATTCTAGAATTTCTGGAATTTTCTAAGAGATTTTACTTACCTTAACTCAGCATCTCTGATTTCCTCGATATGCATGCCCTAACCTTAAAACGCTTGCCCGGGCCATTTTTCTAGCCAAAATCTTCAAGATATTACCAGAATATAATTTCTTATTTTTCAGAATTTTTCTAAAAATTTTCTCCAATTTTTTTCTATTTTTCTTCTTTTTCTTTTCTTTTCTTCCTTTTTCTTTCTTTTCTTTTCTTTTTTTTTCTTTTTCCCTCAACTTCATCTTCTTCCTTGCGCCTCCCCTATTCCCGCGCCTACAACTCCTTCTTTCGTCCTTCTTTCTTTCTTCTTCTTCTTCTTCTTCTTCTTCTCTCTCTTCTTTCTTTCCCGCGGTTGCCTGCAACTGGCGCACCAGCCATGTGCGCTGACGGTCGAGCTCCGTCGGCCCTCCCCTCTCTCCCACCGACCGCTACGATCTCCTTCGCCGACCTCCCAGGCCGCTACTGCAGCTGGCAGTCGTACGCGGCCACCCCTAGCCGCGGCTGCTGCTGCCTCGTTGCAGCAGCTTGCGGCCATGGTCGCTGCTGCTGTGCGGTTGGATTTTGGTCGCCTTTCGGCCCCCTTGCTGCCTCCGATCCAGCCTCTGGTCGCCACCACGCCACTCGCCATCACCATGCTGCCGCTAGAGCTATCCACGGCCACCCCATGCTTGCTGGAGCACGCGGCCATGGCTGCCATGGCCGCGGTTTCTCTTCTTCCAGCTGCTTCCCGAACCCTCTTCTATCTCTCTCATCTCTCTCGAGCTTGCAAGCTGCTTCCAGCCATGCTACAACTCTCGGCCATTTCTCCCCTTCTTTTCTTCCTTCCCTCCCAATCTCTCTCTTCCTACCTCTTGGATCTTTACTTCCATTCGGCCAAGATTGTTGCCCATTTATAGGCAAATGTGGCTTGGGCATTACTCAACTTGGCGTGCAAGATCTTCCAAACTTTGTAGAGGTGAGCTTCGGTTGCAGACGCGTGGCTGATTTGCTCAAATCGCAGATGGCTAATTCACAGGGCATGAGATGGATTTGCAGGGCATGGCACACAACACGCACGCATTCTATATATATATATATATTACATATATTTTATACTATATTTTACACATTAAATTAAATAAAATTACATATTAAATTCTAAATTTCATCCCTATTACACTTGTGCAATTTCCTAATTACAATTATGCCCTTAAACCTCAAATTAATTTGCATTACGATACCAAAAATCTAAAATTAATAACTCAAAACTTAATCAAAAATGACGATTCGCCCCAATATCCTCACCGGCTATTGTTTCATCCCGAAACCACTGAAGAGTTGCTCGTTACTCAAAACCGAAGCCCCCCTAGGGTTCCGTTGATTTTTTGGGAATTTCCTACAACGATTCGGTTTTGTAGCCTAAATGATAGCTGTGTTTTAGCTGTACCAAAAACTGTTCCTGATTCGATTTCTTTCAATACCATAAATTCCAACTCGATACGCTCGTCGAGATTATATAATTTTTCTTAGA